>OZ010681.1:7284554-8028621 GCA_963932265.1 Thymelicus lineola | reverse complement strand
GGAAGATTTGAATAACAAAATTTCTAAGTTGACGTAAAGTTGCGTCTTTCGATTTTCAGTCAAAGATTTCTAATGTTGCTGAAAGTAAATCAACAAAATATTTTTAAAACGGGTTTAGAATTATGATATATATGTATGTATGTTATATATAAATTATTGAAGTAAGTTATTTAATATTTCTAAAGACATCATATATTTTTAAAGACATCAAATTATATTACATCTTGCAGTAATGGATAGACAATTTTGTTCCAAACAATAGTAGTGAAATAATCTTATAAACAGATAGCAAATAAAGTGTACAATATAAGTGTAAGTAACTAATAAGTATTTTGAAAGACTTGAGTTGTATGGGATAGGAGTGATATGGAGACACCCTGTAAATTGAAAGTGAGATATCATGAAGGTTAGTTGAAGCTTAAACTTAAAATAAATGCATGAAACATAACTTATAATTATAACATTTAATAGGTTTAATTAAAAAAAGTGACTTAATAAGCATACAGTGAATAAAAAATAAACGGTGCGCTGATTTTATAATAGAGATGGTATTATAAACTAAAAAAAATTAAAGCATGGAAAAATATTATTAACTGCAACTATTTCCTTATCATAATAAGATATATACATTCATCTGCTAACATCACAACCTCTACGTTTTTGTGGTCATAAATCCTTACCAAATTACTTTTTTAATTAGGTATTTTGAAAATAAACAAATTTTTATACATTAACATCCAAATGCACAACAGAAGATCATTTTGGTTATTATCCATTGAAATATAAACGCAATCGACAATATAATCGATTAATGCAATTTAAACAAATAATGTGAAAAATAAACGAACATTGGAACGTGTTTATTGAAAATTAAATAATAACAACAAAATAAATCTTAGTAGCGCCACCTAATTGCAAAGTTGGCAACCGCTTTACCCAATTAAATAATTTTTAACCCAATGATGAATCGATTGAACCCTAGGGTTGCCAGATGGCCGGGAAATCCGGGATAGTCCCGGAATAAGGGCGCTGTAAGGAGCGCCAATAAGGCAGTGCGTTGACATCGTCGACATTTATAAGCTGTTTTAAGAGGTGCGCCAAGACAAAATTTTATAAGTGCGTCTACAAAAGGATGCTCAAGAGATACGACCGCCCCCTTTGTTCCGCGACTACATCGAGGGCTGGTAGAATTGTTCCGGATATGATAAGCCTCTATCTGGCAACCCTATTGAACCCTCGTTAACTTGCACGTGTGCGTGCGAGTGGCGAAGCTTTAACGTGCTGTACGTTTAACACGCACACAAGTAAATTTATAGTATTAAACGTCGATGCAAACGTATTGTGTTTTTACCCCGTACGGGATGGGACGTGAAATTTTGGAAACATCGTTTCATAGAAAATGTAAACGATAGCGCATACGGCACGGAGGTATGTACGGGACGGGAACGGGGCACGCACGTTCCTTCCCCGTCCCTTCCACGTTACGTATGCAGCGACCTTGAGTTGTTTTTAAACGTCTTATAATTGTAATGTGGCAGCATCACTGGAACTTTAAATCTATGTCTTTGTCGTGTCGCCCAATAACAGCCCAATGTTCAATGTATCTTAATGTTAACGCTTCTCTCTTCATCTAAGGGTAATTAAGCTATTTCCTCACCCGGCGACTGCGGCGGCTGCGCGGGCGCGGCGGCGGGGATGGCGGCAGCGCGCGCGCCTTGTTGCTGCAGCCATTGGACCTTACGACAGTAAACGCACGTTATACACATTGACCAAATACAAATTAAAAATACAAGATTTTCATAGGTTACCATTATCTTTATGTTACTTGTTTGGACATTTGCCACTGTTAACATTTATGTTACGGTTAATGGAATAATTTGGGCCAATTTCTTAAAGATAAGTTATTCTAATTTCAATTTAAGTAGTTGAGAAAGTTATACAGTAGCTTAAATAAGTATTATTATTATACAATTTTGTATATTATTAAGTACTATTGTTATTGTGAAATAGTAAAATGTTACCTGTTGTTGTTGGGACAGACCAGGCGGTAGTTGGCTACGTATAAAAGTAACGCTTTGCGGAGCACCTGCTGGGGACTGCGCCCCCGGCGAACCAGAGACAACTCCAGGTTGCTGGAATTAAGTACTTAATTTATTACTCAGGACTGAGCAACAAAAATACTACGTATGTGATAGTTGAAAGTCAGAAGTCAATTTACAGCTAAACATTATTTAAACTGTTAAGATCACCAACATTGGATTACCAAAAACAAGAAAATTGCCTCAGAC
Source organism: Thymelicus lineola (assembly GCA_963932265.1). NCBI lineage: Eukaryota > Metazoa > Arthropoda > Insecta > Lepidoptera > Hesperiidae > Thymelicus > Thymelicus lineola. The sequence goes on along the minus strand of OZ010681.1, from coordinate 8,026,333 downwards.
ATCAAAGCAGCAGTATTCAGTCAACTATACTAGAATATTGACACCTGTGACACATACATAAACAAACCATAAAAAAATGTTAAAAAATAAACTGTTTCCTATTTTTACTTACCTGTTGCTGAGCCAACGCGCACGCCCGCTGTATGGAGAGGTGGCGTCGTTTCTGCAGCTGCGCGACGAACATGGCGCGCTGCTGGGGGTCCATCTGCTGCAGCTGGGCGTGGGTCTGCGCGTCCAGATGGATGAGTTGCCGGCCGCCGCTGCCCGCTGACCAGGACACCTGAAATATATTACGTTTGAATGCAGAAATTATTAATAAAAAAAACAGCATAATTAATTGATTGTATCTAAAACTCTGAGGCTTTTATCAACAAGGGCCCATAAACCCAACTAAATACTTTGCTAATTATTAAGATATACTTATAAAATGGGAGATAAAGCTATAATAATAATAATAAAACTCTGAAGACGTTATTTTCTATAACTAACTCATCTTTCAATGATTGCCTTTTTGTCAAAGTTCTACAATATTCATCCCTAGCCCCTAAGGATAAACTAATACCTTCAAATATACTGATTGTTTACCACAATATAGCAGAGGTATGACTTACCCTGGGTCCTACAGTTCCCGGTTGTCCAATGGGTTGACGTTGCTGCAAATATTGCTGTTGCTGCCAACCTACATTCTGACCACCTTGTACAATTTGCTGACCACCTGGTGACACAATCTGTTGCCCACCACTATGTGTGATTATCTGCTGAATTCCACCACCAGTGAGCTGAGACCCTTGCTGCGGTGATTGGGCGACTTGTGACAATACTTGCTGAGATTGACCAACAGCTTGTCCAATGATTTGTTGCCCTGACTGGGTAACAATTTGTTGCGACGACTGAGCAATCACCACCTGATGCTGTTGGCCCTGCTGTGTGATCACATGCTGGCCTCCCTGTGACAGAACTTGCTGACCACCCTGAGTAATTATCTGTTGCCCTCCCTGATTGACAATCTGCCCTCCTTGATGTACAATCTGGCTTTGCGAAACAATTTGCTGACCTCCCTGCAATGTTACTTGTTGATTCCCATGTACTAAGATCTGTTGCTGTCCAGTATGCTGATTGATCAACACCTGTTGAGGTGTTTGAACAATCTGCTGCTGCCCTGATCCATTCAGCAATTGCTGTTTCTGAACTAGTATTTGATGGTGAGTCTGGCTTATTGTCTGTCCTTGGGAGTTAATAGACTGTTGCAGAATTTGTTGCGGTGTTTGTTGAATGGTGTGTTGGGGGCTCAGTTGCTGCTGTTGGTTACTTATTAGAGCCTGTTGCTGCGTCTGCATTATTTGTTGCTGCAGGATAACTTGGTTCTGATTTCGTGACTGTACCAACGGGCTTCTTATAATTTGATGCTGTCCCTGTACATTCTGAACCATTTGAATATTCTGCTGTCTCCAAGCACCTTGTACATTTCCACTTTGTTGATTTTGAATGTTCTGCTGAACAGTTTGGATCTGTTGTCCTAACACTGAAGACTGATTATTATTCCCAACGAGCTGATTAAGTTGGACATTCTGCACTGACTGGCCTTGTGAAGATGTGACTAATCCTTGTTGATTGACAACACCCATATTGACATTTTGCTGTTGGTTTGTTAAAGACTGCACAGTCTGCTGTTGAATCAAACCCTGATTAGAAGTTAACTGTTGCCCAGAATTCAAAATTTGCTGTTGATTTAATTGACTTTGACCCAAGTTTTGATTCATTTTTGCATTTTGGAGACTCTGCTGCAGATTTTGTGTAGACTGTGCCAATTGTTGAGCAATATTCTGAACAGCACTCTGCTGACTAAGCGTTAAACCTTGTTTCATCCCCATATTTTGTTGGTTTAACTGTTGCTGCTGTAAGTTGTTAGCACTTTGACTCAGCATTTGGCTTATATTTTCAATTTGCTGCTGTGCTGAGCTCATGGATGTTGTGGGGCTTTGGCTTATAGTTTGTGATTGTTGTATATGGTGCTGGTTATTTTGAATGTGTTGTTGAATTTGATTGGAAATATTCTGGTTTATTTGTGATACAGACACATTTTGGGGTTGCGAGAATCCCTGTTGGTTCTGCTGATTGCCAATTGCCTTTTGTTGCAGCATTTGCATTCTGAGTTGATGCTGTTGAAGTAATTTCTGTTGCTGGATATGAATAGCAGATAGCCCATGTGGTTGTTGTTGACTTTGTTGGGTCTGATAGGTCTGTTGTTGTTGTTGCTGTTGTTGCTGCTGTTGTTGTTGCTGTTGTTGTTGCTGTTGTTGTTGCTGCTGTTGTTGTAAGCTGGCTTGCTGACTTTGTACAGTGATTCCACCTTGTTGAGCTATGGTGTTCTGACCAAACTTTTGAATCAGCTGAGTATTAGCTTGACTACCTTGTATCTGGACATTCTGTGTAACAATACCTTGAGGAATTGACTTACTCATGATACTGGAGGTGGACATAGCTGTTGAGTAGCCCATAGAATTCACACCTGATGTGATCACTACTGATGAATTGGCTGTTGATGGTGGATGATTCCATGGCATTCTTTGTTTTAATTTGTCTAGTAGAGCTTGAGTACTATCATCTTTGTTTTCTGTCATATTTTGAGTTGGCACCTCGTTCTTTGCAATACCCTCCTCAAAATCAAACCCTGTAATGGCACTGATACGATCCATTGACTTTGGTGGCGGTTGAGGCACTATCAATAGCTTTGGGTGGAAGACCTCAGCCACTGCTTGAATTCTAGCCCGTACACTCTCGAGCACCCAATCAGGAGTAACAATCTTTATTTTATGAGGAGGCAGAGTGAGTGCAGCACTATATTTTTTCCCAACAGCTGAACCACAGATGAGGTGAGTGCACTGAGAGTCTAGATTTAACTTAACCTTTCCACCATGATATGTTATAAGCGCGAACAGTGTTTTCGCATCCGACGAACTAACTCTCGCGACGCAAACTACGGCATTCGAGAATATCTTGTTCTTATTGGGGAAATAGGGATTAGGACTCGCCAATCTCTTGAGCCGGGCGCACGCTAAAACCCAGTTTTCCGTTACAGCGGGGATCTGGTAGATATCCTGCGCATCGTCGAGGTCCGTATCAGCGGCATTCTGCCCACAAATTAGATGAGTGACATAGTCAGAGAAATACTTTGTGTTCTCCGCCCCGCCTGACTGGAGTAGGAGCATAATCTGTAATTACAATAAAAGAACAAACAGGTTTAACCACAAGCCACCTTCTTAATAAAAATAAAAACAAGAAAAAGAACAAAAACAAACCCTTTCAGAGACATCACCCGAGATGTAGTACTTGACATCCTTGAAAATTTGCTCTTGCAATGTTAAAGAATCTAAATCGTCGGCAATCGTTACCATTTTCTATATCACTAGAATGCTAAAATTCTCGCTTTTAAAGAAACATTGTCATTTTAATTTATATTGAAGTGTCTAAAACTGAAAACGTAAGAACGTCCATCATTGATGAATTTTTTTTTTGATATTCAGTGTTCTGTGTTGCCATTTTAAAAACTAAAAATCCGATCACAGTTACCACTGCCCATGGATATATTACTTTATCTGGACCACTGACTTTGTAGAGGTACCTACGGTACGGTGTCATGAAGATCGATGACGTCATATCAGAAGGACCATTTTTGTATTGTGTCCATGTTATCTATTGTCCCAGGATTCAATTGTGATTTTTCATAATGATATAAAAACATCTAAGATTATTATTAACATATAATTATTATTATAATATAGACATACCGTAATTGCGTACCCTAATTTTCAATTTACTCTTAATGCAATAAATTAAAATGGGTATTTTTTGAAGAAATTCTAATTAAATGTAATATTTCAATATTATCATTTTTTACATTTTGAAGACATTTTGATGAACCGTATCAAATAGGACACAATTTTTCCAAGTAAGTTTGGACACCCTATAATTGTGAAGCACAACCTCAATCCAGCCTGTGATTGGTCGAATAGTCCTTCGTATATGACATCATCCGTCCCACAGGTATATCTACAAAGTCAGTGATCCAGATAGAGTATATATCCATGCCACTGCCGGTGAGTAGTTTTGGTCTATGGTGTACGACTCAGAGAAAGGATGTAAAAATAATAATATTAAAATGATAATTAATTATTCAGGTATTATAAAATAACTTTTTTTGGTTATTTATATTTAAATAGGTACCTACGTAAATAGTTATTTTGCTTTCTATCAGAAATTATTCCTTTCAAGTTATACTTCTTGGGACGTTTAGAAAAAAGTATTAGAGTAAATTTTTTACGATGCGACAGCCAAAAAGCGACATGTTAAAGATGCATGATACTATGCGCACCAATGATATTATATATTAAAAATATATGTCATAAGCGCGCGGGTTGTGTGACTCAAAAAGTTCCCAATTGGGAACTCTTGTGATTAGTCTGCGTCGAGCGCAATCACGAACGTGGCGCATCGTAGGTTCATACGTCCATACGAAAATAAATCAAAATGCCATCGTGTGTGTTTCGAAAGTGCACCAATTACATATGACTCCAAGGTCAACAAAACACAAAGAATCTCATACCACATTTGAGTACGCTAAGATACTTAGATTATTTAGTCTATTTCAATTATTTTTCTAAACAATCTAATAACTCATGCAAAGACGCCATATTCAGATGAAGAAAGAGATAGCGATCTAGTTTTGACGCATGAGCGATAAAGAACGTAGCCTATATAGATTGACGCGAGCGACAAACACTAGCTGTCTTTTTCACTATTATGGTTTTAGTAATGCCATCCTTTTTACATAATTTGCCAATGTACTAGTGATTGGTGTAGGGAAACAAAAGATAAACGTGTGTGTGTTGTAGCTCGGTCGGAACAGATTTTTTGGTCGATTTGTAAGGGCATAACGTATCTGTATTTAGTTAAAAACATCTTTGATGCGCACAGAATTGCTGGAGTTGTTTTGGATTGCTAGCCTGCGCCGGGCAACTAGTATAGTAATCTGTGGCGCCGGGTCGTGGGTGCGAGCGAAAGAGAAGGGGTTGGATTGTTAATGCGCGCCGTATGTGCGAGCGAGAGGTACCTACTTATAAGCAAGAGGTAAGTATAACTTCTGTTCATACTACACACATACACACTTTTTGAAGTGAAACTTCTTTAGACTCGTTGTGATTTCAAACCGGATGCAACGGAAAAAACGACAGGTAAGAGACACAAATACAAAAATGTGTAGGATGAAGCCAGGAAAGAATGAGACAGAAATATACATACTATATGATATTTAAGCATGCATATAATTTAACTGCTATTTTCGTCGTTGAATCTAACTTCTCCGTAGCTCAATGGTCAGGACGTAGATACACAATACCTGATGCGCAGGTTCGCGTCTCTCAGTATTTCTTTTTTTTTAGTTTTATTTTTATACTGTTTTTAAATACTTTCAAATGCTCTTTTTAATATTTTCAAAGAATCTATCAACAAAAAATAAGAATTTCATTTTCGTTGTCAAGCTTGCTTATTTAATATCTGTCGATCGACCGACCGATTGTTGTTTCTTAGTTAGTCGCTAGATGGCGCGCTACAGTAATTTTGTGTAAGACGACTGCTAGATGGCACTTAATATTTTTTAGTTTTATTTTTATACTGTTTTTAAATACTTTCAAATGCTCTTTTAAATATTTTCAAAGAATTTATCAACAAAAAATAAGAATTTCATTTTCGTTGTCAAGCTTGCTTATTTAATATCTGTCGATCAACCGACCGATTGTTGTTTCTTAGTTAGTCGCTAGATGGCGCACTACAGTAATTTTGTGTAAGACGGCTGCTAGATGGCATTTAATAATTTACGTGTTGTTGTCGAGGGGTTTTTTATATCTTGTTTAGTTTCACTTCTATCGTGTGTGAATCGCACACACACCTTTTTTTTATCAGAAAGGGGATGCTTCTAGATTGTTCCCATTTTATTTCATATTTTTCTAACTGAGAAAAATCTTTCTACATTTAAGTTGCAAATTGTAGAAAGATTTTTCATGCAAATTGAAAAAATAAAAATTAGTGAAATTATAAAACTAATCGATAATTCGACGGACCACTTTGACAACTCAAATCAATGATATTATAAGTAAAAGAGGTATTTTAGAGATATTTATTAAACATATTTGACTCAATTTGACTCAAATGCAAAATATTACCAGAACATAGGCATAGCTCTTCTTGTCGATACTATGAAAACTTACTTAATATTTTTGCGTGACTTTTGAAATTAAGTTAGCTCTACCGTATTGCATGTTTTATTAAAAATTTCATTGTACTTTGTTTAAATTAAATACAACTTATCTTTATTGATTTTAGCTAGTATTGAATCATTTTAAGGGAGGTATTTAAATAATATACCTTATAAGTATATACCTACACACTAATCGAAAAGTATAATAATATTTTGACAACGTAAAGTCTGTTCTAATAGTTTTCCATTACACGCCTAGACAAAACGTTTTTTCGCCGCTCACTTTCTTTCTCGGTGGATCAAGCGTCGATTACTGAATTAAGAGGGCTATCACAAAATCGAAGCGCTCAGGTTTAGGTAAATTTGACAACTCGCGGCAAGGGACACGCCCGTGTGCGTCTAATGAAGTACGCTTTACACACATACAAACCACTATGCGTCGAACGCCAGGAACAAATCAACTTGATACTTGCTTTGGAAATAAATTAAGTACCGTACTATTTTTATAATTCGTGAAATATTGTTTGTATCGATTAATGTTATCAGCTATCACCTATAACGGCTTTTTTACTATAATGTAAGGAAATTAATACAATGTAATGTTGTTTCTACAGTTTTAATAATGTTGATACAGTTTGGTTAGTAGTAGGTATAAAAGGCATGTGATGTGTTAAAAGGGGTAGTTCAGTTGGTAATTATATCATAAATGCACATTTAATAACTTCATCACTATGTATAAAACCCTTAAATGTGTATAGTTTGAGATAACGTATAAATGAATAGGTACGATTGGTAAATAAAAAACAAAGACTGAATAAAACGTATATTTTGTACCAAATTTTTCGCCATGTTTGTCAATTAAAAGTAATTAATTAATAAAAAAAATAAAATTTATAATTCGTCTTCCTTCTATGTCTAGATATTCCTGAAACAAGGAAAACCAGGAATGTAGATAGTTAAAAAAAGTCAAATAAGCAAGCATGTTTCGTTACAAGTTAACAAGAAAATACCTACTATATTATTTGTACTTGTATCAGATTGAGCCTGATCATCTATAGTTGAATTAAATATGGTTTCATTATCCTGTAAGAATCAAAGAAATTCATCAGTTATGCAATAGCTCTTAGATCATTTAAATCTAGTAAAAGTAATAAATATATAAATTAATATCTAAACGTAACTTATCTGTTAAAAATTATAAGAAATGAATAATTATTATTACCATGTTATTTTTATTTCTGTCAGAATGCACTGTAAAAATTGTCACTGTATCAAACGTCCTTTTAATAGCCTGAAAAAGCAAAATAGTCCGATAAACATTCCTATATGCCTAATATCAGAATATCATAGGAATATGCTTATACACTAGAATCATAACATAACTAACAAAAAAATACTCACTTGTATCAAGAAGTGTTGGTTGCGCTATATTCGTAGCGAATTTGGGGTATTGCGTGGCGCACAAGGTGCCAACAGCGAGCGATACATCCTTCCTTCGTATATAAGCGCGTGGCGCGGACTAAACAATCTAAACATGTATTATATTCACTGTTGCAAAAGTTCCCGATTTATCGGGAGATCTACTGATTTTGGATGTCGTCTCCCGATATCCCGATTTAGCGACCGTTTCTCCCGATTTTTTGCATTTCTACCAATGTAATATAATATTTAAAATTTAAAATAGAAAATACTGTTCTAAAAACGAAATACAAAAGAAATTGAGTCGCTCAGTGAAAATACAGAAGTATTTTGGGCAAGCGTAGGTATAATATAAATAGAAAATGTGGTGATGGTTCACACAATCATGTTCTAAAATATTTTTTTCAACTTTGTCAATGATAGGTCTATTAAACACAAAAAAAGTATTAAAAAACATAAAAAATCCCGACTGCGTATAAAATACTAAAAATGAAAAAACAAGCCCAGTAGTTTAGCAGTCGAGAGTCGAGACCCATTTACATTTCACAGGGCTCTTTGGGAAGATTTCATTTGTTGAAAAATAGGTTCCGACTGCTTAAGTACTGAGCTTGTTTTTTCATTTTTTAGTATTTTATACGCAGTTGGGTTTTTGTTTTTTTATTTTTATTTTACACTTTTTAGGTAGGATTAACCCCGTACCGCATAAATACTCAGATCAAATGATAAAACATGTTACAATTTTAATATAAATAAAGGCATGTTCGCAAATATGGCTTGTTAGATGGTACAAAAATATAAATAAATAATAAATTTATTAATAAATTATTTTTATAAATAAAATTATTGTGATAATAACATACAAACAACGCTTCCCTTAGTCAAATTAAGAATCTCCCGATTTCTCCCGATTTTTAGCTGGCAATGCTCCCGATTTTTAATATTTCATTTTTGCAACACTGATTATATTACTCTTTGGGTCTTTGGGACTAAAGCTAAAGACCGCTCGTCCCGAGATTTATATTGATTTACAGGACTGCATATTACTTTTTGTTTCAATTTGGATTATATATTCATAGATAAAAAATACAATTTTAGACAAATAATTATCAGTAACTCTTTGATTTACAGAATTATTTTAGGTGCATTACTGTGTGAAACAAATTAAATTGAATTGAGCATTCCAAATTAGAAGATACAATAATTGTACCATAAATATTTTTATTGATGCTTAAATTATTATATCTTCGATGTAACCAAGCATCTAAAGATGGTCAAAAGTACAATTTTATGAAACATCATTTGCAAAAATAAGGTTTTTACTAATTTATGTAAATAAATTGAAAAATTTGTTTAGAGCACTCCAAAGAGAAATAATTAAACTTTCTCGTGCATGTATTTTTTTTTTGTTTTGGTGATTTATCTAAACCATAATCACACTTCAAACACGAGTCAAAACGCTCAAGTTTAAGAAAAACTGTGATAGCCCTCTTAACGACTTATAGTGGACTTATACTATACATTTTCTGCAATAGATAGCAACACTCTATTTTTCAAAGTGGTCCTTCGAATTAAGGATTCCACTTTATGATGGTCTAATTAAGCTAGCTAGTATGGATTCCAAAATCCAGCGTTCCAGCCACTCATAAACTTACAATTCATTTCATTATTTCATGTCAAATTTCAACTAATGCACTTTATATTACTTCTTTGGTGGTACAACCTTCCTTGTCTCTGTTTTGTGACGTCAGGGATTAGGTATGATAATTATAATTATACTGAGATGATATAATAATATCATCATTCACAAATCTCGAACGTCAGTATTTTTTTAGCTTCAAATCAGATATTCTGAATAGCATCAAAAGGTCATGATTTAAAGTATCTACTTATTTTTTGGTTGATTCTAAACCTGTTTTACATCGTTCCTAATACTTATCGTGTTTTCTAAACATCAACATTTGAACTTTAGGACACGCCTCATGTCATGCAAGATCTCGCTAACGTCAATAATTATTGTTTATATATTGTGTATCAGTGATACCTATATGAATAAAATATTTTGACTTTGACTATACTTAGGTATGAGTTGCTACTCATATTCGAATATTTTCAGTTTACCCATGGCGCCAAAAACTACCATAATTTCACAAAAACAAAACACTGTCTAAAACAAAATGACTGAATTTGAAATTAAAAATCACGGTTTCGAATAAAATAAAAAAGATAAATAAATCTGAAAATGAACCAGCATTTCCAATTTCATAGTTATTAGATTAGATGTTTTTGATATTATTTATAATATCATTGATATTATTATATTACATAATTATAAAAATCACGGGACACGGTAAAAACATAGAGTACGTACATTTTCCGCGAAAATACCCGTATCCAATATTCAAAGCAAAAGTGTTTTAGAGGCTAGAGCGGTGCAAGGTGCAAAGGATTCTAAAGTAGAATTCACGCATTTTTTATTTTTTCCCTATGTTTTTTATTTGACATGATTATTATCTTTGGTGATTTGAAACTTTTATACAACTTTTTCATGTTTTCAGTAACAATATCCACATTCTAAATTCAGTTAACTAGGGATCAATCCCTATTATAAAGATAAAATCTATCAGTCTATGTACCTACTATTTTCCAATGATATTATATATTAAAAAGAGGCAGATATGTCATAAGCGCGCGCGTTGTGATGACTCAAAAAGTTCCCAATTGGGAACTCTTATTCAGGTGAAGAAAGAGATAGCGATGTAGTTTTGACGCGAGAGCGATAAAGACGTGCGATAAAGTGATAAAGCGTGCCTTGCGGACATTGGAACAGATTTTTCGGTTGATTTGTAAGGGCATAACGTATCTATATTTATTTAAATATCATTGCTATTTTCCGTATTCCCGTTGTTAGCAGTGCCGGATTTATATTTTTTATGAGTGTAGGCCAATTTATTTCCGCCAACCTATGTACCTTTCTAAAATAATAATTTTCCATTCATAGTATGGAAGGCACTGAATTAGTCACTAAGAAAGTGTGTAAAAAAACAAGAATTACAATCTTTACGGCCTTTTTTAATGGCAAAATCATCTATAATATCATCTTCTGAAATCTGCCGCCCCTAGGACGCTGCCGCCCATAGGCCGCGGCCTATACGGCCTATTGACAAATCCAGGACTGGTTGTTAGTGTTATCCTGTTAACTTGTGACTTATCTGTCCTAGGTAGGTAGAGTATTTTTTTATATCTTTTAAGTTAATACTTGACTACAATCCCACCTGATGGTAAGTGGCGATGAAGTCATTGGTGGTAAAACGCATTAACTTAGTAAAAGCTATAAAGTTATTATGGGAAAACCTATAATGTTACACGTACATCATATAACATATACTTTTTTACATGAAATAAGTTAATGTTTGATAACGATCCCACCTGATGGTAAGTGGCGATGAAGTCTAAGATGGTGAACGCATAGATGGTGATACTCACATAACAATGCTTATATCAGTGACATTCCATAGACTAAACACACAATAATAATACCAATAACTCCGACTGCGTAAATAAGTGATGCAATTTTTTTTAATCTTCGTCATATAATTATTTATGCTACCTATCTATATAGCGTAGCGTTCATACATCGCTTATAGCTCAGCGGCGCGGTGGCTTGTTTTCAAATGAAGTTTTTACTACTTCACACTGGTTGATGGTTGATCCCAAGATTCCCAATCCCAAGTGATCTACCGAGTGAACAACAGGTGCTGTCGGTAGTTAAATGGTTGGATTGGATCGCTTGGATACACTTCCGTCGTGCTTCCGTCACTTCCGTGCTTCAAATTCAATCTAAAGCTGTCGATCCTGGTTCCGGTTGTTATCGTATCGTAACATAACGGTAACATAACATTTTATTATATTGGCGGTTGGCGGCGCCGATATTGTGTGAGCACAGTATATAACAAAGTACTTACTCTGTGATGACTTGGTGAGCACTCGGCGAAAGAGCACTTAGCGCATCGTATATTATGAGGTGAAGTTAACTGGTCATACACTTTTTCTAATTTTATAAGGAAAAAAATATACTTAGATAAGTAATTAGTTTATTAAACGAGTTAAAATGAACAAATCATAATTATAGGTACATGGAAATAATAATAGTATGATAGATAAACATTGCTCTACCTAATTAATTTATTTAATTTATTGCTAAAGCGTATAAAATATCACTGCGTTTTTTCTAATCATGATCATACTTTTACTAGGATAAATATGATTTGAAAAATTAAATATTTCCGTGCAATGATTTATTAAACATCATTATTTCGGTGTGTAACAATAAAAACTATTAAACTAATAACTACTAATACATATGGAGTCCATCAAGAAGCGGGTCTATTATTTTCTTCAAGGCCGGCAACGCATTGGTGACGCCAATGGTATAGCAGCAGCTAGTGTCCATTGGCGGCGGAGATCTCTTACCATCAGGTAACCCGTCTGCTCGGTAGCCTGGTCAAGGGAAAAAGAAAAATAGACTGATCTAATGAAATATTAAACGAATATAATAGAAAACAGTGATTTATACATTACGATTTCACAATGTGTTATTTTAAAATATTATAAACTAAGTACTTTCTGAAAATCGCACAAGTGGCACCATAGCGCGTAGTTCATGTTAAAAGCGGAGGCAATTTTGTTACACGTTCCGTGTTACATGATAAGTTATTACCTACTATGAGATGAAATATTACTTAAAAATTTATTATTTTCTTCCATCAATAAATATGCAGGTTTTAGCCTATCGACTGATACACAATATATTCCTATTTGGAAATCTATATAATTATATAATACTATATAATACAAAACATAAAAAATGTTTGTACGGATGTCCTATATAGACTCTGAAACCATCCAACCCAATGATGTTTAAATAAATATAGATACGTTATGCCCTTACAAATCAACCGAAAAATCTGTTCCGATGTCCGCAAGGCACGCTTTATTGCTTTATCGCTCTCGCGTCAAAACTACATCGCTATCTCTTTCTTCACCTGGATAAGAGTTCCCAATTGGGAACTTTTTGAGTCACACAACGCGCGCGCTTATGACATATCTGCCTCTTTTTAATATATAATATCATTGATCCAACCGATATGCCTCAAAATGGTTTCATTTGAAAGGCAAAAATCCGAAGGTGGTTTAGTGATTAAATACTCTGTGGGTGATTTGAGACCACTAAAACAATGCATCAGGCACATTCGTTACATTCATAAAGTCGATTTTCCGCTTTTCTCATACAACAATTTGAAAATTATTTGTAATGATGACGCTTGAACGTCAGCGTCAACACAAAAACACTGATCTGTCATTCTCATCAGAAAAGTTTTTAGCGTAGTGAAACACGCCGGGTATCCACTAGTCTAATATATTTCTTTATAATTTCTACTTAAAACGCTAATCGCTCGTGACTCATAACTTTACGCAATTGTTCTAGAAAAACATGTTGATCACTAATGCGCTGATTCTGTGCGTGGAAAAATTCACCTGGTGCCTAATGTAAGGGTTTATTCATATGTAATCTGTGTTAGCCAGTGTAACTGGACTTAGTCCGTTCTGTCTATCAATCTATCTATATCTATTACTAATATTATAAAGCTGAAGTTTGTTTGTTTGTTTGGTTGAACGCGCTAATCTCAGTTAACTACTGGTTCGAATTGAAAAATTATTTTTGTGTTTAATAATCCATTTATTGAGGAAGGCTATAGGCTATCGGATTTTTAGTAAATTCAACCCCTAAGGGGTTTAAATAGGGGTTTGAAGTCATTTTCATACAAACCAACTTCGTCAGTTGTAGAATCATAAACATGAATTTTTTTATGTAAAATAGTTATTAATAAAAATTTATTTTAACATTTTTTTGGAAAATCATCCCTTCAAGGGTTAATTTAGGGGATGGAACTTAATAGTACGCAACTTCGTAATTTTTTAAGTTAAAACCATGAAAATTTATATATTAGCTCAAGATTAGTGACAAAATTGCCATTACAATTTTTTTTTGCGTAGTGTATCCGTACTACTACTAGGGGTAATAGAAGCGAAACAAGATTCTCGCCGAGAACGTAACGGGATTCGACGTAAAGGGAACCAACCTATCGTATTAGTAAATAAATAAATAAATTTACTTTGTCGGTCCTACAAACAAACAGCTCGCAAACCTAACATGACCGTAGGTAGCTCATCAGCTCAATCTGAACCACTTATTAAACGTGACGTTAATAAATTACGACACCTTTCTATCATGTTTTAAGGGTGGTAAGGGGTAGTTCTGATCCTTTATACACCCAAATGTTCGTCGCTTTCAAACTGTCTTCCCTATGGACTGTTGTAATTCTAGGTAATGGGACATCCAAATCTACAGATCCAATACTCATAATATTAATTTAGAAATCGTGTCGACTGATATGTCGGAAACTGGTATGGCTTTCGGCCAACGCTTAAATGATCTATAATAATGGTAAAACAATAACGTATATCCTTGTGCCGTGACGTAGGCAACAGATCTACAATATCCGTATGCATGTGTTCAAATCTAGAGGAATATTAGATAAGAGGAAAATCAGGCCGAAAATAAAAAAAATAAAGACGAAAGCAAATGGGTAAAACCTTGACAGGAAAATACTCATTTTTAGAGTTCCAAAGTAAAATTAAACCCTTATACTTAGTTTCGTCATATCCGTCCGTCCGTCTGTCTGTCCATCCATCTGTCCGAAGCAAAGTGCCGAGTTCCTTAGTGCTAGAAAGCTGTAATTCGGCATAGATATACATATTTATTAAAACTCCAGAATCGTAGAATAAAATATTGAAAAACATACAAGTTAAAGCTGGTGCAAGGAACTTGGCGCCCTTGCGAAGGTGCGGCGGTATTTCACACCGAGGCAATTGTTAACCTTATACAAAGCTCAGGTTAGGCCGTGTGTACTGTTCTCACATTTGGGCAGGTGCAGCCAAATGTCACCTTTCTGCTTTAGATTCCATGGAGAGGCATGCGAAGAGGCTCATTGGTGACCCAGATCTGGTTAAGACCAATCTGCAAAGTCTCGAGCACAGGCACAGAGTGGCCAGCCTCTCGGTTTTCTATAGGGCACATTTTGGAGAGTGTGCGCAGGAATTATTTGAATTAATTTCCCCTTCCCCGTTCCTCCATCGAACGACACGACGCATGGCGGGTATCCACCCTTTCGTGGTAAACATCCCGCCGGTCTGTGCCACCGGTACGGACGAGGCGGTTTGCATCGTCTCATTATGCGCACCGCGAAGGATTGGAATAGCTTGCCTGCGTCTGCGTTCCCACCCACCTAGGCCACCTATGATGTGGATGACTTCAAGAAAAGAGTGAATAGTTAGTGCGCTCACCATCCTGGAATGGTCCAGGATGGTGAGCGCACCAGGATGGTAAGTGAAGATATGGATCTTCACTTACCATCAGGTGGAATTATGGTCAAGCATTAACTTATTTTAAGTAAACAAAAATCAGTTCAGTTTCAATAAATAAAAAAATAGGAAGAGTCACAAAACCCTAAAAATAACCCTAAACACATAAAACCCCTAAAAATCCCATCTTACATAGTTATCCTCTAGTTTAAGGGAAAAACCCCTAATTTTGGAACCCTGAGTTTTTTGTTTGTTGCAGCGAACGGCAAATTAATTTGTAAGTTCTCAATTATCACTTTATTTCGATAACTTGTGAGACACTTCCGTATGCAAACTCGAATACGTTTAGACTTGTATTTTCCAACTTACATAAGTAGTAAGAATTTACGATAAGCTACTCACAAAGGGTGTTTGCATTTGTAAATTTACCGTAAGTTAATTACGTAAGTTACGTAAGTAAAACTTACAAGTGTAAGGTTGGCCTAAGTGCTAAAGGAGCCTTCTTTTACCTTTTGATTGCGAATTTTGCGAACCTTAAACCCTATTTTAGGGTTCTGAAGTCAAACCAGAACCTAAAAGACTTTATTGCCACTTACTATCATGCGGTAGTTAATTTTTTAACTTAAAAAGTACATAAATTTTTGGAGTCAAATAGAGAGTTTTTATTGGCTGATGACATAGATATAATGCTGATGGCTCTATCGGCCTTTACATACATATTTCGCGGATAGAGGGCCTGAAAAGGCTCAGCTGGGAAGAAAAAGTTTACTTAATTAATACTGAACTGTGAAACTTGGTGATGAAACACAATATTTAGATACAAAAAACGTAAACAAAATAATATTATCCAATGAGAGTTTTCCAGCTCCTGTAAGTACATAATAAGTTAAGTTTATAACAAAATTCGTACATAAGATTTTAAAAAGCTCCTTTTGTTTTATTGTTGTTTTTCTTTTTGTGTTTTTTAGCGATGACAGGAATCATAGCAGTCTGCTGACCTGAGAACGAGGATAATATTTCTTCATACATAGCTAATAACTTGTTTAAGTTATTCATCTCGTTTCGCCAGTATATCGCGGGTCGAAGTAACGACTAGGCGTTGACTTCGCCGACAAAATGTGGGTGTCATTTAAAAAGTAAAATTTTGGAGTTTTTAAAACTTTAACATGGAACAATCTAGACATGTTTTCTTAATAAGTTTTTTATTGTTATTTTTTCCGCGCGGCCAGTATACCCAGTCACCATGTCCAGAGTATTTTGAATACAGAAGCGATGATAGAGGGATATACGGCTTGGTGCATGTGTACCCTAGAAATCCTGTCTCATCGATAACAACTACGATTAATTTTACAGTAGCTGCACAACTGCCTTCGGTAAGTTTGTTTAGCCTGATGACGGTGTGCTTTCTATTACCTAGTATCTAACGCCATTTTAATTTAGATTTTTATTATACTAGGTGTAGAGAAAAGATCTTTACGGTATTCGAAGGAAAATTAGGGTACTTAATTAAATTATCTGAGTCCGAAACACAAAATTGTGTATGCAACGGGCATAATAAAATTATGCATTAATAAAGTCACTCTAAAGTCTAAACTATGGTACGTACCTATAAAGTTGGTTTAATGTAATGACTCAAAGAACTGACGTCTGACGTATACAATGGGAAAGTCCCTCAAAGGATACAATAATATTAGCAGTTGGCACAAGACTTTATATATATAAACATTGGCCTTTATGACCCAAAGTTAACCCAAAATGAATTTTCCTTGTCGTTATTTCATTGATGTTGTTTGTAAAGAATTGATTGATAACATTTTTAACCAGTGTCATCATGATTATTAATAGACCGTATTATACATATAGGTAGTTGAGCTAACAAAATACAAAACATTAGAGGAAAAGGCCAAAAGGGGACGGCCCCAAATGGGTTATTTTGCTTAGGGACAGTGCAAACAAACATATTTTATACTAGCTGTTACCCGCAGCTTCGCATGCGAAAATTATGTTTTACCTTATTTGTGCCTCTTTTATTCATAGAATTAAAGTACTCGTATTAAGCAATTTATATACTGAAACCCAAAATACAAACACAAAGGATTTCTTCGGGAGCAGGTTTTGAAAATATAAAAAATATTCACGTTTTGTTTTTTTGTCTTTTTCCTGCAATTAAAAAAGTTGGAAAATATGTATTCCATCAATTTAAGCAAGGAACATTTTTTGCATTGGAAGCAAATCAGTTGATGTTCAAAAAACAATTTCCATACAAACTTACATCCTGTATCCCAGGGAAACCTATAAATTTTTAGGGATGAAAAGTTTTCTAAAGTACGGTACAAAGTATAAGTAACAACTTTATCAATTTTCATAAAAATCCGTTCACGAAACTCGTAAGATGCCTGGACAGACAAACAGATAGACAGACAATAATTAAAAAAAAAATATTATTTTTGTGCTCTAATAATATGTTATTGAAGTCCCCCTAATCGAAATTTTGAAAAAATATTAAATGTACAGAAAATTTGCCCCTTGAGTTATAGATTTTATGATTATTTATTGTAAACCACGGTGCCTCTTACAGGAAAAATTAAAAAATGGTGAATTTTTATTGAAGAATTTATATTTAACAATAATTTATGTTCTGAAACCTATACTACAATCACAAAGGATTCTTCCGGTGGGTTTTAAAAATAAACAATTTTGATATTCATTTGTTTTTTCTTCTGTTTCATTCAAAATTATGAAAAACTGGAAAATATGTACTCCATATTGTTGTAAATTGGAATCATTTTGAAAATATTCGATACAAACTTTCATCCTATTTTCCAATGGAAATCTTCAATATTCCGGAATGAAACATTTTCTAAACTATTACCCAGAGTATAAGTAGCAACTTCACCAATTTTCATCGAAATCCGTCCAAGGGGTGTGATGTGATGCCCGGACAGACAAAAAGACAGACAGACAGAAGTACAATAATTCTAAAAAAATATTTTTGTGCTCTAACACGTTTTTAAGGCACCTCTAATCAAAATTTTGAAAAAATATTCAATGTACAAAAAATTTACCCCTTGAGTTTTATTATAGTTATTAAGTTTTATTATTTTAGAAAACTACTGGAACGTTTTTCAGTGTATCCATTACAAAGTAACAAACAAATAAACCAAAAATCAAAACTTTCATATCAATTCACTTCATAATTCGTTATTTATGGATTATAAATTTCAATATTAATTCCTCTCCCTCTTTCGCTTCCTCTCCCTCTCCCTTTCCCTCACCCGGTCCCTCTCCCACTTTCTGTCCTGCTCCCACTCCCGCTCCCATTCCCTCTACCGCTTCCTGTTCCGCTCCTGGTTCCTCTCCCTCTCCCGCTCCCTGCCCTTCCCCCTCTCACGCTCCCGATTCTTTTCCCTCTCCCGCTTCCGGTCCCTCTCCTTCTTCCTGCCCCTCTCCCCTCCTCCTTCTATTCGTAAAACCCCCTACGTTAAATTTTTGTTTCTCACTATAAGCTTACATATTAATTTTCACATTTCTGAGTTCAAAAAATGACGTAGTTTCTTAAATATTTATAATCCCGTAGTTTTACCCGATATGGTGATGAATTTCGATAAAACCGTGATACAGTTATTTTTTGTGTCTTCCTATATGCTTATATGTACATAAATTTTCACCCTTTTAATTTTAAAACTGACGAAGTTTCCATACTTACTTGCGACGTCTCAATTAACCCTTTAGAGGATGATTTTACAAAAAAAAACGTAATATTTCCAAATTTTGTTTGTAATCTGGAGCTAATATAATATACATTTTCATGTTTTTAACTTCGAAAATGACGAAGTTGCGTACTAAGATCCATCCCCTAAATGAACCCTTTAAGGGATGATTTTCCAAAGCACGTGTCAAAATTAACTTTTGTTTCTAACTATAACCTTACATAAAAATTTTCATATTTATAACTCGAAAACTGGCGAACTTGATTTGTATGTAGTTGACTACCAACCCCTATTTTTAGTAAAAAAAACGTAATATTTTAATATTTAGTTTCTAATTTTGAGCTAATATGAAAATTTTCATGTTTTTAACTTCAAAAATGACGATGTTGCGTACTGAGCTCAATCCGCTAAATTAACCCTTTAAGGGATGATTTTCCAAAAAATGTGTTAAAGTTAACTTTTGTTTACAACTATGAACTTACATAAAAATTTTCATGTTTATAACTCTAACACTGACGAAGTTGGTTTGTATGAAAGTGACTTCCAACCGCTATTTTCACCCCTTAGGGGATGAATTTCCAAAAATCCGATAGCCTATGTTACTCAGGAATAATGTAGCAGAATGGTGAAAGAATTTTTAAAATCGGTTCCGTAGTTTTTGAGTTTATTCGTTGCAAACATACAAAAATACAAAGGTTTCCTCTTTATAATATTAGTATAGATATAGATTTATTTTTTAATGAGAGAGATTTAATTTATTTTCATCCAACTACCTAGCTATGTTTTATTTCAATTAATTTACAGTTGAAAGCTTGAAAATGACTATAATTAAGTAATCAACCAAACCATAGGCTTTGTGTGTTGTGCTATGTACATACTCGTATATAGGGACTACAAAAAGACAATAAAAAGTGAAAAATAACTGAATGAAAACTGAACCTCATGGTTCATGTTCTGATAAAATGGTAGTACCAAATTATAGGTACATTGTTTTGCACCTACGGAAATCGGTGTTTATTTGTCTTTTCGCATGACACTTGACTTGATCAACTCGCAACCAGCGCCGAGTTTTGTAGCTGTAGGTATGTAGGTGATTCACGTGATGTGAATAACGATATAACTTCAAACAAACCCATCAGAGGCAACATTTAGACAGGTTTTTTCTTCATGGTCTACGACATTCCTACAGATAAAATTGTCAATATGTAGGTATCTACTTACCCAACATTAAGTAATAGCAAAACCCTTGTAAATAAAAAATATGCTACCATTGTTGTAAACAAAAAGCACAGTAAATTATACCCACATAGATCTTACCTATTAAAATTTGTTGTTAAAATCCTACTCCTAGATACCTGAGAAAAGCCGTCTTGGTTTTTTGATTTAAAAAATTAAACAAGTTAATAGTTTAAAAAACTAAATATCCTTACATGATTTTAGTGTCAATGTACAGTAGCCGCGCGAGTTGAATGCAGTGCCTAAGCTCTCATTCCTAATAATGCGCCTAGTGTTGTGACCTAATTGGTAATTAGTGATATGTCGATAAATTGGAATTAGGAATTTAACAGAATATAAGTACATAATCATAAATGTGAATGTTCGTTACCGCATACCTGTCCTCGTGATTACTAAACCGATTTTGATTAAGAATAAAATTGGACCAAATTAGTTGAACTGATTGATCTGATGTTTGGTATGTAGGTAAATTAAACCCTGAAACAACACAGAGAGTACGGGGCAAAGCTAGTATTGATTAAAACATAAGTTTTTAAGCTTTATTTTCAAGCACACTAAATATCAACTACTAACTGAATAATTGAAGCGATATCAACGAATGCGCGTGATAATTATCAAAGACAACACTACTTTGACACTATATTCCGGGCGTTTGAGGCAAGAAGTAGCAAGTAGCGGGAGCACACTCCCTGATGATCATGCTTATCACAAAAACGCATTGTAATCAGAACTAAAACAATTTGTATTTCAACTCCTTAGAATAAGTGGAAGTCGGTCTAATTAAGCTTGCAAGATTAGATCCAAACAGGGCAAGCTAAATAAAACCGTTTAAAAATAAAACGAAGAAACTTCTGAGGTTTTATTGCTGTCGTATTTAATAATCTATTATCTAGCTATGTTATGAGTAGGTAAAGTGCTTCCTATGAGATATAATAATATTATAAGCGTGAGACAAAATAAATATCAGCATCCACAACTTTGTATTAAAAATTAAAATCGGTAATTTTTTGGAGGATTACCTACCGTTGATAATGTAAATTGGTTGGTAATATTTGGCCCTGTTTCGATTGTTTTTTAAATATTTTTATTTGATTTTACGTTACTGTCTTTTTATTTATGCGTGGTTTTTTATTTAATTTTTACTTTTTATTGTATATTATGTTAGGAGTTATCGATAAACAACCTGTCGCGCGACGTTTTAACACAGGCCAAACTGACATTAGGCTAATAAAGTACAAATTTTATTTATGAAATCGTGTGCTTTAATAAATACTAGGAGTTGCAGTAGAATAGTATAAATACTAAAGTTAATAAATCTAACGTGGATGCCACCCCGCGCTGTGAATGTAAATATTCTGCGACATTACACATGCGTGCAAAATAATATTAAAAACTCTTCAAATAACATATTAAAGTACATATAAGTACACTTTAAAAATTTTAACGTTATATTTCTATACAAGCATCGATTGTGAGGAGATCTATCTATCAACAAAATATATCTAGATCAACTTATCAATCTCTACCACAACCACTCTGGTGAATAATTGAGGTTAGATACACATTTTGGGGCTTTTAGACAGTCTATCTCCTTGCCTACCACCTATGAGCAGGCTCACATTCTTAAAACCTCGAAATTCCAGTCTTGAAACCATAGCGCTTTCGTTTTTTAATTCCTTTTTAGGTACACATCGTATGTAAAAGGTGAAGTCGTTTACATGTGAGGTTATAAGGTAACGGGCCCCCCGTTCGTTACCAATATTATTTATGCAAAAAAATTTAAACTGATATCGTGTTTAGTTATTATTACTTAAGTAATATTTAATAAACAAAAATCAAATTTTAAGAGCCTTAAGATGCCGAAATATGGGGCATTTACTTTAGCTCCAAATAAGTAGGTATGTAATACCTTAAGCGAAGTTAAAATATACAAGTTTTTTTTAATACAAGGAATTTGGAAACCATATATGAATTTTGTACACTTTATTCTTCATTGAAACCTCTCTTCCAGAAGGCACGTAACTGGAGATAAGATTCTTTCTCTTTAGGGTTCACAAACTGGCACAAAAGTTCATGTAAACATGAAGTATTTATTAAGAGTAAGACGATATTTTCCTCGTGACATATACCTACCTACTACATACATATTCATAAATCACTTGCATGGACTCGAAGGAAGGTGAAGGATGGGGGCGCTGACCGGAGGAAACTAGCGTAATGTCAGTCAAGTTGTCCAGTTATATGGAACTTTCTTTTCCGCCTCATTACCGTTATATTTAACATTAAGTAATTGCCGGATCACCGGAAGAAATGCATTTTTAAAAGATTTTATTTAGTGTCTGTGTGTATGTCTTACAACAAGTTAAATTTGACCCACTACCCCCGGTATTCGATCAAGTTGTTCTTTAATCGTTAATCGGATGCCAATGCGCTTTAGTCTATGCTAGATTAGACTTTTTTTAAGGAGATAGCCGGCAAACGAGCTGACAATCCACCTGATGGTAAGTGGCTATCGTCACCCATGAACATCAGCGACACCAAAGGCATCATTGATGCGTTGCCGGCCAAGAAAAAAAGAAGAAAAAGAAAGAAAGAACTGGCTCTCAAGCTCCCAGCCGGAAAACGACGAGTCGTTTGGCAGCTGACTCATGCTCAAGGGTGGTAGCTATCCAGGCAAAACCCATGGAGAAATAATAAAAGTAATAATGGTATTAATTGACAATTAAAATCAATATTACCAATATAATCCCTCCGAGGGGCCATGCCGCCAGTGGACCGGATTTAGTCGCCTCTTACGACACCCATCCAGCGTGGGACCAATCCTCCAGGTTAACCCCAAGCTTAATATTCTAAACCACCCCAATATGGCAAAAACCGGGCAAGTGCGTGTCAACTGTCAGGCCACGCGCAATGTAGGGTTCCGAAGTAGTAAGTTTATCGATTATTGTAAATCCATCTTAATATAAACTATTTTTGAGAATTTTTTCACTTGTCCAACTCTAATCGTTTAGCCAGCAGGGGAAAACACTTGCCTCTAAATAAAAAAACAAATATTTGGCAAACGGACCGCTAATTCCAAAATTTTTTTAAGAAGCCCATAATATTTTTGGAAGACCTTTTCAACGATACTCCAAACTATAGGGTACACGACGAATAAAATATTCATCCTCACGTTTTATTGAATTCTGTTTATTTGATGTCTTATTTTTTTTCATTGAACAGAAAAAAATATTCATTGAGTACAAAAAATAATTGAGTAAAAAATATTTAATATTTGATTCGATACTGGATCGAGCCAAAAAATAGTATCAAATCACTTGAATCGATACACTGCAATACGATCCATTGCGATCCAGAATATCGATACAAGGCACCTGGATCGAACATCCCTAAAATGCGTTGGCACCACTTCGGGTCAATATAGGTGTTCGTCTTTTAAATACTGACTGAACAGCCTGTCTCGTATAGTACACATACAGGTCTATGCTTGCATGTAACTTAAATGGAATATTTGCATGCTTATAATGTAGGTAAGTAAATGTGAAAAACTTGAATTTGGTTTCATTTACTTATTTGCTTTAGAAATGGTACATCTCGATTCTCGAGTTGGTAAGTAGGTAGGTACTAGGTTTTCACCAACTCGAGATGTACCATTTTTAAAGCAAATAAATAAATGAAATGAAATGAAATAATAATAAAATTAGTAATATCTTGGTACTTATTAGGTATTTCTATTTCGGGATTAAAAACACCGAGCAACCAAACATAATATTTTAATGGGTTATGGAACAAGTTATTTCTATAAGAACTTGTAGTACTTACTTACATTCTTATTTGGTAAAAAAAGCCACTTGACTAGTATTTTTTGTTTTTTTATTGGTGGTATTGCTATGCGGTATGGGACTTCCCTCACGTCCAAAATGACATTAGAAATATACGTAATTAATATTTAATAAGTAGGGTGGCGCAAAAGTTATCACCCTACCGGAAGATGCTATAATTTTTATAAATGGCGGTAAATTTACTTCTGCTGTGAAAGAACAATGCCCAAAAATTATTTTTTATTTTTTGTAGCGTCTTAAAACGTCAGTTATACCGAAGCAATTCATTTATTTTTTTACGTATTTTAAAATTAATACCTATACCCGTATTACCCAGCGTAAAATAATTTTATTAATAAGTGATGAATTGACTATAATAACAATTATGTCAACAATGTCCATTTTCATTCGGGCACTCACTTCGATACATAGCTTGTATCAAGTAAGATATAGGGAGACTTCTGGCCAATATTACACACAGAATTTCGTTATAAATGTTGGTAGCAAATGTAATGATGTCAAATTTCCATTTCCGGTTGTCAATCAAAAAAAAGTCAGAATAAAAAATAATGGCAAAAATTACGTTCTCCCCTACTCTATGACTCAATGTTTATAAGAATTCAATCTCAAAATACTTTGGTTCTGGGGTGTGTCTGCTGAAAATTCTTATATATCTAAGCTCAGAAATTAAAGCGGCGATTTTTAGAATTTTTTTTATTTTAAGACGCTAAAGTTGAAAATCAAATAAAACGATGTATGGCAGTTGGGCATTGTTCTTTGTGAAGTTAAAAATATACAAAATACACGCCAATAAGACCCCTCAAGAACGCGGAATAAGCATAATAATCTTTTTTGTGATTTGCACTAGTCGCAAAAATCGCCCGATTTCAACCGTTCTACACTTCTTTTGGGTTGTTGACAGTGGCGTAACTATACCATCTGGGGCCCGTGGCAAATTCTTTTGATGGGGTCCTATAAAATACTCAGGTACAATATAAAAAAATATTTTTGAGCTCACGGCCTCTTGGGCCGGGGGCCCGTGGCATTTTGTCAGCCCTGCCACCCTATTGTTACGCCACTGGTTGTTGATGAGGTTTCTTGAAGTCACGAGTCTATGTCAACAAGCCTCAGACTCTTGAGTCTTGAAGGCTTCAAAGAGAATATCCGTCATAAATGCGGGAACCTAGCAAGCGATTGAAAATGCCATAAATCGGGCCCGTATGGCCATTGATTCTGGCGGCGCGGCGGCGGCCATTTGGCTGATATAATTATTTTCTACTCAATGAAAAAAAAGACATCAAATAAACACGATCCAATAGCAAAACTAAAATTATTTATTTATTAAAAAAAATACAGTCAAAGAACATTGGGTAATGACCTTTGTACCATCCTATACAATAATCACTTTACAGGTTGTAGCAAAACATTTAGTGGGGTCACGTTTCTAGGCTTACATAGCCGAATGGCAAAAAACGGAACCCTTATTTTTTAATGTACTTAGACGATCTCTATACTCCAGTCACATTCAGATCAGACTCGATGTAAACAAACCATTAAAATTCCTCTATGGGGTTTTCACAAACTATATTATAGTCTCTCTACCATCAAAGATGTGATATTCAGGTGACAGCGCCGGTCATTACCCACTTTCTCTCACGGAAAAACCCTGAGTTTCGCTTAGGATTCCCCTCAGTCGTGTTGCGATATTTGCAATAAATCGGTAACGTTTGCATTATTTAACAACTAGCTGTTGCCCGCAGTTTCGCATACGGAAATTATATTTAATCTTATTTGTACCTCTTGCAGAAGAAAATTTAAAAAACGGTGAATTTATATCGAAGTACTACTTATATTTAGTAATTTATATACTGAAACCCACGATACAATCACAAAGGATTTCTTCAGGAGCGGGTTTTGAAAACTAAGCAATATTCACATTAATTTGTATTTTTTCTTTTTCTTGAAAAATTTTGAAAAATTGAAAAATATGTATTCCACCAATTTAAGCAAGGAATATTTGTTGCAAATTTGAAGCAGATCGGTTGATATTTTACAATATTCCATATAAACTTTCATCCCGCTTCCCAGGGAAACCTTTTAATTTTCCGGGATAAAAAGTTTCCTAAAATATGACCCGGAGTATCAGTAACAACTTCACCAATTTCCATCAAAATACGTTCAAGGGTTTTCCTGTGATGCCCGGACAGACAAACATACAACAATTCTAAAAAAATATTTTTGTGCTCTAACACGTTATTGAAGTGCCCTCTAATCGAAATTTTCACTGGTTACGTAACTTTAGTTACCAAAGTGGACGAAGGGGAAATTTTGACAAAATATTCAATGTACAAAAAATTTGGCCTTTGAATTTTACTATAGTATAGATCTTGTGAATTCTTCTGTTGAAAATATTAAATGCATTAAAAATAAAAAAAGTAAGAAATTTAATTAATGCAGGTATTTATTTGATAACTTGATTCTCAGGAATTTTGTTGTCTTTTTATTTGGCTCAGTGATCCAGATCTCTGAGAGAGTTCCAAGTTATATGGGAAATGGGAATTCCACTCAGTAAAACCGTAATGACATCCATCCGGTACTTTATCCACTTAATATTATGCGTGATCCTAAAAAAACATACTGGTAACTAACCGATCACTCGATGATTTACTGTCATCGGGGTAAGTTTGAAGTGCACTGCACGGGTTTGGTATTTCTGCTTAAAACTATTTATTCCTAACTTTTCCTCTTAATGACATAAACAGACAGCTTTTTGTGATGCATTAAGCAGTCGTTTTGGCCCTCATAGAATGATGCCATATGGCAAAAAGTATATGTAGACTTTGTCCGTCTGTTCGTCTGTCCATCTATCCGTCTGTCCATCTGTCCATCCGTCCATCCGTCGCGTCGTCGGTCCGTATGCCCGAGGCGTAGCGCCGAGACCCTTAGTTCTTGGATATACATATTTATTAAAACTCCATTAAAGTAGAATAAAATATTGAAAAATATTTTTTTCAGTTTACAGGCACGGATGTAAAAACTACTAGTTAGTTAATGAGTAATAGTCGATAAACTTACTACTTCGGAAGTTTCGGAACCCTTAAGCGCGTCACACATGGCGAAGATACTATAACATTTCAGCTTAACATAAAATATCGCTCACTATACATTTTGTATGAACCATCACACACGGCTAAGATACGATAATATTTTCATATTACGCATGTTAAGATATCGAGCGATATGAAGATTTTATGTTAAGATGCTTAATATATCGTAACATGCCATGTTAAGGGGATTACCTCGCTCAAATCCCAAAAACACTGTAAGTTTGAAGAAGATTGTAGATGAATGCTTTTGTGCGTTTACCATATAAAAAATATATGATATACTGTAGGTCATGACAATCTTATTAACTTGTTTAAAATTTTAATAACCTCTCCCAAATATTGGGAAAAAAATTGTTAAATAGGTCCTTTTTCAACTTAAACTGTCAATTTTCTCTGTAACGGTTAAATAGATCGGCATGAATTTTGTACTAAATAATATGTAATGATGCGTTTCACAATTTCAGTAGTTTTTTTTTTCTTAATTCTTTTAATATTTTTAAATAATGAATAAAAACCCAAAACTTCACCAGTACCCCACAGGAGCACCCCCGCTAAGCCCTGTAATGCGTGCTCGAGAGCCTCGGAACGCGATAAATCAGTGTCTCGATGACTCTTGTGACGCGTGGACTGTACGCGCGTTATTTTATCGAAATAAAAATTAAAACCTCACGTTTTGAACGATTTTTGAATGAAAGCATATTGTAAATAATACAAATATAAATATTTTGTAAAAGAACAATAGAAATTAAGTTTGTAAATATATGTAAAGTAGTTTATAATTTCGTTTAGTTTTTTGAAAATATCATAGAGTAAGCATAATCAATTATCATGCCTAAATACAAGAATAAAAGTAAAGTGAATTGTGGCAGAGCTCTCCAAAACTATTGGTAAGTACATACCCTATTGAGTATATTATTTCTAGTGTGTTTATTTTTTTAACGTTTTAGCTATCTTGAGAATTTCGTTTGACGGAGGATGGAGACCTAAATGATGATGGACTCCGCAGGTGGGTATTAGGATCTCATTGATGGCAGTACGTGTAACCATCATGTTTTGATTCATTTGAAAGATCTCATGGAAACCTTGGTGACTGATGATGTCATCTACCTGATGGTGGACTCCGAAGGTGGGTAAAGGATCTCAGTGTCGGCACTACGTAGAACCATCGTGTTTGGACTCATTTGAAAGGTCTCATTGAGACCTTGGTAACTGATGATGTCATCTACCTGATGGTGGACTCCGAACGTGGGTAAAGGATCTCAGTGTCGGCACTGCGTAGAACCATCGTGTTTGGACTCATTTGAAAGGTCTCCTTGAGACCTTGGTGACTGATGATGTCACCTACCTGATGGTGGACTCCGAACGTGGGTAAAGGATCTCAGTGTCGGCACTGCGTAGAACCATCGTGTTTGGACTCATTTGAAAGGTCTCCTTGAGACCTTGGTGACTGATGATGTCTTCTACCTGATGGTGGACTCCGAAGGTGGGTAAAGGATTTCAATGTCGGCACTACGTAGAACCATCGTGTTTGGACTCATTTGAAAGGTCTCCATGAGACCTCGGTGACTGTTAATGTCATCTACCTGATGGTGGACTCCGAAGGTGGGTAAAGGATTTCAGTGACGGCACTACGTAGAACCATCGTGTTTGGACTCATTTGAAAGGTCTCCTTAAGACCTTGGTGACTGATGATGTCTTCTACCTGATGGTGGACTCCGAAGGTGGGTAAAGGATTTCAGTGTCGGCACTACGTAGAACCATCGTGTTTGGACTCATTTGAAAGGTCTCCTTGAGACCTCGGTGACTGATGATGTCATCTACCTGATGGTGGACTCCGAAGGTGGGTAAAGGATTTCAGTGACGGCACTACGTAGAACCATCGTGTTTGGGCTCATTTGAAAGGTCTCATTGAGACCTTGGTAACTGATGATGTTATCTACCTGATGGTGGACTCCGAAGGTGGGTAAAGGATTTCAGTGACGGCACTACGTAGAACCATCGTGTTTGGACTCATTTGAAAGGTCTCACTAAGACCTTGGTGACATGATGTCACCTACCTGATGGTGGACTCCGAAGGTGGGTAAAGGATCTCAGTGTCGGCACTACGTAGAACCATCGTGTTTGGACTCATTTGAAAGGTCTCATTGAGACCTTGGTAACTGATGATGTTATCTACCTGTTGGTGGACTCCGAAGGTGAGTAAAGGATCTCAGTGTCAACACTGCGTAGAACCATCGTGTTTGGACTCATTTGAAAGGTTTCATTGAGACCTTGGTGACTGATGATGTCACCTACCTGATGGTGGACTTCGAAGGTGGGTAAAGGATCTCAGTGTCGGCACTGCGTAGAACCATCGTGTTTGGACTCATTTGAAAGGTCTCCTTGAGACCTTGGTGACTGATGATGTCACCTACCTTATGGTGGACTTCGAAGGTGGGTAAAGGATCTCAGTGTCGGCACTACGTAGAACCATCGTATTTGGACTCATTTGAAAGGTCTCCTTGAGACCTTGGTGACTGATGATGTCATCTACCTGGTGGTGGACTTCAAAGGTGGGTAAAGGATCTCAGTGTCGACACTGCGTAGAACCATCGTGTTTGGACTCATTTGAAAGGTCTCCTTGAGACCTCGGTGACTGATGATGTCATCTACCTGATGGTGGACTCCGAAGGTGGGTAAAGGATCTCATTGAAGGCACTACGTTTGAAAGGTCTCATGGAGACTAAGGTGACTGGGGAAAAAAATACCTGCTTAAAGTACTTTTTAGTTTTCTTGTGGTGTATGGCTAATTACCAGACTGTAGCAGCAAAAACATTACCTTAGCTCACTTAAGTTATTATGTTTCAGGAAGTTAAGGAAACAGCAAAACTCTGAATTACAAAATCAGGAACTTCAGCCGTTAACAGAAATATATGATCTGTCTGGTATGGAAGTTGCTGAGGAGGCAGAGCAAATTATGCCGGTAATTTATTCTGTTTGCTTACACTGTGGTATTTGTTAGATATTAGATAGTTTCCCTTATTTAATTTGACACTGCATTGTTTGTTTGTTTTAGTTTGTTGAACTTCAGCCGTTAACAGAAATATATGATCTGTCTGGTATGGAAGTTGCTGAGGAGGCAGAGCAAATTATGCCGGTAATTTATTCTGTTTGCTTACACTGTGGTATTTGTTAGATATTAGATAGTTTCCCTTATTTAATTTGACACTGCATTGTTTGTTTGTTTTAGTTTGTTGAACTTCAGCCGTTAACAGAAATATATGATCTGTCTGGTATGGAAGTTGCTGAGGAGGCAGAGCAAATTATGCCGGTAATTTATTTTGTTTGCTTACACTGTGGTATTTGTTAGATATTAGATAGTTTCCCTAATTTTGACACTGCATTGTTTGTTTGTTTTAGGTTGAGCAAGATGAAGAAGATTTACCAGATTTGATTATTGAAGAAGAATCACAAGCAGAAACAAAAAATATATCTGGAAGACGAGTTATTGATCTAAATTACTTTTTTTCTAAAATACAAGAAATAGGCAGCCATGGTGCTTTTAACTGTGAAGTTTGAAACTACTCTACAAAATTAACATAGATTCTGCACCTGTACAGCATGGAAGAGAACACGAAAAAAAAGCGCTAGATCAGCTGTCTATTCAAGAAGGTGTTGAAATTAGACCATGCGGACTTTTTATAGATCCCGAGATTCCATATTTAGGAGCTACACCAGATGGGCTTATTGGAGAAGAAGCCATAGTAGAGGTGAAATGTCCAATCTCAGCGCACAAGATAGGACTAGACGAAGCCATAGCTCAAAAAAAAGTAAATTTTTGGGTTAAAGATAATTCGGGTACTTTGCAGGTTAATAAAACCCACAATTGGTATTATCAAGTTCAAGGGCAATTGCATGTGACTCGGAAAACAAAATGTTTATTTGGAGTATGGTTCAATGATTCAAGCCCAGCAAATTTAGGCATTTTCTTCAGGTTTATAATTGATAATTGAAATAATTTTTAAATAACGTTAACCTTTAGCTCTTTTCATATGTACTTTATAACACATTTAGTTTCTTTTTCAGGTTTAAATTATAGCAAATTTAGGCATTTTGTTCAGAGCAGAAGCACACAAAGGCGTAGATTACTAAAATCAGCAATTCCCAAATTGCAGGTAGGTAAATATAATATTATGATGTATTGATAAGATGTATAACATTGATGATGTATTGGGATAAAGTATGTACCTTAAAAAATTGATATGATTTGTTTCATTGATTTTTTTTATTTATAGATTCACGACCACACAAAAGTGCGACCAGCTATTTCATCGAAATTGACAGATGATTTTAAATCTAATCAGGTAATATGAAATTCTATGAAATAATTGAAATATTTTTAAATAGCTTTAACCTTCAGCTCTATTCAGGTGTACATTATAACACATTTAGTTTCTTTTTCAGGTTTAAATTATAGCAAATTTTGGCATTTTCTTCAGGTTTATAATTGATAAATGAAATAATTTTTAAATAACGTTAACCTTCAGCTCTTTTCAGGTGCACATTATAACCTATTTAGTCTTAAGCTTTTTGTTTCAGGTTAAAATTACAGCACATTTAGTTTAAGCTTTTTTCAGGTTTATAATAAATTTGATAACTAATTATGTATATGAAGATTTGTATTTTATTGTTGGAATTAATTAAGTAATGAATGAGATGGTCTGATTAGGTTTTCCTGGGTTTCCCTAATCCTAGCAACAAATGTTGGACCATAATTATGTATTCCCCAGCAAACATTGGGAAGGAGTATTCGTTCTGTTTAGGGATTTTATGTTTGTATAAATAATGTTTAAATGAGTGTATTAATTTTTGAGTATATTTTTTAGTGTTGGTATATTTTAAATTTGCAAAAAATAATTTTTAGTTTACTTTATTAGAATCCGACGGAAGCGCCACCTATGTGTTTTTAACTTGCAAATTACTTCATGCTTCCTGTTCAATCCAACCTTATAAAAGGACACTCATTTGGTCTCACGCTCTTCTTCTCGATATGTTATTGGTAGGATACAGACGTATTACTCGTATTTCCCAATGCATAAAGGATTAATATAACGGTGATATTTAAAAATCCTGAACTCAGCACTTTTCTTTACGCCCCTTTAACCTTATTTCCTATAGAATTAATTAATTATTGTAATTTAGGAATAGTTACAATGGCAACATTAAAACAGGGTCATCAACTAGGTCATCCTAACTATTTCCGTTACCGTTCGAGAACCGATAAGTATATACGAGTACCTGGTCATCATTAGATAAATGTTGAAAGCTAGATCATCCTAACTATTTCTGTAACTGAGAACCGATAAGCATTTACCTGGTCATCATCAGACCTTCAGAATGTTTCATGTAATAGCACCCGTGCTCAATTAGATAAATGTTGAAAGTTAGGTCATCCTAACTATTTCTGTTACTGAGAACCGATAAGCATTTACCTGGTCATCATCAGACCTTCAGAATGTATCATGTAGTAGCACCCGTGCTCAATTAGATAAATGTTGAAAGCTAGGTCATCCTAACTATTTCTGTTACTGAGAACCACTAAACATAATACCTGGTCATCAGCAGACCTTCAGAATATTTCATGTAGTAGCACCCGTGCTCAATCAGATAAATGTTGAAAGCTAGGTCATCCTAAGTACTTCCGTTACTGAGAACCGATAAGTATATACCTGGTCATCATCAGACCTTTAGAATGTTTCATGTAGTAGCACCCGTGGTCAATCAGATAAATGTTGAAAGCTAGGTCATCCTAAGTACTTCCGTTACTGAGAACCGATAAGCATATACCTGGTCATCATCAGACCTTCAGAATTTGTCATGTAGTAACACCCGTGCTCAATTAGATAAATGTTGAAAGCTGGGTTATCCTAACTATTTCCGTTACTGAGAACAGATAAATATATACCTGGTCATCATCAGACCTTCAGAATGTTTCATGTAGTAGCACCCGTGCTCAATCAGATAAATGTTGAAAGCTAGGTCATCCTAAGTACTTCCGTTACTGAGAACCGATAAGTATATACCTGGTCATCATCAGACCTTCAGAATGTTTCATGTAGTAGCACCCGTGCTCAATCAGATAAATGTTGAAAGCTAGATCATCCTAAGTACTTCCGTTACTGAGAACCGATAAGTATATACCTGGTCATCATCAGACCTTCAGAATGTATCATTTAGTAGAATTAAAGCTATGTCAGCAGGCATAGTGCATAGTGTAGTTCAAAATAAATAAATTAATAATTATTATCATGTAGGCAGATATTCGTACAAGACGACAAAAACAATAGGAACAAAATGTATTCGAAGATCTCTCAGAGAGCGAATAAAATAGGCAAAAACGATGACAACTCGGTGACACATTTGTGCAGTAGCTTTATCTTCACTCTAAGTTCAGGCCGTTTTATTGTAGTATAGTCGTTGGTCGGTAGATGGCGCTTAGTTAAAAAATACTAGCACAGAGACCAAATCTTCAAGGTCATTGGGCAAGGCAATCCCCTTAAGATCCAAAATATATCGTAAGCTCCTTACACAGAGTGTGCACAATATTCGATGCAAAATGGAATGAAATATATTAATTTTACTTCTTCTTAGCCGTGTTGGCGTTGGCGGCTTAGAATACTGACCCCAATCCCGCGCCGGATGGGTGTCGTAAGAAGCGACTTAATCCGGCCCGCTGGTGGTAGGGCCCTCGGAGGGATTATATTGGTAGTATTGATTTTAATTGTTTATTAATACCATTATTACTATTATAATTTCTCCAGGGGTTCGCCTGGATAGCTACCACCAGCATGAGTCAGCCGCCAAACGACTCGTCGTGTTCCGGCTGGGGGCTTGAGAGCCAGTTCTTTCTTTCTTTTTCTTCTTTCTTTCCTGGCCGGCAACGCATCAGTGATGCCTTTGGTGTTGCTGATGCCCATGGGCGACGATAGCCACTTACCATCAGGTGGATCGTCAGCTCGTTTGCCGGATATTTCCATAAAAAAAAACCTATTCTCTCTGTTTTTGTTGTTGGAACGAAGTTCCTTATCGCGCGTTGTGAAAGGGGGCTAGACGGAAAATTTCAACACTTTTTGATTTTGCGAATGACGACACTTTTTTTGAAGTGATTCAGTTAGTTTTACAGAGATGGCGCTGTACAAACTGCGTAACTATATAAGGTAAATGAAACTAAGTATCCATAGCGAATTCAAAAAAATTAATAGTTTCCTTGAACTTACGTATGTTACAAGTATAAGTTGATAGCGTGATTCAGAATTAATTTTCTAACGCCATCTATCCGCAACTAACCAAACTAAATATCTTAAGTCTGAACAGGCGCTGTACAACAATACAATACTTAAATCGAAAGGAACTTCGTTCCATCCAGGTGTCCCTTGACACCTCTCATGTTTTTGTTTTTATTATTAGTACGCAAAATATTGGAAACTATTGGAAACTATAAACTTTCCTTTGACTTTTTAAAATATATTTGAAACATTTTCGATGAAAGGTCTTCGTAAAGATTAAACTCACCGCGGTCTTTCCTAAACTTTATATGATTAATTTCTACCCAAATTGTTCGGTAATGGCAACGTGCGGCAGAAATTTTTAAGTCATATTCAAAGTCAGAATCATCATCCGATGAGCTATCCAATAAATCTAATAGTAAGGCCGTATTTTTAATATTAGACTATCCTGTATATAGATTGCGGGGAAATAACCCCAGTGTGACCCAGAGCTACTCGAGCGGATATAAATATTATCGTATCTTAGCCGTGTGCGATACCTTAAGATACTATAATATTTTATAGCAAGGCATCTTAACATAAAATATTATCGTATCTTCGCCGTATGTGACGCGCTTTATACATTGCGCGTGGCCTGACACGCACTTGCCCGGTTGTTGTCGATTCCCCGGCCCCCGACTAATTCGATGGGAATGTTTCTGCGTTTAATGTAGAGCACCCGGATGACCGAGCTTTGCTCGGTTTAGTGTTGCTTAACAACGCCATCTACTGAAATAGCTTTAGTGTTGCTACTCGCCAATAGAGTCTGTTGTAGCAGTTTTTCATTGCCTGAAAACACGGATAAAATGATATTTTCTAAAAATTAATCCTAGCTAGATCGATTTATCGCAACCGAAACCCCCTGGATACCTACTAAATTTCATGAAAATCGTTGGAGCCATTTCCGAGATTCCGAGAATATATATATATACAAGAAATGCTCGTTTAAAGATATTAGATATGTAGAACCCTGAAACACAGAAAAGAGGAAAGGAGGAGAGGAGGAGGATTGAAATCCAAGTGAAAAACCGTACAAGCCATGCCTAATACAAAAAAAATAATGCTAATATAATGCCTATACCTACATGCCTACTTTTGCTTAACCTAATTTTAAAATATGCCTAGATGTAGACCTACCTAAATATGTACTGAACTCCGATATTTATCTGTAGGCATGTAGATGAGTATATTATTATTTACTACACAGTAAATACCAGAGGAAGTTATATAAATACAGAATATTATAATAGTAGTTACGTATAAATAGAAAAATGCCAGTCATTATTATCATTCAAAGAACTTAAGTTATGATGGATGATTTAACGCATGATTTTTCCTTATGGGTGTGGATATTAAGTAATATTAATTATCCTTCTAAAGTATTTTGGATTCGTCTCTCTTCCAATTTAACGAATTTTTCCCGTCTTCATAAACTGATAAAATTAATTATTCCAGCTATTACATTATAATTCTAACTTAATGATTTTTGCGGTTGTGTTTTGGATTTTCCAGCAAACGTCGGTTATTTTTATTCTGGCAGACTCACATAAATTTTAGAATAATCGTAACAAATCTATATACCTACTGAGCAAAAGATATCAGGTTCCACGTGCCAAAAAAGTGGCTGTTTTTGAAGCTTTTTTATGCGTGACAGCACACCTGCAGACGACTCACGTGATGGCTAGCAGTTACCGTCGCCAGACATCAATCACCAAAGGAATCACCGATGCATTACCCACAAAAATGAAGAAAGTCTTAATTTCCGCACGAGGGTTTACCTGCGTTTCAATATGAACGCCTACGCGCCTTATGAACACATGACTCATGAGCAGACGCGCAGTCTTCCGATCTTTGGTGCTTTAGCGCTGATGTCTCTGTGTGAAGTACTTTTAAAGTAAAATCTCGACATTTAGGCAACATAGGCTACAAATTAACCGTGTGGATTTCAGGAATATAGCCGATCTTGTCTATTATTTACCTTAAAACAAGTAAAAATGCAGCCATAAACTTATCTCATTATTTTAATGTTACAGAGATATATAGGAAAGCTAGAGTCTCTGGGTGACGATCTAGCTCTTATCCAGCAGTTCAACAAGGGCGTACCGATTGACTACCGGCTGCTCTTCCCTGTGACCTCGCCAGTGCCACGGATCACTTCGATCACTGTCAATGGTGATGTGATATGCAGCGGTCCTGGGGGTAAATTATATTTTAATGCAATTAATATAGAATAGCATTATAAGTATTATAACATTAGCTTAACAACTCGGTGGTTATAACTATAGCGCCTTCCAAGATTCCAAGCACAAGTATCGTCAGGCT
Source organism: Thymelicus lineola (assembly GCA_963932265.1). Taxonomy (NCBI): domain Eukaryota; kingdom Metazoa; phylum Arthropoda; class Insecta; order Lepidoptera; family Hesperiidae; genus Thymelicus; species Thymelicus lineola. The sequence goes on along the minus strand of OZ010681.1, from coordinate 7,989,739 downwards.
TTTTTACGCTGGGTACCTTCCACCCCTAGGCGGTAATATCGTAGTGCCATTGCTATTGCTAATCCGTTCTTCATTGTCATTGTACATAGTACAACTAACGCCCCAACTCAGAGTCACTAATGGTTACTTAAGTCGCTCCTCAATACAGAATTAGTACGGTGATTCTTTAAAGGAGCTATTAAAGTAACCGTTAGTGACTCTGAGTTGGGCCGTAAGACTTGTGGATGGAGTTAGAGCCGCGGTCCCTTAACTGTTAACTGTTTCATTCAAAACATACATATAATGCCATCCAGAGGTGGATTAAATGTCTGCAGCGCCATAGGTAAACATGTCAAAGTCTCTAGCGGTCAGCAGCCTTTTATCGCCGTACTTTACTAATGAGCCTTCAAAAAAAGCTTACATTAGTAAATATTTAAGTGATAATAACTCTCAGTCCTTGAGATATGGTAGATTTAGATATGTAGGAATGTCTTCTCTGCATTAATTTCAGATTCAGTAAGGGGAGAAAGCACCGTCACTTCAGTCGGGCTGCGGCATACACTTTACCTCCAGAATCCAGGAACCGTTTATAACAATTCACCACAGAAATATTCACCCAAGCCAGCGACGTTCGTATGGGGCAATCAGGACTTGCCCAGCTTCGATAATAATAACCCTACTTGGACTAATGGTAAGTACTTTACCTTTACCCGTTAACTTGTACTGGTTTGACTAAAACAACGTGTTCATTTATTACTCTAAAATTTTGTTTTCAGACAATAAAATATTTGTAGTAAACAGAATTCCAGAGAATGATAGAAACCCATCTCAAGACTCGTTTGACTATAGTTCACTATTTAATGGACCCCAAACTGCTATCACCCAAACTCCGCCGCCCACAACCACGACAACTCGTCCAGTGCAGCAGACGGAGTAAGTTTTTATTACAAGATCTATATAGAGTCTATAATAGGGATGTTGACTAATTTTAGGATTCAATTTTATTTTATAGATAGAACCTCAATATTCACGAAAAAAATATTATAAAAATAATAATCTTCAATTTGAAAACAAAAATTGATAAATAAAAATCACTACCAAACCCACCATAAACATCACGTGACGTCACTAAACTATAATCAATACTATCTGTCTACTTTGTTGAATTTCCATATAAAATTGTTCCAATGACGTCATATTCTCAAAATGGCGTTTGAGGTTACGTGACAGTGAGTACAATTTTTAACATTTTAAATTAATGATATTTAATTATTGTGATTGATTTGAATAAAAAAAAAACATATTTTAGGCCTTTAAATGTTACCACTAATATTTTAGACATAAATTTATATTAATTTATAATTAGTGTCAACATCCCTACTCTGTCACATGGTAAGCGAATAGGTACGGCAACGGTTATAGAGGTGCGTCAAGAAACTTCCCATGTAAAGATCCCATTTCATGCTTTCGAGTTGATTTGTAATAGGTTGACGTAAAGTGGGGGGTTAACTTAATGAGCCAAGACCTTTAGGGCCGGTTTACACCTTGTTCAGGTGGAATTTGTGGAAATAAAAAAAATCTTAGTGATTCTTCTATGCTCCTCTTTGATGCGGTGAAACAAGACACAGACTCAGACACAGGACACAGACAAGGTCCAGGGAAGATTTGAGACTAACGATCTTTAATTTATAAAAATGTACCAGAACTTGGTACTTCTGTTAATACACTAGCTATTTGAGCATTTAAATTAATTAAAACCCTGTGACTGAGAACAAATCCCAATCAACACTGTTTACTTCTTCAACTTACTCCCACGCCCACTAATGCATGATATTTCTTACAGACCGAGCAGATCACAGAACCACGATGAATGTGGTACTAAGGATATCGAAAGGGTGCCTCTGGTATATGAAGGTATGACCTACGAACGTGGAGATTGGCCGTGGGTGGTGGCTGTTTTTACACAAAAAGACGTCAGCATCAGCTACGTATGCGCTGGGACTATCATCTCGACTCTTCACGTTCTTACAGGCAAGGCTAATCCTATTACATATCGTCACTGGAAAGGCAATAATACTAAAGCGCCATTTTGGCGAAAATTAGATATATGTATATACATCGTTGGATTGGATTTTTTTTCTTCGTCGATTGATCTGGGTTTCATAATGATCTGCTCTAAGGCGCTTAAGCACCTGAGAAATTGGATAATGTTATTGCTGGGTGTAGTGTGTAGACTCAGATACTTTTATACATATAAAAGGTGTGATGAGAGAGTCATGTGCGCTCGATTCCGCCGAATTCGAGTAATGACACCCGTATCATTTGTCAACTCCAATATTCTTAATGTCATATCTACTATCATTAGTTCTGTTTTATTTTCACAGCTGCTCACTGCATATACAGAAGGGAAACTACTATAAGAACCGAGGACGTCGTGGTAAAAGCAGGCGTGTACAACCTTAAGAAAGCCTACGGCGATGATGAGATCGCAGTCAGCAGATTCCTGGCATCTGCTTTTAAGCACGAAGAATTCAACCCAGTTACCCTTGCCAGTTAGTTTTGTATACAACATTACTACAATTTTCACTACTATACTTTGTACCACTTCCGTCATATTCATTATGACAAGAACAAGTAAGATAATATACGAGTAACTCGCTGAATCAGGTTTTAAAGACCGGCAGTAATTGAGCAAATTCTGATTCTTCTGCGAATCACTTATATCTGTTACATTTTTTAGTGAAATTCAAAATTTTATTGTTAACGAATATGGTCGTACCGAAGCCGATGGAGCAAGTTTACACAGATACAGATGCTCTTGAAGATATCGTATCTTAACCACGTATTTTTTACCAATTTTACTTTCCCATGGGTTGATTAATTTTATTATAATTTATTAATTATAATCATAATTTCCATTACAGATGATATTATGCTGTTGAAGTTTACTAGGCCTCTTGAATTCAACACATACATCAAAGCAGCTTGCCTCTGGAGCGGGAGTCCAGATATCAATTTAATCGCAGGAAATATAGGAGTTGTAAGTACCTACCAAATAAAAAAACCGATCAAGTCTTCACACACCCGCAATGTTTTTATTTGACCTATTTCACGATCTCCCACACCATCTTATGCTATGTTATACTCTTTTTGCAATCAATACACTATGTACCTAACTATCTACTTTAAATATGAATTAGATTAACTTTTATTAGTACTAGACTAGCCATTTTTCATCGAGTTAGCTGAAGGTTACGAGACAGATAATCCATTTAATATTTTTATAAAAAAAAAAATTTCAGGTGACTGGTTGGGGCGTCAGCGAATACGATGATGTAGGCAAAGGCACGCCGCGTATGGTGAGGATGCCGATCATCAGCACTGACAAATGCCGCGCCAGCAAGCAAGAATTCCACTCGTTGACTTCTAATACAACCCTTTGTGCAGGTAACAATAGAAAAACTTGACTTGATTGGGCTCAACGGGTCTCTTTTCGTAATTAAGGAAACCTTTACCACGATAGCAGATCAAGCGGTTTCAAATATCATCAGACATCTTTGTAATTGAGGAGTTCTTCAAGACATCTTTATTTTTTTATGCAACAATAGTATCCGTACTTTTTTAGAAATGTAAGGATTTTTTATATCAAATTTTCCGGATTCATCAAAAGATCATCATCATCATATCAGCCCTTATCTATCCACTGCTGGACATAGGCCTCTCCCAAGGTGTGCCACAACCCACGGTCCTCCGCTGATCTCATCCAGCAGCTACCGCCCGTCCTCTTAAGGTCGTCGGTCCATCGGGCTGGTGGACGGCCCACGCTGCGTCTGCCAGTTCGCGGTCTCCATTCGAGAACTCGTCTGCCCCAACGACCATCGGTTCTGCGACATATGTGACCAGCCCACTGCCACTTCAGCTTGCTTATTCTTTGGGCTATGTCCGTGACCTTGGATCTTTGCCGGATCTCCTCGTTTCGGATTTTATCTCGCAAAGAAACTCCGAGTATAGCTCGCTCCATAGCCATCAAAAGATGCTTATAATAAAAATAAGTATTATTTATTTATTAATTACTATATTTTTATTACTTTTTAGGTGACCGTAACGGAGCCGGACCCTGCTTAGGAGACTCTGGAGGTGGCCTGTATCTGCCAAACAAGGGTCACTGGTCGCTGCGTGGCATTGTCTCCCTGTCATTACAGTCGATGGGCGAGAGGGCTTGCAACCTCCAAGAATACGTCGTATTCACGGATTCAGCACAATATATACCGTGGATTAACGATAAAATGAAGACTTGATTTAGGTGCGAAATATTTTTAAGATACCGTATTTTAAATTATATTTAATAAAGAATGTTTTTACAACAAGCCTGTTGATTTCTTAATTTTTTTGGACTGGAGAGCTCCTCCTAGCCTAAAACACCTTTTTGTATACCTACCCATAGTGTTTAAGTACTCTGTGTACCACCTACTTTCGATGGTTGCCACTAAAATTGGTTTGACCCGTGAGTTTGACGAACTGCCAACGTCGGCACATTTACCTACTATCTTATTGGATGTTAAAAAGATTATTTATGAGATGACGTTGGAAATAGGATTACCGGTTAATTTAGGAATAAAAAGGGGTCTCGTGAGTCTAGCCTATTCTGTCTATTTAGTTAGGGTATGATGAGATGAGATGAGAATGAAAATGATGACTGTCATCCATAGACAATATAGACACGTACTAACATTTTTATTTTTGCGGGCAACACATAAGATTTCCGTTACTCCATCAATATGAGACCTGTGATATGTCAACAGTGTCAAGACTGTCAAGTTATATGTCAATTCACGACTCATGTCATTGATTGATTACCTACAAAAAGAATTTCGCGCGCTTTAACTAAATAAATAAACATATTTATTTTAGTTTATTGAAAGTATTTAATGTATTAATTGGTAATTTAAAAATATAAAATGGCTTGGAACAAATTACTTTGCAATCACAAAGAGTTACAATTGATTGGTACCCTCAGTGGGGGACAAAGCTTCAGGTAATTCTGTAATACATTATAATTTCAATTACTAATACTAGCGCTCTGATGTTTGTAGGTAATTATATGAAAATCCGTTATTAGTTTTTAAATAAAAGATTAACAAACATATATTAATATTGCATGCTGTAAGATTGGTAACAAATATCCAGATATTATCACAAACTTATAGGTATATAATTATAAATTACTAGGAAATCGTCCTTGCTTCGCTTCGGGAAAAATAGTGAACAAAAAAATATAATGTAGCAAAAAGTTCGATTTTGATTTTCTTATGTGGTCGCCACAATATTCTTGCCTGTGGCGTCAGTGGCTCTAATGCAGACACTAAATAATAATAAATAAATAACACTTCACACTCATAGCCCCACACTAGGATTCCCTGTGCTGTGGGTGCCATGGACAACACACAAGACAAGGACACTCACACCCAGACCGAGAACAGAAATTCAAACTCATTATTGTTTCTGCCTCGCTGGAAATCTAACTCAGGACCCTTGGTGCGCCGATCCGGCATAATAACCATTGCGCCCTTTGGGTCGTCTGATTATAAAATTAGTAGGAAGTATATAAAATGGAATACGAATTTGAAATTGATTTCTCTATTTTAGGTGGACATTTAATAAGGAAACAGATGAATGGATAGGTGTATTTTCAAAAACTGTGTGGAAACTAAGGGAAAGTGATGATGGTGTACTGTATACTGTAGTGGGCTCATTATTGAAAGAATCCAATGAAAATAAATTAAATAACTCCAATCATAAAAGCGATGTGTTCAAAAGCTTATTGAGAAACTATTTTCGCTTAGATGTGAATCTGGGTGACTATTATAAGGATTGGTCCGAAAAAGATGACTTATTCAAAGTTGTTAGTCAACGGTTTCATGGAGTGAGGATGCTGAATCAAGAACCAGTTGAGAATCTTTTTTCTTTTATTTGCAGTCAAAATAATCACATATCCAGGTAAAGTTTCATATTAAAAATTAGTGAGGCAATATTATGCACCAAGTAATACATAACTTATTATAGGTAAAGGCCATAGCAACCCATAGCATGATAAATTAGGATAGTTTTTTGTGAATTGCTGATGTGAAATGGGTAGACCTGGGTGGATCTAGTAAGTGAACAACTCACTGGCAGCCAAGCAAGGAAGAATGCTGACAACCTATTGTTTAGTATTATATCATCAGTCTGATAATGAATCCATCTGATATGCTTCCTATGTTGTTAACATATTGCCAACTTTTTATAATTTCAGCAATGATTATAGTTGTATTTGAGCACTAGCTTTTATTGTATAATGGAATTGAAATCAATTACAAATATTATGACTTTTAAAAGCATTATGCAGAAAACAGTAATTTCACATTTCTAGGATATCTAGCATGGTGGAAAAATTGTGTAAGCATTATGGTGAAGAAATTTGCAATTCAGAAGGAGTTACATACTATGCATTTCCTGAAGTTGAGAAACTGGCACAGCCTAAGGTAAGTGATATTTTTTGTTCATTTTTAAAGGATTTATAGTTAGTCATTAATTACTGAAAACTGATGGAGTTGGTAATTGTATGATTTATTTCAATTAGTATTGGGTAAAATTTTGTTAGTGTTGGGTATGTCAAAATTTTTTGTTGTTTGTAAATAGCTAAGAATTGGATAAAAGATTAATGCGTTTTACCACCAATGACTTCATCGCCACTTACCATCAGGTGGGATTGTAGTCAAGTATTAACTTATAAGTTATAAAAAAAAAGATGGTTAGTGGTCACTGCCACCAATGGCCGTCAGTGGAATGACTGACGGGAGTCCTTGGTATATTTTACCATTAAAAAATTAAATCCTATGAAGCTAAGAATGAATACAGCCCCTTAACTGCCAACCCAACATACATGATAATTATTAAAAAAATATCATTAAAAATCAAATTGTATGTGACAGGTTGAGTTGGAGCTGCGAAAACTAGGATTTGGCTATAGGGCCAAGTTCATACAGAAGTCAGCTGCTCAGATAGTAGAGTGGGGTGGTGAGGACTGGTTCAAGGGCTTGCAGGACATGAAGTATAAAGATGCCAGGAGAGAGCTCATGAGGCTTTGTGGGATTGGACCAAAAGTAGGTTTTATAACTAAAAAATATTATTATAATTAACATTTTAGTTTCCTGTTAGTATAAAAAACAGGGTAGCCTATCCTTTGAAAGACTGTTTTTTTATACTAGGCAGCTATAAATTATATTCCACATCAAGTCCGCTGAAAACTTGACAAGTATACTTGATTCTGCATGGCCAGCTTTAGTAGATAGAACATTTAAAAAATATCTGTGCTCTTGCATAAAATACTAAAATTTAATTTAATGAACTTTTCATAGCTTTCATTTCATAAGTAAGTTTCATAAAGATAGCAGAGCTGACATAATTGATTAATATTTATAGGATAATTATTACAGGTAGCAGATTGTATCTGCCTGATGTCATTGGACCATTTAGAGGCACTTCCAGTAGACACACATGTGTATCAGATAGCGGCGCAGAACTACTTGCCGCATCTGCGAGGGAAGAAGAGCGTCACAGAGAAGATGTATGCGGAAATCGGCGATCATTTTCGAAATTTGTATGGAGATTTAGCTGGATGGGCGCACACGGTAATTTTTGTGGCAATTTAAATAACCCTTTGCACTCCAGAGGTAAGTCTCGCTCACCACATGATTTATTGCCACAACTCGAGAGGTGACTCGCTCACCACTTTATTTGGTGCGGAAATTCGATGATCAATTACCAAATAAAGAAACATAATTATTTACACAGCGCATCGAATTTCCGCACCAAACAAAGTGGTGAGCGAGTCACCTCTCGAGTGCAAGGGGTTATTACCACATTTAGAGACATATTTTAGCGGTTTGACGACCCGCGTGACGCAATGGTTACCATGCCGGTTCTCCGCGCCAAGGGTCCTGGGTTCGATTCCCTGCGAGGCTGAAATTTGAATGATGAGTTTGAATTTCTGTTCTAGGTCTGGGTGTGAGTGTCCTTGTCTTGTGTGTTATCCATGGCACCCATGACACGGAATCCTAGTGTGGGGCTATGAGTGTGAAGCGTTATTATTATATTTGTTATTATAATTCTTTTGCATAATAAGTAAGTTGGAAATAGACAAAGTAATTTTTGGATCTTTTTGCTTGACTGTGATGGTAGTAAAAGTTACATATTACTTACTATTTCATTTGGATAAACTAATACAGTGAAGTAATTACAGTTATTGGGGACACGTAATTTAATTAAATGACACTTAAGTTAAAAGTGCTGATTACAAAGTTGTTAATTGATTTTCAGGTTTTATTTTGTGCTGATTTAAAGAAGTTTCAACAAAATGATGATTCAGCGCCTGATGAAGCAAAACCGAGAAAGAGAAGAAAAAAATAAACTAAAAGTTCCTGGGATTAAGACAAACTAAAAACTCAAATGGATCAATAGTAGATTATAATTTATTTAAGATATCAGTCATAAATATGAAGTAACAAAAACATGAAAAGGAACAGCTTAAATAAATTGGTGACTTAAAAATGTAAGTTTTTTATTTGTACATATCTATTAAAATAAAAGAGACAAACTGATCACTAGTCCACAACAATCTATAAACAAACTTAATATAAGTCTTAAGATTTTATATGACTTAACTCTACTGATTTTAATTCACTTCAGTCAGTAGACTTAAAACACCTGGGTGAATAAACCCGGGTGAATTAAGTCGACGGCAGCTTATTTCTGGGGATAATACTAATAAGTAATAATGTACGGGCTCAGCTCAGTAATAACTCAACAGAAAAACAGATATAGTTAACCGTAATGATATAGAAGGTATGTATAAATATAATACTCATAATACTCATATTAGTCAAAAACTAATTTCAAGATTCTGACGTAAGCTAGTCATCTATTGTGCTTTAAATATACTGCAACATCGCCACTTCATACGTCTATGACATGGTTATTGTATAACTAACTAAATAAATAAAATGCCAATTTAGGATTGGGCTTTTAGGATACAAAAATAATGTGTTCAATATATTCTGATATTATATTCCATTATTATACGCCATTGCCACTGCAGTGTTTAATTGTAAGATACATTTATTCTTTTTGTACTAACTTATAATAATACAACCTGGAATGATTTTAAAACATCTTTTAGATAGACCAGTCCAATATCACAAATTTATTAAAATTTAAAACAAACTTACAGAATTTTGATTATATATAATTTAAGCAATCAATCAATATACCTACAACTTACAAATTGTAAATGAGAAAAAAATTACCCTATTTCCTAATCCAAATAATCTACATTATTATAGAAAGGCGTTTTTTGTCTTAAAAAGAGGCCAGTACCTTTTTTGTTTGTCAACTGGTTTCTGTTATTTATATATTTTTTTGTTTTTACAAAGAAGATTGTACGAACTTGGAAAATTAATCTGCAGTTCTTATGGGCATTTTCAAGCATTTTGGACCAAGTTTTGCCTCAGCAAAGCTTGGGTGGGTATAGGGACCTTTCTTTGATATCTTCAATGTCCAGTCTCGTTACAATTTTAATATAGTATTGACTTCTTGGAAGGAAGGTTTGCTGGAAGACAGTTAAATATGACAAAATGCGGTCTCTTGTGCCAACATAATGGATTGCAGTTGACAATTGCTAGTGCTGTCATAGTATTTGTAGAACTTAACGTGGCATTGGCTACATTGGGTGTCCCTCTCACACAGTGTTTTGATACAACACTTGCCATAACCATATCAATTGTCATTGCGTACCAGTGCCTCATTGTGACAGGGTGACTTAAGCTTGGGACACTGAAAAGCTAAGAGCTTTAAGAGCAGCAAGTGTCACACGTGCACTAAAGTCATTGGCTAGATGTGTGGCAGTGTGACACAGGTCACTTGTTACAGTAATAGATCTGCGGACAGTGCTCGATGAGGCTCTGCAAGGCTCGGATCTCGAAGGCGAGGTCGGTGATGGCGGGCGGCGTCGCCACCAGCGTCGGCGTGAACACTGTGCTCAGGTTGTGCGCGCTCATTTTATTTACGTCCGCTTGGAGCGATACCCTGGAATTGGTTGTACATTATGCTGTGGTAATCTATACAAATAAATAAAATCGGAGTGTCTGTTTGTAATATTGAAATAGCCGCGTTTTACTAAGTGCATTTGGATGTATACACGGTACATATACTAAAACAATATTTTTTACAATTTTTGCCTGTCTGTCTATCTGTCTGTTTGGTTCAGCTAATCTCTGAAATGGCTGGACCGATTTTTACGGTACTTTCACTGGCAGATAGCTGATGTAACAAGGTATAACTTAGACTACTTTAAAAAAGGATTATTTTGTTAAATACCACGCGGACGAAGTCGCGGGTAATAGCTAGTATTGTAAATATGTTAATGTAATAGTTTTGTATACCAAAACTATTCAATAAGTAATGAAAATGAATTCTGAACCGTTGCGTTATTCTAAATATACGTCAACGTTCTCGCAGACGAAAAAAACTTCCTCGTAAATAACAATTTTACTGGCTTTATTTATTACAAATTGCGCAAAAACCCTTTGTTGTTCATTGAAGTATTATTACTGGCGTATAGAACCGACACCACGAACACCATATATGTCCCAATGTATTGACGCCACGTGGCTTCAATCTTCAATGGATTCGTTCGATTCTGAAAGCAGAATGGGGGCTCAATTTTGAAAATGGAACCTCCCGGGCGGGACACATTTTGGTCGAGATGTCTGTTCTATGACATTATACTTCAATGATGTTGTTGTTTCTTTCCGTAAAAAATGACAAGCAACTCGTCTCAGATCCATGCACCTTCACAAAGCAAATAAGATTCGTATAATATAGCAAACTATGAACCTGTGAAGATGCTGCACCATGTACTGGAGACAGTTGAAGTGCGCCGGCGGCAGCATGTCCAGACATTCCCGTAACTTGGCCACTTGTATTGCCGTGGTCTTCATTTCTGTACAATAAGGTATTGTTATTGACATTCACACAAGTTTAGGTCAATGATATTTAAAGATACGTCATGATGCCCTTACTAATCAACCAAAAATCTGTTCCGAAAAGAGCTACAACATACACACGTTTATCTTTTGTTTCACTACACCAATCACACTATAATAATAGGTACACGAAGGCATTTTTACGTTGTATATCAAATCTCAAGCACTTCTGACAACAACAAAACTGCCTATCGTCTTGTATTAACAGACCGACTACGAGCAAACTGATTGACTGATCTTACAATCTTCATCTTCGGCGCGCTAGTGACATATCTACCTCTTTTTTCTTACATTATCATTGGTTTAGGTATAAACGACCACTAAGCGAACTCTAGTTTTTAACCCCTATGCAAGAAGAAAGGTGTTATAAGTTTGACGTGAGTGTGTCTGTCTGTGGCATCGTAGCTCCTAAACGACTGGACCGATTATGACGCGGTTTATTTTGTTTGAAAGTTGACGTAGTCGAGATGGTTTTTACCTATGTATAGTGTAAATAAATCTGTCGGAGGTTTTATAATTTTAAAATTTATAGTTTTTAAACCGACTTACGTATAGCACTGACGAGTTTCGGATGGACCTCGTACGTCACAAGGGGTACAGGCAACAATCGCAGGTACAACTTGAGAGTTCCGGCTACTACATTTATGTTGCTGTAGACACTGAGGTCGGCGGCCTCGCCATCTAATGAACATAACACAGACACGTAAATCATCGATAAATATATCTCATAGAAACGCTCCGAACACGTCTGAAAAACATTATACCTACTGACCACTAGCAGTCGTCATATAACTGTAACATATCACTTGCAGCTTCGCGCAGAGAAAGAGAAAAGTGAAATTTCTATATCAATGAAGTGTAGATTGAAGTAACCAAAAATGTCACGTTTTCTTTTTACGATTTACCATCACGGCAACATTTTGAATTTAAAAAAGTAACTAATAGTAAAAACTACATCTGGTAAAGAAGTTTCACTTTGTACGTGTATACCCCAATACCTCAGATTAAATTTCTTTAATCTAAGCCTAACACACGCACACTTTTTAAGTTCCAAAGTAAAATCGGAACCGTTAAATTATTAATGTTAATGAGTAATAGTCGATAAACTTACAACTTTGGAACCCTACATTGTTACAGGTACAATGTACATACTTGCCGGTTCTTACGTTTTCAATTGTTAAATGGCCACTAATAGGCTGGATTTACTTTCTTGACTGGGGTTACTGACCGCCCTGGTCAATATCATTGAAAAGCAGTCGTATCATCACGCGGACTGTAAGTATATCCTTGCTTTCCAGGTACAAACAACAATCCGTACCTCTATCAAAGGCCATCTTCAATGCTTCGATTTCATCCGCGAACCCGGAAACCCTGTAGATGCCCTCCGAGTCCATTCCTCTAGCCTCGATTTCATTGACGCACTTTCTCACCACGAATGGTAGTGTGCTGGCGTGTGCGTTCAACAACGTCGTCAAGTCAATGCCGAACACTCCTCGGAGTTTCTTTAAATCCGGCACGCAGTGATTCGGCACCCGCTCCGAACATTTTGAATGTGCTATGAAGCCGCAGTCTGGAATCGTTTGTATAAACTCTGGTAAATAAAGATGTTCGAAAAGACAACTTCTCCGCTTGCTAACAAAAACTACTAAATGGGAAATGTGGCACCACAGACATGTACATAAGTTGGCACTGAACTTGATTTCTGTTGACTAACTCATTAATTAGGTAAGATTCATAATAGAAGTCTATAATTAAATGGATAATAATAATAATAACGCTTCACACTCATAGCCCCACACTAGGATTCCCTGTGTCGTGGTTGCAATGGACAACACAAAGAGACAAGAATAGTCACACACAGAACTAGAACAAAAATTTAAACTCATCATTTGAATTTCCGCCTAGTTGGGAAACGAACCCAGGACCATCGCGCCACACAGGTCGTCAATTAAGTTTAGTAACTATGTCAAAAAAGTTAGTACAAAATAGTTAGTGAAAACATGTATTTATGTTACCATTACCTTCACATTTCACACCTTGCGCTGTGAAACCCCATAGAAAGTTAGCACAGAGCTCACACCAGTTCAGTCCTTTAAATGTATGAACCTTAAAGCTATGTGATTTCGTATATTTGTAAAGAAGAGAGTTATCTTCGATGGTTGGGGTGAATTCTAGAATGGGTTTCTTAAATCCACTGTCAATATCCGGACCAGTTTTAGACTCGAGTTTGTTAAATATCGGGCTGGACTTGTTGGAGGTCCTATAAGAATGAAATGAATGGTTATGTTGATAATGTAAGGAAAATAAAGAAATATTAAAGGTAGGTAGAACAGTAAGTAGCGAAAGGGCATTTTTCTTGAACTCCATGTAGTTCAACTTTACTTGAAAACTAATTAGAAACCCATGAACATAATTTATTATTATATCAACAGATGCAATCTTGTCTAAATGGTGCTGTAAACTTATGGCGTTGCGGCGGCGGTTAAGTACCGTGAGGCTTAAGTTAATCTAATATGATGAATACCAATATTTGCAAAAACCGCTATATGCACATAGTTTCTGAAATCTGAACTCTATAACAGTTGCGTAAATATTACTTTCATTTTAGCCATTTCGTAAACTTTTCTGACTCCACTCCTCCATAATGTCATGAAGCAACGACATGCTGGGTGCGCTGCACCAGCAAAAGTATTGCAAACCACCTACTAAATGTATAGACATATTGACATACACCTTACAGTTTTGGTCCTTCGAGCCGGATATAATCAATAACAAACCACAAAACGACCTCGTTTTAAATTAACGTATTTTTTGTTTAAATTAGAAATCCGTCATTTATCACAGGTAAGTAACATATGTGATGTATCCTGCATACAGTGTATTATATCTGGTAGTGTTTAATACATAACACAGCCTAAACACAATTTATGAGTGCGCAGCTGCAATAAAGGAGCGGCACTGTCGCCCAAAAAAAGATGATTTCTCTTGTTTTGGCTAGACTTTTCAGAAAATATCAGAATTCTAGGAGAAGCAACTAAATATTGCAAGCAAACGAATTATAGTAAACTATTTTACCTCCTTTTAAATGATAACTTCCACATTGCACAATAATCAAAACTATAGTTTAAATTTGTGTAGTACTCGTAAACATCTTCACTTACACGTTGATAATGAATGACTAACTAAAATTTGTTTTTGTTGCACTATTATTATGCATGAAATGTTTTCCGTATTTATCCTGAATGGATGGGGAAACAAATGATAAATTTAATTAAATTAAATTAATGACTTACACCCATAGATACATATGTGTGATTAATATTTGTTAGGAAAATTATATGGCTATGGCCCACTACCACACTGCTTCAGTGTGTTAATGGAGAGAAGTAATTGTGCAAAATTATAAAGGATGGCAATCAAAGATGTTATAAATACAGATACGTTATGCCCTTACAAATCGACCAAAAAATCTGTTCCGACCGAGCTATAACACACACACGTTTATCTTTTGTTTGCCTACACCAATCACTAGTACATTGGCAAATTATGTAAAAAGGATGGCATTACTAAAACCATAATAATGAAAAAGACAGCTAGTGTTTGTCGCTCGCGTCAATCTATATACGCTACGGTCTTTATCGCTCTCGCGTCAAAACTAGATCGCTATCTCTTTCTTCATCTGAATATGGCGTCTTTGCATGATTATTAGATTGTTTAGAAAAATAATTGAAATAGACTAAATAATCTAAGTATCTCAGCGTACTCAAATGTGGTATGAGATTCCTTGTGTTTTGTTGACCTTGGAGTCATAATTGGTGCACTTTCAAAACACACACGATGGCATTTTGATTTATTTTCGTAAGGACGTATGAACCTACGATGCGCCACGCTCGTGATTGCGCTCGACGCAGACTAATCACAAGAGTTCCCAATTGGGAACTTTTTGAGTTTCACAACGCGCGCGGTTATAACGTATCTGCCTCTTCTTAATATATAATATCTTTGATGGCAATACTGCAACGATGCCAGCCTTGATATGGCAAAGAATGAATTTGCCCCCCACACGTAAAGGTGAACCTACACATATTTTACCAAAATGCATAACATTGTTTCACATCGGCTAGGCTAGGATTAGCATCATATTTTTCAGTCTCAATAAGTTCGATGTAAAATTATATTCGAAATATGATAACCAATATGCATACTGTTAGGAGAGTCATGGTTGGTTCAAGAATGTCATGACATTTTAAAGAAATTAAGTGTTTGGCATTGGAAAATGATTAAATAAATATATAAATAACGCTTCACACTCATAGCCCCACACTAGGATTCCCTGTGTCGTGGGTGCCATGGACAACACACAAGACAAGGACATTCACACCCAGACCGAGAACAGAAATTCAAACTCATCATTCAAATTTCCGCCTCGCTGGGAATCGAACCCAGGACCCTTGGCGCGGCGATCCGGCATGGTAACCATTGCGCCACACGGGTCAATTGGTTGTATATTATGATTAACTTAGCATATGAATACTGTTCAAGAATCTATTCTAGTATATCATGCATACCGCATAAACAGCATTCATATAATTGAGCCTCTAGACACTTTTCTGTTAGCATTCACATATTAACCATTATCCATATATTTTGAAGGTAGGTAGTGGATGGCATGAATACAGAATACAGAAAAGAGTTTTATCAAGTTCTTAAACAAATAAAAATATTGTCTATTGGCATTAAAACGTAAAATTTTACTTACTGATGAATCTTCGTTAAGGTATTGATTTTCCGCCTGTTCAATGTCACATATGGACTGTCTGTGTAGTTGGCCCGAGAGTTGATCATGTCGAGGATGTGATGTGCCCTCAGCTCCATGTGGCAAGTGATGATGCCATCAGCCACTAAATCATAAATTGTTTCATATCTTTTGTCTTTTATATAGTGCGTGCCATCATAGTACAGTTTGTAGTGATGTATTCGGTCATTAAATCTGAAAATACTTCATACTTACATTTCTTTATTAACTTATTAACTTAGATGCATTTTTTACTTCTTTTTATTTTATTCTCTGTATCTACAGCTTACTAAAAGACAAGCTAAATAATGATGAATGGTCCATGTCACTAATAAATACCAATATCATGAAGAGTCAATGTCTTTTGCCAATACATTGTTGGATGAAGGTGCATTACCAAAGAATTAAATTATTTCACAGTTGAATCGAGACCAAGGATGATAGTCGAGCAGGTACACTGTCATCACAACTTGGGATTCAACTGGTTAGTACAGAGCGCAACAACACCTACAGAAAATTAAACTACCTTCTAGGGATAAGTATTCAAAAGAAAGTATTATTAAATTTTTAATTTGTTAACGTTTTGACTGTCTTTAAACTGAACTCGTAGAGTTTTTTAGAAATCATGAAATTTTATTTATTTTATAAAAGTTAAAAGAAGACAAAAGCGGACGGCTACTTGATGGTCGATGGATAGCAATAATCAATGCATTGCCAAAGAGGATGCCGAAGAGCTGTGTGATTTCTGAATCCAATACTGAAGATTCATTGTTTAAACTATAATGAAGCAGAACTGATTTAGTTAGTAAACCTTTTCAGGCATTCAGAGATTTGAAATTTATTATAAGTCAAGTAATAAGATTGGTATCACTAATAAAAAACTTTTTATTATTTAAATGTACACTTATGTTTTGGATATTGTATAAATATCAGTTATTTCAATATTTAGTATAAATTCCTGATTAAAGTGAAAGTAACATATTGATTAATTAAACTTACCTCCATGTTAACGTAAAGAAATCGTTCTTTTCATTTCCTTTACGTATGAGAAAGGCACCGTTGGGTTCATTTTCTAATAGAAGCATTGCTTCTTTATGCCCCATAATTCCATGGTATTCTTTACCGTAGAACTCTGGTTTATCGGGGCAGTTCTCACAAATTATACGCTTTGGGACTGGAGCCTCCATTTGTATACGATACACTAAAATATAACATTTTGTTTTAAAATAATCTACTATCTCCGAGTTGAGTTTCATCACACAGTAATACGTGACTTAACGATACTTACACTCAGGCTTCCAAATGTTTTTCAAATTCTCCATTGCCTATATACCTGTTTGTTTTCTTACGTCTGTTTAATATGAAATTGTGTCAAGGAAACCTAAATATCTATCAAGTAAAGGCATAAAACGGGAGAGAAATCGTAACGTAACGTAACGTAAACAAAACAAACATCAAACTTAAATAATGTCAATTATCATGTCAGTTACTGTCAGTTACCTGTCAATTTCATTGAGGTATAGGAGGAGCCGGCCCTACCTACGAAAAAACGTGCATACTACGTTACAAAACATGGCGGGTTTGTTCGTACTAATCATTATTATAGGAAGGAATTAGAAGGATTTGTTATGTCATATAGATACTTAGTTATGGAATAGTTTAAAAGACGAAATAAAAACATGAGAAGTGTCAAGGGACACCCGGATGGAACGAAGTTCCTTTCGATTTCAGTATTGTTTTGTTGTACCTACAGCGCCATCTCTGTACAATTATTCAGAAAGTTGTACAGCGCCATCTCTGTAAAACTCTCTGAATCACTTCAAAAAAAGTGTCGTCATTCGTAAGAATCAAAAAGTGTCGTAATTTTCCTTCTAGGCCCTTTCACAACGCGCGATAAGGAACTTCGTTCCAATAAACATAATGGCGTCCTTGTCTAACGTATGAAATAAAAACAATCCAACTCTATACGCTAGTTTCGCTATAGGTACTGTCAAATTTTTCATGACGTCAGATGTGTGCCATGTTCGCCTTATTGATGCCTTATTGTGTTTCTCTTTACTATAGTGTAAACTGTGACTTATTACTCATTTACACTCACGGCTCGCGGATTCCATAGAGATACCCTAATCGTAATAACCAACTCACTCTTCATTGTTTGTCACAACTCATGGTGAGTTCGCACTTGTGACAAATAGGGTTCGAACGATACTTTCGATACTGAGTAGGTATATCGATACTTTTGATCGCGATACTCGATACTAAGTACTCGATACTCGTACCTGGTAATTACTCGCAAGTACTCATATGAAACGTCGGTATCGAGTACTTTTAAAATACTGAGTACTTTTCAATATTTTCATAAGGAAAAAGATCAACTGCGGCCCGTACTAAACAGAAATTCACTGTCGACGGCCTTTTTTTTTAGCTGTGATGTGACTGTGATCCTCGCGAGTACTCGATACTCGATACTGAGTAGTATCGATACTTCAGGACCGATACTTTTTTGGTATCGATACCATACCCGTCGATACCACACGAGTACTCGGTATCGATACCAGAGGCCGATACTTCGAACCCTAGTGACAAACAATGTATGTAATCGGCCACGGTGCCGCGGTGACGGGAACAAAAAAATAATGTTTTTTTTTGTCTCTGTCATTTAAGTAGATTTTGTAACTGGCGATCTCGCTCTGTTAAATGTATGGCTACGGTATGGCTATCTGGCCATATAGCTATCTCATGCTGCAAACTGAAAACTTGACACTTTATTTTATCGTGTATGAACCAGCAGGGGGGCATGACATATATTATATTTAATTTACGTAAATTAGTCGAAAGAAAATCAAAGTCATGAAAATAACATTTTGTGAAGTCGTAAACGTAAAATACAACAAAATAAATAATGGATATGACTTAACAGGCATTGCATGATTGAAAATAGATATACAAAAACATTATTTGATTTATTACTTTTGTCTTCTAATCCTTGATTCTCGTTACGCGTCATAAACTACGCGTACCTACGGTCACTACGGTCCATCTCGAAAGATTTTAAGAAGTTAGCGTCTGTATTTTTGGTATAAATACTTATAAGTTGCGCTTAGAACATCATGGAGACTGGCGATGTTTGGAGATTCTGCTTTTCATTTCATTATGCAATGCATTAATATGTGGAATACTTAGTGTCCGTAGCGCCCCTGGGGGGTCCAAGCAGGTTGCTCAAAATGCTCAAGTAGAATGCACCTTTTTCTTGAATGATATCGATTCTCTCAACCTCGGAAAATCAAGGACTATGTAAATTGTTTTCAACTCCGCTTAGCTAATGTTGATTCTCATGATAATTATAATACCGGAAGTTCAACATCAAAGGGGAAATAGGTGTACATATTAATTACCCTGTATACTTTATCACCTTTGTCACGCAAAGTGAAGATAAAATTATATGGAACAAAGTTAAAAGCTGATAGTAACTGCTTCACTGTATTTGCTGCGGTGTATTAATGGGTTCCCTGCTGGTTATAGATAAGAGCGCTCTGAGCGCCCCCTGTGGATTCACACAGTTTAATCTAAGAGCTCCTCATAATTTAGCCTGGGCTTCAATGACTCACTCAGCCTCAATCACCACAATATGATTTATTGACACAACTCGAGAGGTGACTCGCTCATCACTTTGTTTGGTGCGGAAATTCGATGATCAATATTACCAAATAAAGAAACATAAGTAGTTTAAACAGCGCATCGAAGTGCATCGAACGGCGCAGTGCAAAGGGTTAATTATATTACTCACCTAATACAGTTTCTTATTGCACTGATGGAGTTATCTGTAACCTGTAACCTAACCTAAACTAATTGTTAGTATACATTAAATTAAGTTTGTAATGTAAATACTAAATAATAACTAACCTCAGATTAAATAAAAGGCAGATATATTCATTCAACTAAAATGTAAAGCTACCAAAGTAAATACAAACTAAAAAAGCAAATACAAACCCGATTCAGTACTAAAGAAAGCGTCAAATAGCTTTCATGTCACAATTGTCAAAATTTATAAAATAATTTTCTCAGATAAAATGCCGTCTTGCAATTTTAAAACCTGCTAAAGTTGTTCCCAAAATCAAGCAAAAGAAGATTAGATATCTTTTCACAGGTAACTGTTCATTATTTTATTATTTATTTATAATAATATTTTTGAGGTGCGCTCGGAACACAAAACCTCGACAATTATTCAATTTTATACCAGCTTTATATGAAAATCGATTACCCTAAATTAGGGGAAATATGCATGGGTTATTTGAACACTGATCGATTATAAATTTATATCAAAAAAATATTTTAAAAGTAAATAGTTGTATTTATTTAAATGTAAAAATGAGGAAATGCAGCCAATGCATAAATACCAGTCGCTGGGTTATTACAAACATAAGATAGATTGTAAAAAGGATTAGAGGGATAAAATAAGGATTTTAACATAGGTAAACCTGGTTGATTGAAAATATCACGTTTGCCTACGATAAAATGCACAATTGAAAGAAAATATTGTATTCTACTTTAGTTCCTGTTTAGCCTACTCAATAAATTATTTTATTTTGCAGATTGCCGACAAATGCTATTAAACAAGAAAAATGGGATTTTATTATTCCTCAAAGTAGGCAAGATAATGATTGGCAATCCAAATTTTGCTTTCTTTATTCATTGCATTTTAATGAATGTCAGGTGTTTTAGAATATTAATATATTTAAATAGTGTCACAATAGAATGTGTTCTATTGTGACAAGATGACTTCTATCTGAGACACGAACCGGTGTAGACATAATTTGTAATGTCATTATAAATAATATTATTATAAAGTGTAATTATACAGTATTCACAATATAGAATTATAGAATAACATGAAGTGAGTTTGTATTTAAATAGCCCCTCTCCTCCAAAGTCCAGACATATCAAAAAGAACCCTCCAACAAAAATAACTACCCGAAAGAGAAAAAACCATAAATTAAAACAATTCAACATATTAAGTACTGTATATTAAAAGAACATTTGACATATTTAATATCTATATTTTTTGATAATTTATAATTTGATAAATAAATTTGCCAATTTAATTTTGCATAATATTTCAAGTCGAAAGTATGGCAAAAAATATTTACTAAATTGTGGGAGATTGCGACTTTTTGTTTTCAATGTGGCAACTTACACACACAAAGAAGTATGTGTCTCTACGATGCCACTGCTAATTGTCAATATGGTTGTCATGCACACATAGAGAAAAAGCGGCTTCACGTCATTTGTTGCATTTCTTTGGGAAAGTTATATCTGCCTTTTATTTAATCTGAGTAACTAACTAGCGAACTAAAACGAGCTAACGAGTCATCCAAAGGTATGATATATAGCGGCACACACACATCTACAGTAATCTACACACTAAAATAAGGGTGTCAGTAACGAGACTTAGTTTATAAATAAAAATAAATAAATAACGCTTCACACTCATAGCCCCACACTAGGATTCCCTGTGTCGTGGGTGCCATGGACAACACACAAGACAAGGACATTCACACTCAGACCGAGAACAGAAATTCAAACTCATCATTCAAATTTCCGCCTCGCTGGGAATCGAACCCAGGACCCTTGGCGCGGCGAGCGGGCATGGTAACCATTGCGCCACACGGGTCGTCAACGGGTCATTCTCAGATCTACTGAATATGCATATAAAATTTCATAAAAATCGGTAATGCCGTTTCGGAGGAGTATGGTAACTAACATTGTGACACGAGAATTTTATATATATTTTTTGTGATAGGGAGCCGGGGACATTAAATTTGAGCTCTCCTGTCCAACAACAAAGAGTGGCTGAAAAACAGCGCAACATTGGATCATCGTCCTATCACCTATGTTAGCACAAACTGAGTATATCTCCATCCATCCATCCATCCATCAGCCTTTGGAGGTCCACTGCTGGACATAGGCCTCCCCTAATTTGCGCCACTCTGACCGGTCCTGAGCCTTCTGAATCCAGCGGATACCCGCTGTCTTCTTCAGGTCGTCAGTCCACCTGGTCGGGGGGCGTCCTATACTCCTTTTTCCGAGACGTGGGCGCCATTCAAGGACCTTTCTTCCCCAACGGTTATCGGTCCTTCGCACTATGTGGCCGGCCCATTGCCACTTCAGCCGGCTAATTTTTTGAGCTATGTCGGTTACCCTTGTTCGTCTACGGATCTCCTCGTTTCTGATTCGATCACGTAGAGAAATACCGAGCATAGCCCTCTCCATAGCCCGCTGCGCTACTCTGAGCTTGTGGATTAGGCCAATAGTAAAGCACCACGTCTCGGATCCGTATGTCATCACTGGCAACACACACTGCTCGAACACCTTCGACTTCAGGCACTGAGGTAGTGTTTTGGACGACAAGATATGACGCAGTTTCCCGAACGCAGCCCATCCGAGTTGGATTCTACGAGTGACTTCTTTCAACTTCTTCCGTCAACAACAACCGGTACGGGTGTGACATGGACATTCAACATGATTTTCGTCTTGTCCATGTTCATCTTAAGACCCACCCGTTGTGTTGTGAGGCGCTGTTCAAGTCCCCGACCATTGTACCAAGTTCTTCCAGGGAACTCGCCAGGAGTGTGTGTGGCAATAAATAATAATAAATTATTATTATTAATATTAGCTTTAGTCACCAAAGGCATCGACTTCATAGCCGATGCCGATAGCCGATGCTGATAGCCGGCAAACGAGCTGACGATCCGCCTGATGGTAAGTGGCTATCGTCGCCCATGGACACCAGCAAAACCAAAGGCATCTCTGATGCGTTGCCAGCCAAGAAAGAGAGAAGAAAAGAACTGGCTCTCAAGCCCCCAGCCGGAACACGACAAGTCGTTTGGCTGCTGACTCATGCTCAAGGCCCTATCCAGGCGAACCCAATGGAGAAATAATAATAGTAATAATGGTATTAATTAATAATTAAAATCAATATTACCAATATAATCCCTCGAGTGGTCCTACCACCAGCAGGCCGGATTTAGTCACCTCTTACGACACCCATCAGGTGAAAACTTGCACTTGCACTTATTATTAAATATTAATATTAATTACGTGTCATTAATTAATATTAATATTTTATTTTGAAATTAAGTGATACAATGGAGTTCAATATTTCTGCGGACGAAGTCGCGGTGTGATACAACACCATGTATATTGCATACAATATACAATATATAAATAGCTAAAACACCTATATAACTACGTATAGGTGTTTCAGCTATTTATCGATTTACTTTATTAGTGACTCGTGCATCTAGGCTTAAAAATCTATGACCATTACATTATTAGAATTGACTTACCACACTTAATAATAATAAACGCTTACACACGCATATCTCCGCAGTAGGTTTTAAATTAACCTGTGTCGCGGGTGGAAGGAAGACACATATTATTAACTTATCACAATAACACCCGTGACGCAAGTACAAATATTTATCTGTCACATAAATCAGGAATGTTGCGGATGCCGTTTTTTTCACATCCGCGGATGTGAATGCGGATGCGGATGTTTAAGATCTCATATAAATATACAATATGACTGAAGAATTTAAACAATGACTAAGTAATTATTAACATTTTTATTAGTGAGAATTAATATTTAACTCTAATGCTCCTATTTTTTTAACTTCACTTACTAATTTTCATATTAGTAAGTGAAGTTAAAATAGGAGCATTATACTTAATAAAGAGTAATATTACCGCCGTTTCTGATTCAAGGCGGTTAAGCAGAGGTTCGTAAATTAAACCCGCGCTACTCGCGCTACTAAATAATTGTTCGCTAAGAAAACTGCCTGGTGGAGTGGGTAAAAATCTTCGGTGATAATATCTCAAATTCCTCTCAATGATCACTCCACCACTTAAGAAGATTTTCTGCATTGATTATTGCGGATGCGGATGTAGACGGCCAAATCTTTGCGGAGGCTCCGCATTTACGGATTCGGATGCAAATATTCGCAACAACCAGTCCTGGATTTGTCAATAGGCCGTATAGGCCGCGGCCTATGGGCGGCAGCGTCTTAGGGGCGGCAGATTTCAGAAATTCTTGTTTTTTTACGCACTTTCTAAGTAACTAATTCAGTGCATTCCTTACTATGAATGGAAAATTATTACTTTAGAAAGGTACATGGGGCGGCGAAAATTTATTGGCCTACACTCATAAAAAATATAAATCCGGCACTGGCAACAACCCTGACATAAATATCTACCCCGGCCTCGAATCCGGGACCCCTCGCTTCGCAGGTAGGTTCGCTACCAACTAGACTACAGGGTATTAATGGAAATAGAATACAAAATACATAAGAAAAATTCTATGTCAAATTATATTCAACAAACGGTTTAAAGAGAGATGGAAAAAGAGAAACGAAATCAGTCCATAGACTTCTGCTATATTGATATTTTTAGCTTCTCATACTTGCATTGATTTAATTTTATTTTTGAGTGTATGAAAACCCTTATCCCTGTAAACACAGTATAAACAATTAGATGAAAATAATGAATGAAAAGAACCTTTGTACAGAATTTCTACAATAATTTATAAATTATTAACATAATAATGTATGGCATTCTATTCCAATGCTGTTCGTACGAAGCAATAACCCAGCGACCGTCTGTCTGTCACTGTTATCATCCTTTTACGCTCAGGCTATAGTGTTTGCGAGAGCGATTTAAAACAATTAAATTGTTAGATATAATAAAAAAGCCGTAAATAAACATTCAGAATTGAAATATTATGCGTTAGTACTTTTAAATGTTTAATAAACGAGTAACCGCCCTCGCTTTGCTTCGGTTTTCTTTATTTTTTACACCTTGGGTTACATTATTGGAGTTTTATTAAGGATCCCTATTTTTTTTGAAAATGTAATATAGCCTATGTTACTCGGGGATAGTGTAGCTTTCCAACAGTGTAAGAATTTTTTAAATCGGTTCGTTAGTTTCGGAGCCTATTCAATGCAAACAATCAAATCTTTCCTCTTTATTATTAGTACTAGGAAATCGCCCTCGCTTCGCTTCGGAAAAAATAGTAAAAAAAAGATATATAAGTATATAATAGCCTATGTCACCCGGGGATAGTGTAGCTTCCCAACTGTGAAAGGATTTTTCAATCAGTTCGGTAGTTTCGGAGCCTATTCAATGCAAACAATCAAATCTTTCCTCTTTATAATATTAGTATAGATAGATAAATGTTTTTCCTTTTTTTCTCTACAATGTGCCCAGTGCGACTGTGACCGCCCGGCGGGCGTCTTGATTATTTGGACAAAACTATCAACAAATACCATTATTATAGCAGTCTTTTATGGGTTTGATATTTTTTATTAGCTTATATTATTTTGTAGGGAAACTTGACTTGATGTAATATTTTCAAAACTTTTTTGTTTTTACATTTTTTCTTTTTTTTCTTTACCAGTTGTAACCATAGTTTATCGATTCGAGGTATAAAATCTACAAATAAATATATGTATATATATTTTAAGGAAATTCACTGATTTTTTTTGGAAAAAATTACAAGGCACATTTAACGCCCCAACTCAGAGTCACTAACGGTAAATTAATTAATTAACGGTAGTCGCTCCTTAGTAAAGAATCAGCATACAAATTTTGTACTGAGGAGAGATGTAATGTAAGCATGAATTAAGTAACCATTAGTAACTCAGAGTTGGGGCATTGTGTCTTACTAAATTGTTTTCTTATGTCGTAGGTATTTCGTATCATAATATACAACGTTGGGGCACATTGTATATTATGATATGAAATACCTACGACATAAGAAAACAATTTATTGCACCAGCAACCATAAGAAAATAAACTGTTTAAGTTGTCTAAAACAGTGCAAACACTAATACTAAGTATAATAACAAATTTTAATAGTAATACAATGTGTGGTTTCATATTATGAAATGGTATTCTGACTGAGGGTTTGGAAGCCAGTTCTTTCTTTTTCCTTGCTCTTCTTTTGTGGTCGGCAACGCTTATCTACATTGTCGTAATATTTATCTTTGTTGATAAATAAGTATGTAAGTAGTTGATAATAAGTTGATAGATTTTAATGTCGTGACTGCTGAATATCTTTATTTTATTTCATTATTACTATTTTTATTAATGTCATATACAGGGTTATTTGTAACTCGATGTATTCCTGGCGGGAGCTGATGAAGGAGCCAAAATGCAATATATTTTATGTTCATTTGTATGAGCAAAAAAAAATCTTGCTACTTGTGGAGATATTTGCAATTTAAACTTTTTTCGTTATTTACCCGGATTTTTGCATTTAGGTACAAATTGAAAAAAAAATACGTATGGTATGGTTATTATTTAGAATTATTTTTCTAACTAACACTTCAATAAAGCCCACCCTACCTTATTAAGATGAAAATTCCTTCAGAATGAAAAACTACGAGCTACAACAAAAAACAAAATTATTTTAAAATACATGTTACGTGACAAAATATGTTGTCTAGTTCAAAAAATTACCATGACACTAGGCTTACAAGGCTTACTTACTTACTTACTAGGCTTAAATAACAAAAAAAGTTTAAATTGCAAATATCTCCACAAGTAGCAAGATTTTTTTTGCTCATACAAATGAACATGAAATTTATTGCATTTTGGCTCCTTCATCAGCTCCCGCCAGGGATACGTCGAGTTACAAATAACCCTGTATAAATATATATGTTTATATGCATTAATACTTTCAAAATTCTGGCACAGCATTATTGTTATTATTGTTATTTAATTAACAATTTATAGGTTTTCCTTTTAAGGTTTTTATTTTATGCTCTTTTTTATTAGAGCTATTTGTATTATGCTTTTGCTTTGTGATTTTAGAAATATTATATCACTAAAGAATTTAAGTATTATACATATAATATAGTGGCATGAACTGCACTCCAAAATGGTTCGCACATCATAATATCAGTGCTGTGGTTCTCCATAGCAATCACCGAGTGCGATACATTTCCTTAGTCTTAGTGCTTACTACAGATAATTGTAAGTTTAACCGTAATCTTAATATTTTTTGTTTTATTACCTATACCCAATGATATTATATTTTAGTTCATCTTTGCCTATACCCATACCTGATAACTGTAGTAAGTAATTGTTGGAATAAAGTAGGTATTTTTCTTTCTTTCTTGATTAGATTTACTTATCCTACCACAAATGTTTCCGACACCTTAGTAATTCCGCTATAATCGCCAATAAACTCGCTACCTTACAGCCGTTTACAAAAGTATGTATAAAAAAAGGTTATTCTGAAACGAGAACTCATTATTTTCTGTACCACCTGCCTACTTAGGGTTAATTATTAAGTAATGAAAAAAATGACTTTAAAAGTATCATTTCTATTTACCGTTAGCATAGTACAGTTCAGCGAATGTTGGATATTCAACGAAATTCATTATTCTGACTTGGTGCGCAGTGGACTTCTTAATAATGAACAAATAAATGAAATAAGTCCCGAGGAGTTAGCGCGGTTGAGGTTTAATTTAATTTTTCCGGGTAAGTTGCATTTTATATTTTTAAAATATACCTATTGATTAATAGGTATCATTTTGATAATATCTTAAAAAGCACCCCACGCTTTTATTACAATTACATGATTCTTAATTCAAGTTTATTTTCTATTTTTTTAGTTGGATTTTATATAAAACCGTGTTTTTTAGTTTTTTTTAAGTATTTTTAATTTTTAGTTTGATTTTTTGAAATTAAATTTAGGTTTTTTCTTTCTTTCTTTCTTTTTTTTTCTTTAAATATTGAATTGTCATCGGTCCTCGATAAGTCTACGAAGTTTGAAAGAAATTTGACCATTGAAAGCTAATTAAAGCGTGTAATTAGGTTTTTCTTTCTTTCTTTTTTCTTTAATTATTGAAAAGAAATCTGACCGTTTGAAGTGTGTCAAAATCAAGTCCAAAGAGAGGTTACAAACAAACAAACAAACATACAGGTGAAGCTAATATAAAGCGTGCAATAAAAAAAGCTGTCGTAAGAATCATTCCCGCAAAATTAAAACTTCCCTTCGTTTTTCATACAGCCGTATGTACGGTCTATAATATAATTATTAATTATGTATATTTACCGTAGTATCAATTTATTATGATTGTTCATGGAATTCTTACTGTCGTATTAAAATATTCAAATTCCCAGAATTCATGGACTTAATAGTACTTAATTGTACCATAATTGAAACTGGATGCCGCATCACGTGCACTGCAAACTTGACAAGTATACTTGATCGTGTATGGCCAGCTTACAATCATATTTTGAATTGAACGTCACACATGACACATTCTCCAATGAACATCACATCATCCTCGCTTCTTTAACAAAACATGATTTGTAAAACAAAATGATCATGTTTATCTGATGGAAATGTGACCATCTTTTGTTAGAGATCGCGGGAATCTTCGAATGCCAAGAGAGGGCATTTTGAAATTCAAGCTGCAATTTGGCAACACGCAGGCTGCAATTAGGAATTCCAGGATCCTGGATCATAGTGGATTTTTAATCCTAAATCGCATATCCTTGGAGCCAAGTAAAGATTGGCTCTTAGTGACTTCAAAAATAAAAACTTGAGAGGTGTCAAGGGACACCCGGACGGAACGAAGTTCCTTTCGATTTAAGTATTGTTTTACGCGCTCAGCAGTGTGATTCAGAAAGTTGTACAGCGCCATCTCTGTACAACTTTCTGAATCACGCTAGCGCCATCTAGTTTCATATTACTGAATCACTTCAAAAAGTGTCGTGACAACTTTTCGTAAGATTTTTTTCCGTCTAGCCCCCTTTCATAACGCGCGATAAGGAACTTCGTTCCAATGTCAACAAAAGCCGTTGCCCAGCTACTCTGTGCCAGCTACTCTACTATATACCGTTATTTTGTTGCCATTGGCTCGGCCTGCTCATAATAAGCAGCAATCAATAGTGTGATTCATTCGGATTTCTTGTCTTTCCTCAATCAATTAATTATTCCCTTGTTCATTAATTATTATGATTGCGTGTCTTGTCTTACCATCTTGCCTTGAAAATGTGACCCAATAACATTTTTTACAAGCCTTATTATAAAATTCACGTGAACTACAAAATTGGTTCTGCCTGCGAAGTGAGGTGTTCCGGCTTCGATTCCGTCCGTGGCAATGTTTATGGGTGTTGCTCGTGCTAACCACGACAAAACAAGTCCTAGTGCCGGGGTATGATGAGAGTATGCAAGTGTTTACCCACCAATCCGCACTGGAGCAGCGTGGTGGAGTATGCTCTAGGCCTCCTCAAGAGGAGAGACCCGTGCCCAGTAGTGGGCCATTAATGGGTTGAAGCCCATGCAAGTATTTATGGTTCATGTTTATGTTTTTAACTTTTATGTTCGGTGATAGATACTCGTAATAGTGTGGCATCATCTCCTTTTATACTTTGGAATTTGAATCTATAATAGGGATGTTGACTAATTTTAGGATTCAATTTTATTTTATAGATATGACCTTAATATTCACGAAAAAAATATTATAAAAATAATAATCTTCAATTTAAAAACAAAAATTGATAAATAAAAATCGATATCCAATTTCCCACCAAAAACGTCACGTGACGTCACTAAACGATATTCAATACTATCTGTCTGCTAAGTTTGTTGAATTTCCATATAAAATTGTTCCAATGACGTCATATTCTCAAAATGGCGTTTGAGGTCACGTGTCAGTGAGTACAATTTTTAACATTTTAAATTAATGATATTAAATTTATTGTGATTGATTTCAATAAAAGAATCATATTTTAGGCCCTTAAATGTTACCACTAATATTTTAGACATAAATTTATATTAATTTATAATTAGTGTCAACATCCCAATTATATTTTGCAAACCTATTCCTTAGAGCATGATTCCCCAAAAGCTCTGTGAATGAACCCTTTAGTTTAAGGGACAAAACAGGTGGAGTACCTACCATATAAAATAATGTTTTTTATTTTGTATTTTTTTATTAAAAAAAAAGATTAATAGACATTTGCTCAGTTGAGTCGATTCCTGTATTTAGATTTTATCATGACCAGTTATGAAAACCCACTCTCACTTAATAAGTTCTACCGATCATGCATGTAATATTTCGCATTCGCGTACCCCCTAGGTCCATAGGTCCCTACACATAACACACGCTAGAGAGGTACGCGTACCCATCCCACTTTGAGTAACCTATAGAGTGATTGGGTATATTTATGCTTATTGTATGGATATTCAAATATTCAATTTCAGGTACAAAATGGTGCGGTGCAGGCAACATAGCAGACAGTTACGACGACCTGGGACTTGCTGTGGAAACCGACAAATGCTGCAGAGAGCACGACCTCTGTAGTGAAGTGATAGAAGCTGGCGAGACCAAGTACAATTTGACGAATAAGGCTTTCTACTCTAGGTTTGTTAATGTTTTTTTCTTTATTATGTAAACGAGGCTTTAAATAAGATATCGAGGAACTTTTTTATTGATGGTACGGAATGTCTATTGTGGTACTTACTGTTGAATGCGTAAGTCAATAATTGCCAGCATATTCAAGAGCGAGTCCACGGCAGGGAGCACAATAGGGGGTTAATACCTCTGGACTAGGTCTAAACTCTAATTCGACTACTGATACCTAAGTAATTTTAATAATCATTAGTACCTAAAATTATTTAATCTCATAAGTGAACGTCGCTGTGTTCTTATAGTTATACTACCTATGTATTGGATTGGAGCTTAACTATTCTTTCTACCTGGAAGCCTGGATGACCTATACACTGACAGATAAGCAGCTTTCCTTTCCCTACAGTAAAAGTATAAATAAGGACACGTTAACATAGGTATGCACCTATAATGATTGATTCTATAGGTCATTCAAGTGATTTTATAAAAAGACTTTGCTATTAGGCGCGGATTAAGGCCATTTCCATACAAAGGTATACAAATGACGCACATGCCTCCTTTCGGCAAAAAGAGGGCAAAGAGTTTCAACTTTGTTCAATAAACAAATAACGTAAAGAATGTCGTCTCTTTTAAAGTAATATTAGATCAGAATCTAAGTAATCTATATACTATAATAAAACTCAAGGTGCCTGTCTGTCAGTTTATCTGTCCGGGCATCACTTAAAAACCCTTAAACTGATTTTGATGAAAATTGGTAAATTTGTTACTGATATATATAGATATGTCCCTGGGTTATATTTTACACAACTTTTCATCCCGGAAAATTAAAATGTTTCCCGGTAAAACAGGATAAAAAATTGAATAGGTAAGTAAAAACATAATTTCCGTATGCAAAGCTGTGCAACAGCTAGTTACTATAATAATTTCTTCTCAGCTGAATAAATCTCGACTGCAAGGAAGGTTAAATTGAACTTAAAGATGGAAATAATCTATTATATTTACAGAGTAATTGCACATTGTATTATTGTAGGTAGGTACCTACATACAGAATTTAATTAAGAAAATTGTGCCAGCCTAATCTACATTCTAGTCTTAAGGCTAAGGTTTTTAACAAAGGTTAGTTATTTGTTCGAGGAATGCCGTTGAATCCATGTCATTTTATTTTGAAATAACCAGTGCATTAATTAATTATCTAATACTTTTATGATTATGTGCATAATGATAGTAGATTGTCTATGGCCTCGTTGATGGCCTTTCTGTGTTTATGGTATAATATTCTATGCGTTATCATCAAAGTATCAAAGATTATGAAGCATCTGGCTGAAATGCTATCAAAGAATAGTTGAGTTGCTATAAAATTCTTAACGGCCGTTAGGTATAACTACTTTACTGAGAATTTGCCGCTATTATATGTCATTAACCTCGTCATTAGTCGTGCATAATTTCGATCTAGTCAATGGATCCAGTGTTTTTTTAGTTAAGGTCGCATAATTATGTAACAAACTTGCTGCCTGAACAGCCTTGTACTCAGAGTAGGTACCTACCTATTTAATCTTTAATGCTAGTATGATATTTAGTTCTTCTTATTATAGATACTTAAGTTACATACTTATATCTAAGTTTTTTACTTGAAATAAGTTAATGCTTGACAACGATCCCACCTGATGATAAGTGGCGATGAAGTCTATGATGGTGAATAGTTAAATATGTAGTTAATAACAAAATTTTACTATGAAAAGAGGGTCAAACTCAAAATGTACTCACCCTGAGGTCAGGCTATCAAATATGGTGGTAACCATATTTCGCGGTACCTAGTTTCCTCTTTTCTAGTCGACCTCGACTTTTATTAGTAAACGCTAGTAATAATACTTCAATGCAAGAAAGTGTTTATTTTGTACGGGGTTACCTGTTATTGATTTTCTTTACAAATTTTCTTTGTAATAAAAACAACAACAATGTAAGGAGCATTCTCAGAATATACATTATTCCACAGGTTAAGTTGCAAATGTGATGAGACATTCCGCCAATGTCTTCATAAGGATGGCGGTGAGACTTCTACGGCTGTGGGGCTTATGTACTTCAATCTTATCGGGACGCAGTGCTTTAGACAGGACTATCACAAGATCGGATGTAAGCAATATGGCGGGTCAGTATTATAAGCATTTTTACTTGTAATACATATTGATATAGCTACATTAATAGATTTTATTGGTTAATTTTCAAAAAATCCCAGTGAGGACCTTGCACATGTAAAACAAAGTGACAATATAATAAAAAAAAACACATTCAGATTTTTTCACCCAAAGCTCTGTCGAATGTAGACACTAGAAACATATTACATATTTTGAAAAATTTGAGATTAGGGTGTGGGGGAAGGAATTAAGCCAAATCTAACGAAATCTCGCCATGTCAAAAAATTAAGTTGTCGTAAAGTGAAAAATTATTTATTAACATTATTATGTTATTATATTAACTATTAGCATTAAATACTAAAAAATTTTGTAACAAGATGACATTGCGTGATATTTTATATTTTTGTTTATTTCAGGTGGTTAAAGAGAAAATGTGTTGAATATGAGTATGACACAACCACGGCGAAGTATTACCAATGGTTTGATGTTCCAAATTATTAATTAAGAAGACCGAATATTTAAAACCAGCAAACCAAATTAATATCGCTCACCTAGTAATATAATGGCACGTCTATATGAGTAACCAAACCCATACAATCTGTAAAAAACGTAAAAAGAACCCATAAATTAATTTTAAACATTTTTATAAAATTTTTGAAATTCGTTTCTGTAAAATATGACAAATGTAGATGTGCCGTTGTATTACTGGGTGAGCGGTATATTAAATCATACCAAAAAGTATTAAAACAACTTTAGTTAAATTGAAAAACAGTATATTTTTATTTCAGTCAATAGTTTCTGGATTTTCTGTTTCCATTGTAAAAGTAGTTTTTGCACATTATAGAGCTGTTACGCGCGGTAGGGTCAGTTAACTCAAACGTTGGACCCCTTTTTATGCAACTAATGTTCCGTTTACATGTTTTAAGTAGTTACTTAAAACATATAAACCGAATATAACTGACAAACCGAGAAAGGAGAAAGAAAGAATCGTCGACGACTCGTCGTTTGCCGCATCACTCTAGCAAGAGGGTCGTAGCAGAGCCGGCGTAAGGGTGGGGGCAAGGTCGGGCGACGGCATAGAGCGTCCAGCCACATTTGGGGTGAGGAGCAAAAAAAGAAAAAAAATCTTAACAAACGTTCCCATTGGTTCAGCAAAAATTTTCAAGCAAAAAAGGTCGATTTTGATTTTCTTATGTGGGCGCCACAATATTCATGCCTGGGGCGCCAATGGCTCTAACGCCAGCACTGGGTGGTAGCTTCAGGCAGTATTCACGAAATGTGAAAATGATGATTATATTCACGTGAAAAAATCTATCTTTCTTTCCTACATGTAAATTGAAGCGAAGGTTCAAAAATAGCGACGTACTTTCATGTTTGTATTAAAACACTTATTTACCATGCTTTCACGCCTACATGTGAATTCATGAGACGCTTAGAATATTCATGAGGAATTCATCTATTTCAAGTAGGGACGTACTGTAAAATTATTCAAGCGAAGAGAGCAGGATTCAATAAACCAAAGAGAATAAATAAAAAATAAAATAAAAAAAAAAAACCGCCTGCTATCAAAAAAGCTATCATACCCATATTGCAACACACAAAAGTACAACAATACCGACTGATAATCCTTCTATGGTGTAGTTGTTCAGTTACTTTTAACATTCTAAACTACTGGGCTTGTTTTTTCTTTTTAGTTTATTTTACGCGTCGAGTTTTTTTTTTAATATTCCTTATTTATTTATTGTGTGAATTACACGGAATATAACAATTCGTCTACAAAAAAATAAAAATGCGTGAAATCGATTCAGTCTCAGATTCATAACACAGTACTTTCAGCATGTGAATTTAACATATTACACGTTGTATATTATAGTCTATAATATTCTCTGTCTACGGGTACCTATATCACATATGTATAAGTGATAAAGTTCATTAGTTGGTCGAGAAACACAGAGCAGTGGACATTGCAATGCAGTTCCAATTCGGTCCAATAAATAGAGTAAATAAAGAAGCGGCATTTGTATAGTTTATTTTGTTTCAGCATATTATTCCATTGGTACATTGTTAAAGATTTGTCCATTATAGATAGTGTTGCCATAATTCATCATTAGGTATTATACTTATTAGTATTTTACAACGTTTCATATTAAATTATGCACAGATGAATGCACGATTAATATACAATTTAATTGATTTATATTATTTCGTATAAATAACCATACACGTTGTACACGTCTTGATAAAAGATATGGATACAGATTTGTAACAATGTATAAACAAGTGAACAACTTTGAACGGTGGAAATAACACTAGAATATTTATTAATGATAGAAAAACCTCAATCAATACAGGTTACACGTATAGATATGTAGCACGGAGCTTAGCTAAACTCTCCAGGCAATTAAATATTTACAGGTATACAACCAATGTAATAGGTACGTTATAAAACCAGTACCAAGATCAGCTGTCAGGTCCACACAGGGCCAGACGGAATTGAGCCTAAAGTTACAGTAATACGTCAGTAACAAAGATAAGATATATCATGATATTCGATAAAGTACCTAACATCGTACATCCGAAGAAAATGTATCGATTTTAATAACTTAAATCATAATAAAATACTACAGTCCTGCCCTGTACAAATCAACGGTTGGTACTAGCCTTATTAACGTTTGTGGACTACACAGCACGGCTAAACATGTTCATTACATATAAATGGTTACCACTAGGAATCATAAGCTAATTCTGAATTTATATTTATGTGAAAAGATTTAAATGCGCGAGAATTTGGTTGGATAGATACGAGTACGAAGCAATATTAAAGACTTAATAGAGAAGTTCTCGCACGAAGTGAGCATCACAAAGTGTCCTACATCCAAGCATCCTTACCAATCAATATGTACAATAACAATTTTAGAATATTTATATAGATCATTCGGAGCACAACAACATACTTGTTATATAATATAACGTATGTACATAAAATGGGCGCCACTCTTACATAACATCTGTTACTCTTATAATATAACACACACTTTATTTATATGGCGTTAGCTTTATGATCGCACCCTAATGGAGGCTATACAATATACACGATCATTATACCTGTCAAGTTTACAGTTTGACTTGACGTGGCATCCAGTAAACTTGATCGTGTATGGCCACGGTATAGCTATCTGGCCATATAGCTATCTTATGCACACTGGATGCCGCGTCAAGTCAAACTGGAAATTGGACAAGTCAAAGTGCAAACTTGACAAGTACACTTGATCGTGTATGGCCTCCATTAGTCACACAATCTGGATCTTTGAGACGATGTAACTATAGCGTTAGTTGTTGTATCTACAAATTATATTATTCGTGGTTACGTAAAATTTCAGCACCTATATTTTCAGCGACAGAAATTATGTTTCCATAAAAATGTTGTTAGGAACTGCAGTTTACTTCCCAACTTACCTGTACACAAAATAGTTTTCCGATAGTCTCCAATTTATTTAAATAAATAAAAAATATCTAGGTAAATAGATTCA
Organism: Thymelicus lineola; assembly: GCA_963932265.1. Classification (NCBI taxonomy): domain Eukaryota; kingdom Metazoa; phylum Arthropoda; class Insecta; order Lepidoptera; family Hesperiidae; genus Thymelicus; species Thymelicus lineola. The sequence goes on along the minus strand of OZ010681.1, from coordinate 7,953,799 downwards.
ATCTCATTTAAGCTCCAAAGCGAGAAAGTAGTAGAGTTTAGGAAATATTATTGATAATATTACCTTCATTGTGTTGCCGAAATATCTAATGGTTAAAATTATGTTCATAATATGTTGTTGTCAAAAATATTACGCTATTTATTTTTGACAATACTAATCTTTAATAAAAAAAATGAATCAATAACAAATCATTCATGAATCAATTACAAATGAATAGCTTTTCGTATGCCCATGTTACACATTTTAGATACATCGTCTCAAATATCCGTAGATACCCTAGCGTTTTAAGTTTAAGGATTTCACCAAAAGGACTGGAAAAAGACATTCATGGCGCGTGAATAATTTATTTAAACCGACACTAAGCTAGAAGTGACAGTCTTGCACTGGACAGTTGAAATGCAGACACGCTTTGCGTCGGTTTAATAAACAAGTGCTAGGAAAATATCTATAGAGTATCAAACGTGAAAAATATGATATTTTCACTTACCTAACATATCCTTAGCAGCTTTGAGACGAAAGTAAGCAGCCACAAGTAAGGAACGAAACTATCATCGACATTCAATCATAATACTTTACAAGACAAGAATGACTCTTTTATAAATAAATAATTTACGAAGATTAATTTACCATTTAACATTTTTAATTAAAAACTGTACGACGAATATTGTTTGATGTATCTCAAAGCTTACAGATTATAATATTTGTCAGAAACTACCCAAAATATGTACTTATTAAATTATTACCATTATTACTTAAGTGATACTCATATAAAGTTATTGTCTTCTTTTTCAACGATTTGTGTGGTGTAACCGACTGGTCCCACCGCAAACGGGTAACTAAAGGCGATGAACAGCTTTGCGAAAAAGGACAAAATGTTATTTTAATTCTACTCCATTATAAAAATAATTATACAGAGAATAGCTCACATCTCTTTTTTCTATGAAATATTTTTTTTTATAATAAATTTTAGTTATTTGGTCTAAAAGATCGTTGCAAAAAGTAATTTAGTCACTACATTTAGTTGTAGAGATACTAGGTAGGTGTACAGTTACTCCTTTAACAAATGAAGATGAAGATTCTCAAATTGACATACTTAAGCAATTCTCAACTGTTCACTCGGACAGGAAAAGATTGTGGAAAAAAGATTAGATTTGACCTAATATAACATTGTAGGTAATGTGATAGAGCTAATGACTCTCCATTTTTAAATCTCCCTGCATTACTCTTGTCCCTTCTATATGTTGTTTTTCACTCGTTACGCGTTGGCGATGATACAAGTCCTAACTAGAAGAAATTTTACAATAAACACCGTAGTCCCATTCGAAGAAATGTATTAGTGCTCCCACGTAAAACACTGTTTTAAAAAAAACTCGTTGCGTTTAAAAAGTAAAAAAGTGAATGTCTGTATTGTTTTAGTGTATTATTCTTACAAGTGAATCAGCTAAAGATGGCCACAAATATTTAAAATGACGCTGAGATTTGTGATATTAAATGTAAATAAAATATAATTGTGGAAGCACCCACATCATCACCAAACATCGTCTATCGAAAACCTGTAAAATTTCTAATTAAACCTCTTAAAATTGATAAGAGGAAAAGTAAAATTCCTATCTATAAGAAAAATTTACACGCTATCTACATATCTTGGGATGATCATGTACATTGTACCGGCAACAGAATTTATGTAAGAATGTCGAGGTAAAGAGTTACCTGCTAGTCAAATATTATTTGTTAACCACAGATTAACAAAAAAGACAAAAAAGAGTCACTATTAAATACTATCTGGATAGTTACTTTTAAAATATTTTGTACTCTGTAAACGTATTAAATTGTGTATTAAGTATTAAACTGTCACTCTTTTTTATATTGTGGTACGGACTTGCAAGTTACTCTTGGTTGAATATCAACATTATTTTATACGTATCCGTTAATTGAATACACCTTAAAATGATAATGTAATGTCAGGGCTCGTCAAAAGATTAGCGATGGGTATTATTTTTCCCTGCTGCTTCTTAAAGTCACAGTTAATTTGAAAAGCCCCTTGAATTTCAACTGAAGTGAAAAATGTAAGAAAAATGTTTTTGAAACGATTTCAAATAAAAAAAGGTCAAGTAATGAAATTGATAACTAGTTCAAAAGAGTAGCTTTGATTGTTATTTATGTATTATCTTAGTAACATAAGCTTAATTAAGTAATAATTGTATTCTTTTCATTTTTAACATTTTATAATATTATTGTTTCATTAAGTACATTAGTATTTTAATCTTCATTCTAAAATAAGAAGAGTGCCGAGTTCAGTTCAATTATTACATAAGATATTTTTTCATGATTTATTTTAATATTTTCATTGACATAATCCTTACATTCCCAAAATTCAATCAAATAAACATCCCCAAACAGTCTTATAGTGACTTCAAGACTAATGTTTAAAAAGTACGTTAACAATATTTTTTTTAGAAAATAAGGGAAAAAGTCTGAGAAGGTGAAGAGTGAAAGAAAATTTGGAAATTAATTGAAAAGAAGATAACAATTTAATGTTTTAATAAATAATTAATCATAAATCATTGATAAAATAAAAAAATAACATTAAAAAACTACTGAACCTATGGTACAAAATAAAATGTAGGAGAAAAAAAATTGCTAATTCAAAATATCTCGGTGAAATTACAACTTTGTTTTTAACATAAAATAAATTAATCGTCAGTCTAACAAATTCACATAATGACTTAAGTATTCAAGTAGTTTGTAAAATTGTTTTTTATTGATGCCTATTTTTGAGGAAATTTTATACAATACAAATTTACGGAGATTGGAAGCTCTATTAACCTAATTCAAACTTATTAAAGTATATTTATAAAATAGATCCAGAACAGTAAATTTTACTGACAACTCAATTTTGTAACACTGGAAAGACGTAAGAACGTCACAATAACGTTCTTAAATCAGTTTCGAAATGTCTAATCATTTTAATACATGATTTATTTTCGAAAGTTGTAATTAACAAATTGCTTCTTTACCTATACAACGGGCAATGGTTATTCTTCTCACACACCATAAATCAAAATCATGTAGGTAGATTCATTCAAAAGTCCCATTTTGAAATAATGACAGATCTCGAAAATCTAAGTGATAAATGACGCAGTATTTTAATATGTAAGTATAAGTAATGTCGAAGATGGTATCACGTCTACTATCACAGAATATTATTATTTCGAGAAAGGGGGGCGGTATATAAATTTAATTAATGCGCTTACATAAAAATCTTACGTTAAAAATTAATAGGTATTAAAGGTTCAATGATATTTGAACCCATCTCTTATAATTAAGCACCTATTTTAGCTATTTCAAAGTCATACTGAAAATCGTTACATTACATCAACATAACTTATTAGGTAGTCAGAAAGGTTGGAATTATAACATCCTTATTTCATTCTCATTTAAAACTACACATAACATGCATGACACTGGTTGAATTTTTTAAATGCGGGTTTATTTACTTTACACGATGCCAATGTTATTGCTTGGAACTTGGAAGAGGCGAAGATTGCGATACAATCCTGCAAGGACGGCTGCAGGGTTAAATGGTTCAACAATTGTAAATAATAATATTGTATAGTATATCGTTAACAGTAAGTATGTTAAAGGTATTTTAACTACAAATTTTATCGTAACTTAGATAGAATAATTTTGATCGATTGCCTTAGGAGGGGGTCGGTAGCTAGCGATCGATAACAGAAGGTAACTCGCACTAGTCTATGCGACAATATAAGTATTTGTGAAGTAACAACGTTTAACTTTATATAAATTATATATATTATAACTATATATGAAGTAAATTCCAATGTAACATGTAAACAATTCACTCAATATCCTTACAACCTAGACTAACAGACGGGCAGAAGTCCGAGAGATAGAAAACGTTTACACATAGTTACTATTCGGTGTTTAAACTCCAACCGTGCGTACTATCGAGACTCCACTAATATTTGAATATTCACTAAACTGTGCGTTTATTGAATTTTTTATTATTTACATATGTCTTACAGTAAATACTCCGGGAACGGTCAATCGAATTGCCTACAGTAGAAAAACTCGATAAACAACTCGGCCGAGTTCCGTGGCGCAGCAGAATCCTCCGTCTTCCGAGACGTCAGCGAACGAGAGTCGAAGAGAAGTCGGTTCACACACTACGGGTCAGGGGCCGCGGAGGCCGTACGACAGACATTATTTGCCTCCGAGGCCGAACTTCATGAAGATGAGCTCCTTGCCTTTGCTGAGGATGTCGCCTCCGGGCGCGGTCATGTCGGTGAGCTTCTGCATGAGGTTCGGCTGGGAGGTGGGGGGCTGTGTGGTGGGGACGGGTTGCGCGGTGGGCGCCGGCACGACGGCGGGGCCGCCGCGGCGCGCGGGGGACGTGCTCACGGCCGTGGTGGTGTTGAGCGGCGGCATGGCGCCCAGCGTGGCGCCCGTGCCCGGCGACTGCGCGGGGGGCGTGCCCACGTTACCAGCGGTCGTGCGCGCGATCGTGCTCGCTGCCTGCGCGCTCACTGCGCCTCTCCCCCTCCCCTGCATTCAACACATGTACAGCAACCGCACCACGCTCCTTGAACCACAGCAAACGTAATGTAACAACAGTTCACTTCGAGCCGCCCCCTACTACAGGGTCTGCCGCGCTACGACAGCTGAGGCCAGCATGGTTTCCAGAATACGCATTGCTTACTTACAGGCTCGTTGCCAATCAACTACGATCTTATAGATAAATATTTTATTACACAGCACTTTACACAGTATTGAAGATTTATTGTAAGTGTCACAATAATAAACAACTCTATTTTTTGGAAGTAAGTACCTACTACATTCTTTTATATTTTACATCCTGTAAGCAAATAATGAGTATATTTACGTCTGGCAGTGTTATATCACATTTTACTTCAGCTTTCGCAATGCGACTTGTACCTATGTATAATTTTGTTTCCAATACTTTTTAGAATTTAAATGCTTTTTGGTTTTCGCTTATATTTCAAATTCCTGTTAGCAAAGGAAGAAAACAATATTATGATAATAATAAATCAAAGTGATATTTACCCCACATCCCTGTGGTACCGAGGCGCGTTACTAGAAGTGAGACTTGGCTGTTAACATTATATTTACTGCAGTATACTATGCAACGCCTCATGATTTTACTAGCAAATGTAATTAACTAATGAAACTTGATGTTCTGAATTTATCTCATATATAAGTTAATGATCTCACACGCTATAAGCAAACTTCTTTGAAAGCTCTATTCGTAACAAGATAAGTTAAACGGGTAGTTAGGGCTAAGTTTATTTGAATCTTGTCTATATCAAACACGTGGTAGAATATTATCAGGGAAAATGATCTTGTTCTGAAAAAACATCCAAACTTTATTGGGACCTAATAGTAAAGGTAGGTAGGTATATTACGTTACTCATAGGTATAACATAATTATATTATTTTAAAAAGGATATAAATTTTCATGCATCAGAGTCTAAACATTATAACAATATTCAAACGATTCATCAGGTGCAAACTAACATGCATTGCCATACAATAAAGCAGATGAGAATAATAAGGGTATCGAAATAAGAATTTTTATACGAAAAACTTACACATTACGATACTAAAAAAAATTGTAACATACACAATAACATGCTTCAAAGAACATCAAAAGCTTTCAAAGATTTTTCTTATACTACACGATTACGTAAAATTTTGAACACATGTAAATCGTTAAATTTTGAATTTTTTTTCAAACACATTCAGAACAATTTCGTAATCGCCTAGTAACGGACCACAATTCACAGGCCTTGAATTTGTTAGAATACAGTGAATGAGTCATGGTATATTTGATGTCAGTGAAGTATACGCCAGTGTTGTTCTGTTCATGTACCGTTTGGTCCAGTATAATGATAAATGAGAGCTAATGACGTGTAATTGAAATGGTTCATCATGATCATCTTGTCCGCATTTTCAAATGGACCAAGGCCTCCGTTCACCGGATGCCACACTGAGCGTAAATCGAACGAAACAGAAGAAAGATAAAGAAAACAAAGAAGGAAATAAAGGTGAAAAAAAAGAAGACTAAAGATATGAAGTGGAAGTCGAACTAAAAAAACGTCTAAGTAGTATCGTTGCATAGTATTATTGAAAGTATTGTTGTGGGTCATATAAACGGTAATATTTTTACCTGAGAATTCGCCTGTTCTGGATTACTGGCGCATGTGTTGTGGTCTAACTGAGAAGGGGGAAGAGGGCAGGCATCTAGCAAACAGACAATACACACAACATGTATAGTGACCACAGAAAACCACCTGTATCTTGGATCACACGTCACGAACCGTGAGCTCTGTGATTTATGTTGTGCGCGTTGCGTGTATATACCCAGCCTACCCTGCGTGATCTAACGCGGTTGCATCGACAAATTGTTACCCTGACAAGGATATTTATGAAATTTTATTTATATTTATGACCTTGTCCAGAAGGAAGGAAGAAGCGAATAGAAGGAAGCGAATTTGCCGCGATTCTTTCGTGCGTATTACGCGAGACCGTTGCGTCCAGAAGGAGCGTACCAACGCTCGAATATTTTGGCGCTCCATTTCCCTCGATACGTGGACTTCGCTCTGTTGTTCGCGCGTTAACTAGACGCAACAAGGCGTCTCTAGTATTTCGACTCGCGCGTAATTCGCGAAGTCTGGCGAAGTGCACGCGATTACGCGCGTATTTTGAACTCGCGCGATGCTTGTGAACGCGATGTATTGGCGCTTAGTATCTCACTAACTCGCGATGATGAATTCGCGCGAAATGTTTTGCGGCGAATTCGCCCCTTCTGGATAAGGTAAAGGGGTTAATGAACATCAATTTAAATACACCAGAAAGACCACCAAAGTTATTCGCGAAGAACGTATTCAAACTACCCTCAGTTTAAAGGAAGTTGTTTAATGGTCAATTTTAGGTCAATTTTAAGCGTCTATTTCAGTCTATTTACTATTTATATACAATTAGATTTTCTTATCCTGTACATGCACGTTATTCTATAATTCAGCACCGTTCATAAACAGCCTTGTCGGACGCGTGATTAAAACAAAACAGGACAGAAGGAATGGACAGAAGGCGAAAACAAAACAGAGTGGCCTATTCTATTGCTGATGCCTTTGTACTCTTGTGTTACTCTAGTCTCTTCTCCGTGTATTCCAACTTTAAACGGTGTCTGTGACTGTGTAATCCAAGATAGTGTTTAATAGCAAAGTGTACACCAAGAGTCTTTGTGCTCCGTAGATTGCAACCGGACTCGTAAGTTACACTTACATTTTCAAAACCATCAATTTTTGCTTTCAAATTATCTTCGAATGCATAAATCGGGACTAAAGTGGATGAGACACAGCTCACCGAACGAGTCCCGTCGCAATCGCAACACCGTGTACAAGAAAGTTGATAGAAAGTTCCAGAGCGAAATAGCTAGCGCCTTTCAGTAGTCACAAAACAAGTCCAAGGTGCAAACATGAAACACTCAAAGCTCTCAGTGATCAGAATAGACGCTGATCGCATCGGCCGGACTTACCTAAGCCGTATAATTAATCGTTTGCTAACAGGGAGAATAACTATAACAGCGAATATCGAAAAGCCGATCGCGGCTCTACCAGTACATAAAGAGTCAGAAATGATTGTACCTGCTTTGCGGTGATGGTTTCTAGCTTGGGGGGCGACGTTGTCTCGTGGCGGGGGCGGTGGGCCGCGGGCGCCGGGCCCCGGGGGGGCGCCCCTCCCGCGGCCGACGCCGCCCGGCATCATGGCACCGGGCATACCTGGCCTACCACCCGCCATACCAGGACCTACGCAAAACATTACGTGGATGTGGACAAGGTACAAGCATACCGGATTTAAAAAGAGGCAAGAATGAATTTTCAAATGTATCATTTTACACAACCAGGAGATCTAGCAATGCTTCTAAACAAGCTGGAGAACGCCTTTTGTAGCGCCTCCTAAATTTTTTACCTACATAACAATTACCAACATGATATTCGACTTCCAAGCACGAGGCAGTTTGATGCATGTGGATTAAATACCAAATGAACCAAACGAAAAATGAAGGTAAATCTTAGCACTTCATCCTCCCCTAGGCATCTACATAATTTTTCAACAAGTTGTTTTTCGATTTTGTTCCATTTATCCACGGAACACAGAGACAAGAGGTGGAAATGGTATAAGTGTTGATTAGTATGGGAACCGTTCTAGCCAAAAAAACACAAGTAAATGGATAATCGTATTACTTAATTATATTTTATTTGGTTTGGCTTAAATTATATTTTGATTGGTTGTTAGTTGTCAACTACGAATAGTCCGAGAAACCTGCTATTTATGTTTGAAAATTCACTTTAATATTTGATGTTAATTCTTATTTTTCAATGTCATATTCAGTGAACTTAGTACCTTTATCAATTAAGATCATAATACTTTTCAAGTTCTGCTATACCACAGCTATACACCGCTAGATGGCAATATTCTACGTAATAAATAATTCTATACTTAACATATAGCAATAAGGTTGACATTGAATTGCAGTTGGTTGTATTACAATGTCAATCTTATTGGAAATAGTACATTATGATACAAGTGTGGTATGTTGGTCATTACACTCGAGGTGATATTGCACAGCGCGAGCCGAAGGCGAGTGCTGCTAGAAATCCGAGAGTGTAATGACCAAACCTCACGTGTGTCATACGACGTTTTTCAACACACTTACGAGTAAAAAAACAAATTTTATAGTTATTAAGCTCACAGACCAGACGGATATTTTTTTTTCTGCGGGCGGCGTGTTAGCTATGCGCGCGCAGATTGGAGCGCGGCGTAGGCACGAACAATTACGCTAAACAGCCAAAACGCAAAATGTAAAAAAATCTAATATTTATGTATTTATGAATTAGTTTCACGTTGAATTATTAATAAAGTAAATAAGTTGTTGAAAATTTATCATATTCAAGGTGGTACACTTCTTTTTTTTTACAAAAATATTTTTAGTCTTATGTTAAAACGAAACGTATCTAAGTCAAAACTTTTTTCCAAAATTTAAAAATAAAACTATAACCCGCCTAAGTTAAGAGGAAATAGAATGCATACATAATATCTTTCAGCAAGGTACAAACTTAATTTGATGGAATCTATACATATTAATAAAATTGAAGAGTTTGTCTGTGATTTCGAGATAAATGATTTTTTCAAGCTGCAAATCGTTACTTGCACGATACCAACACCGAAAAATGAGTTTTTAAAATTTTTGTCTGTCTGTCTGTTTGTTTGTCTCCGCTAATCTCCGAAACCACTGAACGAATTGTAACAACACTTTTACTAGGATATTGCAAAGTGTTCAACTTAACAACTAAGCAATTGTTTAGGGTTCCATACTAAAGGGTTCCTTAGGGATAGTTTGTATGGAAAAATAAAAAAATTTCAGCCGATTTGTTTTAAACTTTTAAAAACGTATTCTCCGTACAAAAAGAGTTATACATGCATTTCTTAGATTTTACTTATATTGCATGGAAAGGCCATAAAATGCATTTAAAGGTTATTTTTTTCATTAATTAAAATCCCTATTACTGAGTGGATATCTATTTTTGTATTCTGTTTTTAAGAGCATATTGTTTGCGTATCTATGAACTACAATATAATTTCAGCATTTTATAAATTTCATCTGGGAAGTGGTAGAAAAACGCAAATTAAGTCTGTATGAGTAACCGATATCCAATAAATAATCGATTACTATCTTGGCAACTAGATGGCTCTGTATGTGTTGATTCACGCCAACGCCTTTAATACATACACCTTTAATATATAATATAATTAGTATGTCTGTCTGTGATTTCGAAATAACAGCATTTTTCATGTTATAAATCGTTACTAGCACGATATCAAAACCGAAAAATCAGTTTTTAATTTTTGTTTGTCTGTTTGTTTGTCTTCATTAATCTCTGAAGCTACTGAACGGTTTTCAACAGGACTTTACTACAATATCGAGTCTTCAACTTAAATTATAGGCAATTTTTTAGTGTTCCATAACAAGGCCATAATTAAACATACAAAAACCTTTTATTTACACAAATTGAGGCATAGGTACAAACATTTCTTAGTTTTTTTTTATATTTTGCAAGGTGGAGCCAAAGCGTGGCACTGGAGTACTTATTTTTTACAAATTTATAATAATTCAAATACACATAAATATAATTGAAGTGTATGTCTGTTATTTCGAAATAAATGATTTTTTAAGTTGTAAATCGATACTTGCACGATACCAAAACCGAAAAACGAGTTTTTAATTTGTTTTAAACTTACAAAAACCGTTTCTTCACACAAAATAAGGCATACATACATTGCTTAGTTTATTTATATTTCGCAAGATGGAGCTAGAATATGGAACTGAAGTATTTTTTACTAAATATCTATATTTATATTCACTTTTTTAAATCATTAATTGCGTATTTATGACCTCCAACGTAAATTTAGCATTTTTTTATATTTCACTCTGGAAGGGGTTGAAAATCGTAATTTAGTGTTGCACAAATAGTAGACATTGAACAAATTGAATAATTGATAATAAAATACATAACTCTACTAAACAAAACGTATTGCGGCGTGTTAAATCAAGCTTAGGATTGTTCTTTGAAATAACTAAGTGTTCCGTAATTTTTAGATTTCCGTAGTAGTGATGTTGTAGTTCTGTTATAATGCAGTCCTGAGGAACATCGTGTTGAGGGTGCAGAGTGCTGAATTTTCTCATTTTCTGTGAAGCAGTATCTTCCCTTTGCCGAATTATTGATTTGCCGAAACTACAATGTAATGAATGCGAAAATGTGTTGCACCTTTATTACCATTAAGTATCACATAACTCATCGAATTAACCTTAACTCTCTCTCATTGCTGAACCAATCTTGATGTGTTTTGGTATAGACATAGATTGTACCTTGGAGAACGATATAATTAAGACTACTTCTTTTTTTAAAGTCTGGGTACCTAACGTGAAATACTGATGGATCAGCAAACGTCATCGTACAATTTATTTATTCAATGTTATTTAAGTACTAAGGGAAATGGGAAGGGTAGCTATAGTAGGAAACACAAAATTTCGAAAATACTATGATGAAATAATAATAATAAGTAAAAGCAACCAGCTCAGTGTGCGCTAGGGTTGTTGAACCTAACTTAACTATTTAGTAAAACCTAACACTTTACTTTGCCGTTGAAAAACTGTTGTCCCCATATATGGGTCCCGAACAAATTACCAAGTTCTGCAAATAGGTTTTTTTTGTGATACTTACAAATTCACATTTTTAAAATTTTTTATTCAACCTATTTTTTACCTAAGACATAATTATCTTCTGGCCGAATGTTTTTTTGATTGCGTTGACGATACAGAATATTATATGTTTTCACAGCTCCTAGGGATTGCAGACCTGAGTGTTGGATTAATTTTAATTTGTTACCTTCACGCGTTCCTGAGAAAAAAGGTCTTGAAATACAAACAGACAGACGGGCAATGGAGTAATAAGTGATCTTAAGGGAACCGTATTTTTTCTTTTGAGGTAATGAACCCTAAAAATATCGAATCGTTATTTCGAGTATTGACCTTTCATAGTAACTTGGTTCTAATGAGCGATCACGCTGCTTTAAGAGTATGTTATGTAAGTTAACTAAAGCACCTAAGATTTTTTCCGAAGCGAAGCGAGGGCAATTGCTAGTATAAAATAAAACACTAGTGCGATCAAGAAAAAAAAAGCACAAGTGTTTAATATCATGGTTTATGAGTGTAAAAGCCATGTGATAAAAACTACTTTATGAGCAAGGGTGTTGAAAATGATTAAATAATTCCGTCTTCTGAACGCTAGATGTCGTGACTGGAATCTAATATCAACCTTAAATGTATGTTGGTAAGTTATATTTTTGGTTAATTAGGCCTAGGGATGTGCGTGGTGCTTTTACCGCGTTATCGACAATTATCGATATTTATCGAAACTGGTATACTACAAGGTAATGTTGGTACTTGTTCTTGTACAACTTGTGTGTGTCTATGTGAAAACGTGCTCAAAATTTTGAAAGCTTATATCTATTACAAGGCGTAGACGTGGCCGTAGCTTTTTTATTAACGTTAGCTAACTAAACAGTATGTCGATAAGTGAAATTTCAATGTAGCTCAACGTAGCTTATAACTATAAAAACAATGATGTGAATTAGGATGAATTTCAACCTTAACGTTATACAAAAAAGGTAAAAAAGAATGCCCATAGCCAGTACTCTCAAAAAAATTATTGTGTCACAATGATTTTTGGACAAAAAATTAAATTAAAATATTTCAAGTGTATACCGTATTTCCTAAAAAAATCCTCTTTGAGAATAATTTTCTGAAATTAATAAGTAACTTTACTTCCGTTTTACAAAAGAAAACCATTGGGCCGTTTATGTTTGGATAAGGGCCAATCAGAAATATTTTAAGATCCTTCGGGCCAATAGGTTGCATTGATTCCATTATGATTATGATACAACAAACTAGATGACTTAAGGGGACTGTCAAATGAATAATAACGACATTACATACGCAATCGACTTTAATACGCCGGCATAGGCTCCATATTACTGTGAGTTTACTATAACCTAAATTCAAACTAATTTTGTTGAAAATCTCGTATTTCCTACTATTAACCAGTGTGTGCTAAAATTAGTATGTGTAATTTATAAAGATAACATAATCAAATAAAGGTATTTTTATCAAGACACAAAAATGATAAAGTCAGTACAGTCATTTCTCCATACTAAATAGGCATTCTCCTTTTGTTCGACCTACAACGTTTAGTAGTAGAACCAATTGCGCCATCTAGTGTCGCCAAGGAATAGTTTAAACACCTTTATTTTCGTGGAATTATATTTCCTAGCTTTGAAGCTCTCATAGCCCGGCGGATTGCATCGATCCTAAGCGATCGAAGAAGTTAAGCAACAGCAGGTGCGGTCGGTAGTTGGATGAGTGACCGCTAGTCCAAAAATTTCTTGAGCGCTTTTGCAACATCCAAACTTACAGCCTTTTTGCTTCTGCCCAGCAATGAGTAAGATATACTAAAAGATCACCAGCTGATCTGCCGTGGCGGAAACCGTATTGACGGTCACTGAAACTATGAATTCTTCTTGTAAAAAATGCTCTGAGCATGGTACTAGATTTTACTGGGAACCAATTGATCCGCCCAGTAGTTTTAAGCCAGTCTTATTTTCTCTATGCGTCTTTAGGAAATCTAAGAAGTAACTATAGAAACCAAAATAAGTATAATATTCAAACAATTATTATAATTATTCATAATAATATTATAATATTGACCAATTTGACTGTCAGAGATTGCCAACTGGCATTAACTATTTATATGTATTAACTATAGGTTATATACGAAGATATTTTCTCTATAAATAGCCATTTAAACCCTAAGGGAACATACCAAAACCACGTGCCTCATTTAGGGGGGGGAGGGGGGTCTTCAAAACACCACGATTGGTCACAGAGGGGAGGGGGGGGTTTAGGTTTTTGTCACGTAGTCAATATTTTAGCCACAAAGTCGTCAAATATAAGCAAAATTATTTTTTTTAACTCTGTTTTTGCAAAAAAGTATTGAAAACCGTATTTACCAATTACCACGTGAAAACTAGGGGGGAGGGGGGGGTCTTCTCATATACTACGGATGGTCACGAAGGGGGGGGAGGGGGGTAGAAAGTTGGAAAAAATGGGTCACGTGGTTTTGGTATGTTCCCTAATCAGTCGGGTCTTGGTCGTATAATATTACATCGTAAATAAAATTACAACACACCGATATCGATAAATTTATCCCATCCCTTCCCGAGTAGCAAAGAATGTTTTCAAAGAATGTTCTGGAAAACAATAGTCGAGTAGCAATACCATATAAAACATAAAAATAACCTTATTCCCGTGTAAATAGAGTAGCTTTTTGATCATAAAAATATATTATTTCCTTTAATTTTATGTTTTGAATTTGAATGAATACAAAATAAATATAATACTAGACTTAGCTGTGGTTGGCTGTGGTATGAAACACTGCCATTAAATAAATTCTTAGCTCTGCTATCATTTTTGCACCCAAAATTGCACAATAAGTCATATTATTATAATTTAAGTCAAATTTTAATTTATGTAATGCACAACCGACGCAGCTCAGTGACAGATATGTTATGCGGGCAAGTAAGCGGAGCTACGCTTACTGTTAGTCGCTGTGCCCCGCCTACTTCGCACTTCCACCTCTTGTCTCTGTGTTCCGTGCATTTATCCATCCATCAGCATTTATAAGTCTACTGCTGGATAGAGACCTCCCCTAACTTGTGCCACCGTAACCGATCCTGGGTCTTCTGAATCCAGCGGATATCCGCTATCATCTTTAACTCGTCAGTCCACCTGGTCAGAGGGCAGTCCTGTCCTCGGTAAAAGATTGCTCAGGCGTGGCATAAATGATGGAAGACTTTTCTTCCGCAACGATTTTATAGGTCTTTTTAACTATGTTACCAGATTTAAGTATGATTTTTGTTTACAGATTTCATCGATTCTGTTAATTTAAACAACAACCGAACAAAGCTTGACTTTGAGCTTTTAAGGCCAATAGTGTAGTTCTACGTGAACGTCTTCGATCCTTATGTAATTTCTGGCAACACGAACTGCTCTAACACCTTCGACTGAGTTATATTGGATGACGAACTAAGTGAGGTGGTTCTGTGAGTGTCATCTCTGTCAAATTTTACTCGTTTACAACTTTAAAGCAGCGCCGTCAATAACAACCGGTATGGGTTTGACGTGGACATTCGACATGATTTTTGTCCAGTACACGTTCATTTTTCATCTTAAAACCAAAACATTGTGACTATAAGCAACACATCCTCATGCAGAAATACCAGAGAATCTTAAAAACAGTTTGTCAAGTCACGTCACTACTAATAAAACCCGACACCACAACATCTACAGCTTAATAGAGAGATCACCTTGGCTGGTCTGGCCGGCACTGGCGTACTGGTCGTTGGCGTCAGTGAGGAAGTTGCTCGGCACCAGCCCTCGGACACCGTCGATCTCCGCCATATAGAAGCCATCGTCATCCATCTCGCCGTACACGTGGATTATCTGCCCCGTTTGGAAACTCAGTTCCGCCTGAAATTTTAGACATAACCGTTTGATCTTTAAACTTTATTTTTATTGAGATGACAACAACTATCCCTTAAAGAAATTTGGTACACGCAGTTAATTGGTTCATAAATGTTATTTCTGGCGCAAACTTTAAAACATTTAAAAAATATATTATATTTTACGATTAATAAATTAATCACGCATACGCATAATCGCAATTATACTGGACTGAGGATTTAAGACTGCAACGATTTCGAGGAGGTAAACTGGTGTCATTGCCTCGTTCGATAACCAACACTGAGAAAGATGACCACAAATAGCGGAAGTTTTGACGTGGACTAAAGAGCTGATAAAACCTCACGTACGCTACCCATTAATATCCCACTTCAAACATATAAAATTCTTAAGCCTGGTAACTTTAAAACGTTACTTACATCAGCATCGACGTTGGGACTCAGTTCCTGGGGGTCGTAGTCGTATAACGCGACCATACGACGCACAGGCTGATTGGCGTAAGCGTCCGTCCACCGTTCCCGCGGCTTAGCGGTGACCTGCCCCGTGGCCTCCTGCTCCGAGACCTCTACCACCATGTTATGGGGCACGTAGCCCCGCCGACCCCGGCATTCGCCCCAGTAAAAACCATCAGCATCCTTATCGCCCCACACCTAGGAAAATAAAAAAGGTGTGTGTCAGCTCCGACGCATGACTGGCGTTTAACGCCATCTAGTTTGCAATCGTCAAATCAGTAACAAGATTATAACAACGACATCTAGTTTACAGTTTTAAGGTTTCTTTGATCACAGCAAATCGCACGAGTTTGAAAATTAACGCTCTTAGTACACCTACGCGTTCGTATGCGGCAGCGAAACGACGAAAAAACTGTAAATTGTATGGCAACGTTTCGCACGTGTTATGTCTCGCTCTACTATATAGCTAGATGAAATAGTTGCGTCCTTGTCGGTATTGTTTCGCAAGTAACTGCGAAATGGCCGTTACACAGACGCAGCCATTTCGCTAGTGGTGTTTCGCATCGCAAGACGTCACCACGCGTTCTGTCAGTGAGGACAGAATTTCGCACAATGGAAGCCGAAAATATTGAAATATTATTGAATTTGATTCGAAATTATCCCGAATTATATTTAGTTGGGCATGAAATACGTATAGAAACGATCTTCATGTGATTTAAGTTCTAAGCATAGCTTATTTTCTCCGAGTTTTCTTCGCTTCTGATTTATTTCATGCACCCAGATTCTACGCTTTCTCTTTAATACCGACGCCAGCAACAACAATTCTTCCTCTTCAGAATCTGAAAGCGACGACTGGACGACCCACGAAAGCTACAATGACATTTCCTTGCGAAAGAACTGCAGTGTAATAACGTTCCGCAGATGTTTCGCTACCGCAATTATTTCGCAAAGACTCGCAGCCGCATACGAACGCGTAGGTGTACTAAGAGCGTAAAGGTGTACAAAATTCGAACTCAAATCAACGAAATGGGTCGCTGTGTTTCACACCACATGGTATTTATTCACTGCTTAATTATTATATGGTATTGTTGTGTTACTTTTAAATATTTTGCCTCGCATAGAAACAAGGATTAATAAGAACAAATAATTAACAGGACAATACTCGTAACATGTCAAATGCGCGAAAACTTACCTTTATAGCATCCCCTTCGCTGAAAGGTAGTTCTTCGTCGCAGCTTTCAGGGTTGGGGCTCATGGTGGTTGGATCGTAATCAAATAGTGCGATGAAGTAGCGACTTCTCTTCGATTGTGGATGACCTTGGGCCTGGTGACGTGGCCCCTGCATCGGACCCCGGGGGCCCTGGGGGGGCGCGCCTCGAGGCCCATACTGAGGCATCTGGCCTTGTCCTTGTACTGGTTGCTGATGGCGGATTATGGAAAGCTTATTATAATTACATTATTTAAGTTATCAAAAACGTATTTATCTTGGATGTTGAACTCTGTCTATTATGGTTTTATACATATACTGATGAGTTCTATTCATAACCCTTAGTAGGATTATCTTTGTCGCAGGTGATATGGACAACAAATTGACATCACTTAACACCCATGACCCCAAAGGACAAAATATATTTATCTGTCAAATAAATATATGCCCCGGCCGGGAAACGAACCCGGGACTCCTCGTTTCGAAGACAAGGTCACTTACTACCAAGTAGGCTACGAGGAAAGTATTTTCAAAAACGAAAATAAAAGTTAAGCTTAATGGTTTACGAAGCTTCAACAAATTTCAGATTAGATCTCGCTAATAAAGATTGACAATATTTCGAGTATCTAAAGCAGTCCGATGTCATTGAATCAGTTGCATGATGTATGGTACCTGATGAGGATTAGGAGGTCGTCCTCTTTCGTGATGATTTCTTGGAGGCGGATTCTGATATTGCTGCTGCTGCTGCTGACCGGGGTAGGGTGGCTGCTGGTTACTTGTGAACTGGCCGCCGGGAGGATACGATTGGGGTTGCTGCGTGCCATGGAAGGCTGGTGTACTCGGGTACTGCTGACTCGAAGGCTGCTGCGATGCTTGCGCAGGTTGGGACGTTTGCTGCTGACGTCCGTACGAACCAACACATTAATAAGGTTAGATTTTCCATAACAAAGCCAGTAGCAATTCATATAAGCTCATAGCCACTTTTTAGTTCTTGGCGGTATGCATTTGTAAGCAATAAAAACTTTACCTTCTCCTGGAAGTTAAAATCAACAAGACATTCCGCCGAAACACTAGGCAACCCCATGCACAACGAAAGCTAGCGTGCAGCGGTTACTCTTGAAACCACGAAATTTTATTGTAGCGGCAACGATATAATTGTTAGATCAAAAAGTGTTTTTCAGCGATAGGTTATGCGCAAATCTCATAACTCACTCGTACTTTACAATAACAACGATCTGTTTGAATTCATTTACAACTTTTACATTAAATACGTTAACTATACCTTAGTGCTATAAAGAACCCCTTAAAAATAGAGACGTAGTGATAACGTGTGTGAGAATTGTTCTGAGTCGTAAGAGTCGAAGCCAAGACAACATGCAGATACAATCATACAAAGACTCGCTGCACATGCTCGGATGATATGGTTTTGTTTCGAGTGCTCTGTGGGACGTCGTCTGGATTACCTAACCTAACTTTCATTCAGGGCGCGTGAGAACGTGGGATAAACGTGTATCAACTCGATAGTGTGTGGGACGTGGACCCGTGTGTGTATCGAACATCCAGGACGCGGCAAACAAGTGAAGATGACAACACAGACAACAAAAAATGGAAACTCGTGATAGAGAAATCCGGACAAAATTGAGAGAAGAGAGCAGAGTGAGTAGTGCTAGCACATGGAGAGCACATCGATGACAGCTAGAAGAGATCGCAGACCTGCGTGCGGCGCCGCGTGGCTTCCTCATCCTCGGCTCCAAGCTCGGTTGCTCCTTCTTTAGTGATTTCGATGGCCGGTATCCCCGATTGCTGATTACCACACGTCATTCAAAACGTTAGCACACATCGTCAAAAGAGCAACACAAAGTGAAATACGTGACAAATGAAACATGTGATCGTGCTCGATTCGGATGATGTGATTATTCCTCTCCACTTACCTTCGACTTGAAGCGTGAACTGTAAACTGAACTGATTAACATGAAGCTAGTACCATAAATACATTATGTAAACATATAAATATACTTAAGATTGAGACATCACTGAAGAAGTTACGCAGGCACGGAGAGCTATAAGCCGCATGATACGGGAAAGCTGAAGTGGAAAATAAGTTTGCTGCCGGAAAGCTTGAAATCCTGAATTATTAGTAGTGGTCATCGTTCATCATATGCATTGCGACTAAACATTTTCTTCAAGTGTTAACGGTAAGTATAATGGAAATATGGCGTGTCGATGAGTCGATAAGAGTAAATGAGTATGGAGTACGAGTAGAATGTAATGGGTAATCAATAAGCTTTCATAAATTCTAAAGTCGATACTATTACAATCTAAATCGTCGTCTATAAAGATAAAACTATTTCTGAAATGAATACTAAGAACTTTTCTTTTCGAAAGTTAATTTGACCTATGTAAGACTATTAGGAGCCTGGCTTTCAGTCTAGATTCTATTTTGTGTTTTTGTAAATGATATCCTGATTCACTAAAAAGTTGATGTCGGTGAAATTTTACGTTTTCTAACGCTTACCACTTATTTTCTACTAGATATACTCATGATAATTCTTTTCTAATTTCATATTTACAAAAGCATACTCAAGAAAATGTCTGTTTTATGTACTGATTATTACATGACTACGTTAATTAGTAAATAAGTATATAGTATCATTCTATTTGAATACTAGCACACTGTGTAAAGAAAATACTGTAAATAAAAAATAACTAATATCTAAAATAAAAGTCACTCTCAAACTTAAAATAACTGGCTGTACTCTAAATAAAATAAGTGTGTATATAAAATTTAATAACAACAAAAATAAAAATAATAATTGAAAAGACGTGTTAAAATTCCTTACCGAAGGGGTTATTTTGTCGAATATACTCTTTAGGAGGCCTGTGCCGAATCCAGTCGTAGGCTACGGAAAGGTGTATAACAGATTTGTGAGAGAGGAGAGAGGCAAGATTAAAGATAGTGACATGAATACATCTCATGAGCTCCATGGAGGGTTAACTGTCTGTGTCACAAAGTACAAGCTCTTTATCTGTTCTAAGTATCTGTAAGGTGTCGTGCGTTGTCGGGTATCGGCCAATAGCACTAGAGACTACAGATCTAGTCGCAAGCAGTATGCATTTAATTTTGAACGCTGGAGCCGAGTGCATAGCTATAGTCGATGACGCGCGTGGTCGTGTCGAGACCGTTCGGCAGAAAACTACTGGACATTTAGAAGATGCCAGCGACAGAACCACAGAAAAAAGTATAAAGAGTGCAGTTTGCAACACCGATATTGCGGTACAAGCGATTTATGACATTAAAAATAAATAACTATTCGAATGATATTCATTTAAAAACCGAAAAACAATTTAGTGAATGCGTTAATGGTAAATCGCTTATCACGCAAGAAGAGAGCATAATGACACTGATTATAATTATAATGACATCTAAGAAGACACATATAAAGAAAATAATTAGATCAATAATTAAAACAATATAAAGCTTGTACATTAATAATTTATCAAATAAAACTGGCAAAATTAAATTTAAGACACAGACGTAACACAACACTGATTTGCAAACTAAATATACACCAAGTGCTGTGCCAACATATAGGTAGATTTTATTATTGATAAATGTTGTAATCCAATTTCAATCGAATTTATAATACTTAGGATACGTAAGCATAACTATCGGTTTCACAAGGAACAAAGCTATTGAAGTTAATTCTAATTGAAGTATACTTTAAGGAATTGCTTAATATTTAATTTTTATAAAATCCAGTCCATTAAACAGTATTAGTATAAGGGAAATTAATTAAACTTCTATATGTTTACAAACATATATACAAAAGGCATACAAAATCAAAGAGTTGTCACCTGAGTTGTTTGGGGCTGGTCATGACGATTGGCAGTTGGGAAAATCTCTTTGTCAGAGAGATTCTCGTCGTGTTCTATTACTTGCTGCTGTTGTTGATAAGCTTGGGGGCGCTGTATGCCCCGGAAGCCTGATCCTGGCTGGTTGGTCATCTGGCCAGGGCCGCGAGGCATCCTCGATGCAACTCCCCTTAGAACTGCCGGCGGAATCGGCGTCGGCTGACTGTCGCTGGATTGGCTGTCACGAGATTTTGTACGCACCTGTAACGAAGTCAACCATAATAAATAATCATTTTGTCAACATTTAATAAATAGATGTTCCAGCGTTCATATACATTTATGCAAACAATGCGTACAACATAGCGATAACCACAGACACAAAGAATAAGCGCAAATACGCGGCGCTCGCAAGGCTAAGCGGTTTCGGATACTTACAGTAACACATTTAGGGTTCAGGCCGATCAGTTTGCCAATGTCGATGAGAGCGTGATCGCCGGTGGGCGAGTCAACATCGGTCACCTTCTTGCCATCAGCGTAAACTGCGTATCCGGTGACGGGTCCGGATGCGGGGGGACGTAGAACTGGCTGCCAGGTCACAAGCAGTGTGCCGTCTTGAGGCCCCGCCTCCACCTGCGACACCGCACCAATCACCACCAATAATCCAGCCATTATCGTTAGGCCAATTGGTTTTGACATTTTTGACAACTATGTCCAGGTCATACATATACTAAAAGCCACACCAAAAGGGATCAACATCACAAAAGGGATTGCAAATCTAGCAGCAAGGTGAACGGAGACTTAGAAATTTATCCTGGCGCTGGATTTATGGTTGCGATTGACGCGACTTCTTCGAGATTGTCCAAGGTGCCGCGTGCTTTGAGGTTGTGATTACTTATGGGGAACAGGGTAGTGTATGTCTCGGTGAAAGAGTAAATACGAGTATGAGGAGTTTTATCACACACTGTGAGCATTATAAGCTATCATTAGTGCGTGTGCTAAATCACTCGTATATTTTTGGAAGAAGCTTTTGGAATCTTTAAGTCCAGATTATGTACATGATTGTTCACACACCACTATTTGGATATCTAAAAGTATTAGGTATGAAATAGGTAAAAGTATAGTAGTCACACAGTAAGTATATGTATTGGCGGGCAAGGGGTGTGGGTGTAGTGTAAAAATTTCGAACAAAAGCATGCTTAATCCACCTCATGCTAAACCTGTTAGTATTACAATTTAGGTACCATAATCTCATTCGGTGGATCCGGTAAGCCTTTTGGAAGAGTCCTAAAGTCGGTGTACGCTCCTGGGGCTTCTTCGATTGGTATTCCTGGTGGACCAGCTCGCAAATGCTTTGCTCTCACTGTAACGCGATACTGTGTGCTCGGCGATAGACCTGTTATGGTGTGACGGTATACGCCTGGCTTCACAGTCCTAACCTAAATGATAAGATGCAGTTTATTAAATTTATTTCTGCCTATGTCAAATAAATCGATTTTAAAAGTAAATCTAAAACTGGCTTACTTCAACGTTGTTGACACAGACGACGTGTTGGTGGTTAGAGTTAGCTGGTAACCAGGAGATGATGGCTTGCGAGCAGGTGACGCCGCTGGCACGCACGCAGGTCGGCCCCATGTTGGCCGTGTCTCGGCCTATCACCATGGTGCAGGCCGCGTCGCGTGACGTGCGACGCGTCACCGTCACCGAGCGGACGCTGATGCGATGCGGCTTCGAAATTTTTATAGATATCTATTAGGTTATATGTTATTATGTGCAACATACATACTTGACACTACGATTCAAGACACATGTTTTATTTTATTTTATACCTACGCACGATCTATTTTCTTCGTCAGATAAATTCACATGTTTATTCAAAATGAGTTTCAATTGAAATAATGAATTATTATCTTTTTTTTTCGAATTTGAAAAATGATGCTAATATTCTAACATTGACCTATACTATTGATATCCTAGGACCTAGATAGTCTAAGTGTAAAAGTGCCATAACAGAAATGAGGTCTAATATATTAGAATAATGATGATGAAGTTCTATCGTAATAAAACCTAAAGATAAAGCTGACTTACTCGGTTAGAGTCTACGCCTTCGACTAGGGCGCGGGTGCGCTCAGTAGCCTTGACGGTGGTTTTGAGAACTCCGTCGACGTAGACGTGGTAACTCTCGATATTCGCCTGTTGAACGCCTTCGGGCGCCGTCCACCCGATGAGCACTGACTTGTTCAGCTGCCTCTCTAGCGTGAGCTGGCGCGGAGCAGGCACTAGCGACGAGAAAAACAGCTCTGCTGTTCAGGTCCGAGGGAAGATCGCGAATAGGAGAGCGGCCAGCGAGGCGAAGTGCGAGTGATATGCGAAGAAGCGTGCGGCGAAGTCCAATGGTAACGGGATGGGGGGAAAATGGGAAGGTTCAACTATAGATATCTAGTACACTATTCAATGTCAAATGTCCTAAATAAACAAAGCTGTTATTTCGAAACTGGACTTATCCATCTGCATCTATCTTTTGAATTATTCCCAATAGGTGTGTGGACTGTGGGTCGATGTTTATGAGTGCATTCGATGCGTTCAGGATATGCATGCAGAATTCTTATCAAAGGCTCTAGTTTGATAAAAAATTAAGTTGTTTCTAAATCATTCAATAAACTATAATTATCAACTATTCCCAAGGCTATAATAAAATCAAAGAATAAAAATTTTAATTATCAAAAAACAACTCAATTCAGGAGCAAATCTGTTCAACTGTAAGAATTCAAATGAAATAAATATAATATAAAATTATTGCAAAAACAACAAAATTAATTTAAGTAATAATAATAACAGGCTAGCTACTTTATGCATTTTGATTGGAAGTATAATCAGTAATTTTAGCAATATGATATGTCAAACTTTTTATTCCGGAATTGCCCATTTACTATGAATTTCTGTGAATGGTATTGTGTGACTACACAGATTTGTTAATTACTTAAAACAACAGAACTTCACTCATGGCTTTCATAAATGATCACTTGTATTAAAATCTACAATACTTTGAATTTTAAGAACATAGTAAAAACTACTGCCAATAATATTACTTCAATTGAAAATGATCTCAAGATGCATCGAGATAGTTACCATTATCGTCATCTTCTGGTCCTTCACTGATGTCTACAACTTCGCTAAGGCGAGCTACATCACGGCTCAGAGACAGGTCACTTATAGCTGTCGTATTTGTATCATCAGCGTGTAAAGCAGCTGCGACTATCTGTGACTGCTGAAATCACCAATTTATCAGTAAGTAGTAGTTATGTCGTCAAAATTCTTAAATTCTATACAAACAAAAACACACATGACATAAGTTACCTGGTGAAATTCTACAAGGTCATCTCCAACTAATCTCTGACAAAAGTTTGCTGGTACTAAGCCCCGTCGTCCGTCTAATAATTCTGCGTCTAACATTGTTGCATTGGGGTCTACTTGACCCCAGACTATTAAATAATCACCAGCATTAATAGACAGCATTTCACCGTCAGGATTGTCAATTCTGAAAACATAGCGTGTTTTACATTTAAAACATTGAAAATTTAAAACGTAGCCTAACCACGTTAAATATGAAGAAAAATAATTTGGAATCAGACCTTTTATTAATATGAGTTTCTTAATATTAATATCATTGGTTTCTACAGATGAGCAAGCATAAATTAATGGTCCATCTGTTGTTATGTAAACGTCACAGTGTGGCCAAAAGGTATTGTTTTTTGAGAATCAACAGCTTTAAACCGACGTTGCACCTAACACTTATTACAAGACTCCAAGATTTGAGTTGCTTGCTTCACTGCAATGTTCAGCTGGGTGACTCTAAATTATTGAGAAAGAGAGAAAAGAGAGAGAGACTAAAATTTTCGAATTATACTTACTCCGGAGGATCATAATTAAATCTCGCAACATATATGCAACATCGTCCTCTGCTAGGAATGTCTAACATATCTACTAACATTTCTGACGGTGCACTTCCATTCATATAATGTGTGTTTCGAACTGCAAAATAAAATAAAAACGTGTAATTTCCATTTGTTTTACTTATTACTTTCAAGTAAAATTTGCCTACAACAACAAACTATGTATTACCATCCAATTCCAATCCAGAATTCGGCAAAATTCTCGACAAAACTCTTTGGTTTCGATCGTGACTGTATCCTGTATCTATGCCTCCTAGCCTATCAGTTCCAAATTGGCTATCTAATCCTAGGCTCCATGACGGTTGATGTGGTGTAACTGGAGTTGTTGCTCTAACTATTGAAGTAGTATTAGTCCCATATCTACCTAACCCAAGATCTATCTCGTCTGTAGGTTTTAACTTAATATTCATAGCATTGGTTCCTAGACCGCTAGAAAGAAGTGGATTTGTATATGTACCCGCACCAGCGCCGTACGTGCCAGTACCCGTCAAGCTCGTATTGAGTGCTCCTATATGTCCCCCGCCAGTAAGGTTCGATAGCGTATTCCCAAGCCCTCCAGAGTAGGTAGATTGCATCCCGAGAGTACTCGACAGCCCTCCAGATAGGCTGGTCGGCGGATTATTCAAACAACCCGTTAGCGCTGAACCCGCTATGGTATTCGTCATCGCCGGCCCGCCCAAATGACCACCCAAGCTCATAGCTGCAACATTTCCAGTGATATTTTGAAGATTACTCTGTAACCCTGCCAATGTGCTTGATATTTGACTGATGTTATTGACGAGCGGAGCTGTTACGGGGTTAGTAAACGTTACTTGGTGGGTATTGGATAAACCGAAGGAATTCGTAGTGAAGGCGGATATAGGATTTGTATAGGAAGTAGGATTGTGCGCACTCATCGAGTAATTTACGGAGTTGGAACAAGGTGCAGTGAACTGTCCGGTGGCGTGGAGTGAGGAGAGAGTAGGCATGGTGTTACTCTGGCAGAGGGCTACATGTCCGGTCCCAGCGTACGAATGAGGAAGAGGCGAAGGCGTTGGTGAGTGGTACTCGCCCAAGGCTTGGTTAGATCCACTTTGCTGCATACCTGCAACAATAATTTAGGATGCCGTACCTTGATTAGCGTTACTTAAACTAAAGTTAGCGTTAGTGACAAGCGGCTAGCTACAGACTAGCGGTCTTTAGCTAGGTGATTTCAAACAACTTTCAAGCCTAGATGCTAAATGATAGATTGCGTAATGAATAATGTAATTATAAGAATCGTAATATTACACAGTATCATTATTTCAAAGACTCCAACGATCTGCACTGATGCAATATTTAATTTACATACCTACAATTTAATTTCTTAATTTCGAATTATTTAATTTCGAATAAATTAAAAATTGTACCTAGAGACGATTGATTTAAGACGATGTAAGCAAAATAATTTTGCATGCTAAACATCATGTCCAGCGATTATCTGCATTTTTATTGCCATCATTATGAATGGGAATGTAAATAATTTAGAAAGTATAATAATAATGTTTGTTCGCTTAGAAATATTTATATTTATTTTGAGTTATCTGAGTACTATTATAATATTTTTATTAACTGGTAGAAAATGCTGTCAGCCCTTAATGGCTGTTTTGGTATTTATGCTATCTTATACATACAATATCATTAGTATCTAGGCTCATCTAGGTAAAGTATACGAAATATAATCACTAAGTTGAGTAAAGTAATTATAACTCTCATTATAGTAGGGGAGGTAGCGCTACATTTGAACAATTCACCACACCGACTGAAAATCATACCAATAAATAGTTTTCCCCTCATACTTACGAAATCTGGACGACAGGTGCCTCAGTGGCGGTGAAGCTAAGGGTAAGAGCATGTGAAAGTTATATATCGTGTCACAGATATTAATAATGAAGTCATGTTATACTATAGTGTTATACCTTATGAAAATTCAGCTTAATTTTAATATTTTTAGAATAGTAAGAAAAGTCGTGAGTAATATTATTAATGGGGGAAAGAGCGTCAGCAAGTGCTTTGATGTTTTAGTCACATAACTTGAGTTTATACTTTAACACCATTCAACAGATAATACCACCTATCTATAGATTTTATTTTTTACATACATGAAAACGAATTTTAATTATTTTCAATTTTACTTTTATGTACCTTGGTGAATCGCTTTTCAAAAACCATAAAAATACTTAATTTGCACGGTATTAAGGTAGGTACTGAAAGCTCCTTTTTTACAACTTTTTCGTGCTTTTATGATTATCTATTTATTTGTTACACTTTATTGCAAACCACAGTTATAAAGATAGAAAAGCTCTTATTTATAAAATTGATGTTCAAAAGGCATGTAGTGATAATACTACAAAGCGATTTCTTACAGATTACCTTTAGGATAGTGACAGATCGATTACCTAATAATATTACTAAACAGTTATAAACAAAAAAAAATATTTGGTTTGCAATTCCTAGGCAAAATGTTGCGCGACCTCCCGTCCTATTAATATTGTACTCGTTCCTTTTAACAGTTGCTTGCCAGCCAACTGCCTTGAAAAGAAAGGTTTAAATAAGAATCAATTGGCCGCGTTTTGCCCACTTAAGTCCGGCAGTTGTAATTATCTCAATAGTCCCATGGAACCAGTGAGACCAATATTAGTGCCAGAAGTTCTATTATGTCATCGAGTGCTAAACCTCGTCAACATCACGAAACTATCGAGATGGACGGAATTATTTTCATTTAACTTTGTCATGCATGTGCAGCAGTCAGCAGGCATTAGGTTGTAGACAACATACCATGAGTAGTGGACCGAGTGTGCTCGAGTTCTGCGAGGATCCGGTTGTCCTGCTCGATCTTGGCCATGATGCGCTCGATCTCGGTGGCGGGCTGCGTGGTGGGCGCCGACCAGGTCGTGGTGGTAGCGCCCCGCGCCCGCATCGCTGACGACAGCTCCAGCTGCAATTCCTCGCATCGCACCGTCTCCAGCGCCGCCTGGTCAAAATTACTTATTTAATTTTACCTGAAACAGCTGGTAATCGGGAAAAGGGAACCTCATTTGTTTTAAAGATTCCTATACTAATAATAGATATTTACAGACATGGTAAGTTTGCTTTTGATCGTAAGTAATATGAGTTTAACCTTCAACGCCTCTTGTTTCAACTCAAGCCTAATTTTTCTTATCTTTTCTTACTTGTCCGACAATCGCATACCTTCTTCTCCAGTTCCCGCACGCGCGACTGCAGTTGCTCGACATTATGCGTGTCGTGCGGCGAGCGTTGCGCGTTCCGCAACTGCGACAGCGCGTCGGCATGCGCGCGCTCCGCGTCCGCCCGCGCGCGCTCCGCCTCGCGCAAGCGACGCGATAGCGCGTCCATCTCGCCCCCTCCCGCGATGCCGTACCCACTCATATTCTGGAAAAGATATCCTTTTATAATCACGGAGTTCATTATTACGAATCGTTATTTTATGAGATACTAGTGCTCTGCCCGCGCCTTCTCCGCGTTTTTCGGATCCAGATCTGTGTGCTAAATTTCATGAAAATCCGTTTTGTAGTTTTTGTGTGAAAGGATAACAAACATATTATTATATTAGGTATAATATTAGTAGGTTTCTTATTTTTTTTAATTTTTAAGCAGTGATAGCCTAGCGGTTAGAACATTGGTCTCCCGAACCAAGGGGCCTGAGTTCAAATCCTGGCACGCACCTCTAATTTTCAAATAATATTATGTGCGTATTACAAGTTAATTATCACTTGCTTCGGTGAAGGAAAACATCGTGAGGAAACCTGCACACCAGAGAGTTCTCCATAAAGTTCTCGAAGGTGTGTGAAGTCTACCAATCCGCACTTGGCCAGCGTGGTAGACTATGGCCTATACCCCTCACATTGTGAGAGGAGACCCCGAGCCCAGCAGTGGGACAATTATGGGTTGTTGCTTTGCTTTTTAATTTTTGACGATCCGTGCTTGTTTGAAGATGGTCATAAGGATGTATGTGCCACTGCTAAAATAATAACGGATCCGTATAATCATGACCCGAAGATTTATTCCAGTGGGAATGAGCCGTAACAAAATTCCTTTCTTGGATTCTGGTGACAATATTAATTTTTTGAAGACTACTTTTTTACTGCAACCTAATAGGATTTTTTACTTCCTATTATATTATTATTATTTTTTTATGGAAATAGCCGGCAAACGAGCTGACGATCCACCTGACGGTAAGTGGCTATCGTCGCCCATGGACATCAGCAACATCAAAGGTATCACTAATACCACAGCTAATACGTTACGAGAAGAAAAATAAAGAAAGTACTGGCTCTCAAGCCCCCAGCCGGAACATATTAATAATTATATGTGTTTTCGAAACACACAGCATTTGTTTGTTTGAAGAAGCATCTACAGATTATACCTATAAATAATAAAATCCATACCTTTCCTTTTCATTATCTGTTACCTTTATCCTTCACTTTCAGCAGTGCGCGGCAAATGTCAACTGCCAAGCCTGACAGTCAATGTCAATACATAGCGTTTGCAGATTTTACCGCTAAAACACAAGTTTTTTCCTTTAAGTTTAAAAAAGCAGCAATATTAGTTATTGCAGTCTTAATTTTGTGTTAAAGTGTTGTCTTACTATTTAAATTGGTGTTTTGAAGTGTTCGTCGCGATAAAATGAGTGCAATTCAAGAAAATAGTAAGGGTAAGAGCGGCGTTAGTGATCAGTCGGATGTCGATGCTTCGGACGGAGATCGAACATCTAGACAACAGCCCTGCACTTCCAGGGCTGAAAGCGAGTCCACCTCATCTTCGGAAGATGAGCTTGGCATCGCCTCACCACCACCAAATAAACGCCGTAAGTATAGTAGACGTTTAGAAGGTGATCCTCGAATCGATTCGTTAATCAATCAGGTCAATTATATCTCTGGTTATTTAACACAAATACCTAATTATATTATGTCTGTGACTCAGAATTCACAGGACCCAACTTTTGCTAGTCGGAGTAATGTGCCCAGCACATCTCAATATTTGGTTAGCCCATGTAACAATCAGGTTAATTTCCAGTTAGGTGATATCCAGACAGACTTTGATGAGAAGAAAATTATTCCTCCTGCTAAAAAAGAGCGACTCGAAAGGCTTAACCAACTACAACATTTCAATACCCAGGCATGGAAGGGTTTGCGTTACAAATCTGTATTACAGGGATACGTAGCTACTCCAGGTTTTGTTTCACTTAAAGTTAATGAGGAATTGTGTCATTTTAATAAAACAAAGGACTTTTTAGAATCAGCAGAGAATATGCTGGCAGGTTTAACTAATGTAGAATTACACCGTCAGGAGCTCTTAAGACAGGGCCTACAGGACTTACTTAACTGGGCTGGACAAAACCCGAGTGAGTTAAGTCCTTCAACTCTGTTTGAGAAGGTGTCCAACCTTTTAGGTGTGGGTTCCCCACTTCATAAGTGCTCAGAAAATATCATGCAAATAATTTGTGGTAGGAGGGCAGAATGCATAGAAATAAGAAGAGCAAGGATTATTAAGGAAATAAATAGCCCTGTGATTAAGTCTACCTTAAAAGACATTCCCCCAAGTGCTGAGTACCTTTTTAGTCGGGAGGCCTTATATCCTGTTATTCAATCACTCGGAGGTACACAAACATGGCTTAACCAGCCAGAATATGTTAAAATAAGAGGATCAGAAAGAGAAAGGCCATCGTCAGGTTACAGATCTGATAAGAGACTTCATGGTTCACAGACAAATAAGACATATAGACCTGATCAAAGAGGTAAGAGCAATTTACAGCCACCTCAGAAACGTAACTTTCGTAAGTACACAAAGACTCGGAACAATAACAACCAAGGCACCAAACAAAAATGACTATATGTTAAGCAAAGAAGTCTTCAGGGGGGGATGTTTGAAAGATCACGTACAAGCATGGAAGGATCTTGGTGCAAACCAATATATTCTGAACATAATTACAAAGGGGCGTATACCATTCAAGAAAAAACCACCACTCCAGCACTTAACTCCAACTTTATTAAAAAGATTCAGTACAAAAACTTCCATAGACATGACAAATGTGATCCAGGACCTAAAGGAGAAAGGAATTCTGGAAATACCCGCAGTTTTGAATCCAGGCTTTCTATCCAAAATGTTCTTAGTAAAGAAGCAGGACGGTGGAGTGCGCCCCATTTTCGACCTGAGAGGACTGAACAGATACATTGGCACCAAACATTTTCAACTAGTATCACAGACAGATGTAGCCGAATTCTTACAGCAAGACGACTGGATGGTGAAAATAGATATTCAACAGGCTTACTTCCATCTGCCAATTACGGAATCTCACCGTCGATTTTTAAGGGTTCACTACAACAATCAAGTACTTCAGCTAACTGCCCTCCCTTTTGGCCTGTGTTCAGCCCCCCGGACTTTTGCCAGCCTGTCCAATTGGGTCGCAGAGACATTGCGTTCCAGAGGCATAAGGCTATTGATATATCTGGACGATTATATCTTGGCACATCAAGACCAACGCAAGTTGCAGAGTCAAGTCTCGGAGACTTTGGAAATTCTGAGCAAGCTAGGTTGGCACGTGAATTACCAGAAGTCTGTTACAAAACCAACCCAGGAATTGGAGTATTTAGGCCTGTTGTGGAATACAAGGGCATGTACCATGAGCCTACCTTCAAAGAAGGTTCTAAGGATAAAGACAAGTATAACAGGTATTTTAAAGAAGGGATGTTGCATGCTCCGGGAAACTCAGAGGTTACTGGGATTCCTGAACTTCGCAAACTTGACCACTCCAAGAGGGCGTTTGCACTGCAGACACATGCAACGGTTTTTAAGGGGCTTCAACAATCTAAGACCAAGGCAAAAAAGAGACCTAACTGCCCCAGTGCAACAAGACCTGCTTTGGTGGAAGAGCGCTGTAAACCACAGTACAGTGGTCATGCACAAAAGCGACATAACTCATTTTTTAACCACAGACGCATCGGATGCGGGCTGGGGTGCTCACCTCAACGGGATATATGTGACGGGCACATGGTTACCCCACCAGATGTCTTGGCACTCAAATCTAAAGGAGTTGTTTGCTGTACTCGGTGCCATAAGTCGTCATCAAAAGCTTCTAAAAGATGCACATATCTTGGTACAGTCAGACAATGTAACACTCCTCGCGTACATAAGGAACGAGGGGGGCACAAGATCCCTAGCCCTTCTGGATCTTACGTCAAAGCTTCTGGAACTGACGGAGTGCCTGAATATTACCCTGTCGGCGGCGTACCTCCCGGGGAGGTACAATGGCATAGCCGACCGCCTATCCCGAGACCGTCCAGTGCCGGAATGGCACTTGTTGCCCCCGGCGTCGGAAGCCGTATTCAAAGTTTGGGGCGTACCAGACGTCGATTTATTCGCATCACGGGCAAGCGCAGTCGTAGAGTGTTATGTAACTTGGGACTCAAGAGATGGCTCAGCCATTTTCTGCGACGCCTTCAGTCGTCCTTGGAACTTCGATCTGGCTTGGGTGTTTCCACCGCCCAATCTAATGCCAATGGTGTTGCGCCATCTCAATGCAGCAGTAGGAGTATACATTGTAATAGCTCCACGTTGGACACGGTGCTTTTGGCTGGCAGACTTGATGGAGAGAGCCTTAGCAGAGCCAATACCAATACAGGATTTGCACAACAATCTGATAGACCTGACAACAGGCAGACCCCCTCCTCGAGTGGAGGAGTTGGAGCTTCTGGCCTGGAAAGTTGGGGGTGGGCCAATCAAGTAGCCCATTGGTCTCCAGAAGAAAGAGAGCTGTTAAAGAAGAGTTGGCGAGAGTCAACCTTGGTTACCTATAGGGCCCCTATCAGACGGTGGGTTGCATGGTGTGAGCTCAACAATGTTAGCCCTCGGACACCAGGTGGTAATGATGTGGCTAGATTTTTAGCAAAATTATGTCTTGAAGACAAATTAGCATATCGGACTATTCTTTTACATAAATCAGCAATTTCGACATATACAGCAGCAAGTGGCGAGGACATATCAAAGAATTTTTTTGTCCATCAGGTTTTAAAGGCCATATCACTATTGAAACCTCCAGACAGTAAAATTCATATTTGGGATACAAAATTAATTTTTGACTGGCTCAGAGGCACACCTATGTCAGATACACTCTTTGATATATCTAGAAGAACTGCAATGATTTTATTACTAGCGTCTGGTCGTAGAATACATGACCTTACACTTTTGGAATTATCAGATGAAAGTTTTGTGATGAATACCAATAATGACATAGTATTATGGCCAAAATTTGGATCAAAAACGGACAATGGGGAGAGAAGGCAATCAGGGTGGTTGCTAAAGCAACATCCTGATGGATTTTTGTGCCCAGTAAAACATTTAAAGAAATTAGTGGAGGCCACAAAGGCTAGGAGGTCCGAGGGAGCAAATTTAAAGAATTTATTTATCTCAATAAGAGGTACAATTAGGCCAGCTACTCGGACCATGATAGCGGGATGGATAAGAACCATATTTAAAGAAATTGGTATAGATGCATCGCCAGGCAGCGTGCGTTCAGCTGTTGCCTCTAAGAGTTGGTTAGAGAAGAGACCAGTAGAGGAAATATTAAAAAGGGCTAATTGGAGAAATTCTCAGACGTTTAAGAAGTTTTATTGCCGTATAGTAGTTGATATTAATAAACAAAAGAGTGATGACAAATTAGTTAATAATTTTATAAACATTTAATTCTTATTATTGTGATTACTTGTGCTGTGATTATTTTCATTTGATCTCATAGTTTTGATTTGTTAGATTAACTAGAAGGTTGTTAATTTGTTATTAAGTTTATTTGAGTTTATTTTTTGATTTAGACCTAGCAGTCTTGAAGTATTTAGTTTTTGGGTTCGTTATTTTTCAAATTAGAATTATAAAATGACTTTATATAGATAGTTTTATTTTAATTCACATAGCGTTTGCATCCTTTCACCAGCAGATAACAAACAGGTCTTCAAACAAATGCTGTGTGTTTCGAAAACACATATAATAAGACCGTTTTGCATTTAAACAAAACGGTTATTATGTGTGTGTAGAAACACACAGCATTTGAGCAAGGAGCTTGCTGGTTTGACAGAAGACTATGAATTGACATTGACTGTCAGGCTTGGCAGTTGACATTTGCCGCGCACTGCTGAAAGTGAAGGATAAAGGTAACAGATAATGAAAAGGAAAGGTATGGATTTTATTATTTATAGGTATAATCTGTAGATGCTTCTTCAAACAAACAAATGCTGTGTGTTTCTACACACACATAATAACCGTTTTGTTTAAATGCAAAACGGTCTTATTATGTTCTCTTTTGAGCAACGCACCAACATGAAATATGCACTAGTATTTAAATTTACTTTCAGCAATACAGTAATAAACTAAATAATTGTGAAAACCTAATCCTATTCCGTCCAATAGTTTTTGCGACCAAACATACAGATACAGACTGACAAAAATCTACTTACTAACGTAAAGATATCGATCAGACACATATTTTTGATTTGGTCGATTCATAAATAATGTACACCGCAACTTGCACATTTCCAACATAATTGCACCCTTTCTGACACGTGGAAATGAAGACTCTTAAAACAACATGACGCTTACAAAACACAAAGAGGTGGGGACATTGCGTTGCTCACGTTTGCCCTTTGGAAAGATAAGACTGTCTTGAACTGGTTTAAAAGGGAGCACTGTGCATCTTGAACTCTCAGACTGAGAGGTCCGTGGATAAAAACTTTGAAAGGTACTTGCTTAAACCACAGAAGAAATAATAGTACTTATAATAAGTACAGAAGGCGAAATCCGCAAAATCATTTAAATAAAAACATGAGAGGTGTCAAGGGACACCCGGATGGAACGAAGTTCCTTTCGATTTAAGTATTGTTTTGTTGTACAGCGCCATCTCTGTAAAACGCTCTGAATCACTTCAAAAAAAGTGTCGTCATTCGTAAGAATCAAAAAGTGTCATAATTTTCCGTCTAGCCCCCTTTCACAACGCGCAATAAGGAACTTCGTTCCAATAAATAGCGACTCTGTCTCCAACGCAATAAAGTGTAATTCAGGTCACACAGCGCTAATCAAAAACGCGTAATGATTTGCCTTCCTTTCTAACACTATCTCATAATATCCTCTCTGGCAATGTCAGGGTTGTCTTTTGTGACAACCCTGACATTGCAGGGGTGAAATGTCTCAACGGAGTCGTCATTCTATTATATTGTGGGATTTGATCAAATCCCCGTATTATTTAAACTGTTGCCGTTATAAATTGTAACAAAATTATTCATCACAATTGTAAAACCAAGTGTTAAAGTAACTAAAACAACTTTTTTTCAATATTTTTTCTGTGTCGGAATATTTTCATGAAAAAATCATACATTTGTATTGGATCATCCTAAATACAAAAATTCAATAAAAACTATTTTCTTACAACAGGACTTTGCGGCTTTATTTGGTTGTGGATGGCGACATACATTATATCAACTCCTTGCAACGCTCTTTTCAACGGTTACTTGAAATAATTAATGTCCACTTTTGCATGACGACGCAGGCCTACTCCCCTCAAAGTAGTTTTGTAACTTCAAGTATAATTTTTGGCTTCCGTCCAGGGAATGTAAAATGAATGTAAATTATACAAGTAAATGCATACGTCCTAAAGTAACAGCCAGGATATAATGGCCTCAACTCAGTAGCGGAAAATGCTGGTCACGCGCGTTGAAGTATAATGTCATAGAACAGACATCTCGAACAAAATGTGTCCCGCCCGGAAGGTTTGATTTTCGAAATTGAGCCCCGGTTCTCCTTTCAAATTCGAACGAATCCATTGAAGATTGAAGCCACGTGGCGCCAATGCATTGGGACATACATGGTGTTCGCGGTGTCGGTTCTATACGCTAGTAATAAAATACTTCAATGGTCACGCGTTTTGTCAGTCACAACGTAGCTCTAGTGAAAATAGAGGGGTAGGTCCGGTGGTAAGTCAATCTTAAAAGTTGTCTTAAAATGCGTAATAAGTACAACAGAAGGCAGAAATTGAAGCGCATTTAGCTTTTCGTAAAATAAATTTACAAAAAAAACTTTAATTCCAGTAATGAGACAAGATAAAAAAAGGTTATGCTTGTACGTAAATGACACGAACTTAGGACATTGACCAGACGTACACCAAAGCACTTAAAAGAGTCTAGACTTGTATTCTAAGCTCTTTAGCTTTAAGTATTAAGTT
Organism: Thymelicus lineola; assembly: GCA_963932265.1. Taxonomy (NCBI): domain Eukaryota; kingdom Metazoa; phylum Arthropoda; class Insecta; order Lepidoptera; family Hesperiidae; genus Thymelicus; species Thymelicus lineola. The sequence continues at coordinate 7,917,915 of OZ010681.1, read as the reverse complement.
AAACGCGTGTTGAGCAATTAAAGTCGCAGTGTTTGACATACGAGTGCACAGCGTTTATAATTTTTAACCGACTTCAAAAAAAGGAGGAGGTTCTCAATTCGACTGTATTTTTTTTTATGTTTGTTACCTCAGAACTTTCGACTGGGTGAACCGAACTTGATGATTATTTTTTAAACGAAAGCTAGTGCTTGTCATGTGGTCCCACTTAGAGATCTGATAATGGCATATATGAGAAAAGTATAGAAGTCTTAGCATTAAGTATGTGCGCGACAAATGGACGAATAACTCAATATCTTTTTTGTTAAAATTTTATTCATTTTATGTCTAACAAGAGAACAAAGTTTTTACCCGACTGACCAAAAAAGGAGTGTTATGTTCTCAGGGTTAACGAAATATACGAGTTCCTTTATATTCTGAGAGACACTGGCTATAATTATTTTGAAGAAACATTTTAATGTGAAAATCTTTTTCAATTATTATATTTTCTACTGTATGACATTAAATTGACGATATCCTTCAAGAGCACATTCTTAAACTTTGTAATGTATTTTAAGATCTAATTCTAATTTGAAGTTAGTTTTTTAGAAGGATTAACATGTTCTTTATTTTAAATAATTATTCGTTATTGAAACTATGAACTACTAGTGGATACCCGGCGTGTTCCACTACGGTAAAATATTTTCTGATAAGAATGACAAAAGTTCAAAATAAAAGTAGCTACTTATATCGAATTCACTTTTTGTTTTGTTCGCACCAAAAATGTGAAAGGCCGTCACTATAGGTAGCTGCTGAATAATTTATCGATTATGGTAAAATCGAGTCAAACACGATACTTCCATTGACGTCACTGACGATAACTGTTCATGGGACTCGCCATTTGCTGTTGTACGAATATTGTATCGCAGGTTTTGTACGTAAGATAATATGTACGTAACTGTACCGCAATGCTTATGTTTGAAAATATCGTATGTTCATATTACATGAAATAATTTTGTAAGTTTTGTTTCATATTCGTGAAAAATTACGACGCGTTGCTGTAGTCACCGTAATTGCGTAATTTTTTGGTTATTAATTATTATAACTACTAGTAGTAGTATATAACTACTAGTAGTACTGTTCTACTACTACTTAAACTAAAATGTTTAAAAATTTATGTAACATCGTTCAGGTCGGGAATCGAACCTATCGCTTAGTGTATGTGGGGTAGTTTTAAAAAAAGTCAGATTAATATCGTTACTTACACGTCATAACACTCTAAATTAATATTCACCCTTCGCGATTTTAAGCAAGCCCAATCAAAACTCACTTAAATCTCGTAGCTAATAATAGTAAACCCGTATGGAATGAAAATGGAAAACAGAGCAATGAATAAATAACAGCTTACTTCGAACAATGAAATCGAGGTTACCGAACGGCGTTCTTACGGAATCATGGGTACAATAGTCAATACGTATTTTCCGCCGTCGCCCCGTCTCAGCCATGAGACGAAAAAGTGCGCTGACCTGATTCTAGGATACCACCCCCTCCTCGTTCTCGACTAGACTAACCGGCGGCAAGTGGAATTTGGGAACCCCGCCAACGCAATAAAATGCGCTTAGACTTGTTCTTTTGATACGCTTCTTTCATATATTGCTCTGTATCAATAATTGTTCTTTAAGTGTAAAAAACTGACCAAATTCGTACCAATAACATTATATTGTTGTATGAAAAAATGCTTATATTCGATTTAGTATGCGAATTAATACAGACATGACTGCAGTAAGGCTTAAGACGAAAAGTTGAGTGCAATTAGTTCTAGGACATAACTCTCTATTTTTGAGTACCGGAGTACCGGACTAGACGGAGTAAGTGGGAATTTGGGAACATCGCCAACGCCATACGGCCCGCATACTATATAGTACATACCTATTTGAGACTATTAAGTATTATATATAAATGCAGTTATTGTTCCTTTAATTGCATTCAACTTAGCCAAGTACAACCTATAAATGGACTTTAGTAATTTTAAACGACTTGAAAAAGAGGAGGGATTAGGGTTCCGAAGTAAAATCGGAACCCTTATAGTTTCGTTTTAGTCCGTCTGTCTGAAGCATAGAAACGAGACCACAAGTGGTAGAAAGCTGTAATTTGGCATGTATAATGTATATACATATTTATTAAAACAAAATCGTAGAATAATATATAGAAAAACATTTTTTTGGGTACCTCTCCTACAGGTAACGTGAGGATGAATTTTTTATTCGTCGCACATGACGTATCTATAGTGTGAGATGTCGATGAAAAGGTCTTTCAAAAATATGGGTGTACTCACAGACATAGATAGTAAATACATGTCTGTGGGTGTACTCCTTTTAACCCATACCTCCGATTGATCTGAATTTTGGTATACCTATTTATTTCGACGACCTGATAACGAATATCATAGGCAAAATAGCTGCATATTTTATTTTCAAGGTCATAAGTAGTTAATGAGTGATAGTCGATAAACTTACTACTTCGGAACTCTACATTGCACGAGGCCTGACACGCACTTGCCCGGTTTTTTCGTATAACTATATAATTTTCGAAAATCTTCTTTTAAACCATTTTATGTATTTCTTATTTGTTTGAAAGTAGATAGTAATAAATTAGGTTAATGTTCCCCTGTAACTGTAAAGAAAGAAAATCATCGTCAATATAGGTACAGATGGATGACATGTACAGATGAAAGCTTGAGTTGATCGAGTCGATATTGAAATTTATTTTTGGTAGGAACACAATAAAATGAAAATGAAATTAACAAGCAAATCACCTTTTGATATTGAAACGCTTTGGAATTATACTGTGAAAGACTGCGCATCACTATTGCCAAAAAAGTACGGCAAATATTAGGTACTAGATTCCGCCCGCGAAAGAGTGGTTTCACAAACATATCTAAATTATCCCATAGGAACATATAAACGGGATAATATAACCTAATTACCATATTTTTTAAGTCTGGGCATTGTCTGTATCTGTGCCAAGTTCCATTTTAATCCGTACAAGGTTAGCGCGTATTGCAAATCAAACATCCAAACATCTCCAAATTACTTAGTTGGAATTATTTTCTGATAAACTTCAAAATTTAATGATCATAAATTAACTCAATCTTAGCTATCGCCATCCATACTTAACTGTATTATTGCTACGCTACTGTACTGTTGCGCTACCAGTATTGTAACTATAGTTTACTTGACTACAGTGTTGCTAGGTCCGAAAACTGTATTACGGTAGATTTTTCCATGAATATGGTCGATTGTATGATATTGAGGTTTTTTGGTACTGAAATCAGATTTTTATGTGGGTCAAAATACGGTAAAATGTACTAAAAACACAAGAAATCGTTACGGTAGATCAAAGCTGAATACGGTAGATCTATCGTAATTATGTGGTACCTGGCAACACTGCTTGACTACCATATTGCTTCAGTACGGGAGGGTAGCCGCGCAGCATTGACTCTTATGCGTAAGCACGAACTCGTTGAATCTTTTTATAGACTTACTCGGCCGCAATAGAACAAAGGCTGGTATACAAGTGTATAGCTATAGTGGCTTTTGTACCTCAATAAAAATACAGTCGGTCAAAATAGCGCTCGTGTGATTTAGAGCCCCGGAGTGTAAATATTAATATGAATTCTTTCATTGTCATTCCTATTTATGATTTTTTAGGTACAACAATGGGTTAATTTGAGGCGTAAGGATTTAAATACAATAGATAAATTGTTTATTATTTTCACGTCATAGAATACAAAAATAAATTAAACTAAGACATAATCTTTTAAACGTAAAAGTTTTCATTTAAATATAGAGCTTTAAATCTTACTCATGTTTCTTGAGCAGATATCGCGTACATTTAAGTATGTATGCATGCAGCAAAAATGTTTTCAAAATATTACCCTCTCAAACACGACAAATCCTTTTCATTACAACGTTGAACTTTTCCTGCATGAAACTGAACAAAAATAGTCTTAACATGAAATACGCTCTGAATGAAACAGACGCGCCCGTCTGATGCTGTTTAACGAACCCCTGGAAATACCACTTAAGTCCCACGAGGAACTTTTTAACTTTCAAAGACATAATGAGTTAGAGACACTGCATTCGCTTAAGGTTTATTGTTATGTTGTTTTAGATCAACAAGTTACATTGGACGTGTCTTTGTCTGCCCGAAATAATGGTTTTTGTCGATAAGGTAATTTTGTTAACTTTGACTTTTCGGTAATTATAACAGTAAATTAAACAAACGTTTTAGACATTCATATCTGACGCATAAACGACACATATACAAAACAATTTTTTTATTCATTTTCACACAAAAAGTACAAACAAGGTGTTCTTATTGGTTTAAAAATATACTACATAAGAATATTTTTAGTAATTTATTTTGAATGAGATTATATTATATATTATATTATATATTATATATATTATATTTTCAAATTTTTCATGTGTTTTCCATGAGCAAAACTTGAAATGTTAACGCTTCTTGAGCTGCAAATTTAGTAGCTCGTCCCGCTTGTAAGTTTCTGACGCCGCAGTAAGTACATAATAAAATTATTTTTAATCAAGAACGAAAGAGGAATACTTTTCCTTAGTGACTCAGTTTCATTGTACGGGCATGCAATAACCAATATTTGAACACAACACGTGTTCCCACACATGTTGTTATATTAGAAAACTTGCTGACAACTCCCTCTGGTGAGCTGTGACTGAAACTTTTAGCCATGCAACAGGATTTTCTGATATTATTAATACTTCTACATATTAAACTCTGCCTCGAGTTTGCTTGTACAGAGAGCTGCAGGGTAATTCACGTAAATTAAGAAGTTCGATTGCAGTGCAGTTGCAGCGACGTTCCGATCAAAATGACACTTTCCGTATTCTCTTGCGCTGTCAAACACGCTCACGTCACGCGAGCGCGTCTCGAGCGCGCTCACGTCACAAAAAGGTATTCTGATAATGCGCGTCAAGATAGCGTGTTCCCGATCGCAGTTTGATTGGTATTCTCATAAACTTTTGAAGTTTGAAGTCTCATAAAGTTTGACAGGCGCGCAGGATGCGTGCAGGAGAAGTGAAGTTCACATGCAGTTTGCGTGCAGTTGGCGTGCAGTTGACGCGCAGTCAAAAAATTATGACAATACGGTTTAGACGCCAAACTTCAACTTGATTGTAGCGTCACTCCAACTTGATTGCAGCGTCACTGCAACTTAATCGATGCGTCTTAAAGTTACGTGAATTAGGGTACTGAACCATCAACAACTTAGTACTCAACTGATATGAAATAATTTCGTAAGCGTATTTTTAATACAACTTTTCATTAACCGTTTGTACTTTAAATAATTAGAAGTAAAATAATATTAATTACGAATTAATAGTAGATGCTTGATACACAAATTGTGGTTACTGTTACAACAGCCTTAACAAAAGTTACTAATTTTAATGAGGATTTTCTTGTTTATTTCAATTTTCAATAGTAGTACAAATACTTACTACTAGTGATGATATTGAAATACTTTTTATTTTGGTATTATTATTATTTCGTACAGCGCGGCTATTTATTTCGTGGCTACGGTATTTTTGTCGTAGTGGTTGGCGTAGCCACGTAGCGGCGTAGTCTCGTAGCACTAGATTCTATCCTTTGGTGTTCCATTTCGTAGACATATATGTCTACGAAAAGGAAATATTTCCTTTGAGGAAAGAACTGAAGTACTTTGCGGAAATCCTTACAGTGTAATAAAGAGAAGCTTGTTATTATGAAAATAGAAGTACCAAAAGAGAAAAAATATCCATAATGAATTTAGTTCTTAATGCATTTTTTGAGGGATGTTATACTCAGTTTGAGTTTTGGAGGAGTAGTTTTGTTCCAGATGTAAAATATAGATAAAAAATATGTACCTACCGACATGTATTTTAAACAACGCACGAAAATGTATGATGTGGGTCGGTTATGCTTAAAACTTAGGAAATAGCAAATACTATAATATGTGTATCAAAAATTAAGTAGTTTTACAGTTAACGTAACTTACTTCAGTAGATTTATCGAATTCTGGTTAGTAGCTCCGTACAAATCTCAGAGAACATAGCGGAGACGGCATTTCAATTAAAACTGAGCCGTTCGCATAGAAATGCCTGCAAGGTTAGATATGCTGTCTGCTGTGCAATCGTAATGAACAATCGTACCTACGTCATCTTGCTCGTTCCTGTTACTTCATCGCTTTTTTTTAATTGTTACTTTGTTTTTTATTTATATCATACTATCTCTAAACAAAAGTCTCCATATTTATAATCTGTTGATGAAGAAATGAAGTATCAATTTATATTTATAGGTATGCATGATGATTTGGCGATGCGTAATTTATCATTACTTGCAACGCTTGAGTAGATTAGAAGTCAAACAAGGAACCCATTTTTAAGGATAATCCTTTGAAACTCGTTCTGTCAAAAAGAGATCGCGGGAATATTTTTTTTCTATAACCAACCCTCACGCACACTGACGCCTGATTGGTCTATTGCTATAAATAGACTTTTAGTCCAAAAGTTTATCTCACGTTTTCTTGATAACCTTTCTCCGTAAAGTTCTTATAAAAATAATCTAAGTACTTAATCCGCATTAGGCAAGAGTGTTGGCCAACCCTTCTCAATCTGAGTAAACTCATGGAGTGACTCACGTTCCAACTCAGAGTCACTAACGGTTACTCAAATCGCTTCTTAGTATTGAATTTGTATGGTGATTCTTTAAAAATAGAAGCTGAGAACATGATACACGATGCTTTATGCAAATTCAAAATGTAAAGATAAATTTATTTACTTACGAGTATTTTAAAGATAACAAATTTTATCATGAATGATATTTTTACTTTAAAAATATTAAAATATTTAAAAATATTGTACCTACAAATTGGCTGACGAAGTAATATTTCAGAATATATAAATAGACGCGTAAAGGTTGGATGCTTCTGGAAAGGTTTTCAAAGAAACAATGGATCCGTTGGCTTAATTGTTTATTATTTATATGGATTATTTTATTAATTCTTAATTGCTAAGTAAACGAAATAACTGATGGTATTAATGTGTTTATATTTTCTGCTAGTTTCCGATTTTGTTACAATTGGAATGTCACTTTAAAAAAAGATACTTGAATTAAATCGACTTTAAATTCAACTTTAGAATCAACCCGCTCATATTCGCTTGGCGACTAAGCGATCCTTACTTTAAACGTAGGTGTTATAACAGGACTGGTTCTTAAGCTAATAATGTTATTATGTGGGAGGACCGTTAAAGCTGGCATTTTCGAAATTACTACGATGCCTTGAAATATTTACTATCTATCTATATATATCATATAAAACACAAAAAATGTTTGTACGGATGTCCTTTATAGACTCTGAAACCATCCAACCGATATGCCTCAAAATGGTTTCATTTGAAAAGCAATAATCCGAAGGTGGTTTGAAACCGTTAAAACAATTCATTAGGCACATTCAGTCCATTCATAAAGTTGATTTTCCACTTTTCCCATACAACAATTTGAAGATAATATCTGTGATAATATGTAAAGATTGCGCATAAATAGACTGTCAACACAAAAACACTGATCTGTCATTGTCATCAGAATTTTTTTAGCGTAGTGGAACACGCTGGGTATATAGTTTAGTAAATTATGAAAATAAATGGCTAGCGGGTGCTTAAGGGGAAAACGGTGAATATACTTACATAGAAAACCAGTGTTTATTTGACGGAGAATGTCCTTGCTAATGAGGGACAACTATTTTTCACTAGACGGTAAAATCCGCTTATTGTTACAACGACTAAAAGCACGATCTCATTCACTTCATACTAACCTGTGTAGCATTTCTTTAATATCCTCGAATACATATTTCAGTCGCTTATTTCCATCACTGAACAATGAAACTCTCACAATGAAAGGCATTACGGCTCATAAGATACAGTCAATTATGTCAGCGGAGGTATAGAAATTATTGTCGGCCGAACGCTTTCGTTATAAACGTTAAAAAACTATCGGGCTTATATCGACGTAAAAAACTATCAGCTTATTACTTTGGAATATAAACCCTGGATTGACTGGTAGGGATTTCAATTTTTTATTTTTATTTTTTTATTTAAACATCACAAACCACTACTCTTATGGACTTAGTGGCTTAAACTCCTTTGAGAGAAAATACAATAAATAATTAGAGAGAGTACTAAGGGCCTATGCCCACTCGTGGCACGGCATGACAAGTGATTTTGTTTCAATGATCACCATCGTAGGTACAAAAAAAAGCTGCGGTGTGCTTAGGGATGCTTAGGCATGCCGTGTCGGCAACCTTGGGAGTGTCTCAGCATCCCTCGGCATGCTTCGTTTAGCCTTCGGGACCGCGCCGCGCCCGCGCTATGGTATTCTTCGGTATGCCTAAGGACGTCGTGACGTGCCTAGGATATCGTGGCGTGCCTAAGGAGTCCTTAGGCTCCTTAGTAAGGACGTCGTAGCATGCCTAAAGATACCGCGGCATAGTTGCCGTCAGTGTGCGCTTGCATGTAGGGATGCCGAAGGATCCCCTGCCGTGCCGTGCCGTGCCGTTCCGCCAGTGGGCGCAGGCCCTAATTATGAACATTTCTTCATGTTGTCTGATAACAAAAGCTATTTTTGCCACCGGCAACAGAAACGCTACCAATGGAATACAACTCTGATTAAAATATTCGCTGATTAAGCCTCCACTCATCTGTCACAAAGGTTTTTATTAACATACAGTGTACCCAGTTATATTCTTTGTTTAGCGCGAAATATGTTAGTAGTCATAGAAAAATTATAAATGCGTTGAATCTATTGTATAGATAAGCTAAGAGAAAACAGTTGCACTCCTTTTTAAGCGAATACAAAAAGGAGGTTTAAATACATTTTTTTGTATGTTCACCGATTACTTGAAGACGGTTCGACTAATTTGAATGATTCAAATGTTATTGTATCTCCCTGGGGGTGGTTCCATAAAAATATGATCTAATGATGTGTTTTGAGATATTGTAGAGTGGAACTCCACAACAGATAACTGAATGGTGTTTAAAGATATTTGTTGTTGTAAATTAACATACCAAAAGCATGGCATTGACCATCCCACGGTCAGATGATGTGCCTTAGAGACAAAATGTGTAACTCTTCAACGGATAAGAATAACTAAATTGTGATTTAATAAATTTCATCCATGCTGCCTGATACATGTGGACTCGCCCATTTTTGTGTTTCTACTGGTATTTGTTTCAAAAACATTGTCATGAAAATAGCAAGAAATTAAATGAATTCCCTTACCCTCGTAGAACATTTGAAATAAAATAAACACATTTAAATCAAAAACCTAAAAGCACCATTAAAGTATTGTACTATCATGCTGTTTAGCAGCAGTTTGTCATAATTCCTCCGTCAAGTTATAAAAATTATTCGTGTTCTAAATAAGCTAATATATTCAACTATGTTATTATAATACGCTGTATATTTTTACATTTGACAGAACAGATTGCTCGACGACTGCGCTTTGCAGCGGCACACAAAGCGAGTAATATCGTCCGCCTGGCTGCCTCGCCTGCCTCGTGCCTTCTCGCGCGCGTAACTGCTCTCTTTACAGCTTTTAAAACAGGCATTAGGCGCTTAGAGCATAAGGATAAAGAATGGAAGGCCCGTTTTTGTTACGTAAGAGATTGCTTGAGGAAACTAAGTGCAGCCTAATTACTTAATTTTCAATAGATTTTTTTTTGTTTTATGTCAGTGGTGTTAGTTGGTTTTATATCTGTGGATGGGGTTATGTCATTAATTTAGGGATACAGTTGGTAATCTTTCATAGGTATTGCCAGTTTTATGAAACAATAAAATAAAATTATATTAGTAACTCAGATTAAAGAACAATCTGAGATTAGTAACTAAGTATCATGTGCCACGTAGCTGATCGCTATTTTTTTGGTTCGTATCACCCTTATAATTTTGTAACATAAGCTGTAGTAGATTACTTTCATAACTGACAATAATGAAAAAAAAAACTATGTCTTGCCTGCATTCATCAATATCCAATATATCAAATTGGCTCCCACAATTTCAAAATTATAGGATTCAGTGTAAAACCCATTACTGAAAAAAAATTGTATCTACATACTGTAAATAAAACCCACAATGCACATACAATGTATATATCTGATCCAGGCTTATCAAGCCTCTTTTTAGCATCGCGTATTCATGCGGCTTTTAACAGGAAGCTACTGAAAATGCGCTGTATAAAACACGCAAGCTATTCAAAAATTAAAAAGCTACGTACTGGCTCGGGTATTACGTCCGTACGCCCGTGCCCCCATTATTATGTAATCACGTACACAAAATTTACACTTGTTTATTAGTCATTTAATTTGTGTATGATGATGATGTGGCATTTTATCCTGTGAATTGTTAATTTATAATGCCTTGAGTGAGGAGACTGTCTAATGCGAACGAGTGAACGCCACAAAGTCAACTGTGGAGGACTACTATAAAACCGAAACAAGGTCTGGATCTTTGTTAGGTATTATTTAGTTATATTTTTAATGTAGGTACAGTACTAGCCTTGGTGAGACTAGAGACCAGACGCATTGCCGGTAAAGAAAGAATCGTAGAACCGGCTTTTGAACACCACCACCGAAACACGGACTTGATGCTTTAGTGTCGAATGTCGATGCCGTTGATCATTCTTAAGCAGATTATAATTACCACTAGCAGCTGAGACTGGCTTAGATTCAAGGAATCTCGGACGAATACTTCAAATACGTATTACGAAGCATTGTATTAGAAACTAGCTGTGCCTCGCGGTTTCACCCGCGTTAATTTGTGGAAAAACTAACTACTAAAATATACCCTTTATGATGTTATATAGCCTATAGCCTTCCTCGATAAATGGACTATCAAACACAAAAAAAAATTTCAATTCGTAGCAGTAGTTCCTGAGATTAGCGCATTCAACCAAACAAACTCTTCAGCTTTATAATATTAGTATTAGATTTAAAACACGAAAAGCGGATCTTCTTCACTTTATCGTAGCAAAAGTAAAGATCACGTGCCAACCAGCTATGGAGCCAAGTGGTTCCCGAATGCTTCAGAAAACAATAATTTCATATCTGCATAACAAAATATCTGTACGATTGTATTGTTCGAACACAAAAGGCATCGCAAACACGACTCTCATATAAAAATGAAATAAAGTAAGAAATTTGTTTATCTACTTCGTAGTAACAACATTTTTATATTTATGACGACAAAAGTACTTGTCTCGCAAGTACTGCAATCACAGTGAAAGGACCTTATTTATAATAAAAACTTTCACATACAAAACGTTATAATAAAATTAATAACAAGAATGCAGCCTAAGTTAGGTACCGCAGCAACAATCTAAGACCTAAGCAGTGTGCAGCTGTTGATCAATTATTTTATGTCCCTTATTTCGTAACTCATTACCCCCGAGTGCCACCGACCCAAAAAGGGATGTTATAAGCTTGATGTCTCTGCGTGTCTGTCTGTGTCATTGAAGCTCCTGGACTAAACGAATGGACCTGGACCGATTATAATGTGGTTTTTCCTTAAAAGCTGACGTGATCGAGATAATTTGTTGGCTAATTTGGCTGTTTGTGAAAATAAAAGTTTCGGTTTTTTTTTTTAATTTACAAATTTATAGTTCATAAGCTCTGTATTACTTAATTGTATCCAGGGGTTAGGTACTCTTAAATAGTGGTTCATTTGTTTACTTGTACGGTCACCTGCAGAGAAAAGTAACCCATCTGTTTAAACAGTTTTAATAGACAGATGGGTTACTTTTCTCTGCAGGTGACTTACAACCCCTTTCTAAAATTAACCGTCATTTTTTGCTACCGGATGTCGGTTTCTTGATTGTCGGCTCAAGAACGCGATCTCAGATCCTACAAATCGACATTATTACTACTATTATTAATATTAAAAATGTATGTCGATAAAAATGTTGAAGAAATTCTTAATAATAACAAAAATAAAAATTAACTGTACATAAAATTTTTGGTGAATTAGCTTAGTGGAGACAATGATGTTTAAATAAATATAGATACGTAATGCCCTTACAAATCAACTGAAAAATCTGTTCCGATGTCCGCAAGGCACGCTTTATCGCTTTATCGCACGTCTTTATCGCTCTCGCGTCAAAACTCATCGCTATCTCTTTCTTCACCTGAATATGAGTTCCCAATTGGGAACGTTTGAGTCATCACAACGCGCGCGCTTATGACATATGACTCTTTTTAATATATAATATCATTGAGTGGTGGTGTAGAAATGTAATTTTTACATACAATTTGAGAGATTTAAGGTCGTTTTATTAATACGGGCTTTTTTCAAACATAAAAGTTATTCCATAAGAAAATATATCATCACATGTTTAATTTTTGGCATGCTATACCCGTTTTGTGCAGTTCCACAGGACAAAATTCTTAATTTGTTACTCGTATTATTGGATCTGCTCCAAGCATGCTTGGAACTAACTAGTAACTATTTCTTTGTAGGTTTTATTAAACATTGACAAATCTTAGGTTAATTACAAAAGCAATTGCGCTCGATTACTTTCCTAATTATTATTAAATATTAATATGTTGGTTTGTAAGTGAAAAATAAAGGTGAAAGAGTTTTAAGTTCTTCTTCCAAAAATATAATTGTGAAAACCGAACAAAATTTTATTCAGTAGTTTTGCGTAATGCAAAATAAAAACAACAATTATAAAATACAGATAGAATAGATAATTCAGTACCTAATTAGATTATAGACGTTGTATTTAGCTCTTCTTAAATACTCTTTTGCACTTCTTTTCACTTACTCACTCCTTACTAAGATTTCCGAAAATCATCCACCTACTCCATCCAATCATCCATACATCTCCTCCCTTCCAGTGTGAAAAGATCGTCAAGAAAGAAAAAGAAGTGAAAAAAGAAAAGTGTGAGATCGTGAGTTCGAATTCGTGACTGTCACCCGCATCTTGAACGTCGTATATACGGTTCCAAGATTAATGCAAAAATCGCTATTTACAGCAGCGGCAGTATTGCATCAGGTCGAAATATATACCGATTGTGTAACTCTCTCTTTTCTTTTCTTTTATGTAAAGCAAATACTTCACGAAGATCTGAGGCATTCTGAAAATATTTAGAAGGTCGTCAAAACAATGGGCCTTGACGAGAAGCAACTTTTCAATTGTAGTATAAAGAATAGTTTTCTTTTATGCCCAGATATAATCTAAATACTAGGTAGGTATTATTCTTAGGTCACTTGTTCAAAATGCAAATGGACCGATTCTCGAATAATTGAAATAATTTTATTATTTTAGTTTTGCTATTAAGTATTATATGAATACGTAGGTCTATTATGTCTTCTGCGGTTTTGCTCTATTTAGTAGAAAATAAAATTAGAGCCACGTAAAACTGCCCAATACAAGACAGTAAACGGGCTTCGAAGAATAGTTCATAATTGAGTTCTTTTCCAAAAGGGTAAAAAGACTCCCATGACTAACAAACCGCAAAAAAAATACAAAAAGAAATGAATAATCCATCATCCATATTGAGATTATTCCCATCTACCATTTAATTACATCTAACATTCAACCCTGAACGGAACTTTGTAGAATCAGTTTGGCAATTTCTCTTCAAAACGCTGATAAAAGAAATGTTATACATTAGAGATCGATCTTCAATAAGAGACGAGCGTTTTCTTGGCGTATTTAGATAGATTTATCTGCAGTTCTTTAGAGCGTCTAGACGGGGTGTCGTTTCTCAGATGACAAGGGTTCAACTTACGTATGATAAGAGCTTAAGGATCGCCCGTCTGCATTTACATTTTATGAACCAATCAATCATGCTTTCGATAAAAAAGGGTGTTGCGGTGAAAGACCAAGTGATTATGAAGTAGAGCGAGATTTGGGGTTTCTCCGGGTAACAAATTAAGGTCGCGGTGAGATAACTAAGAATGAAAAGGATTTTCTGTTTTTGTTTGAATATTACGAAATTATCTTCACGCAAATTTTAATATTTTCGCCAACAATTCCAATATGCCTAAGAACTCTCTTTTTATCTGTTTTTACAGACTGTATTGTCACAGGCAAGAATAAAATAGTGTTGACATCGTCAGTGAACATTTTTTACATCCATTTTGAAGGCATTCAGACGTTATGAAAACTTTTGATTTTCGAATTATCAACCAGGTCTTTCACCAATTTAAAAGGGATAGCTGTTCTAAAAGACTGCAATATAACAGAGAAATTTGCAAACATGAATAGTAATGGCGCTGAAAATACAAGGGAGATAGCGTAGGTAGCGGATGTATGGCGACAGTGATGAAATAGTGCATTAGAGATTTGACATATGACACTATAAATATACAAAGAAAACAAAATATGGATTTTAAGTGATTGACCAATTTGAGTTGAATGTATGGCTGAATGAATGTATGGTATAAAAGGCAAAAATATGTTTTCCTGAGCTTCAAAGAGAACATGGTTTTAGGGGCCCTGGTTAAACATACATTCTGATTGCGTAAGAATTTAAATGGCATTTCCTGAAGGTATCTTACGAGTACAAATTCAACTTGGACCATAAAGTAGAGGATTGCGTTTCACGGATTGCATGCCTCCTTGGTTTTCTTACAAGTTCCTAAGTATCCATTGCACCTTTCTTACTTTCTTTGCTAAGTATGATTGGAGTAGGCATTATTCCAACAGACCCAGAACGCCAGTGTCATATCCCATCGACACCGGGTTCTTTGTACTCAAATTACAGAGCGACCCAAGTTTGTTATCGGTCATAGAGGTAAAATAATATTATTGCCAACGCATTAAATTTAAATATTATAGTCTACCAGCCTTCCCCGTTGTACGGATTCACTTGTCTGTAGTAACATGATCTGAATTGACGAGTCTACCAACCCTAGATGGTGGAAACCAACATAATAACCTGGGTTACAAAATCCCCGTCATTCATAACACAAACGTTGGTCTGAAGCAAACTCAATATGAAAATTCAATAAAGTAGATAGAGTGTGCATTGAATAAGGAAAGAACAATAGCTGACATAAACCTAATCAGTACCGTAATTAACAGTAAATAACTATTATAACTTACAACACCCGGTCACTCTGTAGACTCTACAGCCTCCTCCAGAAACAAATATGTATAATCTAACATTTTAACAAAAAAATAACCGACTTCAAATGAAGTTCATTGTACTTTTGACATGGATACCATTGTCAGATCTCGCTCAAATTTATGTGGGACCACACGACAAGCACCAGCTTTCACTTAAAACAAAAATCATCCAAATCGGTTCACCCAGTCCAAAGTTCTGAGGTAACAAACATAAAAAAAATACAGTCGAATTGAGAACCTCCTCCTTTTTTTGAAGTCGGTTAAAAATGTAAATATACGATCAATCGATATGAATTTACAAGGAAAACTATAAACTATTTTTGTGATTTTTTTCACTAGTCCATCTCCAACCATTTAGCTGGCAAGAGTGGAGGGGACACCTGACTAAGCAAAACTGGCACTTTCAAGCCAAATATTTCGCAAACGGGCGCCTGAATTGAAAAACGATAAGCCCATAATATTTTTGAAGTACTATATTAACTATATCCTACACTATGGGGTACGCAACGAAAAAAAATCATCGACGTGGGACTACCTCCCAGGAAAAATAATGCCTGAAAAAAATATTTTTCAATACTTTATTCTACGATTTTGGAGTTTTAATAAATATGAATATTCATGCCAAATTACAGCTTTATAGAACTAAGGGTCTAAACTCTAAGCGCTATGCTTCGGACAGACGGACATGACGAAACTATAATATTAAAGGTTCAGAGATTTTTCTTCGGAACCCTAAAAAAGATGCAAAATAAATTCTGTACAAGTCAATTAAATGAATGGTTCGTATGGTGAAAAGTTTTTCTGTGGACACACATCGATCAAACAATCAGTAAGTACCAACTGGAGATAAATTAATGATCAAATGATGACAAGAAACTTTTGATGAATCCTTATTAGGATTAACTGTGGTAGATTTTCAAAAGAACATTTTTTATATTAGGGTTCAAATTCTGAACTACGTTCACTTTACTTACCACACGTTATTTGTTTCTGTAGTTTTTCCTCAATTTATTTCGTTTTCTAAACATGGTAATTTAAGTTTTGTGATAAGTATCTCCTTAAAGTCTTTGCAAAAAAACTCAAATGATCATACACTTATTTATTACGTTATTACGATCAATCTTATACCCCTCTTTTTTATGAATTTTGAATTTTGAAGTTCCTATGAAATTTTTGATTGCTATCTATACTAATATTATAAATGCGAAAGTAACTCTGTCTGCTACTCAATAACGCCTAAAACACTGAACCGATTTTGATGAAATTTGGTACAGATATAGAATTGAGCTCGGGAATGAACATAGGATAATTTTTATCCCGGAAAATAGACGTGTTCCAGAGGGATAACTATTCCACACCAAAACCACTGAACCGATTTTGATGAAATTTGGTACAGATATAGAATTGAGCTCGGGAAAGGACATAGGATACTTTTTATCCCGGAAAATAGACCTGTTCCTGAGGGATAACTCTTTCAAGCCACTAAACCGATTTTGATGAAATTTGGTACAGATATAGAATTGAGCTCGGGAAAGGACATAGGATACTTTTTTATCCCGGAAAATAGACCTGTTCCTGAGGGATAACTCTTTCAAGCCACTAAACCGATTTTGATGAAATTTGGTACAGATATAGAATTGAGCTCGGGAATGGACATAGGATACTTTTTATCCCGGAAAATAGACATGTTCCTGAGGGATAACTCTTTCAAGCCACTAAACCGATTTTGATGTTTGGTACAGATATAGAATTGAGCTCGGGAAAGGACATAGGATACTTTTTATCCCGGAAAATAGACCTGTTCCTGAGGGATAACTCTTTCAAGCCACTAAACCGATTTTGATGAAATTTGGTACAGATATAGAATTGAGCTCGGAAAAGGACATAGGATACTTTTTATCCCGGAAAATAGACCTGTTCCTGAGGGATAACTCTTTTAAGCCACTAAACCGATTTTGATAAAATTTAGTACAGATATAGAATTGAGCTCGGGAATGGACATAGGATACTTTTTATCCCGGAAAATAGACCTGTTCCTGAGGTATAACTCTTTCAAGCCACTAAACCGATTTTGATGAAATTTGGTACAGATATAGAATTGAGCTCGGGAAAGGACATAGGATATTTTTTATCCCGGAAAATAGACCTATTCCTGAGGGATAACTCTTTCAAGCCACTGAACCGATTTCGATGAAATTTAGTACAGATATAGAATTGAGCTCGGGAAAGGACATAGGATACTTTTTATCCCGGAAAACAGACCTGTTCCTGAGGGATAAGGTCAAATTTTGTTATATGTAGTTGATAGATTCGTTATATTTTATGAAGCGATTTTTATGACCCTTTTTAGGGTTCCGAAGTCAAAACAGAATTCTCATAGTTTCATCATGCCCGTCCGTCCGTCCGTCCATCCATCCGTCCGTAGCATAGCGCAGAGGCCCTTAGTGCTAGAAAGCTGTAATTTAGCAAGGATATACATGTTTATTTAAACTTCTGGTAGAATAACATTTTTAAAAATATGTTTTTAGTTTTTATTGCGAAATATTCGTAAGTGTTAGACACGTAAAAAAAATCATGGCAATAGCATCAAAAGGAAAACTATCATGGCTATATTATTATTAGCATACGTAGTTATTGAGTTCTATAAACTTAGAACTTCGAAACCCTATATTACCAGTGACCTGACACGCTATTAGCCGGTTTTTTAACCAACTTTAAAAAAGTAGCAGGTTCTCAGTTCGACTGTTATAAACAAAAATTAACTTTAACATAATTTGAAAAATCAATCTTTAAAGGGTTAATTCAGGGAATGTTTATACGTAACTCCGTCATTTTTAGGGTTCTGAAGTAAAATCGGAACCCTAATAGCTTCGTCATGTCCGTCCGTCAGTCTGTCGGTCTGTCCAAAGCAAAGCGCCGAGAACCTTAGTGCTAGAAAGCTATAATTTGGCATGGATATACATATTTATTAAAACTCCAAAATCGTAGAATAAACTACTGAAAAAACTTTTTTTTTCGTGGTACCTCCACTACAGGTAACGTGAGCATTATTTTTTTATTCATCCCTATAGTGTGGGGTATCGTTGAAAAGTTTTTTCAAAAATATTATTCTTTTGAGACCATTTTTGGATGTAGAGTTCCGTTTGCGAAATATTTGGCTTGAAAGTGCTAATTTTGGGTACCCAAGTCAAGTCAAGTGTCCCCCCTAACGGCTAAACGGTTGGAGTTGGACAAGTGAAAACATTCTCAAAAATAGGTTATACGATGGATTTATAAGGAAAACTATCAAGGTTATGTTAACATACGTATCGTAGTTAATGAGTAATAGTCAATAAACTTATTACTTTGGAACCCAATATTGCACGTGGCCTGACACGCATTTGCCCGGTTTTTTAAGGTAAAACTGTGAAAGTTGGTAGTTAGTATGTAATCTATACTAATATTATAAATGCGAAAGTAACTCTGTCTGCTACTCAATAACGCCTAAAACACTGAACCGATTTTGATGAAATTTGGTACAGATATAGAATTGAGCTCGGGAATGAACATAGGATAATTTTTATCCCGGAAAATAGACGTGTTCCAGAGGGATAACTATTCCACACCAAAACCACTGAACCGATTTTGATGAAATTTGGTACAGATATAGAATTGAGCTCGGGAAAGGACATAGGATACTTTTTATCCCGGAAAATAGACCTGTTCCTGAGGGATAACTCTTTCAAGCCACTAAACCGATTTTGATGAAATTTGGTACAGATATAGAATTGAGCTCGGGAAAGGACATAGGATACTTTTTTATCCCGGAAAATAGACCTGTTCCTGAGGGATAACTCTTTCAAGCCACTAAACCGATTTTGATGAAATTTGGTACAGATATAGAATTGAGCTCGGGAATGGACATAGGATACTTTTTATCCCGGAAAATAGACATGTTCCTGAGGGATAACTCTTTCAAGCCACTAAACCGATTTTGATGTTTGGTACAGATATAGAATTGAGCTCGGGAAAGGACATAGGATACTTTTTATCCCGGAAAATAGACCTGTTCCTGAGGGATAACTCTTTCAAGCCACTAAACCGATTTTGATGAAATTTGGTACAGATATAGAATTGAGCTCGGAAAAGGACATAGGATACTTTTTATCCCGGAAAATAGACCTGTTCCTGAGGGATAACTCTTTTAAGCCACTAAACCGATTTTGATAAAATTTAGTACAGATATAGAATTGAGCTCGGGAATGGACATAGGATACTTTTTATCCCGGAAAATAGACCTGTTCCTGAGGTATAACTCTTTCAAGCCACTAAACCGATTTTGATGAAATTTGGTACAGATATAGAATTGAGCTCGGGAAAGGACATAGGATATTTTTTATCCCGGAAAATAGACCTATTCCTGAGGGATAACTCTTTCAAGCCACTGAACCGATTTCGATGAAATTTAGTACAGATATAGAATTGAGCTCGGGAAAGGACATAGGATACTTTTTATCCCGGAAAACAGACCTGTTCCTGAGGGATAAGGTCAAATTTTGTTATATGTAGTTGATAGATTCGTTATATTTTATGAAGCGATTTTTATGACCCTTTTTAGGGTTCCGAAGTCAAAACAGAATTCTCATAGTTTCATCATGCCCGTCCGTCCGTCCGTCCATCCATCCGTCCGTAGCATAGCGCAGAGGCCCTTAGTGCTAGAAAGCTGTAATTTAGCAAGGATATACATGTTTATTTAAACTTCTGGTAGAATAACATTTTTAAAAATATGTTTTTAGTTTTTATTGCGAAATATTCGTAAGTGTTAGACACGTAAAAAAAATCATGGCAATAGCATCAAAAGGAAAACTATCATGGCTATATTATTATTAGCATACGTAGTTATTGAGTTCTATAAACTTAGAACTTCGAAACCCTATATTACCAGTGACCTGACACGCTATTAGCCGGTTTTTTAACCAACTTTAAAAAAGTAGCAGGTTCTCAGTTCGACTGTTATAAACAAAAATTAACTTTAACATAATTTGAAAAATCAATCTTTAAAGGGTTAATTCAGGGAATGTTTATACGTAACTCCGTCATTTTTAGGGTTCTGAAGTAAAATCGGAACCCTAATAGCTTCGTCATGTCCGTCCGTCAGTCTGTCGGTCTGTCCAAAGCAAAGCGCCGAGAACCTTAGTGCTAGAAAGCTATAATTTGGCATGGATATACATATTTATTAAAACTCCAAAATCGTAGAATAAACTACTGAAAAAACTTTTTTTTTCGTGGTACCTCCACTACAGGTAACGTGAGCATTATTTTTTTATTCATCCCTATAGTGTGGGGTATCGTTGAAAAGTTTTTTCAAAAATATTATTCTTTTGAGACCATTTTTGGATGTAGAGTTCCGTTTGCGAAATATTTGGCTTGAAAGTGCTAATTTTGGGTACCCAAGTCAAGTCAAGTGTCCCCCCTAACGGCTAAACGGTTGGAGTTGGACAAGTGAAAACATTCTCAAAAATAGGTTATACGATGGATTTATAAGGAAAACTATCAAGGTTATGTTAACATACGTATCGTAGTTAATGAGTAATAGTCAATAAACTTATTACTTTGGAACCCAATATTGCACGTGGCCTGACACGCATTTGCCCGGTTTTTTAAGGTAAAACTGTGAAAGTTGGTAGTTAGTATGTAATCTTACATAAAACAAAAATAACTGTAACATGATTGTTTGGTAATACATTCCCTAGGCGCTGGCCACACAGAAAAGACGCAAGACACGGACCCGTCGCAGTCGCGGCGCCCGTTTACTTTCATACAAAATGTATGCAGCCGTCGCGACGTAAAACATACAGAAAAGACGGGACGCCCGTCGTTTCTGTATGCGCGCGACCGCGACTGCGACGGGTCCGTGTCTTGCGTCTTTTCTGTGTGGCCGGCGCCCTAAGGTTTAGCCCTAAGGGTTAACTAGAGGTTGTAAGCTTAGAGTATGTTTGGAGTAAGAAGTTGTAAAACGATCAGATGAGTTACCTCATGGTAAGTGGTCACTATCGTCAATGTACATTAGCAACGCTAAAGGAATCACTGATTTGCTGCTGCCCAAAAAGAAAAGAAAGATATTTTTTTTGTGTATTCTGTAAAATTACAATGTAAATTTAAAATTCAAAAACTCTCAGGCCCTGACTTAAACCTCTAAATTCTAAAAAGTTCAATTGTTTTGGGACCTTTTCTATGGGTGGGTCATTAATGGCTCACTACTGAACACTCACTCTTGAGGACGCCTAGAGCATACTCCACCACTTTGCTCCAGTGTGGATTGATGGAGGGATTAGAAATCAACCCAAGTGTCGGAAGTCATTACGCCGGGCGAGGACCTTCAATATGTCATAACGACTGTTACCTTACGACAACAACCGGGACCGACAGCCTTACGTGCCCTCCGAAGCTCGGAGAGCTCAAGAATTTTTTGCCACTAGCGGTCAACTATCCAACTACCGACCGCACTCGCTATTGTTTAACTTCATCGATTACTATTAGAACCGACACAAGCCACTGCGCCCGGGCAATGAATGCTTCTCCCGATGGGTAATTGTTCTAAGAACATGTCACTTTTGCTGTAATTTTGGTGAAGAGTTTAGTATCTTGCTGACTACCAATCACGCTACAATATCAGATCGTAGTTATCATTTCATTATCAACACTAAAGATTTGTTTAATATTTTACTCATTTACATAATACGATAATTATATGTACTAAGTATAGGTGTTTTAGTTTCAACCCATAATGGACTATTACAAGGCACGGGTCTCCTCTCTTCATAGTATGGACAAGTTTGCTGTCAATTTATGAAAAACATGTTTTATACTGAAGGGATCTTTATTTTCGGCGTACGAAGTCGCGGGTAACAGCTAGTTGGAAAATAAGTTCAAAATTGTTAGAAAAAATGCAATAAATGATAATCAAAAAAGTCGTAAATGTAATTTCGATGACTGTGACATTGAAAATAGCTCCAATGTATCTTACATTGGATGGCAGTGATAGTGAAAATGATGATTGAGGTGAGAATAGTGAAGTGACTAATAATGAAAATGGTTATGTTGCTAATTATGTCAATTATGAAAGTAGTGATATGACTGCTGCGATAACTTTGCTTTACTAAACTGTCTTTATTTTTTAGTTATTTATTTACAATTTCTTCTCAGTTATATACTAACAATATGGTAAATAAAAGTATCGCGATAAAATTCCCCAGTCATGCATCGCCACCAATATCACGGGCACACGAGGTCTGTTTAATCTAAATATCAGAATCTCTTTGTTCAGAAACTCGTTACCGCATTCAAGCAGACGCAGCTCTTGAAAAACCTGGGGCCATTACAATCAACCTTTCATGAATTCAGAGCAATTACAATTCTCAGCTAAAAACGTCGCGAACAAAACTACAGTAATGTGAGGTTTTATTTTAAAAATGATGTCTCGCAATGGCGTAGTTTGGCACGGGTCGCGTGTAGTTGGTAGTGGATCTTGAATATTCACAGTGAGTTGTTTTCGCAAGCCAAGAGGACAATGACCGATTTCATTCGTTTGTGAAAAATGTGCAGTGATTTTGTGTGAAATGGAAGCCATATTTTCTCATTTAATATCTGCAATTACATTTAAATGCGGCATGCCCGCAGCCTTTCATAAAAAATAGTCACGCCTGACCTCATTTCTCTCATGAAGATGGCGAACTATTTCTATCGGCGTTTTCTCTAGACAACCGGTTAATTCTTATTCGTCAGTATAGAAGGACATTATCCAATAGATGATCGCTATCGGGTCAAGTCAGAAACCCTACAGAGGCTACAATGCCTTGCAGTTACTTTGCAAAATTATGTTTTCTTCGTTACTTCGTTATTATGTAGACACTAAAAAATGTTATGTAACAATTGAATATCATAGGATTATTATATGAGTTTCAAATAAGTAAAGACACAAAAAAACACAAAATGTTGAATCATAACAGCGTAAATAGAAAAAAATACAGAACTTGTTTGAATGTAACGGCATTCAATATTTTCAATTAAATATTACAAAATTTCATGTGTCCAACCATAATTTCTTATTTTATATTTGAGTACTAAGATATCAATTAATAGATTGTCATAATTCGTAACGTATGTGTGCATTATATTATGCATGCATGTATGGTACTTTAAGTTGAAATAACGTTTAATTTTCCGATTCCCCGTTTCAAAAACATGATCAGTTCTGATGCGTTCTTAACTTGAATAATGAATTATGCTATGTTTATTTTTATAGTGATGATATTTGTGCCGACAACCTAACAGACGATACATCTAATGGTAATTAATTATCGTCACACATAGACATCAGATACCCCTTGGGCATCTCGGATGCGTTGCCGGTAAAGAATGGAATGAGAAGAGAGAAAGAAAGAACTAACTCTCGAGCCTCCACCCGTATTACCTATAGGATATAATACAATATACTCGTAATTTAAAAAGAATATAATAGGAATAGAACTTCATGACTAACTGAATTTATTATTTTGTTTCATAATGAAGAACTTATCCTAAATTAAAGAGTATGCAGCAATTATGATAAAATAGGAATTAAAATTAAAAAGTACCGATACTATGATTAAGTTTAAAAAGAATTCATTTCAATTAAATATAACATAATGATTTATACAGTCATCGTTCATGTATCATGATAAAGTAACCAAAGAAGGCACGATTCACAAACAATTTTGAACACATTTTAGAACATCATTAGGGTAACTAACAACGACCTTCATAACTTTGCCTGGCAGGCCAAGTTCATCAAAAATGTAGGATTCGTCCAAAAACAATAGATAACGTAAATAGGTAACGTGATCAATAATTCGTTGGCACGACCAAAGGATCGACTAGATAACAATGTTGACAGGCGCCAATCCCAGTGTATATCGCCAACCGCCATGCTATATCAAAACCTATTTTCACCCTACACACAGACCAATGTAGCGTGTTCTACACGGTTATCACGCCGCGTACTTCAACAAAGAGCAATTTTAAGGAGCTACAGATAACGAGCCGATCGATACAGACGAACTCAAATGAGATTTTCCTTGAACAATCTCATGGTTTTCACGTCGCATCGTAGCGGACCGCCGTACTCGTATATTAATTAGTGATACATGTTGCGATGCGGGAGGGCGTGTATATAGTCGTACTCACGGTAGTAGCAGGTCCTCGGACGTGTTACATGGGCCCGCGGTTCACTGCACCGTCGGCCCGTCAGCCGTGACAACAGATGCACCTTCCGTCCACTCTGTCCTGGACTTGCGTAACATTTATATAACGAGACACATACCGTCCATTAACAGAACCGTTCGGTCAGAGGCGGGCTCGCGCACGGCTCCCGACACCGCTCCGTCCTGCCATTTTGGATTCGATCAGACGACAAGGCGGGATCGCGCGGAGTTCGACGACGGCGCTTCCTTCCGACGAGGACGCGGGTTTCGGGCGTGATTCTCTTTTAAATTCAGGATGTCACGGAACTACGTACGGAGGGAAAATAAAAAAATGTGATTCGGTCGGGCGGAGCGGTCGGCCGGCTGCGAGTGGCACATGCCGCTCGATAGTCGGGCGCGTGCGCGGGACCCGACCGCGTGACGTCACGCGCCCTCGCGCCGCCGCCGTGCCTCCGCGACCTCCTCAATGAGCCGTCGCCGTCGCCCTACCACTCTACACACACACCATTATTATTTAACTGACACCGCCACTTGGACATCAATCTAATTAATCTGACTACTGCCGTCGGATGCCTCGACAGATGTTACCACGAAACGTTTTGGCGGATTGCAATCGGAAACTTTTCGGCAGCTGGAGAGCTGGCCGCACTCATAGTTCCGTTTTTCAATTTTCATAATAGCCGTGTTTTGTTCGCTGTTGGAGCTAAAAATTTTTTGGCTCCAATTCAACGAATGGTAGCTTTATGAGAAAATAAAAAAGACAATAACCATTTCATCTTCTTTTTCCGTTTCCATTATCACTATATGTACAACTGAACACCTTAAAAGTAGACTAAAAAATCCGTTAAGCACTCGAGCCGGCTATGATCGCACTAACTGTACCCGCAACGATTGCACCCCAAGTACTAGTACACGCAGGCTCAAACTGTTGCCAAATTGAGACTATTTGGGGCGCCATACTATTACTATTTACTTACTTACAGGGCAGATAGATGACAGGGGTGTAATGAAATGGAATAATTTTGCAAACTCTGCGGATTAACAAACTAGACACGAGAAATACAATAAAGGAGGCCTGGAGCCCACAGATCAGCCCTACTCCCGTGCTTATTTTGTGATCATACACGATATACTCCCTAATGGACTTCGGCTAAACTAGACTTTGCAAATATCAGTTTCAAATCCTTCTTCGCTATTGAAAAGGCCTAGAACGTACTCCATCGTCTCCATCACACTGCTCCAGTGCGTACTAATAGAAGAGTTAGTGGTAAACACAAACGTTGACAGAATACCCATTCGAGGGACCTCCAAAAATAAGAGTCAGTCCCGTAAATTAAAACACCCAACCACTTGCCTCACGCCGTCATTTTATACTTTTATATTGTTGAACCATAGAAAATTCACCCAAACCTTAATTTGACGGTGGTGGAACCCATTCATCCATTGGATTTTAGAATCCATACTCCCTGAGCTCTAATTTGTATAAAAAGAGGGCTTTCCAATTCAGTTGTATTTTTTTATGTTCCTCAGAACTCTGTGATTTATGAACGGATTTGGAAAATTATATGCATTATATGTTAAAGAATAAATACTTCCAGATTATCAAGTCAGTTCTGATGATGAAATCCGTGTGAAATCTAAAAAGCTTCTCCAATATTATTGGTTTAACATACGGAGATTTTGATATAGGTGTTTAGCGATAATTTTAGTGGTTCTTAATCGAAGATTAGTTATTTCTTTGAAGTCGGTTATTTTTGGTAAAATTTTGTGATTTCCATATTCCACCAAATCTGTAGTTGTTAAGTGTATCCACGATCTCATAGAAGTCATTTATCGTTCCTGATCCTAAGTGTTATATTATAAGCAGACAATAAGATGTATCAGGTGCTATTGAACAAACACTGGTAAGCTGTTAAGATTCGATGAAAATTGTTAATTCTTACCTTGTCTCCATCACAACGTTCACAATTCACGTCAACTATAATAATTCCATTAGCAGATTGCACACAATCACCGTTATCGTTCCAAACATTTGCATCTAAAACATATTCATCACCAGTACTTATATTTTGCGAAACGTCTTTGATATCAGACCGTTTTTCATAATAACCATCTACAGTTTGTACTGACTTATTTTTTTGCTTTTGTGCTCTTTTACTTCCCAGTTTTCCACTACTCATTACAACTCGCTTTCTAGACGTATCTTCGGACTTTTTTGTTTTACATAACCTCGGCATTTTGCTCTTGGCTAAAGAGAAACAGTTTGAAAAACAATTTGCATTCATACTTTATTAGATTTTACTGACTACGAGCTTAATCCATTAAAGGATTCAAACCGTACTAATAAAAACGCAATAGTTTGATTAACGCTATTGAACGCTGTATCTCTTTTTGATATGCTTCTGATATGCTTTTTGATAAAAATAAATTAAATCAATGAATCAAGATTTGATTACAGTTATTATGACAAAAAATGTGATTGAAATTCTTCATCATAAAATTATACTATACATACCGCACCAGTGGACTAGGATTACTATGAACGATTCAGGTCTAGGTACAATGAAAATCAACATTGCCTATCAACATATTAAATAATACCTAAATTAGTTACAATAGAATGAATCATGATTCTTAAATATTACCTATCATTATAGATTCACAGGAGTATACTCGTAAGTTTTGAGTTTCGTCTGTACGATTACAGAATCCCAGAGCTGGAGGGCCAGTAGTAGTTTATCTATACCTATAAGTAAATCTTTTCTCTTTCTCTGTTTCTCTTTTTATGTTTTATTTTCTTATACACTTATGAGCAAAAGCTTTACCAGTGCCTTAGATCATTTACTCCTCGTACCAATTCGTAACGGTGAAGTAAGATGAAGAGCACTTCAAGATTCCTTTTAAACAACTACGAAAAGTCCAAACATCACACTTTACTTGCTGTATTTGTTCAATCGATTTGGAAAATTATTTTTTACTAGCTGATACCCGCGACTTCGTACGCTGAAAATAAGGATGCCTTCATTATAAAACATGTTTTTCGTAAATTAAGAGCAAACTTGTCCGGACTATGAGGAGAGGAGATCCGTGCCTTGTAGTAGCCCATTATGGGTTGAAGCTTTTACACCTACACTTAGTAAGTATAACGTATTATGTAAATGAGTGAAATATTAAACAAATCTCTAGTGTTGTATCATGCACTCTAAAATTGCTAAAACAATAAAATGATAACTACGATCTGATTTTCTAGTGTGATTGGTAGTCAGCAAGATACCAAACTCTTCACCAAAATTACAGCATAAGTGACATGTTAGAACCCATTAATTATCCATTGGAAGAAGCGCATAGCCCGGACGTCGCGGCTTGTGTTGGTCCTAATAGTAATCGAGCGCGATCGGTAGTTGGATAGGTGACCGCTAGTGGCAAAAAATTCTTGAACCCTCCGTGTTCCGGAGAGCACGTAAAGCTGTTGGTCTGGTTACTGTCGTAAGATAACAGTCGTTATGACATGTCGGAGGCCCTCGCCCGGCGCAATAACTTCCGACGCTTGGGTTGGTCTCTAATCCCTCCACCAATCCGCACTGGAGCAAAGTGGTGGAGTATACTCTAGGCCTCCTCAAGAGAAGAGAGCCATACTCAATAGTAAACAATTAATGACCCATCCATATGAAAGGTCCCAAAATAGTTGAACTTTTTAGAGTTTAGAGGTTTATATCATATAACATTGTCATTTTACACAATAGGTACACCAAAAACGTTCCTTCCTTTTCTTTTTTGGGCAGCAACGAATCAGTGATTCCTTTAGCGCTGCTAATGTACACTGTCGAAAGTGACCACTTACTATGGGGTGACTCATCTGTTCGTTTGCCGGCTATTTACATAAAAAGTAACAAAAAACATTTTTCATCTCTTTTAAATTTAGATAATAATTGCTAATCATAAAAAAAACTAAGAACAAAATTTGAAGTCAAATGAATATGATTTTCTCCTAACCCATACAAACTTTCAACCCTTAGCCCTTAGCATCTAAATGAAAATATTTTATAGTTAATTTTTGTTTGTAGCGAAAAGCTAACATGGCGGTATGTTTTCACATTTGTGTTCTAAAATTATGAAGTTTCTAAATGAGATGAATTTCCCAAAAAAAAAATATTTCACAATTAATTTTTGTTTTTGGCTATGAGCTTACATATGAATTTTTATATTTCTGAGTTGGA
Organism: Thymelicus lineola; assembly: GCA_963932265.1. Taxonomy (NCBI): domain Eukaryota; kingdom Metazoa; phylum Arthropoda; class Insecta; order Lepidoptera; family Hesperiidae; genus Thymelicus; species Thymelicus lineola. The sequence goes on along the minus strand of OZ010681.1, from coordinate 7,889,305 downwards.
AGATGACGAAGATTCATACAAACTTGTAACCTCTAGTTTTAGCCCTTAGCCTTACATCCCGTATTACCAAACAATTGTGTTACAGTTATTTTTGTTTTTTAATGTAAGATTACATTTTAGCTGTATTAGAGCGGCTTAGAATACAAACTCCAATCCCACGCCGGATGGGTGTTGTAAGAGGCGACTAAATCCTGCCCACTGGTGGTAGGGCCCCTTGAGGGATAATATTGGTATTATTGATTTTAATTGTACATTAATACCATTATTACTATTATTATTTCTCCATGGGGTTCGTCTGGATAGCTACCACCCTTGAGCATAAGTCAGCCGCCAAACGACTCGTGTTCCGGCTGGGGGCTTGAGAGCCAGTTCTTTCTTTCTTTTTCTTCTCTCTTTCTTGGCTGGCAACGCATCAGTGATGCCTTTGGTGTAGCTGATGTCCATGGGCGACGATATCCAGTTACCATCAGGTGGATCGTCAGCTTGTTTGCCAGCTATTTCCATAAAAAAAACATAATAATTAGCAACTTTCACAGTTTTAACTTCAAAAAACTGGGCAAGTGCATGTCAGGCCACGCGCAATGTAGGGTTCCAAAGTAGTAAGTTTATCAACTATTACTCATTAACTACTTATGCTAACATAGCCGTGATAGTTTTCCTTGTAAATCCATCGTATAACTTATTTTTGAGAACTTTTTTACTTGTCCAACTCCAACGGCTTAGCCGGCAGACAAAAGCCTGTTTCTAACCAAAATTAGCACTTTTAAGTCAAATAGTTATGTCGCAAATGGAACCCTAAATGCAAAAATGGTCTCAAAAGACCCATAATATTTTTGAAAGACCTTTTCACACTATAGGAAGACATAAAAAAATAATCCTCACGTTACATGTAGGAAGTACCCTGAAAAAAATTTTTTTTCAATGTTTTATTCTACGATTTTGGTACTTAATATATTTAGTAATTTATATATTAAAACCCACGATACAATCACAAAGTATTCTTCTAGGAGCAGGTTTTTAAAAATAAGCAATATTCACATTAATTTGTATTTTTTTTCTTTGTCTTGAAAATTTTTGAAAAACTGAAAAACACATGTTCCATCAATTTAAGCAAGGAACATTTGTTTTGTTGAAAAATCATTTATTTAGAAATCACAGACAGACACTTCAATTTTATTTATTTTTGTTTGAATTATAGTAAATTAAAAAATAAGTACTTCAGTGCCACGCTTTGGCCTTGCAAAATATAAAAAAAAACTAAGAAATTTATGTATGCCCTAATTTGTAAGAAGAAATGGTTTTTGTATGTTTAAAACAAATTAATTCATATTTTATTTTCTCGCTTTGTTATGGAACCCTAAAAAATTGCCTATAATTTGAGTTGAAGACTCGATATCGTAGTAAAGTCCTGTTGAAATCCGTTCAGTGGCTTCAGAATTAATGAAGATAAACAAACAGACAAACAAAAATTAAAAAGCTCATTTTTACGTTTTGACATTGTGAAAGTAACAATTTACAACATGAAAAATGCAGTTATTTCGAAATCACATAGTCGTTGGCGTGAATCAACAAATACAGAGCCATCTAGTGGCCAAGACAGTAAATGATTATTTGTTGGATATCGTTTACTCATACATACTTAATTTGCGTTTTTCTATCACTTCCAAGGTGAAATTTATAAAATGCTGAAATTATATTGGAGAACATAGATACGCAAACAATATGCTCTTAATAACAAAATAAAAAAATAGATATTTGAAAAATAAGCAATATTCACATTAATTTGTATTTTTTTTCTTTTTCTTGCAAAATTTTGAAAAACTGAGAAACACATGTTTCATCAATTTAAGCAAGGAACATTTGTTGCAAATTTGAAGCAAATCGGTTGATGTATAATTTTCCATACATACTTTCATCGCGTTTCCCAGGGAAACCTTTTAATTTTTCGGGATAAAAAGTATTCTAAAATATGACCCGAAGTATTAGTAACAATTTTACCAATTTTCATCAAAATCCGTTCAAGGGTTTTCATGTGATGCCCGGACAGACAAACAGACAGACAGACAATAATTCTAAAAAAAATATTTTTGTGCTCTAACACGTTACTGAAGTGCCTCCTAATTGAAATTTTTAAAAAATATTCAATGTACAGAAAATTTGCCCTTTGAGTTTTATTATAGTATAGATTTGAAAAAATAAATATTTTTCAAGGGATAAAGAATTCCCCAATTGAGGTTCAGATTCAATCTTCCATTTATAAGAAGGATACAGTATGTAAAAACAAATTAATCTTTTTACCTTATTAATGTTATAAAACCTTTATAATTATAACCATTAGCATCCGATATCATTTGGGTTTCGTAAAAGAATATTCCAATTAGTAGAATATTACTTTATCAAAATGGAGTCAGCTATAACTTGGAAATTAAATTAATAGCAATTTCGTTTAGGAAATTGACTCCGATTTGCGATAAACTAGTTAAGAATTAACTAGTGGGCAAGTTGGTAGATGAATATTTGCTAAGCTAGTAAACTTGAAGCCCTCATAGCCCGGCGGCTTGTGTCGACCCTGATCGACCGATTTAAACAATAGCGGTAAGTAGCTAGTGGCTATTCTTTAGTGTTCCCATACTTCGGAGGGCACGTAAAGCCCTCGGTCCAGGTTGTTAGATAATAGTGGCGATCGAGCGGCATGGCAACTTCCGACACTTAGTTTGGCCAGTAACCACTCCATCAATCCGCACTGAAGCAGCCTGGTGGCGTATGCTGTAGGCACCTCAAGAGGAGAAACCCGTGCTCACAGCTCAGTAGGGTCTATCAATGAGTTGAACCCAATACATCGCAAAAGTAGATGAGCGTTAATACAGTTCTGTAGCTCGAGTGTGAGTTTCTAACATAAAACGGCTAAACGCAACTATCGCGTTAATCGAGATGACTCAAACATTTTAGTAAACATATTTTATGCGAGTGTGTTCCTTATACATCGTCAACGTTGAATGTAACTTAACATACGAGTGGAGGCATTTTGACGTGTGCGCGAGTGTAAGTTACTATTTTGTAGTTAACTATTGAAAAAATACGCAACCAAAGTAGTAGAGTTACTCACTTGATGTTTGACAAGTGAAACGCATTTTTTGGTAATAGTTTATTTGATTTTATTATGGATAGCCTCAGGGATTATTTACAATAAAATTACACATAATTTTTTCCTTCTCTTTGCATATTTATATTTTCAATATTTCCAATAATACAATACTATTTTGCTATTTTTAACTTGACAATGAAATGACAATAGTGTTATTCTCAAATACTATGGTAACCAAAACAGGGTTGCTCATCTACAATGTACAAATGTAGGGTCGCTAAACATTCATTTATTAAAATAGGCTTACAGTATGAAGTGAAAATTGATTTAAGCAATATGTTGAATGGAGCAGCGCGTAATTACCTACTTTGCTTGGAAGATGTTGGCGGAAGCCCAGTGTCCTGTTTAATAAACGTTACAATTCGACAATTTTGTAAATAAGTGACATATTTGTTAAATTTTATGACAAGTGCTGTTTAATAAACCTTACAATTATGTAAGAATTTTACATATAAAAATCCTACAAATATTAGAATTGTAAATGCTGTTTAATAAACGTTTACATATGTAGAAAACGCCTGTAGATTTCGATGAAATATTGTATCTACAAATTTATAATTGTAAGTCTGAGTTGTAAGTTACAAATTACATAAAATGTAAATTTTTGTTGAAGAAATTTACGAGGATAGATTTCAAAATTTTAAAAATATTTAGAATTTGGTTTTACCAATTAGCTTACAGAGTGCTTTCCTATTTGTTTGATTTTTAACGAAACTTGTGAAACACAATAACAAAATTACGTTTTTGTCTATAATATACAATAATGTTTAAAAAAAATGTAGATACGTCATGCCCTTACCAATCAACCAAAAAATCTGTTCCGAAAAGAGCTACAACATCTTTTGTTTCACTACACCAATCACACTACAATAATGCACGAAGGCATTTTAACGTTGTATGTCAAATCTCAAGCACTTCTGACAACAAAAGCGTCCATATCGTCTTGTATTGACAGAACGACTATGAACCAAATAGAGGTCAATTGACCTCTCTTACGATCTTCATCTTCGGCGCGCTAGTGACATATCTACCTCTTTTTTACTTATAATATCATTTATAATATACCTTTAATTTGACAGTGACGTGTTAGAATCGTATTTAAGATCATTTCCTATTTTTGTTACCAAATATTCGAATGTAGTTTTGCTAACCCGAATTTTTTCGTTGAATGTAAAATCTGTCACATCAAAAGCAAAGTTAATACTTTTACGAAAAACTCGCCGCCGCCGCCCTTATACATATACATATATTCATCGTCACTACTGTTACTACTTCCACTACTAGTTGTTAGAATCATTTTTTTTGTGTAGGTATAACAAATAAATTTCGTTACTTGAGACACTAAATTGTAAATTTCTGACACAAGACAAGTCCACCTGTCGGAATTGTTCTACAATTTACAAAATGTGTAAACTTGTAAATTACAAGTATTGTTCAATAAAACAGTTTTCCCTACAAATATGTCAATTGTCACCTGTAGAGAGAAAATGTTTATTAAACAGAAATATGTAAAATTGTAGGTACAATTCTACAATTTTGTCAATTTTCTACCATGGTAAACTTGTAAGTTGTATTCTTTATTAAACAGAAACTTGTAGATTTGTAACTTGTAATTTACAATTACAATTTACAATTTGTAAAGTTTATTAAACAGGGCACAGGCTCAACATAAGCGCAATCATCAGCGAAAACAACGGCCTATATTCCGAGCCTCTTTTAAAGCATCCCATTATATCATCCCGATTCCCGACACATGTAAATAATCGAATGTCAATGAATAAAGTTTTTAAATTTTCATGTACAAAGTTTTTTCGTATGCTCTTTATTTCGAAAATCCTAATTTTTACCTTGTCTATCTTTGCATATAAATAAATTAATAAAATTAATTATTAACTTCTTTGCATAATTGGCCAATGAATTATATAAAAATTGAGAAATTGAAAAATCTACCATACGGGGAATACCCACGACCATCGAATTTCGAGTCCGAGCTCTTAGGCGCTACGCCAACTCAACTCGTGCTATAATAATATATGCATCTTCGTAATTAAAGTAATATTCATAAGGTATGAAACTTTTTTATTTTCATGTAATGTGCGTAACAAAAACGTCAAATGTTTGATATCATAGCATCACGATGCTATTGTTTTATCTCATTTCTTCTTTAAGTTTAAAGCGGAACACCTATAGCTCATTCATAAAAAAACATAATGCGCCTAAAATAAGTTTCCCTTGACTGCCTCTGTAAGCTTAGTAATAGTGTACTTTTAAAATTAGATGAGTTGTAAGTGCAACTATGCTAATAACGAAGTGAGCAAACGAATAACTTTTTCGTTGATGTTTAAGGAACTCACACTCGCATAAAATACGAGTACTAAAATGTTTGAGTCATCTCGATTCCCGTGATAGTTGAGTTTTTAGTTTTTTTTTAGAAACTTACACTCGAGCTACTTATTTTAAAAGTACACTATTCCTAAGCTTACAAAGGCAGTTAAGTGAAACTTATTTTAGGCGCATTATGTTTTTTTTATCAATGAGCTATAGCTGTTTCGCTTTAAGCATAAAGAACAAATGAGATAAAACAATAGCATAGCATCTGTTACTATGACTACTATTATGTTTTGTTACTATGACGACCTATTACCAAACAATGCGTTTCACTTGTCAAACATCGCACACGTCAAAATACCTCCACTCGAATGGTTACATTCAATGTTGACTAAAAATTTCACGTAAACGATATTTTGAAACTCACACTCGCAGTGTAGTTGTTTTAACTGTCCGCTAGAGGCGCTGACAATAACTCCATACATTTTGATTGCATAGACGCAAACGCGTTGGTGAAGTAAATGCTTGCAAAAACTCACACTTGAGCTACTGGCCTTGAAGTATCACTCTTTACTATTCTTTATTAATTTACTAGTGGATACCCCACGTGTTCCACTATGCTAATAAAATTTCTGATGACAATGACAGATCACTGTATTTGTGTCAACACAGGCCTGTTTGTGCGCCATCTTTACATAATATTTTCAAAATTTTGTATGGGAAAAGTGGATAATCGACTTTATCAATGGATTGAATGTGCCTAATTCATTGTTTTAGTGGCATCAAACCACCTTAGGGTTATTGCCTTTCAAATGAAACCATTTTGAGGCTTGTCGGTTGGATGATTTCGAAGTCTATAAAGGACATCCGTACAAACATTTTTTGTGTTTTATGTAATATAGACTAGCTGACCCGGCGAACTTCGTATCGCCTAACAATAAATGAATATAGTGACACTTTTGGTTGGTTTAACAAATCAGAGCTCATTAAAATCGGTACAGCCGTTCTTAGCCGTTATAGTTTGTGTGTGCCTGTCTCCTCTCCCTCTCCCTCACCATCTGCCTCTGCCTCTCCCCCTCCTTGCTTGCGTGCTGCTAAATCATAACAGCAAGGAAGAACCATAAAAATAATGATTATATTAAACATTGCACCTAACATCTTATCAGTTTTCGCCATTATATTCTTCGCCGTTAATATTCTTGCAAAGCAATTGTATGTAGGTATGAAAATAATAAACCTTTTAATTAATTTGTATGAAAGTATAAAACTCTGTCCGCGTGAAGCTTTAAAGGCCGCTAGAGCCAACAGCATCTGTCCATTCGAAAAAAGGAAAACCTATGTTACCTACCTATATATGAATTTAACATTACCTATTATTTTAGCTACATATTAAGGACTGAGATATATAAAAACACAAATCTTAAAATATACACGTATAATATTCTTCAAAAGAGTATCATAATAATAATGATTATAACATAATAATAATGATTACAAACATTTGGCACCTAAGTTACCCTGTAGAGCCTATGATGCAAATAATAAAATAAATTTATCGTAAAAAGATAATTCAATAGAAAGTATTTACATTAAGTTAATAAATAAGACCTTGGCTCATGAAAAAAAGTAATTTAAATAACTACATCAGAAAATAAAAACAAAATGTAGAGCCCGCAAAGTAAAGAAGATTCTCAACAATTAAAGTTAATAATATTATCTTTGACATTATCATTTTTCTTTACTTTCTGGTTGTGCTTTATGAAGATTTTACATAACTTTGGTAACTAGAAAATTAGGAAAGTAAGTTAGGAAAAGTATTCTATATCACTAACATTTTCAATTTAACCTACTACTTACTTTGTATGTAGTAGGTCTATTGTATTTAATGTCCGAGCAATCTTAATTTTCTTGAATTAATTTTGATATTTAGTTATACAATAAACAGACATAAAAATCATATTTGAAAACTCGTCAAATTAAGGTGAATTTTATTATCTTAATTATTTTCGTAATAAAATCGATTTACATTTCAATCGAGGTTAAAATATTTTATTTAAACTTTCTTAGAATCAGATTAATTAAAAAAACTTACCAAGTTATTAAAGAAGAATACGTTTGAATAATGTAAAGTCTGAAATCGATCTTAGGACAACAAAGAGAGTAAAATAAATTCCTAACGGAATTTTAAATCAAAATAACCTTCAGATCCATTTCAGACCCGTTATAATATAACCTTACCTAACTGTAAAAGTATTTATTCCTAAAAATATTTTACAAAAATAATTAATATCTTCTATGCGACATCGAATGTAAGTTATACTAGACCAGTGCAGTACCAGTTTAAGCGAAAAGTTTATAAGATTATAGAAATTGTAATATTTTTAAGAATAACATTTATTTGGGATGAACTATAGAAATCGTTAAAGATAAACTTATTACCTACCTTTTATTAGTAGTACGAATAGAGGAATTAATTCGTTTTTGTGAAATAACAAAAAGTTTACGTACACAAAGATCAATTTAGATACCTTGAACCAGCCACGAGACGGAACGACAAATGTAAGTTAAAAAATTTAATGGTAAAATGACAAAGAAAAATAACTCGTACTTCAAACCAAGGTTAATTGTTTTGCATGAAACATGATGTGTAACAAAAAATTTAAGTAATGTCTAAAACATACTGGTAAAGGCAAGATAACGGTTGGCTGAATTTAAGTTGCAATTAACATTTACTATTAGACTAGACACGGCAATAAAAATTATAAAAAATCTACACACAAATATTAAGAGCATGACGAGGAGTCTTTATCTCATAAAATATTTGAAATTGTTAGTGTGTGTAGATATTCGATGGATTTATGAAAAATAATGATGTGAAATTAAAACTGTGGGTCACTTCATGTTCTACATCAGGTCCCTGTGGTGTGCGCTCTAACTACCAGATCAGTCGATATCTAAACTTTTGAAGCTACTGGTAAAACTGGCAAACATTCCTTTACTCGGTTTCTTGATTCTCTTCTTCTCATCAGTCTTGAATATCTCCGATTCTATTAACCAATCCCTGTAATTCTCCTCCATGTTCTTCCGTTGTTCTTCGTGTAATTCCTTTACAGATGGCTGGAGACCGCCGTAATCTTCTGGCAGTAACTCCTTATCGACCACCGACGCAGGACCTTCGGAGGAGAAGTTGAGTAGATTGAGGAGATTGGAATGTATGAGCGGCTTGACGAGACACATCACTTGGTTAATGAAGGACACTGTGTGCACCACATGGATCTTCTTCAGACGACACGGGTGGGCGTTCTGAAAACAATTAATAGATACTTATTTATGAATTACGTTTTTCATTAAGATTTTTTGACATCAATGTAATGTATTAATTGCCTTATCGACCTGTTCCATAACTGGTTAATTTTATGGACAGTGGACACCCAATAACCAAATAGACAAATATTGATTTCGTCAACATGCCAACGTCGAACATTTCAGTTACCGTTCTTAGTTTTGAATAATGACTTCTAGGATTTATCTATCAAACTAATATGTGAGCTTTGACAGTTAAAATTATGTTCAATACTCTCAAAGAAGATGTCTATAAGCCGAAGTGTTTTCTCTGGAAAAATTCTCAGACTCCCTTTCCCGCTACATATTGCTAAGTTAAGTAAAAATACTAAACCTAACATACCTGTATGTAATGCATAAAAGCTCGAAGTGCAGGTAACGTCACACGGGTAAGATGACCTAGACTGCAACCCTTCATATCAAAGATGACGATATATCCCTCGGAGAGTCTATCTTCGGATAGCTTGACGTCGTTAAACATACAAAAGACTCGAACGGCATCCGCGAAGTTGAGTTTGCTGTAGTCCAGGTCAGATAGCCGGTAAAGAAGAACATGGAAGCCTTCTTCAGTCGGCTTAGGAAGAGCAACCATTTGTCTATGAAGGAAATACGTAAAATTATGTTATGTTGGTCGTAATTCAAGCATATTAATAAAATAGGTACATCATGCAAGGTAATATAAAGCAGTATTAAATGTTATGTATATCGAACTTAAATTGTAAACAGTTTAACTTGCATAAGTAGGTAAGAATGTTATTTAATTATCTTCATTTATAGATACATTAATTGTGTGTTACTTTAGCTTTAACTAAAAAAAAATCCTTTCTCGTTCCCATTATTTATAGAAATGACCAAGTAGGTACCTTAATGTTCGCGATATGCATGCTTTTTATCCTGCGATCACAAATATCCAGGGTTATCTTTTTAATAAAAATTTTATTCACAACCTTTAATAAATTGTTCATTGTAACTTTTGTATCGCGTGAATAGGTCCATATTTTATCCCTTTTATCCCGTCTTGCAAGTAAGATGGATGTGCTTACAGGTACTATTATCTAGTTTGTGGCGCAACACAGTATTTTAATTACGGCAGATTAACTACTCACGTAATATCTAAAATAGTTTTATTCTTAGGAAGTAGCGGGTCTCTATTAGTGAAGAGATCCGGAGTGTTGTTCCTCAAGGTGAAGTAGCACTCTATCGTGTCCTTGGTTTCCTTCTCCTTGTAATAATTGGAATGGAGGAAAAGGAACACGTACTCGTCCGAGATGTACGGCAAATGAGGCTGGCTTTTCATCCTGGAAATTAATGAAGCTAAACTTAAAACTCATCTTGTGGAGAAAAGCAACATCAGAAATACTTGAATAGCTAATTTTATATAACATCGTCCCTGAAATAAAATAGATTTATAAAAAGTTTCACTAAGATATATTTGAATCCCATTGCCTATCAGGATTAATTCTAAAACAAACAAAAAAGTGCTAATGTATAAACCGTATAGGCGATGAGAACGGCATAGACACACTGGTTAGACTTTAAGATCGGAAGAAAAGCCGATACTGTCTATTGGCCGAATGTATGAGAAAGTTTAGGTTGTAGTATAGGCAAAATGTCTCTCCAGACATCGCGTATGAACAAACATCACCACATCTGAGGTTAGTGCAATTAGTGTGTGTGAAAGTCACAGACCAGAGTTAATACGTAACTACCCAACAAAACCTTCTCTACACTAGATGATAATCATAGGTAATTTATTCCACTCATATTATGCTGTCATAACAGAAGAGTCATGAAGAAAAACTACATATTTAGAATACGGAATATGTCAATCTATTAATATATCATTGAGCAAAGTAAAAGGATTATTATTGGATAACCAATACCGTAGAATACACATTCTTCCACATGTTTTTTTTTCGTGTCAAGTTACAAAGTGACCTTGTTTGTCACGCGTGTTATGAGGAACGACTTTTTCGTTCAATATTGTAAGTAACACTTATAAGCGGCAATTTCCATCACGTATTTCCATCACAAACTAAAAATAATTTTGCCTAAGAAATATCTGTAGTTCGTTTTGGTATTGATTTTAAGTCTGTTGTCCGGATTAATTAATAATTTTCAGTATTTATTATAAGTTACTTAGTTCCAAAAATAACATCATTCGGTTCATAAAACAAAAGCTGAAAAAAATCAGAAATAGGTCATTGCAGTCGGTAACGCCCCTACGCTGTGGCTACGATGACCGAGTAGGTACTTTTTTCGATGCTAAAAATAAAATTTTTGCTTTATTTGACTGTTCTGAATCCAGTTTTAACCAACTTTTATCAAATTGCTCCTATTAAGCTTAGCCGCGTTTCTTATTAGGCTGTGCGGTAGAAAGTGACCTCACTTGGAATTCCATCTCTGCATCTCTCATTATAAGTCGTCATCATTTTAATATTTTTTAGGACTTTATGTACTTTTGACCGTATTCAGATATTACCATTTATGAGGGAGACCTTGCAGCTCACAAATATATAAGTTTTGATTTGCAGTTTTTGTAAAAGGTCTATCACTAAACGAATTTTACGGTTTGAAGGCAAGGATACTATTTTAGGTGAAGGCAAAAATACTATTTTAGGTCTGTATGTACTTAACATAATTTTACCTAAATTATAATATATAAAACCGTCCATAGAAAGATGTCACAGACATTAAAAGTATCCTTAATCCATTGCCGACGAAGGTGAAGGTAATAATTATTAATTTAAAATGTATGAGCAAAATTATTTTAATAAGGTTTATAGTATAAGTACATCTATTTTTAGGGTTCCGTACGTTAAAAGGAGCACGAAACCCTTAAAGGATCAGTTTGTTGTCCGTCCGTCTGTCTGTCTATCTGTCTGTCAAGTCCCATTTTTTTAATTACTTTGACACTCGTAAGGGAATCAAAATACTTCCCATTGACATAGAATCATAAAAAGCAAGAGCCTGTCTTATAGACACAACTATACTTACATCACAAAAAAAACTTTTACTATTTGCAGTTGGTAAATTGATCGCGACCTATTGCGAATTGCGATGTATGCGGACGACAGCTTGCTACTGGTAAGTTGTTTTTGTTACTCAATTCAGATTACAAAAAAGCAATTTTCGGTTCTATACAGGAAATAAAAGACGGTAGTTAGTTGGAGGAAAGAAACCCTGAATATTGATAGTGGCAAATTTTACTGAAAGGAAACATTCCTTTTTTTTTCAAACTGCATTTCTGCAAGATTTTTATAAAATCACCTGTTTGAGCCGGGAATCGAACCTGTGAAATGTGAAAAATAAAACATCCTGTATTTTATGTTATCAACCGAAAAGGTCATTCATAAAGATAAATTTCTTTGAATGCAGTTTTACTTATTTATGAAAATAAAGGAATGTTGCCTTTCAGTAAAATTTGATATCATCGAAACTTTTCCTCCAACGACCATCTTTTATTTCCACCCTGACTCGCACTTGGCCAATAATTTGTTGAATCCGATCCTCCATTTTATAACTCCATTTTAAAACTGCTATAACTGTAGAATAGGCTCGCTCGAACTATCCGCATTGTCTGTCGTCTTCTGTATGCAAAGTGGAATTCCTTGGCAGCCTCAGCTCGAATCAATAGGACCTTTCTAGGGAACAATACTCTGTCCTTATTACTCGCTTAAGCCTTGAACCAGACTAGACAGAACAGCTAGAATACTTACTAGACAATTCAAATTGTTGCCAACTACCTCGTTCTCCTTTTATAAAAATCTTTTTTTAATAGTTATAATACTTAACAAGTTATTCATGTGGTGTGGTGGAGTGTGGAGTATTTACTGATAAATGATAGGTTCTATTCTATCTATTGTTATCATATTATCGTACATGTTATCGTAGTTCCTAAATTCTGAAATTCTTCAGTTGTATTTAGTCCGACGACGAAAGTAAAAATCAAATGCGACACTGCCTAAAAAATCTAACATAGTTTGATATGTCAGACACATATCAATATTTATAACTATTATGAAAAATAATACCATTCTCTTATCTCCTGAATTTCATCCTCGTGTCCTTCAGGTATCGGCTTTAGTCCGTGTAAAAAAGGGTGAGAATACTTCGTCGCCGACATCTTTGCGTGCGCGCACCCCTTTCCTGCAAAAGAAAAACAAAATGATGTTAATTTTAAAATTTTACTGCTTTATGTTACTGGCCGCAAAATTTGAAAAGCAGTTAGCATTAATTTGTACTTGTTTTACAATATTTAATTTTCATTTTATATTTATTTCTGCAGATTCCATGGGAAATTCACTAGCTTTTATTTAAGTTATAATTATGAGAACTATTGGTCATTATAATACGTTAGACCAGACCACAATGAAACATAGCCGGAGTCAGCTAGTTCATATAATGTTAAGACAAGTATCAGTATTATTTTTCACTGTGATCTTATGATGACGAATAATTGAAAATTGTGGCAATTATTTAATACTTATAATAATAAAAGTAATTATTTATTCACCCAGTCCCTGCTTTAAAATATTAATAATCTGATTAAAATCAAAGTTACTCAAAAACCTTTGCAGTAATTGCCCTACAAGTGACCTGACACGTTTAACTCTATCTACAAGGTTTCAAGACACTGAAGATTTTGTTAAAAAGCAAGCAAATCAACAACCCATAATTGTCCCACTGCTGGGCTCGGGGTCTCCTCTCACAATGTGAGGGGTATAGGCCATAGACTACCACGACTGGCCAAGTGCGGATTGGTAGACTTCACACACCTTGAGAACTTTCTGGAGAACTCTCAGGTGTGCAGGTTTCCTCACGATGTTTTCCTTCACCGAAGCAAGTGATAACTAACTTGTAAAACGCACATAATATTTGAAAATTAGAGGTGCGTGCTAGGATTTGAACTCGGGCCCCTTGGTTCGGGAGACCAACGTTCTAACCGCTAGGCTATCACTGCTTTTTTGCTGAAGATTTTGAATTCAAAAATATCAACACTTAAGCAGTGCATAAATTTTTAAATTCACTCAATTTATGTATGTTTTAATTATTGTTTCTTGTTTGTATGCTTGTCTGTTACGGCATCACGCGGAAAACACTGAACGAGACATCGTAATTACTTAATTATTTCACTAATTTGAAGTGTACGTAATGAATGGTTCTTGATGTAGTTCTTTGCCTAATTAATATGTTATGAGACAACATTCAAAATGCTTACAATCCGAAAAATTTAAAACATGTCATTGTCTAACGAGTAAATGGGCCACCAAATGGTAAGTAAGAAATCACTAACGCTGAATGCCGGCAATGGACATCCAAGTACCTAACTAAAGGCACAGCTATCTATCTGTATTTTTTGCTTGTTGTAGAAAAACCTTACTTAAAAAGGTATCTTCACATTAAGTACGAGTAACCGCCCTCGCTTTGCTTCGGTTTTCTTTATTTTTTACACCTTGGGTTACATTATTGGAGTTTTATTAAGGATCCCTAATTTTTTGAAAATATAATATAGCCTATGTTACTCGGGGATAGTGTAGCTTTCCAACAGTGTAAGAATTTTTCAAATCGGTTCAGTAGTTTCGGAGCCAATGCAAACAATCAAATCTTTCCTCTTTAATATTAGTATAGATAATAAAACTGATTAAGTACCTACTTGGATGAATAAGTATTGATTTTAATTGTGCAATTTCCAAAGGAAGATTATTTTTAATTTGTTTAACTTTTTATTCAAGAGAACTTTAAAATGTAAGCTGTATTTTATTTGCAAAATCCAGCCGCAATCCTGAGAAGAGTCCAAAAATCCTGAGATCTCAGGACAAATCCTGAGATATTGTAACCTTAGCTGGATCAGTTATGAACTAGGTTTGTGTAATATTGTATTTTCTTTCCATGTTCTTCACAGATGATTGATATAAATAGTTATATGTATAAGTATAAAATATATAATTATTGTATGTACATATAAATATAAATTAGCGTGCACCCTAACATAATGTCATATCTCGATCGCAAAAATTCTACCCAAAGGTTGTCTGGTAGAGATCGCTGTGTAGCGATAAGACCGCCTTTTGTGTTTTATACTTTTAAATTATTTTTCTTTGTTACCTAGTGTATGCACAATAAAGAGTATTTTGTTTGTTTGTTTGTTTGTTTGTTTGTTTGTTTGTTAGTAATTGCGTTAACTTCCAGTAATTCGGCGCATGTGCATCCTAATTTTAAGTAATTAACAAGTGATTAGTGAAAGAAAGTGTTTCGTGGTTACGTAGCCCAGTCTCGGTCTACTAGGCAAGCATAACATCGTACGATATACCCGAATCCGATGAGTAATGCACGTTTTTGCAAACAAATGCTACTGATTCAAAAACTACTGATATAATTTGTTAGTATGATGCAATACCGACAGCATGCAATTTCAGACAGTTCTAAATGTGTTGAATGTACCTACGTTGGGACTAGGGACATAACAATCGCATTCTGTGTATGTCCCGTATGTTTGATAATCAATTTTATTTTTTAAAACAATATAATATTCAATAATGAATTTCTCCTCGCTATTTCAAACAGGATGCCTTCGACGGTTAGTGATTAAACTCTATTTTGCCTAAATTGTGGAAAAGTTAGCAAGTTGAGTAGCTTTTAATTATTTTAGAAAATACTAGTGGATACCCGGAGTTTGCATAAAAGAAATACATGTACATAAATTCGGAAAAAAAATCATATGGGAAAAGTCGATAATCGATACGGTCCAAAAAACACTGATCTCTGTGTTTCATGCCTCCGTCATTTTCATCATCATCAGATTTTTTTATGGAAGTAATGGACAAACGAGCCGACGATCCACCTGATAGTATGAGGCCTGACGCCTCTTACGACTCTTTAGTATGTCGACATGGGATTGGATTGGTCTCTGACCAAAGTTACTCAGAATTTAAATAACTTATCACACCTAATCTATACTAATATTATAAAGAGGAAAGATTTGATTGTTGTTTGCATTGAATAGGCTCCAAATTTGAAAAATTCTTTCACTGTTGGGAAGCTACACTATCCCCGGGTGACATAGGCATTATATTATTATAATTTTTTTTTACTATTTTTCCCGAAACGAAGCGACGACGATTTCCTAGTACTTTATACATCAGTGAGCGGGCTAAACCTATGTAGTTCAAAAGTTTCAAAACCATTCTAGTCTTAAACCAAACCAAAGCTTCATAATGACGGATGTTCATGCGATAGTAAATTACGTTTAAGGTGGTTTGAGTAGCATCCATCACGCGCTTCTAGTTTCCATGCACTTTCTCGCGGACGCAGAGAAGCATATAGAAAGCGAATTACATCGGTCAGTAATGGCAAATAAAGATATTATATATAAGAGATAGTTTCTAAGAGCTCTGTACTCACATATTAAATTAATCTTCATTGCCTCTTTTATGATCGACAGCAATATCTGTATGTAATAACATACTCCAAAAGAAGTACCTACCTAATACATTTGTGACGGTTGAAAATGGGCCATGCCATAAGATTTGATATAGTTGTTTTATCAATAAAAAAATAATGCTTCTTGTAAGAAATTAAACCATAGGACCAAAATGTAACCGACGCGAGAATTCAACAGTTATGGGCATTGGTCATCCCTTCAGCATAGGGCTCCCAGTGAGCTTCCATTAGATTCTTTTATTCTATTATAATAATCCTTCCCAATCGCAAAACTGAACTAATCTAAATCTCATAAATTTTATTGAAGATTTTTCCTAACTAGTATTACATAAATTTAAAAAACCTACTATCAAAAAAGCTATCATGAAATATCTTTTTGAAATCCTTATGATGAGCTCTTTATTGCGTTATTCGATTTATTTTTATTTTTTGATACTTGAAACAAATGCAGCTCACAGCCACCATATTTCTTTTTTTTATTTCACTTATCTAAGAACATTTGGGTTATCAAGACAAATCTAACGATATCTTAATTACTTATATAAATCCGGTCAGCGGTTTGGAAGATACGAAGTAATAAAAAATATAATTACTATATAATTACACACATACATACAAACATACATACCTACATACAAGATACGCGCGAAAAACATGACCCTTCGTGGCAGTCGGATAATAAAAGTGCTCAACTCGAGCATAATTAATTCAATTTAACGATATCAACCCCTTATCAGTGTTACTCATGCATAATTTAGGTAATATAATGACAACAAAAAAATTTAAATATTATCAAATCAACATGCATCCTTAAACTGTTCGATAAAAAGTCGCCATCCGCGATTTATCACGCTGTTCTCCCCTGCTGGCTGCAGCTCACATCAGTGATCACTGATCATTGACATTGATCTTATAGAGCCGTTATAGCGTGTAGACAGACACCGTGTAGACAACGTGTAGCCGTTATAGACAACGTAATTGGTCCCTCAGTTGACCGCAATCTCACCTGATGAAAGTTTTCTTTAACCGACTTAAAAATCCATTCCACAAATTATACAACACAAAAAATAAACTTCTTTTTTCCAATACAATAACGACCCGCGTGGCGCAATGGTTACCATGCCGGATCGCCGCGCTAAACGTCCTGGGTTCGATACCGATCAATGATGAGTTTATATTTCTGTTCTCGGTCTGGGTGTGAGTGTCCTTGTCTTGTGTGTTGTCCATCCATGGCACCCACGACACAAGGAATCCTAGTGTGGGGCTATGAGTGTGAAGCGTTAATATTAATACCGAGAAATTGAACAGCCTACTAACAAAAATATAACCGCAAACGGCGAATAGCTTAGCCGGCTCACAACTTTCGATAGAATAAGTTTTGGTTGGTTACCTACTATAAGTTCTCAGAGTACTTCATCGACTACATTAAACTTTTACTATCACAAAAAATAACTTGATTCTTTAAAATTTTAAAACCCATAACACGTTTTTCACGAACATTCTGAAATATTTTCTGTATCTAGCTAACAATAAATATGATATTTAGATGAAGTTGAATATTTCAATTTGGTATGGAACTCGGGTAAATATGAAGTGGATATATTAAAGGTACTACCTAGGTTTTCTGAAAAATATAAAAGTTAGAATTATCTTACGTATAGATACATTTTCCTGGAAAGTATGGACGAATTGAAAATTAATTATTAACTGTTGATAAAAATTACCAATGTAAAATTGTTTTAATTGTCAATTAAGGATTTAGATTTAAATCCTGATTCCTGTATTGAATCCGTAATATAACAACATCCAAGCTTTAAAACGCCCCCAGTATGCCCTAATAATAAAATGGCGCATCTATGTATGAAATTAGATATACTCGTATTATGTAGTACCTTCTAGGTAGTCTACTTATATAGGTAGTTTAATTGGTCAATTACTACGGTAGAGTCAGTAGGTTATGGTCGATCGTTATAGGATAAAAACATAATAACCACGTGTTGTTTAATAAATTTGCATTTTTATGATCCATGTTTTTACGGTTTCCATATTAAAACGTAAACAATGATCCATCATAGAATATTGTTGTTAAACTACCTCAGTTGTATCAAAGTATCACCAAAGTGCTTAATTATGGATATTTATGGATTGTTTACACAATTCAAGAATTAAACTGAATGATTCAAAAGTAATAAATATGTATTATGAGGCCATTTTATTTTTCCTTGAAATGCATTTTTGTAATAATTACACAGACTTAAAACTTTGAATTTTTCATTTTTTGTTCAACTTATAAAATTATTATAAACAAAGTATCAAAAATTTTTAAACTTTTATGTCGTGATCTCGTTACGTATGTATATAAAAAGTGCTCCACGAAGCCAAAAATTTATACGATAATTAGATAAACATTTTTTTTCATGTACAATGTAAATGGAAGTTCGAGAAAATTTAGTTAATTAACAATCGTCTAACTTGTTGAAAAATTAACTTTACGAAAAATTACCTACGGGAGCAAATTCTTTGAAGTGTTCCGAGTACACTGTATTTTTTTTTAATTAATAATTAATACCTTAAAAAAATTATTGAGTGTGACGTACTCGGTTTTGACGCCGCGCGTGCAACCTAAAAATGCCGCGTGGAGGCCCAATTTCAGCGTAAAATTAAAGTTATAAATAATGGAGATAGAGTTACGAACTGAGAGTTATTTTTGGAAATTTCCTGTTCTTTAATAATCTTATTTTAAAATTTCTTAAATATTAACAGTTTCATGGCCGGTTTCTGAAGTCTCCAGTTAAACGAGCAACAGCTATTGAATCAATAAAGTTAAACTTAAATTATATATTCGATAACAGTCACTGGGTTTCTGAGCACGCGAGGAGCCTTTCAATAACTATGAATCCAATAACGAGTATCTAAAACTGCCACTAGATGGCTCTCTTCAAAAGATAATAAAAAGATAAGTTTCAAATAGATATTATCATTTTATTTTGTCGTTTTGACTAATTGTATTTATTTTGTGGTAGTAAATATGTAAAAAATATTGAAATTTGGTATTTATTTGCGTCTGTTCATCATAGTCAAATATCAACAATAAAATTTAAAAACGTCAATTTAACGTTTATTTTGGTTACCATTGGTTACCATTGGTTACTATGGTAACATAGTATTTGAGAATAACACCTCTGTCATTCATTGTCAATCTAGAAAAAATTGTTGATTTCTTGCAATTAATTGTATTTGTATTTTCAATAATCTGAGGTCCTTGAGGCTATCGATATACCTACGGCACACACAAATGACCTCAAAATAGTTGTAACTTGTAATTTGTCATATTTTGTCCACGAAATGTTAAAATGAAACGTCAAATAAAGTTATGGAACCGATAAACGGCCATCTATGCTTAGATAAGTTAATCTTAGATAAAACGGAATTTATCTATTATCGCCGTGCTCAGAAACGCTTTTTCGGAAGTTATCGACCCGTTAGCGTTTTTGAATAGATAAACTCTCGAAAAAAGGATCTCAGAAACCGGGCATCAGAGTAATTAACAAAAAACAAAATACCTTTTTTCTTCAACTTTATTTTGTTAATAACTTTTGCAATTTTTAACGTGCTGGTAAACGCTTCCGAAAATTTTTTCTAGACATCATTTCGAACAGAATGAGCTATCTGAACTTATTGCTTAGACTACAGTGGTTTGGGGGAAAATGCGAAGTTCGTCCCACATAGTTATAACGAGATTGCCCTGACGAAATGTTACATAGATTCAGATATTGCTTATTTAATCGGTCAAGTATGTCCAAAGTTACACTTATCAATCACAATCGTACCTAATAAATATTTCACTTAACATGAAAAGTACCCACAGACATATATCAAGAATAGACGACGCATGTACCTCGAATTGTATGAAAACCAAGCGTGTCACTTTTTTTTGACACATTGTGCTGTCACAAGAATATTTAGTGCTGAAATTCCCCATCCTAGCGATATCAATTCGAAACTGATTCGTTACCGATTCTCGACAACGATTAATGATTCTCAAAATCGATTACCGATTATAATTAGGTATATAGAAAATCGTATGATCGTTTGTAGGCGTAGAATATGTAAAACATAAAAAATGCCTTTGGTTGGTTGTACATCTAATATATAAAATTCTCGTGTCACAGTTTTCGTTGCCATACTCCTCCGAAACGGCTTAACCGATTTTGATGAAATTCTTTGTGCTTATCCGGTATCTATGAGAATCGGCCAACATCTATTTTTCATCCCCCTAAATGTTAGGGGTAGTCCACCCCTAATTTTTTTTTATATATGGCAAAACAACGTTTGCCGGGTCAGCTAGTAATAATATAGTATAGTGCTTGAATATGACCGAATAAATAGTTTTGTGTTTTACTTAACTTGATTATTTGTTAATTAGAAACACAAGCTTCAAAAATGTAAAGATAAATAAAGAGATCATAAATATTATGATTGTTTATTATTTGCTTTCAAGAAATTAAATAAATGAAAATTAAAAAAATATTTATAAACATTTCTTTTTATGAAAATCAAAACATCATATGGTATGGACACATTTAAACTTACCTAAAGTTAAACGAATATTTTTTTTTCTAATTAAAAATTCAAAATAAAAAAACAGTACATCAATATTCGGTATTGCGCTTGAAATCGCCTTCGTTTCTTTTTCGAATCCGTAAAACAGTCATCATTGAAATGAATAGAACATATATACGAATACGGCTATGTTTTGTTGGAAACCAATCTCTATGCCCCGTCGCTATAATTCATTTTGCTTTAATATTGGGGTCACTTGAAAACCTTTAATTATAATGTTATCATGAATAAAATCACTATACAGAAACATTAATATTGTAATGAAAAATAATTTGCCTGTTAAAAACTGTCTCTATGTAAATATTATTATTCATTGGTTTTCAAAATCGATTAACATCGAGACCACACCGAGTAAATGAACAACACTATATGCTATATTTTACAGAAACACGACAATATTCACCGTACTACGAAGCTAAGCGACGATTTATAGTAACGATTGTTTTACTTTCATTGCGTGTTCCAGTAAACAAGCCGTATAAATTTTGCTACCAAAATCAGCAATGTATTGAGTACTATGCAGTACACAGTAAGTTAGTGCTTTTCGTTGTAAAACGTGGTAGAAATGCAATAAATATGAAAAAAATTATTTTAAAATAAATTACTACACAATTTTATAAATAAATTACTTAACGATGAAAAGAAATATTTCCTTTACCTCTGCTGACTGTATTTGTAGAATTCCTACAGTTTAAAACGTTACAATTAGGCATTTTTCGTTATTTCAGTTGACATCTATTGCCAATAGCAATGAAACGCCAACTAAATGACACGGCGCTCAAATAGGATTTAAAATCCTTTCTGTTACACGTGAAATGTATGAACATGCGGCATCTACTCTAGGTATACATGTCTGTGAAAGTACCTATATTTAACTGAAATATCTATGTTCTTACATGGAAAACATTTGAGAAGAAATTTGGGGGTGAGTATTAACTATATGTATTTAGTATTAACGCGACAGATCCCAAAAAAATGTTTTTCTAACATGACTGATTTTCTGTGCGTTTCTTCCTGCTATTTTAAACAAAGGCTTCACCAATTTCGATGAAGTTTTTACTAATGTACAAATTAAAACGGTAAGCTTGGGGTAACATTTTATATTTTAATCGACCGCACTAGTTAAAAATATATTTCAGTTCAAAGAAATTTGAATAAACCTTTTTTTTTCGACTGTGGAATTATGGATATTAAGGTTTCCAGAAACAAAGTGAAGGCGGTTACTAGTGACAAATAAAATCTGGCTGTCAGTCACAGCATATGCTCCCAACGCACACAGTGCCCTAAATTCCTAACATTTTGTACATTCGGTGCATCATTATGATATTATTCAATTATAGCCTTATTCAACGAATAATTACAGAATACGCCTAGACTGCAATATAATCAGGTCATTGTATCGCAGTCTAGACCTAGAAATGAAGCGATATTGTGAGGCCTTTGTGTTATATAATTATTCAGTTCCGAAACTTCGGAATACTTAATTCTTACAATTTTGATGAAACAACCAAATAGCCTAGAGTTTTTATATGATAAACATCAGTCACGACTCACGTCAGTCACACAACTGATCTTATAAGTTTATAATATTGCTCATATTTTACTATAGTACCGAGTAACCCTAATGTGGGTTGGCATGAATACAATAGTAAATTAAAACTCAATCCTTTGCCCTTTGCAACATATAAGTACTTAAATAAAACGGCAAATGTCAGCAAAAGTGCACAACACATTGTTTCAACTATAATAGAGAATTATAATTGATTAAAACAATGAAAACTTATTTCAATAACAATGACTGTTGAAATTTTAATCGATCAATGATAAAAAGTAGGTGTATTTTAGTAAATACCAATTGGCCTGACACCAGGCCTGGCGCATTCCGCTCTTTTGGTATGGTATGGTACAAGTACGTGCCGCGTTCGATGTGTCGGGCCAATTTCAGAAGGGCTGTCACGCGCCACCGCGCCGTGCCATTGCTGTCATACATTTGTAATCTATCAAACATGTCATCACACAAAAAAGACAACCATGACATTTTCAGACAGGATAAGAGTTATGATTAATAATCTAAAATTTTAACAAAAAAAAATAACCGACTTCAAATTTAAGACTTATATGCTTTTGACATGGATGCCATTGTCAGATTTTGCTCAAATTTATGTGGGACCACACGACAAGCACCAGCTTTCGTTTAAAAAAAGAATCATCAAAATCGGTTCACCCAGTCCAAAGTTCCGAGGTAACAAACATAAAAAAACAGTCGAATTGAGAATCTCCTCCTTTTTTTGAAGTCGGTTAAAAAGAGAGACAACGCGACATCTAGATATCAACGTCTGTTGACGGTTAGCGCTGTGTGACCTGAATTACACTTTAGCGTGTCGGAGGAAGAGTCGCTATTAATTTAAATGAATTTGCGGAGTGACTCTTCTGTACCAATAGGTACTATTATACAATTACGACACGTCAAACGCGGGACGTATACAATGTACATACTTGTAACATCATACCAAAATTGCGGAGCCTGGTAGAGGTACTTATGTAAACAATTACATGTGTAATTTAAGAAACATATTTCCGTATACGAATACGCGTTCTCTGACTAAATTTTGTATGTTTGACCCATTGAAGTATAATGACAAAGAATAGACATCTCGAACAAAATGTGTGTCCCGCCCGGGAGGATTGATTTTCAAAATTGAGCCCCAGTTCTCCTTACAAAATCGAACGAATCCATTGAAGATTGAAGCCACGTGGCGCCAATGCATTGGGACATACATGGTGTTCGAGGTTTCGGTCCTAAACGCTAGTAATAATACTTTAATGGTTTGACTTTGACTATATGCTTTTCTCTTTTTTATACGTACCTACTTGCTGTACAAGTAAAGCAGTTTGATGTCACTAAAATAAAATAAAAAATCTAAATAATTTTAATCTTAAAAAAAGAAAATCGGAAAACAGATGAAAAAAATTGATGCAACTGTTTTCGCAATTGAAACAGAGGATTAAAGCTGCTGCTACAGAAATAGGAGTGAACCTTTCGGAAATGCAAAGAACGACTAAAAGGACGTCATTTAGAGCCTTAGCCTGTGTTAATGCCAATGGCGGTCATTTCAAAAACGTTATGAATTAATTACTGTTGGAACGAAGTTTTTTTTTTAAATAAATTATTTAAATTTCCACTTTTTTATTGTTTCCTTACCTTTAAAATTATTCTATCAAAGGGCAAAAGGTATTTTTGATAGTAAGACATTTAAATGATCCACTAGGTCTACTCATCTTATTATCGAAAATGCATATTTCAAGAGTTTGTAGTTCGGTGAATTATTGAGAAACTACAAACATTTTTATGAGATTTTGTAGGTCATGTAATTTAATAATAATGGATAAAATAATATTATTCATAGGGAATTTTTCTAACTTTTTAGCGAAAATAATAAGGGGTATTTTTTTAAGAAAATTTCAGTTAATTTATTTTTTTAAATATCCTATTTAATTTTCGTACATTTTATACCTCTAATAGATAAACTATGATAACAACTGTTAAATAAAACAAACAGATTGAAAATAAATGTAAAAACAAAAAAAAAATATTTCGAAAATAGTGCAGCAAGTCAGGTTTCTCTACAAAAAAATTGAAAAGCTAATAAAAAAACCAAACCAATAAGATCTGTACTTTAATGGTTTTATCGATAGTTTTGTCCAAATAATCAATAGACGCCGGGCGGTCACTTTGCGCTGGGACACCCTGTATAAGCCTATATAAGGTGCATTATAAAGTTTGGTTGACCTAAATAAAGAAGCTTCATAATTTTTCTAAATCCTGAAAAACACTAACATAAATTGTAACATGGCTGTTTTCGAAATGCTTAATATTTGTTTGGTGAAAAAAAAACTACATTAATCGTTTAAACATCAAACTTAATTTTTTTACACGAAAAACGGAAATAAGTATACCTACTACTACTTGAACTTCCATACTTAAATATTAGGTTTAATAAATCCGAAGCAAAAACCGGTCGAATATTATGTCAGTGTTTAGAGTTGCATACGTGCTATTAGCATTTTAGTATCTACATCGGTAGGTACCTAGTAACAATAGATAGGTCATAGGCATAACAAGTACAGTGCCCCATTGACTAATAATCCATCAATTATGAGCAGTTAGCAATGCAGCGATCTGAATTCTTGGACAGCTCAGGAATGTACTAAATTGCATAACGGTACTTTTCACTTGTTTGTTTGTGTTCAAACGGTGATTACTTATTAGATAAATTTATTTAATTATATATTATAGGGTAAGTATATAAAAACTTTGACGTGCTTTTATTGGATATTGCTTTTCAAATAAGTCAACATAAAAGCAGTTAACTTAAAACAAATATTAGTAGCTAATAAAGGTAGATGCAACGAAAGTAAAATCTTCATTCATATTTGTGATCCACGACGCAACACCTGTTAAAGTGACATCGTAATGGCAAAATCCAAATAACGCAACAATGGCAAACAAAATGCTCACTCAGTCAATTCCTTTCGATGAAGTAAACCAGTTATTCCTCACTAGGGCACGAGTCGCGGCAGATCCGAACGCCGATAAACGTGTGCACACACTGACACCCAATCCGCGACTGCCTCCAACAGTCCACACTACAACCTTGTACAACTTAATGCCGGAATAAAAAGTTACTTTCTAACTCAGAATTCGCGAGTCCATTAAACAGGTACTACGCACTCTTTCTTGCTTCTGAATGAATCGGAAGGTATTCCGATGTCGCTATCGGGGACAATTGCGGCCACTGGTTCAAAGGGGATTCAATGACCCCTATTTGCGAGCCACATATCAACGATTACGATATTTATGACACGATGTTTTATCACTAACAAACATATCAGTTTGGATATGAAGCATCTATCAATTCATACATATTAGGTACTTTTACTTGAGTTTGTGAAAATCCTAAGCTCAATCACTAATGTGGGATAATAGTCTCAGGCAGCAATTAATATGTATCGGATACTAGATATCCGTTAGGAGCTTTGGAGCATCCATACGCTTCGTATACATAATATTATATTTGGTTCACCTTTTTTATCTTCTCTTCTCTTCTCTTCTCTTCTCTTCTCTTCTCTTCTCTTCTCTTCTCTTCTCTTCTCTTCTCTTCTCTTCTCTTCTCTTCTCTTCTCTTCTCTTCTCT
Source organism: Thymelicus lineola (assembly GCA_963932265.1). Lineage (NCBI taxonomy): Eukaryota > Metazoa > Arthropoda > Insecta > Lepidoptera > Hesperiidae > Thymelicus > Thymelicus lineola. The sequence goes on along the minus strand of OZ010681.1, from coordinate 7,863,229 downwards.
TCTCTTCTCTTCTCTTCTCTTCTCTTCTCTTCTCTTCTCTTCTCTTCTCTTCTCTTCTCTTCTCTTCTCTTCTCTTCTCTTCTCTTCTCTTCTCTTCTCTTCTCTTCTCTTCTCCTCTCTTCTCGTCTCTTCTCCTCTCTTCTCCTCTCTTCTCTTCTCTTCTCTTCTCTTCTCTATGTTGCTGATGTCCGAGGGTGAAGATGACTACTTTACCATCAGTTGTCTGGTTTGCTCGTTTATTGTCCCAAACAGCTTTGTCTAGCGATGCATAAGACTCCACAATGGTATGCGGATCTGAGGCTTATAAATCTTTTGATAAATAGATGCTGATGCAAAAGAAGCTGTGTGAAAAACCGCGGATCCCACTAACTAAGACCTTTTCCGCTGTGATTTTGCATTTTTGTGATACAGCAACATCGTTGTAAGCTACTTTACTGTTCATCTATACTAATGTTATAAAGAGGAAAGATTTGATTGTTTGCATTGAATAGGCTCCGAAACTAACGAACTGATTTAAAAAATTCTTTCACTGTTGGGAAGCTAGGTACACTATCCCCGGGTGACATAGGCTATATTATTATTTTTTTCACAATTTTTTCCGAAGCGAAGCGAGGGCAATTTCCTAGTGTTATAATATATTTCTTACATTAAGTAGTACACATTTTGTACGGAAAAAAATGTTTTTATTTTTTAACATGCAAAGTACTTACCACATTTCATGTTGTACAAAAGTGAAGAATAAATCCTCGTCTGTCATGTGACATGTCATTACTTTGCCTCACTAAGCTAGTTCTGAAGGTGGAAAAAAATGTGTAAAAATAAGAAAACAATAACGTTTCAATATGAAAATGTTATTATTATTTGCGTCTTATTTCACAATTTTAATCTCAGTTCGTCTGAATTTCGAAATAGTTCATGTCGTAATGTTCATACAAAAGCTAAACTACGTCAGTCATCTACGACCGTCAACTAATTCGCACGAGGTCGCACTATAAAAACTAAACAAAATGTTAAAATGTTTACCTAATTTAAGATAATAAAACATTAGTTTGCATAATATCTGTGATGATAATATACAGTGGCGTAACAATAGGGTGGCAGGGCTGGCAAAATGCCACGGGCCCCCGACCCAAGAGGGCCCCGGCCCAAGCGGCCGCGAGCTCAAAAATATTTTTTTTACATTATATACAAATATTTTTTTATTTTATTTGAAAAGTATATTTTTATAAGTTCTGCTTAAAATCCAAAGTGACAACTAAAGACCATAATACATTTTCAAGTTAATCGTTTAACATTTCAACCAACCTAAACAAAAAGAACACATTCATTTTTTTTAACAAAAAGAAAACAAAATTCATTTTTAGAGATGTATACGTTACCCGTAACGAGTAATTTTACGTACACACATCAAATACACACATCGACGACCCGTGTGGCGCAATGGTTACCATGCCGGATCGCCGCGCCAAGGGTCCTGGGTTCGATTCCCAGCGAGGCGGAAATTTGAATGATGAGTTTGAGTTTCTGTTCTCGGTCTGGTTGTGAATGTCCTTGTCTTGTGTGTTGTCCATGGCACCCACGACACAGGGAATCCTAGTGTGGGGCTATGAGTGTGAAGCGTTATTTATTAAAACAAAAAAAAAAAGTTTGAGATCACTAGCAAAAGATGGATTTTTTTTAATTTTACTTTTTTAAAAGAATGTTGCTTACGTACCATCTTGTTATAAAAAAGACACACTTGTTGAAATAAAAAAAACTTTTTTTTTTTTATTAACTAAAATTGAATTTAAAAGTTCTAGTGCAATTTTGACTAATAAATAATTGAAAGAAAAATAGGATTTAACTAAATATTATCAACATTTATTATTAAATTGTCTTTATTTAGATAACTCCTCCCCTGGCTCGAACACATGCGGCAATCCTTCTTGGCATGCTGAGAATTAAGTTATCCAGCATTTCTTGTAACCTGTTCTATTTTTGAATAATGGCTTCCCTGATCTCTGGAATTGTCTGGGGAGGTAGCTGACGGGTCCAAACAGCTTGCTTGACATCGGGTTTAAGTCAGGTGAACCAGCAGGCCAGTTGGCCTGGTTATGTCATATTCACGCAGAGCAGCGTTGGTTCGTTGAGCTCGATGTGGGGGTGCATTATCGTCAACCAATACGAATCGAGGGCCATGGTTTATTCTAAATGACCTGACAATTCCATTAATAGCAATGGTTTGGTACAAAGCTACAGTCATCCAGCCACGATACGGGATCAACGGCGTTCTAGCACTAATCATTATGCCGCCCCAAAAGGATACCGATTTCCCGCCTTGTTGAACAGTTCCGGTGGCAGTTATTTGTCTTTGAGCGTTCCCATGTCTTCTCCAGACACGGAGACGTCGGTTGTCCGGATGAGTGCTAATTCTGGACTCGTCAACCAAGAGATAATTCCGCCAAATGTTTTCTTCGTCGTCTTCTTCATTTTGCTGGAGTCTAGCCCACTGCAATCTGCGTTGTTGTCGTTGCTGTGAGTTCAGGGGTGCTCGCCAGTATCTCCTCGCTCGTAATCCAACCTGGTGTAAGCAATTCCTGATGATTTGAGTGCTAATTTCTAGTCCAGTAGCAGCCCGCAACTCAACTCTTATTTTAGTGGCATTTTTTGTTGGGTCTCGGGCAGTCAGCAATGTAACGCTTCTGAGCAGCAGTAAGAACAGTTGGCTGACCACTGCGAGGTTGATCAGCAAAGTTATCTACGCCGCGATACCTCCGTAACGTGTTCACGACACAGGATTGGGCTACAGCCACTCTGCGTGCTATTTCTCTCGTGGAAAGTCCTTCTTCCCCCAAAGTAACAATTCTTGCTTGTAAAACTTCAGATAATCCCCTCGGCATCTTTTTGAATGAACTCCTTCGATAAGTCAGAAAAAACGCTTGAATCAAGTTGGTCAGATTTCTGAATGAGCATAAACAAGAATTTAATATCTCTTTATATCGATAAAAAAATGATATTTTAAATTATTTTGTTATTAAAAGATTAGATTTTTAAATGAAGAATCTTAGAAGAAAAATAAAAACGTTTTATTCTACCTTAACAAAAAAGATTTCGTATTTTCAAAGCGATCTCAAACTTTATTTTATGTGTGTACTTATGACCGTCAAAAACCCTTCAATTAAAATACCAGTACCTAATTGCACTGTTTCACTTTAAAAAAGAAGATCGAAAACTACAATTTTATTATGTTATTGGTTTTCCATTGCAAGATCCTACTTACTATCGATGCAGCCTCTAATAAAGCCCTTTCTTATTAGTAAAAGCAATTCTCATGTTTGAAAAGCCGTAATTTCATTTTTAGGCCTTTTCAAATTAGCATAATTCACCAGCAATGATTCGATATCCTACAATCAAAAACCCTAATAGACGTTAGGGCTTTTAATTATTGTATTCTCGCCGAACTTTACTGTTAATTTTACGTTAACTGAAATCATAACAAGAAAAGACCTAACTATCTAGTTGAGGCTTTTCTGTTTAGGGTTGTATAATTTTCCTTATATTTTTTTCTAAAATGAAAGGGAAAATTGAATTAAAAAAAAACTATGTTTCAGTTTATAATTAAAACCAAATGTAATAGAAAAAAGGAATTATTATACGAATTATCAAAGATTAAAATCATAAAAAAGCCTGTAGATAGTGCTTAAAACTTTGCTTCAGACAAAAGTGCAATTATCTCAAAACTGCTTTTTCGTAGTTACGGCCTTTCACCATATGGGGGCAGACTGCCGTCATACGGTGAAAGGCCGTAACTCAATTTTTGACAAAAATGAGTTAAATATAGATTCGGAATCACCAAGGAATTTCCAACCTTTCTGTGTAGGTGATATAGCTGTAACTCAATCGTAGCCCGAGATACAAGTAGATAAAAAGGCGTAACTTAGTCCCAGAAACGTTGTTATCTAGGATGAATAGCCATAAATTCGTTTTTAAAGCCCTTTCTTATTAGTAAAAGCAATTCTCATGTTTGAAAAGCCGTAATTTCATTTTTAGGCCTTTTCAAATTAGCATAATTCACCAGCAATGATTCGATATCCTACAATCAAAAACCCTAATAAACGTTAGGGCTTTTAATTATTGTATTCTCGCCGAACTTTACTGTTAATTTTCAAAGACGTTAACTGAAATCATAACAAGAAAAGCACCTAACTATCTAGTTGAGGCTTTTCTGTTTAGGGTTGTATAATTTTCCTTATATTTTTTTCTAAAATGAAAGGGAAAATTGAATTTAAAAAAAACTATGTTTCAGTTTATAATTAAAACCAAATGTAATAGAAAAAAGGAATTATTATACGAATTATCAAAGATTAAAATCATAAAAAAGCCTGTAGATAGTGCTTAAAACTTTGCTTCAGACAAAAGTGCAATTATCTCAAAACTGCTTTTTCGTAGTTACGGCCTTTCACCATATGGGGGCAGAAAGTACTTCAGTCTAAAGCCACCGATCTTTCAAATGCCTTAAAACGTTTGAAAAGTCTAGAAGAATTGGAAAGGTATCGACATGAATTAGAAAATTTAAAAATGGAAGCAAATTGTGTAACAGAAAAATGGTCCATCACCCCTGAATTTTCTAAAACTCGTCAGAGGAAGGTAAATCGTCATTTCGATGAGTGTTGCGAAGATGAGCGTCTCCAAGATCCGGAAAGTTTGTTCAGAGACACTTGCCTATTTTGTCTATTGAAAAGACCATGGCCAGATCTTTAAACATTGATGATGTTATAGACACTTTTGCGGAACAGAAAGCTCGAAAAAAGATTTTTCTTAATAAATATCTTATTGCAATTAAATTGTTATTTTTATTTCATTGTAAATGTATGCAGGTTTCCTTACGATGTTGTTCCTTCACCGAAAAGCTAGCGAATAGATGATGAATGCATTGAGATATTATGTTCTATGGATGAATGTGTAGTCTCCAATACGCATTGGGCTAGCGTGGGGACTACAGACCATTCCCTCTCGCCTAAGAGAGGAGGCCTATGGCCATTAGTGGGACATATACAACGTGTAATTGAGTACGCTGAAAATCTCGAAGTTTATTAAAATTAAACTGAGTACAACGTGACGATTTTTACTGATAGGGCCCCATCAAAAGAATTTGCCACGGGCCCCAGATGGTATAGTTACGCCACTGATAATATATTGTAACATCTGTAAGATCTGTTAAAAGTGTGCAGTTATACACCTAGGTATATAAGTGTGCAGTTATGCTCCTCGGTATATAGTGTACCATACCATGTCGGATCGCCGCGCTAAGGGTCCTGGGTTCGATTCCCAGCGAGGCTGAAATTTGAATGATGAGTTTGAATTACTGTCCTCGGCCTGGGTGTGAATGTCCTTGTCTTGTATGTTGTCCATGGCATCCACGACACAGGGAATCCTAGTGTGGGGCTATGAGTGTGAAGCGTTATTTATTTATTTGTTTATTTATTAAGTGTTTATCGTGAGTCCACATGCAATATTTTACTTCACGCTTATAAAAAACATGTTATTCACAAATTACTTATAAGCTCGAACTAAAACAGTGAAAAATAAATAAAAAACTTATTTCCACACTTCAATAAATATGTACTACATGTAAACAATAAAATTTACACAATCTTTTAATATGATTTTACGGCATAATAGGGTTCCATAGTGAAAGGTATTGTAAATTAGTTCATGGATTAACACAACATAGTATTTTATAAAATGCCTTTCCTATAATCCTTAATTCCCAGTGGAATGGGAAATTTAAATAATTCCATACTAGCTTTTGCCCACGGCTTCACCCTCGGTAGAGTTGTTTCGAAAGGAAATTTTTAATTAATTAATTTAGATTTATATGCCCGTAGCTTAGCGCGCGTGGATATGAAATGGAACCTCTTCCTTTTTTTGAAGTCGGTTAAAAAAGCGTTCCTTTTTTTCTTCGCAAAGGCGACCACTTACTATTAGATGCCTTGTCTGCTTGTTTGATAACTATTAAAAAATTATTCGTGAACTATTAAAAATTACCCATTTTAGGAAATTTTAATTATGAACTGTATAAAATATTAACAAGAAAAAGTCAGGATATTTTAAACCATCAAGTTAATGTAAAGGTTACTTGCCTCTACAAATTGGAGGTTTTCAAAAACGGGTTCTTCAATAAAGCCCTTTGAATACCACATACAAGCGCGTCGAGTTTTTTGTCGTATTAAAACAATACGAATCCAATACCATTAAAGCACAACCAGCACAAGGCACTTGTCCTACTTATGGAACCTGATAGTCGTAATAAGGTATTTTGATTCAATCCGGTACAAATGAACTTTTCAAGTATGATGTCAAATGTCAATGTTCCAACGTGAGAACGTTTTACGATGAAAAGAAGAGAAGCATTTTACGATGTGTGTCCAGAGTTTGGCTGAGTGTGGTTCGGCATTGTAAAAAGCAGTCAAAAATATCCTATACCGATACAATTAATCGTCTTAAGACAACCTTTGGCGACAAGATGTCTGTCGTGTGTTACTACCCTAATGGTTTTGTTGTCGTGAACAGTTTTCTCTTTCAATCTCTACAGTCTTGAAAATCTACAAGATATAGAATATTACGAAATACGGAACCTAATGTTACATGTCATATTCACATTTCACGACTTTTCTTCTAGTTTAAATATTATAGAAATGATTTAGTTTACTGCTGGCATTGGAATACGATGTTTAATATTCGGAAATGGTTTTTGATTTATGGTTTTTCTTATTTTGCTGTAGAATGTTTGATACCGGCTTTGCATGTTCAAAAAGGTAAGCAGGCTTCAAAAATGCGTTACTTTCAAATTAATGATGATGCCAGGCATGCCTCGTGCCTACTGGATTATATTAATTAGTGTACAGAATTAATTACCGCACCATGGCAGCAAAATAATTCGATTCCAACCTTATTTGAGCTCATCAGCAGGCATTTTATAGTTTTTTATGTAAATACCCGACAGCAGACGATCTACTAAGTACGTAGGTGGTAAATGGGTACCGCCTTCAAAGGCATCGTCGATGCATTTAGACCAAAGAGAAGCATCCCATCTTTGGTGAAACTGGAAAGTATTTTATTCTTAATTTTTTATTGCAATCGTGTCAAACAGATTCCCTCTCAGAAGCATATTTATACGGTTACAGCCAAAAATTAAGGCCTTTCCCACAATTTTGGATAAGAGGAAAGTGTAACAAACTGTCAATTCTTTAGAACTCTCTAAGATCCTTTCCTCCTTCCAGTTGACAAGAAGCTTATTGAAAGAAAACGCCAGGATACGTTGGAAATGTGTAGAATGTTCACTGAAGAGAACAATCGCCTAGACAACTTCAAAATCAAGAGAAATGATATCGTAAACCATAACTATGCTCAGAGTTCTAAAAGAATTAAACGTGATTTGAAACCACCTAATTCTAATTTAGATATTGGTGAAGCTAAACGTGTTGAGACCATTGTGGATAAATTGTACGATGATATGGCAGAAAACGGCGAACGGGTCGCTTATAGACAGAGGAATTTGTCAACGTTCCAGGTAAAGCTTAATGATTAACGTTTAAAGACGGTTTGGATAATACAAGTAGTAGCTGAAAAACTATAGTTGACTAGACAACTGATTGTAAGAAAGCACGCTATTATTATATATGGCCATTCTTAATGGATGTCACTAATGACTGAAGTGTTGTCGGTGAAGAGAAATTCGATTAAGCGATCAAAATAGCAACTGAACGCAAAATATTACTTAACGGAAATTATGATTGGTTGGGTGGTGGTTCGGGAAATAATAACAACAGTGGGCGTTTACATCACTTTAGTCAGAAACTCATTTTAACACAGGTTTTACACTGGTTATAATTAAATACGCGATTAGGACTGATTGTCTTCAATTATCCGAGTAACAACCAACAAATAATAGGGCACGACGGCCCAGTGGCCTCCCATCACCCCTTACAGCCACCCCAATGCCTCGCATAATCGTCTGATCCTGTTACTCGTCAATCTGATATCACAATACAATTCACACGTCGCGTTCCGTCTTAAAAGTAACTACGTTCTTGTCTAGTCGTCTGCTCAGCTCGAAGGCTGTATCCAGAATGTCCGTTCGTCGCTGGCAAGTTAATAGCTTTCCTCGGCTCTCCCGCCACGTCACCTCGTGACCAAATGACAGTAGTCAATTCACATAGTGTTGCCATCTTCACAATCCGAATACACCTAAGCCTGGCCCGGCTTGATGTTCCATTTTATGATCTCCGACACGGCCATCGTGACAATCTCACCGTCCTCGGTGAGGCAGCAGGGGACCATCTGGAAAAGACATAACCTTCGCAAAGTAAAAGTTTCCCACTCGGCCTCCCTGACCTCAAGCCCCAAGGCTTCATAATGAAAACACATGTAGCAGCCAGAACGGGATAATACCAAGAACTACAATCTGATAACACGATCTAACTTTACAACTAAAAGGCTTCATAGCACTCAAACATAAGTCAGCAGTTTGTATGCAATACTCTGATCATCATCATCATCATCATCATCATCAATCAAGTGGGCTACCTCCCAATACTTCACATAACCAATACTGCCCACCTGGCAGTACTTTGGGTGACCTCCATCCGGTACCCAGTTCGACATCACAACAACAACAACAACTCACTTCCTCCCTCCGGAAGTTCCAACAGCGACTGCTTACAACTCCAAGCCAAACGCACGCACTCACAGTCGTGGCCGCACTGCGGCGGGATATCTAGTGCCCGTTCTTACGCCTACGCCTACGAATGACTGGAGTTGCATGCTATCTGAGCGACTTGCATACCACTTACTACTCATCAAAAACAATCAACAATCGATTCATTTACTGTGAAGATTTTAAGAAATTCTTAGTGTGTTATCCCGTCTGTCTTAAAAATTCTCAAAAACAGTTCAACAAATCAGTAAAGGAATTATTATCTTTGCATGACACTTTTAAATGGCAAAAAGGTTATTTTTCGCTCACTTCGCTCACCAAATTCTCTCTGTGGCCTTTATTACCAAAAATCGTCAAGTACACAAACTCAAGTAACCATCAAATGTCATATGTTGACATTACGTAATATCAGCACAAACTCAACAAAGAACAATTACTGTCAGTGAGCAGTAATCAAAATTAGCTACAAAAGTATCAATACAGATCACCTGTTATATCATGTCGCCATACAATCACCGACGATGCTCATCGTAAGCCACGGTACAAGTAGCCGCGATGCGCTCCCGTCACTATCAACAAGATTAAATGCAGACTTTGTTATCTCGCATTGATGTAATTTCTAGTCACCGTTCAGATATTCACAGGTTGCATGTCCATACAACTGTCATCATCACTTAGTTTATCTGAAACACACACAAAAAACAAAAGACAAAAACACGAAATGTCTAATTTTTCTGAACTGAGGGCAGACGATAATTAAAGAATATCAAGATGTTTGAAAATTGAAAATTCTTGATATCATTTACAAAGCGCTTCTGGTGTCACAAAACAATATACTTGCACTGGCTTTGAATAACTCTGTTAATCATAATTACGTTGAAAGATACTGTACAATGACTTTATAATACTTCGTTGAATCAAGCACAAATATCTACGACGAAACGATTTGTAGTTTACGCAAATCACCATTCTAACCAGTTCTTTCTAATCAATCTTATTTTAAGGAAATCCTTGCATGTTCCAGGATTTCGAAGCACAACATTCTTACACAAAATAAAATTTACAAAATCATAACTCTGAAAATTCTGTCAGGTGTTTTGACAGTTCAAGATGACGGCACCATTTACACTGCTTGACTTCCAGTGTATATTACACTAAAACACTATCGAATTATCCAATCTTGTTAAGAATAATGAAATAGAAATATGCCATACCAAATCGCTGTCTTACTTTCCTTTCGTGTATAACCTCAAACCTTAATGATTATTTCGATACTTTGTATTCGTTTAGAATCCTTATTTTACATGCTTGCCGTCCACCATTTGTAACATCATATCTGAAAAACCTGAAATGCGGATTCTTGCAATCCGAATGAAAAGATAGTACTTTTCCCTCAAAGACACGTCTTATGAATTTTTTTTTTTTTTTGGTTTTTTTTGTTTGTTGGTTTGGTTTGATGTCTTGGATGCTATTACTCCCTCGGCCATCTTTGACAAAATGAACACGTCCTCGTGTTCTATGTTCAAATAGTAACGCACTCCGTTCCACCGTTCACTTCCACCATAATTGCTTCTCGACTAATATCGACATCTTGCGTGAGGCGAATATCTGGGGGTAGGTTCATATATTTTCTTTGTAAAATTCCACGGTTCTCATTTACTCGCGTTTACTGTCGTTACGTTTCTCATTGCAACCAATTCATTTCAAATATCATCCAAACCACCGTCATTCTTCATTTATTTTCCGACATATGTGGGCGAAATTTTCTCATCATGTGGGTCCATTCCACTTCCGATAACGGAAATAAAGCCTGGTTGGGTGGTGGTTCGGGAAATAATAACAACAGTGGGCGTTTACATCACTTTAGTCAGAAACTCATTTTAACACAGGTTTTACACTGGTTATAATTAAATACGCGATTAGGACTGATTGTCTTCAATTATCCGAGTAACAACCAACAAATAATAGGGCACGACGGCCCAGTGGCCTCCCATCACCCCTTACAGCCACCCCAATGCCTCGCATAATCGTCTGATCCTGTTACTCGTCAATCTGATATCACAATACAATTCACACGTCGCGTTCCGTCTTAAAAGTAACTACGTTCTTGTCTAGTCGTCTGCTCAGCTCGAAGGCTGTATCCAGAATGTCCGTTCGTCGCTGGCAAGTTAATAGCTTTCCTCGGCTCTCCCGCCACGTCACCTCGTGACCAAATGACAGTAGTCAATTCACATAGTGTTGCCATCTTCACAATCCGAATACACCTAAGCCTGGCCCGGCTTGATGTTCCATTTTATGATCTCCGACATACTTAATAGTTTTTGAAGAATGTTGGTCAATAAGAAAGACAACAAATAAAGAAAGACAATAATTCAAAGGGTAAAGGAGTCGTAGTTTCCTTGCCTGTTTACCTATTTGTCTTTGCTTTAAAAATCAAGGAGTGTGAAGACTTAACACAAATGTTCGTTGTAATCCAAAAATACTGGTTCACCAAGTTGACCAAGTGCAATAACATTCTGGCCGCAATCACGCATAACCACTGCGAATCGTGGCTGTGATTACACCAGCGTAACATACAGTACAACACGTTAGCTGTTAGCTAATACAATTTATATAAATATGAACTTTCGGATTCCGCGGAAAATATATGGAGCGTTTCGGCGATTACGCCAGCGACGTACATAATGGATTCAGCGTAATATTGCCTTCTGCAATTTATATTCATTCAACATTTAACGTCTTATCTTTTTGAAGTGTATTAACTTCGGCAAAGGTAACACAAGAATTGTAATCAATTCAGTCATTTGATTTAAATTGAACAAAGATATGGTAAAATCGCAGCAAAATTTTCACTATTGTTTTACTGTAGGCACCTCTAAATCATTACGTATGTAACTTAACTTAAAATAACCTTGTAGTTGTAGTCAGTAAGTATTTCATGAAATATATCATTTACATAATATAGTATCAACAATTCACAATTCGCTGCTTTAAACGAATCCATCACAACTCAAAATTTCCAATTTTTGAGATAAGAACACAGCTGAATCAAAAAAGGTATTTTTACCCATTGAAGTATTATTACTAGCGTATAGAACCGACACCGCGAACACGATGTATGTCCCAATCAATTGGCGCCACTGGGCTTCAATTTTCAATGGATTCGTTCGATTTTGAAAGGAGAACGGGGGCTCAATTTTGAAAATCGAACCTCCCGGGCGGGACACACATTTTGTTCAAGATGTCTGTTCTATGACATTATACTTCAATGTTTTTACCTTGTGAATAAAACTCATGTTCATAATATCAGCAAAAAATTACGATGGACTTATTAATGCTTTTTTGCCGCCTTTTATTCTTATACACTTGTATGGTACAATAAAGATTAAATAAATAAAAATGACGCGTCGGCACCACTAAATGTTTTTATTGCATAAATTGATTTTTGATACAATTTTGTTTCAACAATAAATGAAAACCAATTACTGCCAGTGTTTAGTCGGATTTACATCTATTATTTGTGGATATTATAATATCACAAAATATTCTTTAAAAAAATAGGAATATTTTCGGCGATAATATTCCTTTTTGTTTTATTTACTTTAGATTTGTAAGTGCTTGTCCTCAAAAACAGTACAAAATTGACATAAAACTACAAGTACTTCGACTTATGACAAAATGTATATCTTTAAATTATCAGGAAAAAGAGTACAACTCAAGTTGTAACATGAGAGTGGTTAGAATTATTTTGTTAACAATAACACAATCGGCTATAATTTGATACGTCCTTTCTAAAATAGAAACATAATTCAAATTAGGGCAATATAATTTAAAAGTTTTAAATTACCTTCATTAAAATAAAATTAAACAATTTATATTTAAAAATACAATACTAATACTTTTTTCTTTCTTTATCTTTCTTCTCCATTTATCGGCTGGCAACGCATCAGTTATACCTTTGGTGTTGCTGATGTCCATGAGCGACGATATCCACGTTGTAGCTCATGGACATAAATCAACTCATTCGCAGGCTATTTTCATTAAAAAATTATAATCCATAAGAAGTAGTATTAACAAGCACATCAAAAATATAATACCTTATTTGTTTCATTTGAACAGGCCTCAATAGTTCAAAATCAGTCAGTAGTTCAAAATCAAACTGCAAGAAGATTTTATTTCGCGCCTGCCAGTCTGATCCCTGATCTGACAACAGATAAACCATTGGAAGAAAAGGTTAATGAAACTAACTATGTGATCCCATGGCCGAAAACCTGGAAACATGGCATAGTACCGTACTTTATCGACCCCAATACTTATGGTATGTTTATTTAAAAACAGAAATAATTTTGCGCTATATCTTTACAAAAATACATAGATTATGTGCAGAAGGATTAAAAATATCATAACACAATATATTTCAAGCTCTTCAAGTTACCAAGCAAGCACACAGTAAGGAGATCTATCCAAAATGCCAGACCTTGCGCGTCTCGCCGGGTCTGGATTAAAAAAAAATTATTTCATCTTATGCCTTTTTTCCACTGAGTGTGCGATTTAACTAAATCGTACAAAATGATTTAATACCGCAGATAATTTCGATACACATTACACAGCACAGCATTACTTTATAATATGTGAATTCCTCGATCTAAAACCATTTTCTATCCCTCACTACAGATACGCAATTGTCAGATATTATTATAAGAGCATTCGACTACTTTGAAAAGGCGACATGCATCAGATTGCAGCGACTTCGCGAGAGGCCGACGGATATAAAATCTTTGCGGAACGTTGAGTGGCTGTACATCACTAACCCATCTGGTGTCCGACAGTGTGTCCACAGTAATGAACGAAAAAGAAATCGAGGGGTTCAGGTATAAAAATAATAAAATAAATAAAATGTACTTAAATAATTAAAATTAAGATATTAAATGTTGTGTTTTACAATAGACTTGAATGGAGCCATAGCCTGGTGTCCTCACTGGTAGGAAGAATTTCATATCATCTCCTCACTGGTTCAAAGAATTTAGACCGTTGGTCCATAACAGAGAATTTTGAGCTATACATATAATGTCATGTTTTATAATAGCCTTTGAAATCAAGCTTTTATGAATATTATAACATAATAACTTTAATATTTGTCTCATGTGTAAAATCTGAAAAAATTACCTTATAGATAAATCATGCACCTAAAGAATTAAGATAATGATTAATAATTAGCACTTTAAAACCCAATAATATCACAAACCCTGAATACAATATGATCTTTGCAGTCCCATAATATTTTAGAAAGACCTTTTCAACGACACCACACTATGCGGTGGACGAGAAAAAAATTCATACCCAACTTTACCTATGTGGGTATTTACCTATATGCTATTGGGTATGCACTTTTTTCAAAAAAAGTGTTTTTTTTTATATTTTATTCTAATACTTAACGTAATGTACCTCCACATACATCACAAATTACAGCTTTGTAGCAGTAAGTGTCTCTGAGCTATTCTGCTGACAGACGGACGGACCATAACAAATACTCAAATTTTGTCATCATAATTCCTGAATTTGACAATGTTTATAACTTATTGTACATAGTCGAAAAATCAAGATGGCTGTCAGAAGGCTATGCATATTACCTAATCATTGAAGTATTCCAGATGGTGGTGTTTGGTTATGACTGCTTATCGCTGGGAGAAGTGCTGCATGAGGTGATGCACATCCTGGGATTCTCACACGAGCACACCAGACCAGACAGGGATCAATACATCACAGTGTTGTGGGACAATATTAAACCTGGTAACCTTAATAAAACTTTCGATCAATCCATACAAAATCATACAATTATATTCAAATATTATACCTAATAGTAATCACTTATCTAGTATTGTGCGTCTACTTTACAAAAGGCTAATCGGAATCTTCACTTTCTTTTATTTTTCATAATGATAGTATAGCTGCCTCCTCAGATTAAAGAAATAAAAGGGCTGCCTCATATTGGTGTATAAAATTAATAAAAATACGAAAATTTTCAAGAGCCATTAATAAAATATTAGGCCATCATTATATATTTTTAAATATGAAATAGTATTATAAAAACATTTCATTTCACAGGTTATAAAAAATATTTTGAAACCCGAACTGTTGATCCATTGTCTGGCTTTCCTTATGATTATGCCAGTGTATTGCATTATCCTTCACGGGCATTCTCCAGAAACGGCCAAGTAACGTTACTAGTGGAGGTAAAGGTTATCATACATTGTTATTTGTTATACATTATTGATAAGAATTATTATTACGTAGTAGTTTTATTTCCCATTTCTTCTCCTCAGTGATAAAACTTCTTTCCGAATAACGACCAGCATTAAGTCTAGAAACAAATTACTCATAATACATTATTCATTTAAAAAGGTATACTGTGTTTTTTTTTTTAATATTTTTAGTCTGGAGTCAAAGTTGGTCAACGCGAAGGCCTCAGTGATAACGACATTGCAAAAGTAACAACTATTTACTCTCCTGAATGTACGAAACGTAACAAGGAATATCTTTTAAAGACATGTCCTAGTGTTGTAAAAATACAAAAAGAAGTATTAAAAAATGTAACTAAAAGTGAAATAGAAAAATATTTCAAAGACAGAATATGGCCTTACGGTATTATAAACTACAAGATCAAAGATAACACGGAGTTTAGTAAGTAGGAAGCTTAATTTCAACATAACGATAACTTTATCAAGAAGGAAACATATAATTTTTTTTCATTTTCAGCATCCGAAGAACGTGAAAATCTAGACGCAGTTATTCGTCACATTGAAAAAGAAACTTGTATCGAATTTCGGGATATCTCCGCGTATGATATCGAAGAAAATGTGGAAAAAGATAACGACGTTACAGACTCACATCTGCATATGAAACCAAGCGAAGAGCTGATCTCACAATCAGAAACAATTAAAAATGAAGCAGATGACGAAAATAGTGTCAATTTACCTAATAACAAGTTAAATCCTACTACTACAAATCTAACTGAAGGAGAGACTCTGTCAGACAAACAGAGTTTAACTCTAGATACTCATGAAGTTGATGCCACAGAAAGCGAAAAGATAAAAGAAACTGAAGAAAATCTTGTTATTCTTAGGAAAAATGTTGGTTTGAACGATGATACTACTAAGAATTCGAAAAACAATATTTCTTCCAAATCTTCATACACTTTTGGAAACTTATACAAAAGTAAGATTGTTATTTTTATTTTATCTTTTACAAATTACAATGAGTTAGTGGTAGAATGACAATAGTTTACGTAAGAAAATAGCGACCATACAGTCAAGACTCGATCTTAATTATTAGGTTGATAAATGCCCAACCCATAAATTAGATATCTACAGGGAACCGATGATTCAAGTGAGTCACAAAGGAATTAAAATAGTAGGTATCCTATCTCAATATCATATTTGTTCATTATTTTCAAATACAAAGTTGTTATTTGATTTAATATTTATTTGTTTAGTACCCACCCTTATAAATTAATCGAAGTAGAAAAAAAAAACCAAGTGAAAAGCAAACAAACTGTGTCAATATAATTTTCTTCAGTACGTGAATAAGGTAAACTCGAAATGTTTACAGAACCAAAAAATAGTCAAAGGCAACAAGTTCACACAAATTTAACTTCAGCTGGTAGACGCCATGCCGAGAGCACATTGACTTTTGTCAAATCACAAGAACCAGGATGCAGCTGCCCTCCTCCAGGAAGATCTAAAGGCGACCAAGTAAATTCATTTTCTAATTTTTAACAATACTCTAATATAATCGATGGGTGCAAAGCAAAAAGAGTTATCTACAAAACAGCTACTTTGCAGATAACTTTTTTTACTTTGCACCCGTCGAAAATTTGATATACCACCACTATGGAGAAATATTTCATGGCAGGTACCGTACGAATACCGTTTGCTTCGCTGGATTGTAATTTTAAATTTTAAAATGATGCAAGTCCTACCTACTCAATATTTTTGGCAGTTTTACTGATTGCCAATTCCTGGGCAATTTTCTTATGTAGCAATTATACAATAAATAACCATCTAAAAATGTTATAATGTAGAAACATTATGTTTTCTAGGAAAAAACACTTCCTGTCTAAATATTATAAGGTCTTTCTCAATTTTATAGCTATTTGGGCATTGTCATTAGCCTTTGTATTTATGAATTACAGATCAGTGATTTATTTTGTTTTTGTCGTGAATTGAATAAACTACAAGGTTATCAGAATTCAGCTGTGGGCTTACTCTTATCTGCTATAATTTGGATAGGTAGAGGTACTCTGTTAAGGAAATATTTTTAGGGTTCCGAAGTAAAATCGAAAACCTTATAGTTTCGTCATGTCCGTCCATATTTGGATCTAGGGGTCCGTTTGCGAAATATTTAAAGTGCTAATTTTGGTTAGAGTCAAGTGTCCTCCCCCTGCCAGCTAAGTAGTTAATGAGTAATAGTCGACAAACTTACGCGGTGTCCTACGTGGGCGACTCAACGCGAACGCGAAGCGACGCGGCGCGATGCGAAAACAACAAACAGTTGAAATGTGTTGAAGTGTCCTACGTTACAAAACGCACGTAGAGTGCGCTGCGGCGCGGCGCGATTTGACGCGAACGCGATCAGTTGGTTTGATAATATCGCGCGAACTTCAGCGGCGCGGCGGGTGTCAGTGGCGGTGAAGGGACGATTCGCGTGCACGTAGGACAGAGCCGCCGCATCGCACCGCATCGCACTGAAATCGCACCGGATCGCTTTGCGATCGCGTTCGCGTTGAGTCGCCCACGTAGGACACGGTGTTACTTCTTTGGAACCCTACATCGCGATTTGACTGTTATCATAATAATATAATATTATATGAAGTCTACCTACAAACTTTTCAAACATTTATATTCATTAATCACATCTAATACATACAAGTAATTTTTTTGTGTATATTTGGTAGATATGAGAATAGGTCGTAATGTACTCGTATATTTCATACCGATAGAAGTTTAGGGCGTCACTATCCAAAAAATTTTTGGCAGAATAACGTCTGCCCAGTTAGCATTATTGTAAAAAAGAAATGTTTAAAATTTAATTATGTACCTACTACATAACCACACAATATTAGTAAAGTTTAATTTCTTAATGTTTCAGTCCGAAACTCCTGAATTACCGTTTTCTTTCAATTTCGCGGAGTAATTCATTGCTAACTGGTTTTGAAGGAAAGAAAATTCAGTACCTACTGTAGTTTTACTTGCAATTTTTCAGGTAATAAAAATAAATTCAGATTGTTTCAATTCTGTGAACGACCTTCTTCACTTGTTCGTGCACATCCTAGGCTTGGATCACCAGCACAACATGCATGACAGAGATTCTTACCTCCGTATTCTATGGGAAAAGCTTCCACCAGGTGAGATCTACTTTTTTTTTTTATGGAAATAGCCGGCAAACGAGCTGACGATCCACCTGATGGTAAGTGGCTATCGCCGCCCATGAACATCAGCAACACCAAAGACATCACTGATGCGTTGCCGGCCAAGAAAGAAAGAAGAAAAAGAAAGAAAGAACTGGCTCTCAAGCCCCCAGCCGGAACACGACGAGTCGTTTGGCGGCTGACTCATGCTCGAGGGTGGTAGCTATCCAGGCGAACCCTTGGAGAAATAATAATAGTAATAATGGTATTAATTAACAATTAAAATCAATACTACTAATATAATCCCTCCGAGGGCCCTACCACCAGCGGGCCGGATTTAGTCGCCTTTTACGACACCCTTCCGGCGTGGGATTGGGGTTAGTATTCTAAGCCGCCCCAATACGGCTAAAACTTTTAATAGAATATGTTAAGTTACAGAGAAAATTGTGGAACCATGTCCATCTAATGACAACTTATTTTTCACTGTCTTATTAACATGATAAGTAATTGTCAATGCATTAGTGATAAGCTATCGATAGCTAGAAAAAACTAAAAACTAATCCTCAGATCCATATATTGTCTATATACTACCAAGAATTTAATTTTATCCACACAATTTTGTAACTATCCGACTAATAGCAAAGCCAAAAGAAGAGTTATGATTTGGATCTCTGACTAATTGGTAGTTAAAGGCCGTGTTGGGTGTACCTTCTTTTCGGGGCGCGATTTAAATTTATTTAGTTTACTGTATGTAATTAAAATTATAGTTCCCATCATCCATCCATATGAAGCGCTCATAGCCCGACGGTTTTCGTCGATACTAAGTTATCGACAAAGTTAAGCAACAGCGGTCGCGGTCGGTAGTTGGATGGATTACCGCTTATGGCAAAAATTCTTAAGCGTTTCTCTCGCCATTACCATGACCGCTACCATAGTCAGGAATAGCGAAGCTGCCGGGAACTGGGGACCGAGGCTTATTTTTGGCTGTCATAGAGGGGTTAAGCCAATAGTCACCACGCTTGACTAGTGGGTGTTGGTAATACTATAGGTATTATGTAATTATTACTGAATGATATAAAATTATTGCAGGCATATCGAATGAGATGCAGAAAAAGCTACCGCCTGCCGCAGCAGTCGGCTTCCCTTACGACTATCAAAGCGTGATGCACTATCCGTGGCTAGATATTAAAGACGGCGTCACCAACATTATGTATCCTATATGGGTCAGTTTATGGATAGTATACTATATTCATAATATTCTATATCATCATCAGAAATCAGAATATATTTAAACCCACGTCGCCTATGAGCCACCTTCTAAGTACAACTTCACGCTTCAAATATTAGATTCAAGTTCACAGATTTATTATTAAGATGTCCATCTTGTTCATAGAGTGGGAATAAGTGTCGGTATAATAAAGCTTATATACTTAGCAGTTAGCAAGTTATAGTAAGGTGACAAGAAAAGGTCTTCATACTTAAATTAGTTACGTCAATTTTTTCCGTGATACTTTTTTGTACCTTGCCAAAATTACCATTAAGTAAGGAAATACGTCCAAAATGGCGTATGGTTTTATTTTTAGGTCAAAACTATTTGTTGATATATTACAGCATTAAGTACTACAACACGTTCAAACTATCTGTGGACCTCGCTGGAATTCGATGCCGCTCCCGCTTCCTCGGACCTCACCCTGTTTTCGCCTATCTAGTACCGTTTGCAAAGGAAGCGCCGACGCACGTGTATTATTCTTGCTTCGTAATCGCATTATTGTTTATTGTTTATTGTTCTTTATTGCTTCTTGTTGTTTATTATTATTTAGTGTTGTAAGATAGGTGGGACGATACATAATGCAGAGCGGAATTTTACGCTCAAAGTAATCCAATTCTTTGAAAATGAAAAAAACACGGCTCTTTCTTTCTTTTCTTTTTTATTTTATTTTCTTTATTTGTTGTTACAGCGGCAATAGAAATATACACTCTGTGAAAATTTCAACTGTCTACCTATTACGGTTCGTAAGACACAGCTTGCAGATAGACGGTTGGACGAACAGCCGGGGCTTAGCAATAGGGTCCCGTTGACACCGTTTGGGTACAGAACCCTATAAAGTACAGACTGATCTAAAAGTTGTATAAAATGCAAAAAAGTAGATACACACAAATCAAAATAATATTTTTAATCTTTACGTCTCGATTTTCTTTGCTATCTCTCCAGTTTGCATGACGTCATTGAGCCAGGTCCACAGATATTTTGAACGAGTAGTACTATCAAAAGTATAGTGTTATACCTACATGTCTTTTACTAAATGTTTTTCAGAATGACGGCTGGGCCATGGGACACTGGCAAGGACTGAGTTCCACAGACGTCAATAAATTGAATCTCATTTATTTTGAGCAATGCTCGCTACGGAAGGCACATACCAAAGAATATATTGTAAACTGAGCTCAACACATATAATATGAGGGATATTAAAATAAAATAAAATATGTATTTTGAATCGCATGCATTTATTTTATTTTACATTGTGATTCTGGAAAATCCATATTGTAAATTTTAATATAAAATTTATTCATTTATCAGAATAATGTGTCCATTGCATCCTTGAATGGAAATTTCATTCAACAGATTATTTCCTCTTACCTAAGACCAAAACCGTAACGGTCCGTCAATAATTTGTTTGTCACGTTGTCTGACTGATGTCCACTTGAATCATTCTCATTTTCAGTGGATCCCAATTTTGTTTCATCAACTTCATTAACTTTATCGTCTTTGTCTCCGGTATCGATCATTGATATATTATGTCCTTCTTCAGTTTGATCTTCTCCATCTTTATTATCTTCATGGGTTTTATCTTCTCCATTGTCTTCTTTTCCTTCAACCTTGCGTTCTTTTTCGACTACATCTTCTTCTTCTTCTTTTTCATTATATAGCTCACTCTGTTTTTCTTCCGATTTTGCATTGGTTTCATTCTCAGAATCATTTGGCCTTTCATTTTTGCTTAATAACATCTTGCACGTATCTATCATATCCCCAACCTTCCTCTTGTTGCACTCATGATCAAATAGAAGTCGTAATCTCATTTTATCCAGTTGAGACAAGTCGTCTGATGGGCTGATTAACAATCCGGGCACCTGTAATATTTTTTGTTGATATAGAAATTTGGTTGCCATTTCTTTGATTCAGGTACATAGGTACCTATAATTTAAGTAACCCGCTATTTATCCCACTATCATTTCTCTCACTCGTATTAATATTTCATTAAGAGAAATTAATTAACTTTAATATGTTAATCTAAAGCGTACAGAAAATATTTAAATGTTGTTGAAATCATATTAACTAAGTTAAGGAGTATATGTCAATTTGAAAATTTCATTAAATTTAAATATAATGTTAATATTGTTAATACCAAAGGCGTAACTGTAGGTTGTCCATTAATACTGAAGGCTCGGTCGTGAAAATGCATGATACTCAATGGATCATACTCAACCAGTAATTGAGAGGTCTCGTCGCTGGGTCGTATGCGGTATAAATTTCTATATTCTAAAAATAATGGTTCACATTAAAGGTTTCAGTAGTAGTCTACAGTAAATATCCTTCTAATAATGCTCATCACCAGTCAATATTTAAATGGCTGGTCAACAGAACTACGCAACAACACAAGAGGCAAATTACGCAATTTTGTTGAAGGGATTTAAAAACCAATCTTTGCGTACTATCTAATAAGGATCTGTACCGATACATACATTAATTCGATGCTTTATAGTAACTAATACCATTATTACTATTATTATTTCTCCATGGGGTTCGCCTGAATAGCTACCACCCTTGAGCATGAGTCAGCAGCCTAACGACTAGTCGTGATCCATCTGGGACCTTGAGAGTCAGTTCTTTCTTTTTTTTCTTTCTTTCTTGGCCGGCAATGCAGTGATGCCTTTGGTGTTGCTGATGTCCATGGGCGACGATAGCAACTTACCATCAGGTAAGTGCCTTTGACGTGAAAAATCTGCCAACTAAGTAAGAGCCTAATCACTGTCTTCTTGAATAATCAAGCATCATATCAATGGGCACAGGTCTTACCAGGCTGGATATTGTTCCACATCACGCGAATATATTGATCTCTCTGGGGATGTGACACTTCATCCTTAAATCCAGTTGCATGTAACAGTGTATGCAGGATTTCATGTTCTTTCAAACAGTCAAAACCTAACACGAGGACCTGGAAATGAAGTACCGTGTTACATTATTGAAATTTAGTGATGTAGCCTGACTTCATCATCAGAGATAGTATCATTCGTATCGTTGTGTGAAAAGTCTGGTTTTCTGCTACTTGATAGTTACAAAAGTTTACGTTTGTAAAGACTATTTCTATCGCTTCACAAATAGACCTTATGTTGGCCATACACGATCAAGTATACTTACTTGTAAAGTTTGCAACGGACTTGATCGTGTATAGCCACCATAAGACATTTTAGGCGGTTTTCAATAAAATATTATTTTAGGTAGGTCTATGCAACTCGATACTCTCGTGGGTTACTTCCTTTAATAAAGTTCATATTCGGATTATTTTCAAAAACTTTACTTTTTACTGGTGTAGTTAATTTATACTAATGATTTGCCTACTGTCTCTACTCGACATAATATTATGTAAGTACGTTATAATATATATTTCTTTAATATGTATGTATAATATATTTCATCTTACAATTTCACCATCTTTTTTGAATTTCGGTTCGTGTACACAATTCCGTTCTCCTTGAGGATTGGTGAAGTGGATCCAGGTCATGTTCCCTTCTGGCTTGGTTGACGTTGGCTTGAACTTTACGCAAGATGCAATCTCCAATGCATTCATAGCCACACGGACCCTCTGTGCTATGTAATCATCTATCAAAAATACACCTGTTAGTTCTGACAGTCACGAGGATTCTTGAATTAATATTTTTCCACCACGCCACGTGACTATTTCCTACTGACTGAGTGACTAGTCATTTCACCGAGTTATTTGTTACACTTATAACTTCAGTCTTAAACTTAGCTTAGGTAGGCTAATGCCCTAACTCAGAGTCACTAATGATTACTGTAATCGTTCCTTAGTAAAGAATCACCATACAAATTCTGTACTAAGTAACTACTCTGAGTTGGGGCGAAGGAAAGTTAAATATAGAAATCTTTAAATCTCTTACCAAAAACAAAATACGAGTATATTACGTCAACAAGACAGAAGATTCCACGAAGATTCAGATAGTTCTCAGCCTAGGCTCTAAAGTTTAGAGTCTAAACACATTTGGCCACAAAGACTAAAAGAGAATCTGGAAGTAGCCTGAGATAGTAATATTTCGTACAATAATGTGAAAGTGAGGATTTTAGGGAATGGATGTTGTAAGTTGGCAATATTCGTGGCTATAACATAACACTCACCATATATAAGATCGTCCAAATAGTAAGTGACTATTCCCTTTGGCCAATGCAATGCCACACTTTCTTGAGCGTTAGTTAGTTTCTGGCTCTGCATTTCGCGGGCCTTGCCTTTTGGAATAGAAAATTTTATGTATTTTTTAAGTTATGTCTACTGATCTATAGACAGAAGTAACCAATCATCAAGTGGCTTATCGACTCATTTTATCGGATACTTACGAATTACTTACGAATTACATTAGTCGAATACTTGATGCATCTCAACTTGGCTGTTATGGTTGTTTTATTGCGATGACGCTCGATACAAAAGATATTTATAATAAGTAGAAAAAAAATAACTCACTTTAAGTTACAACTCACCGTTAAGCAATAACATACTCTTTGTATTATTAATAAGATGTAAACAAATTAAAATTATATAATATTTTAATTCAAATTTCACCGCCATTTTTATTAAATCGTTAGTTTACGTTACTCTAATGTAACACATAGCAGTTTTCTTGTATAAGTATAAAACATATTACACTTTCATGAGTTGTTATCTAAGCACCTATGCCATTATTTTAACTCATAAAACATGCCATTATTTGTATTTGTAAGTGAGTGTATTTTAAATAAGCTTTGCCAGCATTGTTAGTATCTACCTACAGGTACCTACGTTTAACTTAGCCCATTTTTTAGACGAAACCTGGACTAGACAAACAACCGTGGCACTACAAAACTTGCTGCACGAAAGTCATGCAAGTTACGCCAATGCTTCAACAAGGCTCTACTGTGAGAGGGCTCGAGAGTAGAAGCAGCAAGAAACTACCGAGTTTATTCTTTTTCTGCTCACAGTTACAGATAGCACTTATTATTATCTACTACAGTCTAGTCTTTAAAATAATCATCTAATTTGTAATATTCTATGTAGTATGTAGTATCCTATGCTATTAATATGGGTTTTAAAAGAGATCTTTGAGCTTCGAGTCCCTAGGCCTGAATTTGTAAGTAAATGGCACGGATTGCTCTTTTCTGTAAAATAAATATAGACTCAATATCTGCAGCTGAGCCCCACGACAACAGACCACACATTATGAATGTAGTTAAACTAATCTTGCTGTTTCTAAGTCAGTTGAGAACTTTACTTTCTTAACCGCATAAGCAGCTGAACTCAGTCTCCCAGACAAGGCTTCAATATGAGGATGTCATTGTAAGCGTGAATCTATAGTAAGGCCAAAATAACAGCGGTCCTAATATTGATCCTTGAGGCACTCGCATTTGTGTTTATTTTGTTTTATTTTGATTAATTATATCTAGCGATAATAATTTTAATGATCCTTAATCGAAGACTATTTTTTTAAAGTATTTTTTTTGGTAAAATTTTTACAAAAGGAAAGCAAAAAGTAAAATAAAAGTTAGTAAATAATTTACCTACTCCAAAAATTTTGCCAGACGTTGTACCTAATTGTATGAAAATGATATTTTTTTGCGGTCTCACCAGTTCATACAATTTAAAATAATTATCTATTTAAATAAAGTGTTTTGTTGTCCAAAGATAATGCACATACTTAATTAACTCTTTTCAGCCAATGAAAACAGAACACGAAAAGTTGTGTGGAACTGTGGAGTGTCAACGTGGGTGTAGCTTCGGCATCGCAGACGCATGGGAAAATTCCACAGTCCATTCTGTTTTACGCGTGTTTTATGTTGAGGTATGGATAGGTGTACGTCTTAAAATCAATAAAGCATACGCCCAATCGCCATTTATGGTTCAATATCGTGTTGTTTGATTTAATAGTTTTCATGCTAAAAATTGGTTGTATTTCACAATCAATTTACGATTTCTATGCATTGGCCAAACAACGTAAAACGGAATGACGAATAGTGCCGGCCGGCTGTTTTCACTCTTCTGTCAGTTTAGTAAATGTCAAGACAAGTAGCGTTGATTAAAAATAAATATCGGGTATAGATTCTGTTACCGATAAAAAGTAATATAGAAACTTTCTAGAATTCGAGGAGTTTACACGTTTTATTAAATTAAAGTTGTGACTTGGACAAGTTCGATACATACAATACAAACAATGCGTGTTTTATCAATGTCGTCTATAATTTTACCGACGTTTTTGAGCATTTTATTTCTATTACTAGGTAAAACAATAGCTGGAAGTGGATCAGTTGAATTAGATGAATTTTCATTTAATAAAGTCATCAATAAGTTTAGGGCATCGCTTGTTAAATTCGACGTCGCATACCCTTACGGCGACAAGCATGATGCATTCGTGGCGCTCGCCAAAGACTCGCAGGATATAGATGATCTTCTGGTTGCTGAAGTCGGTGTGAAAGACTATGGAGAAAAGGAGAATGAAGCTCTCGCAAAGAAGCATGGTGCGACGAAGGACAACTTCCCCGTGGTTAAACTCTTTATCAAAGGACAAGCGGAGCCCGTGCCCTTTGACGATTCGCAAGGATTTACAAGCGACACCTTAAGACGATTCGTTCGTGAAAAGAGCGGTGTTTATTTGAGTCTCCCTGGCTGCGTGAAGGAGCTTGATCTACTTGCAATCAAATTTATGAAAGCTGAGAAAAAAGATAGGCAGAGCATCTTGAAGGAAGTTGAACAAACTCTAAAAACCATTGCTACCAAGGTATATTGTTTATTACTCATGGTTTTGACTTGTTACTATTTAAATTGCTACTTTATCTTAGTAAATAGTATTTTATAGTTGAACAATAATTTAAAGTACTTCTTCTTATTAATGTGAAAGTGTGCGAGGATGTATGGATGTTTATTTCCTTTTAAAAAAATAAGTACTGTACGTACTCATGTAGTCATGTCAAAAATGGATATATTTTTTTGCATTAATGCCTTTAGATTGTCCATACACTCATATTTATGTAAGATTTTTATTAGAATATAATGTATTTTACTAGATATACAAGTCGCAGAAGACAACAAGTATAGTAATTACAAAGAATGTGTGCCGGATGTGTAATACATATTGCTTTGTACGGTGCTCAAAAATGCACTCCACTCAGTGCAAACGCGGTCTTGTCTAACTTGGGCTGGCTTCAACCCATTAATGGCCCACTACTGGGCATGAGTCTCTCCTCCAGAGGAGGCCTAGAGCATACTCCACCACTCTGCTCCAGTTGGATTGCGGATTGGTGGAGGGGTTAGTGGCCAACCCGAGTGTCAGAAGTTTTCAAACCGCCCGAGGGCCTTCGACATGGCTTAATAACTGTTAACTATGATAACAACCGGGACCGACGGCTTTACGTGCCCTGTGAAGCACGGAAACGCTCAAGATTTTTTTTTTGCCACTAGCGGTCACCCATCCAACTACCGACCACACTCGCTGTTGCTTAACTTTGTCGATCACTTAAGATCGATGCAAGCCGCAAGGCTATGAGCGCTTGTCTAACTTAATAGACGATTAATCTTATCGGTGCATATTGCAAACTCCACTAATAATGCTTTATGTATTTGTAAAGCCCAAGATTTTTTTTAATTATATCGATAAAACTGATAAAATTTTATTTTTTAAAACATAATTTTCTTGTTTTCTGCGCTTAACTGTTTAATCTCTCAGACGTCTTTTTTTTTTAGTTTAACATAGAAATAGTCACCTATCAAAAATGTATTAATCTAATATATAAAATTCTCGTGTCACAGTTTTCGTTGCCATACTCCTCCGAAACGGCTTGACCGATTTTGATGAAATTTTTTGTGCTTATCCGGTATCTATGAGTATCGGCCAACATCTATTTTTCATCCCCCTAAATGTTAGGGGTAGTCCACCCCTAAATTTTATTTTTTATTTTTTAGACAAAATTTTTAATTTCTATTTTTTTATGATACAACATACAAAAATACATACAATCCTCAATTTTCACCCTTTACGATCAACCCTTATTTTTTAATAGCCATTTTAGTAATTTAATCCCGCTCGAAAACTGATCAATTGTTAGGCGATACGAAGTTCGCTGGGTCAGCTAGTATACTATAAACTCCATTAACCTAGGAAAACATAGAAAAAAATATTTATAATTTTACAGACAAAATTATTTCTAGAACGGTTTGAACCTTAATTTCGCTCTCCTATAAACCGTCGGATGGGATCGTCGACATAGTTAGAACATGATCTGAAATAACATAAAAAGCACTTATTATTCCAGAAAATGCAATGCCATGGGCAGAGTGCCTCGTATTGTTCTGAAGGAATTTTATGTTGTCAAGAAAAATAATACATATTTTCATTACAGGATGCATCATCGGGCAAAATCTACAAAACAATAATGGAAAAAATTCTAGAAAAGGGTGATGATTTTATCTCCACAGAAAACCAGAGAGTAAAGAAGTTGCTTAATGGCAAGGTTTCTGAAGAAAAGAAAAAAGAATTGGGACTCAGATTAAATATCCTCCAAACATTCCAACTTCACACAAAGCAAAACAATGATGAATTGTAGTTCTAAATTTCTATCAAGTGTGTTTTTATATTAAACCAATTTCCTACTACTTGATCATACTATTATTCATAATCACAATTTAGTAATGTTACACAAAATTTTACGGACAGGGGCACATCACATTGTAATGTGACACTTAAATGGGCACATGTTTTTTTGAATGTGTGGTATATAGTAATGTTATTAAAAGGATGAAAAATTATTATAAGTTAGTCCTATACATCCTAAAATCCTAAAACAGCTACATTATGAACCCATGATCTTATATGCAATTCTATATGAAAAATTATAATTATATTCATGTAATTTTTTTTTAATGCCAGATCTGTAATATTTTAATATGAATATTTCTGAATAGAGCCTATTGTTGTGATATTGATTCTTTCCTTGCGAATCCAAATACTTTATTATTGCATTCCATTTATTTGTTTTCAAAAATGAAAACCAAATATTCTGATAGTTTTTAATATTATTTTGTTAAAGTGTATCAGTGTGTGTTAGACATAAGTTTGCACAAATTGTTTGAAGACGAGGCAATAAAAATGTGAAATAAATGAGTTTTATTTTCATTCACTTCACGTACATTAGCCAGTATTTATTAGAGTTACCAGATATAAAAGAGGTAATTAATGAAAACAACCTTTTTTAAAATTGTATCTATTATGGAATTTACAAAGAAAAAACAAATGTTTCTTAAATTATGACATAAGTAATATGCTTTCTATTATGTTACCTTGTTGCATACAGTTTTAAACATATTTTAATTTAATCATTATTTTCATTTGAATAAAAATTCTTACCTGTAGCTCCTTGAATGGCTGGCTTCAACCCATTAATTGCCCACTACTGGGCATGGGTCCCTCCTCGAATAATTGAATTATTATCTCTGTTTCCGAAATTAAATTATTAATTTAAGCTTTCCATGAAGTCAAGGTATATATATGTATAAAACCGTATATAACTTGTAATAATGCATATTCAACCACAGTTGGTATGCATACATAAATTAACCTGTTGAAAATTTATCCAACAAGCTCACTTATGCTACTGCACAGTATCTAGATCTGTTGGCTATATTCATCAGTGTATGTGGCAATTTCATTGCATTTTTATCATAAAACATTTAATTAACTAAAGAATGCCATTGCATTTGTTAAAATAAAAATATATTGTTGAACTAACTTTGTCACAACGCATTAAAGATCAAAGGGAATTAAAAAAAGTTGAAGACACTACAATAAACCAAACCAATATAAGATATATGATTATAACAAATAAACATAGTACAAAAAAAATCTAAAAAGTTTTAATGTGATGTTGCTGAACCAGTTATTTTCTGTAGAAAGAAATTTTGTTTAATTACATAACATACACTGCAAGAATACGTCACCAAGAGAGTTCCAGAAATAACTGTGGACCTATTTCTATACTAAATGCAAGAATGTGAACATAAAAATCACTTATTCGAGATATTACTGTATCAAATCCGTACTACACCATACTATCATGAACATTCAGCATTTAAAATCTATTTACACACTCAGTTGCATTCAAATAAAGTAGACACATTTTTGTATACAGGAAGTACAATCCCTAGTTACATTTCAATATGGACATAATAAATATGTTTTCAACATGAGTGTAACAATGCATGTTATTTTATATAATATAATTTATTCCAGAATAAATCATAATTGATATTCAGTGGTTACTTAATGATTGATAAATCATTAAGTGACCACTATCTATCATTAGCTAAATAGCTTCATTTAGTTATTATTTGATTGGAAAGTTTACCTCCAGTATACAGATTTATAATATAAGAGCCATCAGCTAGACAGGACAGGACATAAAATTAATCAAAAAAATTACTAATTACTACATCAGGGGTCTCTTGCTTTAAATATCATGAAACAAATTACTTATAATTTGTTACTCATATATAAAACTTATATTATGTCACAACTTATGTGACTTATTTGGCAATTATATTATCTTATAAAGGTCAATACACAATCATTATGTCAACTTAAGTAATTTAGTCGACCCTTATAAGAAAAATACAATTATTCAGTTTTTTCACTATCCACTTTCAGGTCTTTGAGTTTAAGAATGACACCTTCAGAGTTTTTATCAGTTTCCTTTTTGGACTCGTCATCTTGTGTTTTGTCAGTACTTTTAGGTTCTGGAGTGTTGGTATCTTCACTTCTTGTGATACTACTTTCGTCCTCATCCGAAGACGGATCTTGAGTGTAAAGACTGCATTTTGTTCTTACAATTTCCTGGGCCTCAGCAAACTTGGTCTTCCAAAGTTCAGCATCTAGTGAAAATATAAAATATAATATAGACTAAAAAAATCCTGTTTTCATCTCATCTGTCTTATTGTGCACCCTGCTGACTTACAAATAAATGCCAGGAGGGCCCTCCTGGTAGAGATTACTAGATGTTTACTCACATAGTTTAAAATTTACTTATGCATAGTGGAAGAACTCATCACCTTCCCACCTAGCAACCCCCCTCCTACTAAAAGCAATGGTGAAATCTCTGTTAGGTACTTTAGTATTGAAAATTTTTAGCTGGTTCCGTTTTCTATTTGGCCAGCAACAATTTGATGACACCTTTGTTGTGGTGGTATAGATGTAAGACATTGTGTTTATAAATGATTTTAAACTTAAGTCACTGTGAACTGAACACATTTTACTATGATATGGATACAATATTTATTATGTATAGCCAATGATATTAAACTATAGATACGTTATGCCCGTACAAATCAACCAAAAAATCTGTTCCGACTGAGCTACAACACACACACGTTTATCTTTTGTTTCACTGCACCAATCCTTATTACATTGGTAAATTATGTAAAAGGAATGGCACTACTAAAACCATAATAGTGAAAAAAACAACAAGACGGCCTCACTCAGAGGCAGCTATCAACTGTTTGAATTGAAATCGCTACACTTGTCTAAATTCGACTGACATAATTTCAGCGCCGTCTTGGCATATCTTGTATATAATATCATTGTGTATAGCACTAAATATTGTATCAAAGTACAATGATGTTAATTGCTATTATCAGGCATTTAGTTTGAGGGAGTTAAAATTGCCAATGCTGAAATTCAAGAAAAAATTTCACACATCAATTTTTGTTGAAGTAACCTGGCATAGCACAAAAATGACTAATAAAGAATATAATTATTATAATTATTTGAAATCAATAGTGTACTCACTTTGAGGGTTACCAAACTTAATAGCTAGCAGTTCTTGTTTGCACTGCTCGTCTGCATAGTCTGCAAACACGGACCAGTTGAAGGCCTTGTCGGAGCCACAGTGCACATTCATCCTGATATCAGGAGTGATGAAATGATTAGCACACACTTTGAGGGTCTTGTCACGTCTCATGACCACCCGCACTGTGTTGTTGGCTTTGTGGCGAAGTAACTTAATGTCACCGGTGCCTCGCTCCTGAAATATTTTATGAATGAATAGTTATTGCTAGAAAAGTTTATTTACTTATTTACCAATGATTCAAATTCATTGTGATGTGATGGAATCTATTTGGTGTCATAATAAAAAGTAAAACTTTAGTACTTTTAAAGATAACGTTGGGATTTGAATAGTTGTATTTTTCAAAATAAATCGTAAATATTAAAGTCATTTCAACGATTCAGAAGTGAACTTGTGTCACTTGCGACGCGTTTTACCTTCCACTCATGATCAGCGGTGTCGTATCTGTACAAACGCGCTCGTATTTTCACCAACTCTTCCTCTTCCTCCTCGTTTGTGTGAATTTCCACCAACGGTAATGAAACTATCGGTTCGAAGTGAGGATCATGTTCAGGAGTCTCAGCGTCACCCACTTCGCTTTCGCTATTACGTCTCACGCTTTCTTCCACCTAAAACAAACCAATACAAATTACAAAGCCATTAGGTACACGCCAACATAATCACCCCTGTTAACCACAACAAAGAGTCAACAATAGGAACTCACCGGTGATGACATATTACGAACCAAAAGAGTATAGGAAAATAATAATCACAGTACACTAACGTTTCCAATAAATATTATGGGCAAAGTAAATATTGTATCCGTGAATATTAAGCTTCACTTAAAATTAAATTCAGAAAACTGACTAGTGTACGTTAAAAATCGATAGACTATCGATAGTATCGATAGTTTTTGACTATCGATACTATCGATTGCTATTTTGTGCTATCGATAGTTAATTTTATTACTACATATTTCTCACCTATAAAGATAACGTCATACTTAATTTCTTACACGTGGGGAATTACGGGAACTAATAACTATCAGTGTTCCCAACTATATTTTAACAATCCAACTGAACTTCACCACAAAAGGCACAAAACCACAAAAAAATATAAAAATAAAATGACTTGCTTAAGTGTATCAGTGATATTTACATTTATTTGATTTAGTTTTATTATTTTGAATTTAATTTAATTTGAATTTAACTAATTGACTTTGTTAAAGATGATCGTCTTTAGAAAAATCGGATTCATCTACGATCATAGATTACGAGGAATAAATTTCTTTAGTTCCAATTTTTTGTATTACATTATTTGGTAATGTGTAGTTATTGCAGCATTTTCTTTCGCGTGATAAGCCAGCACAAACCATGATAATTGATGATAGGAGCTCTAGCTTCATTCGGTTTCTCCCTTTTTATTTGTCTTTACTACATTCATTAGAAACAAACGTTTAGAATCAAATCAAACTCGACTCACTTGCAGTGCCGGATTTATATTTTTTATGAGTGTAGGCCAATTTATTTCCGCCGCCCCGTGCACCTTTCTCAAATAATAATTTTCCATTTATAGTAAGGAATTAGTCACTAAGCAAGTGCGTAAAAAAAACAAGAATTACAATTTTTTGCGACTTTTTAATAGCAAAATCATCTTTATTATATTATCTTCTGAAATCTGCCGCCCCTAGGACGCTGCCGCCCCTAGGCCGCGGCCTATACGGCCTATTGACAAATCCAGGACTGCTCACTTGTACATATTATATATTTAAGGTTCATAATCAAAATTATTTCATTAGTAGTCAAAACTATTATATTTGCGGAGAAGACCCAAGAATTGTGCGCTAGTTTCAAATTCAAACATTCTCTCTGACGAGAGTAATTTTGTGAAATATTCTTAGTAGTTGAATGTCATGTCCTACCACTAAATGAAAAAATCTTTTCCACTAGCACTAGTACTGGCAACACTGATAAATATTGCGTAGAACTGTAGAACATTCGGAGACTGTTCATTCATTCGAGTATAGTATTGTTTCGTTTCAGGGGAATAACCGAAAATTATAATGGTTAGATCCTAAATGAACGCCGAAACAGGCTTAAGACGAAAAAAACTAAATATGTTGTTGTTTTTAAAACAAAATATACAATATTTTGATTGAAATGTTTGATTAAGTTCATATTGAAATTATATGATTTGATTAATATGTATAATATATTATTATGTAATGTGTTTTAATCTAAGTTACCCATTGAAAGAAAACTATCGATAGTATCGATACTATCGATAGTTTTTAGGTCAACTATCGATAACTATCGAAAATCGAAACTATCGATGTTTAACGTACACTAAAACTGACTGTTGAGTTGAGTAGTTTCAATCACAGACACAAAGCACAGAGTACTTAATCACTACGTACGTACAAAATACTCTGTGATCACAGAGTAGTGAGAGTACTTACTTAAAATGCTTAATTCACCAGGTTTCAATCTATGGTTTCAATTTATTTCAATTAAATAGTAATACGAAACTATACCTAGCATAGATATAGAAGTAACAAGATTTTGACACGGCGTGGCCTCACATGAGACAGCGCTAGTATACTATACATAAATTAAATAGTTATTGTAGTGTTACCAGGTTGATGAAATTTCCCATTGCAAGAACAGTCACAGAGTTTTCTTCACAGAACTAGTACTTTTACGCCCCATTTACATACTCGGAGTGTATGTATATGTAACCATGTATTTGTCGGGGAGTCTGAACCTGAACCCCATAAAAAAGGCGCGATCTGTAGTTGTATGGGTGAAAACTAGTAGAAAAATTTTTTCGGAGTCGTTAAGCCATATCAGAAGCCTTCGGGCGGCATGAAGACTTCCGACACTTGGATTAGCCACTAACTCCTCCAAAAATCTGCATTGGAGCAGCGTGGTGGAGTAGTCTAGGCCTCCTCAAGAGGAGACCCGTGCTCAGTAGTGGGCCATTCATGGGTTGAAGCCAAATAAGTACGACTTTTGATTTTAGATAATAGTATAATTTTCAAATAAAACAACCATAATATCAACGTAATATTTAATAATAATAACATACAATAATTTAAAAAAAATTGTGGTCTAACACGTTCTTGTAGTCCGTAGTAGTCGAAATTATAAAAAATATTCATAATGTTTGCTTGTCAATAATTATCAAAGCCATTGCCATACAGCTATCAAATACCTACATATTGTATTTTAATTTGGCCCTACTATAGATATGCTTACCAAACAATGCATCTTTGAACATTTTGATCTTCTTGTACAACATTATCACGTCACTCATGATATTAGTAGGACCAACCTAAAAAGAAATTAAGGGTACTAAAATTTATGTAAATTTTATTAACACACTAATATAAATTGATATAATTATATTATATATTTTCTTGTAATCAATACATGTATTAAGACTGTGACTAATTAATTTGTGTACATTGAAGATTTGTGAAAAACTTTCACAGGGGTATTTATTAACACAATAGATCCCATTAAAATTAGTTTTACAATTTTTGTCTGTTTATCTTTGTTTGTTCCGGCTAATTTCAGAAATTGTTATGAGCTTGGGTTATCATTTAGTGCTTTTTATTCTTCAATCGGTTAAAGATAGTAAAATGTCAATTAAAAGAATATTGTCCATACATTTATGGAATGTATTTATTATGGACAGCACAGTATTTTTGAAAATCTGATCTGGCAACACTGGTTTGGCACCGAAATTGGCGCCAAAACACAATATATATGTATAAATGTATAATAAAATCGGCCACGCTGACGGGGACAAAAAATAACATTTTTGTCTCTGTCTTTCACGTAGATTTTGTAACTGGCGATCTCGCTCTGTCAAAAGTATGGGAGAATCTTGTTACTTCTATATCTATGATACCTAGGGACACGATATCGAATAGAAAGTATCGATACTGTACTCATGAGTAGTATCGAAAAAAAAACTTAACTAAAGGTTTCCATTGCACGCTGAAACAAAACATTTTTTCACCACTTACTTTTTCGGCGAATCAAGCATCGACACTGAAATATCGACACTTACCTCTTACTATTTCTGCAATAGGTAGCAACACTTTATTTATTAAAGTGGTCCGTCGATTTATGGATTCTATAATAATAGTTAAACTTCTCATCTATTGATGTAGGATTAACGATTTACGATTACGACTACGAGTTACGAGTACGAGCCTACGATGTTAAGTTTTAATATATTGAACTACCTCGTTCTCTCAAAACCACTTACGAAGAATGAATAGCCATCTTAATTTTGTCATTTTTATATATTTCGTTATAAGATATATCTTTCGTTTCGTTTCGTTCGTTTTCGTTATGTGCGGGCATAATAAATTGCAGTATATAACAAAGTACTCTGTGTGTGCGGGGATCTACATCTATGGTGGGGCCCTCTTTGGCCATGGTTTTATTGATTATCTATAGTTTATTTCATTCATTCATTTTCTGTCATCAGTGATCAGTCATTCATGTTTTTTTAACAACAGTCAACACAACAACATCAGCAGCAATACAAATCTGTGAAAATTCGGTAGTGCGGTAGTGTGTATTATATATTTAAGATAAATAAAGCGAAAATCTTTGCATTTTAATCAGGTCCAGGTAAAAAAGTTAATCAGATCTGGAATTAATTTAGCATGCAGATTAATGTAAGAGTTTACAAATTGCCGAATTTTTCTGTGGGAGTCAATGACCAGGTAGATCATTATTTCACCGACCTATTTCTTGTTTTATTTTCGTAGTTTACGCTATCTAGAACATGCCTTTTGCTACTCATAAGTTTCCACACACACAGTTACCAAAAACTTATTAAAGAACTTCGTAGTATAATATAAGTTCTATAAAAACTTCATTGTATGTATATTGTGTTGATCTGAAAGTATTATATATTGTAACTATTACAGTAATATTAACTTTTTAATCCCTTTAAAGGTAAAATAAAAAGATTGGCCCAGCAGTTCCCAACATAGTTATAATTCGAATACAAGATACAGCCATGGTCATTTTAATTCACTTAAGTAAAAACTAACAAGAAACACATTAAGCTTGCTTTGCTATAATAAATATATGTACAAAAATACTTACAATACGAATCATGCCTTCTAGAAAATCAGCATTAATGCAGACCCGGGAGATGTTGATCAATGATCAGCTTCGCAATCCCAATGAGCTAGACATCAGTCTCAGGATGGAGTTTGGTCCCTTTGAAACTGTACACAAATGGAAACGCATGTCAGAGTGCTATGAATTTGTTGGTGCAAGGTAAATATAATACTTTTAAGACAATATCTGAAATGTAGACAATTTTATGGTGTAATGATTTTAGATGAAGCATAGTGTTTGCCTTATTAATTACTAATAATGAATTTCCAATAGAAATGATATGAAATAATAATATTATGTCATATCGGAGTAGGCATGACGCTATCAATATGTACTCTAATTGGTATTATCAAGAGCTTTTATTGACTTGCCTTGTTCATAATGTTTCTTAGACTGTATGGATCCACTACCTCCTCGGATCCTATGGAGGATTGTGAATAATTACAAAGAGCTACTATTATAAATTCATTTTTATTTTTATACTTTACAGACGCAGTAAGCACACAGCTGTGGCCTATAAAGATGCGATCTATGTGTTTGGAGGTGACAATGGCAAATCCATGTTGAATGATCTGATCAGATTTGACATCAGAGAAAAGTCATGGACGAAGATGGGATGCATGGGCACTCCACCTGCACCGAGATATCATCATTCTGCAGTGGTGAGTCAAACTTATAGCACCCCTCTTTTTTGTCGAGGGGTTAAAAATCGCATTACCTACTTATCCTTCATAAAATAGTATCAACTACTTATCATTTATATATACACCTATGTACCTAAACATCTCAACTAATGTTATAAAGAGGAAAGATTTGATTGTTTGTTTACATTGAATAGGCTCCGAAACTACCGAACCGATTTGAAAAATTCTTTCACACTATCCCCGGGTGACATAGGCTATATTATACATATATTTTTATACTCCGAAGCCAAGGGAGGGTGATTACGTGTGTTATATAAATATAAAACATGTTACAGAACAGTGTCTGCTGGATCAGCTAGTATTAAATAGAAAGAACAGTGATAATATGACAATAACAGTTTGTGCTCTATAGGTTTTCCTTTCCAGGTGCATAGATCATCAATGTTTGTATTTGGGGGCTACACTGGGGACATCCTCGCCAACTCCAACCTGACCAATAAGAATGATCTATTTGAATACAAGTTTCAAAGCGCACAGTGGGTACAATGGAGATTTACTGGACAGTAAGTGCTTGATTTGTATAACTTTATGCTCTGTTATGTACTTTTCTTTCTTAAGTCATATTTGTACCGAGTATAGCTAATTAACAAATACGAGTAGTACTCTGTGACAATTTTTGACTCATGCTTCTTTATTTGCAATTAAAAGTACTCTGGTTGATAATTTACCTAAGAGTTAGTATAAACAACAGGTAAAGGATATTATAGTAAACTCGAATATATGAAGGACAAGAAGCCCCTGTGAAATAATAATGCCACATGCAGTTCTGCATAGATTAGAATTATGCAGTAACTATTATATTTTATAATACTTTAGATTTAGCTGAAGAATTTGTTTCGCTGTTTTCACGGTAATAGTAATAGAAGTGGCAAATGTACAACTCTTTTTTTTATTCAACATGTCTTTCATCCATCATCTATCATCACCCTTGGTGGTGGACAAAGCCCCCTTTAACTTGCGCCACTGACCGGTCCTGAGCCTACTGAATGCCTTCTGGACACCCGCAGTCTTTATGTTGGTTCCTAAGGCTGCTTTTCCACCAGAGATGTGCTATGTTACGTTGCTATGGATGCGTTTGATATCCACCAATCATATTCATTGGTGGAAATCAATCAATTTATTGAACCAATCATATTTATTGGATTTCACATCTTCGCAGCATAGCTGCATAGTACATCTCTGGTGGAAAAGCACCCTAATGCCTGTTGTATAACCGTAGGGAGCCAGTGCCGCGGTCAGCTCACGGCGCGGCGGTGTATGATGACAAGCTGTGGATATTCGCTGGGTACGACGGCAACGCACGCCTCAACGACATGTGGACCATCAATCTTGTGGTAGGATATCCATATACCACATATAAAAGATAGAAATAATAAGAAAGAAGAAAAATAGAGATAAAAGATAGAATTTAGTGACGTCACGTGACGTTTTTGGTGGGAAATTTGATAATGATATTTTATTTATTTATCAATTATTGTTTTTAAATTGAAGATTATTATTTTTATAATATTCTTCCGTGAATATTAAGGTTCTATCTATGAAATAAAATTAAATCCTAAAATTAATCAACATCCCAATTATTATTGTGATGTTATCGTGCCGTCCAATGAAGAATCAGCCCCTCTTGCCTCTACAGCAGGGCGAGGAGCACCAATGGGAGTGCGTGGAGCAGAAGGGCGAGTGCCCACCCACGTGCTGCAACTTCCCCGTGGCCGTGGCGCGCGGGAAGATGTTCGTGTTCAGCGGACAGAGCGGCGCCAAGATCACCAACGCGCTCTTCCAGTTCGACTTCGAGACGCACACGTTAGTACAGTACGGCCGATGTATCTTGGCGCGTCTGAACATAGGCTTTGCAAACTTTAGCGCATGTAAAACAGAGATAGCGACATGAACATGATAACGTGTGACTGAGACATAATACGCCGCGTACCGAACATTGCCGAATTATGTTACTGCGCAGCCGTCTGCGCGAAGTTCAGACGAGCCAAGATACGTCGGCCGTACTGTACTTATTTGGTTGTTTTATTGATTCATGCAGAAGGTTAAAAATTATTTTTAAGTAAGATGTGATACTCAATCTGATGTGCTGCGTAATAATAAGTGATATTTGCCAAACTTTGCCAGATTCCGGATTTTAGGCAATTATAAAAAACATAGCCAGGATTCAGGATATAGGCAATAATTAATTATTATTGTCTCTTTACGAGGTTCCAGTATGAGATAAATCTTTGCATTCGAAACATGTAAATACATTTTTACTTTGTTGTTGTAAGCGGACGTGACGGTAAAACGTTACAAGAAAACGTTGCAAGATGTCTCTCTACGCGTTTCCACAGCGTCGGTAACACACACTTCGAGTGTGTGTGTTTGTGTGTGTGTGTGTGTGTGTGTGTTTACTTTGTGTGTTTTTAATGTTGTTTATCTCAGAGCACCATCATTTATCAACCGATTTGGAAGATTCTTTTTTTATTCGAAAGGGTATGCTTTGTAACCTTTGCATCTATATTAGATCAGTGAGAACTCACCTGTATGTGTGTGTGTGCAGTTGGAGCCGTGTGTGCACAGAGCACCTGCTGCGCAGCGCGGGCCCTGCGCCGGCGCGCCGCTACGGACACGTGATGGTGCCGCACGGCCGCCATCTGTACGTGTTCGGGGGCGCCGCCGACAGCACGCTGCCCTCCGACCTGCACTGCTTCGACCTTGATACGCAGATGTGGTGGGTACCGCACTTTTATACTGTTCATCAAAACAAACACACAAACAAAAAATATTAAAATAGAAATAAAAGACATTGTCACCTTAAATCTGTCCGCGGGAGGGCATTGGTGACTTGTAACTCAGGTTCTTCGGATACCTACTTCAGGCACCAAGCTCTCACAAAGTAGATCTTTTGGTTATAAGCTCTTTATTTTGTTAGTATTTTAAGTCTACTATAAGCTAAGATCATGTTGTGAGAGCAAATAAAACATTTTATTATTATTATTATCATCATTATAACAGCTGTGTAATAATGGGCTCTCATAATTTGAAGTTGCAGCTATAATCCAACACGCGGGCCAAATGCGGATTGGTAGACTTCACATACCTTTGAGAACGTTATGGAGAACTCTTTTGATATGCAGGATGGATACGTTTTGATTAGAAATGCGTGCAAACTTACTGCTTTGTTACTACAAACTTCGAAATCATTTGATTTTCGCTTGTAACGTTTCGTTTTGAAACTATTTATTCCTTCAGTGCTTCTTTAGTAAGATTTATTTTATAGGTTACATCCCCTATATACATTAAAAAAACAGAACATCTCGTTTCACATTAACGTAATATCGCCGTATTAAAGCTAAAACCAAGTAAGTCGAACATTTCAGGGGAAAAATATTTTAGAGTTATACAATTTTTTTATATAATTCCAAGCACGTACAGGCTCATTTTTATTCATATTCTTATAGTTTTATCTTCGGCTGAAAGCGACTTATTTTTAAATTTGTTTTAGGTACCATTCGAAATTAGTTTTTCTGAGTCGAAAGGTGTAAAAAAATGTTTTGCCCCAAAAATTGAGTTAGTCGGTTTTAGCTGTAATACGGCGATATTATATTTCTAACTAGTTCACTGGCCGCGTTTTTCGGGATAAAAATTACCCTATACCTTATTCCAGATCATGGTTTACCTGTGTACTAAATATCATGAAAATCTGTTCAGTAATTTTTAACTAGCTGTGCCGCGCGGTTTCACCTGCGTTAATTTGTGAAATAAACTAACTACTAAAATATATGATGTTATATAGCCTATAGTCTTCCTCGATAAATGGACTATCAAACATAAAAATATTTTTTCAATTCGAAGCAGTAGTCAGGAACTACTGAAGATTAGCGCGTTCAACCAAGCAAACTCTTCAGCTTTATAATATTAGTATAAGCCGCGCCATTAAAGAAACGAATCTGAAATGGCGGAAATTATCATTCTCCCTCACTCGTACGTTATTCCTGTCTTTAGCGTGCGAGGGCGCGGCTTATATAGATACTAGTAGGATAGGATATAAAACGGTTTGTGTATTTATTTATTTATTACACTTTATTGCACACCAAATTTACAGAGTCAGTAAAAGCTTTTCAATGTTAATATTACAAGTGCACAAAAGGCGATCTTATCGCTGAGTAGCGATCTCTTCCAGATAACCTTTGGGACTGTGTGACTGACTTGTGTACTGTGTGTCAGGTCCGTGATCTTGCCGGCGGCGGACTCGCAGGTGCCGCTGGGCCGGCTGTTCCACGCGGGCGCGGTGGTGGGCGACGCCATGTACGTGTTCGGCGGGACCGTCGACAACAACGTGCGCAGTGGCGACCTCTACCGCTTCCAGGTACCACTGCATCTACACTAAACGCAAACGAGCTACGTAGCTATACTAAACGCAAAGACTCGTGGCAGGCGGTGTAATAAAACGTGCAAAAGAGACGGCGCACGTTATTTTCTCTCTCGCACTTGCAATGTTTATGGATGACGTCACACACGCACAGAGATGCGAAACACATAATTTCCATAAGTCCGTCTCTTTTGCACGTTTTATTACTCCGCCTACCACGAGTCTTTGCGTTTAGTATAGCTACCTAGCTCGTGCGCGTTGAATGTTGATGACCGGTGCGTTACTAATACAGTAATATCCCTGCTACATCTGGGATAATGTTAATGTTAACGGCTGCGACGAAATCCGCCTTAGTTCACTTTTGACTGAATACATGCAAAACAAATGCACGGTACAACGAGCATAACATTTTACACTGTATTACAATAGCAAACTGCATCTTGAAATAGTTTTTTTAATCGAAGTTTGGAGGTAAGGAATAAAAATATGCAAAATAATAATGAAAACTAAAACCAAAGTGTTAGTTGATTAGTTCACCTCCTCAGAAGCCTGTTATATCTCTGTAAACTATTTTTTTCTTATTTTTTACTCAGTATCTTACTGTATTACAAAAATATATAATTATTTGGTAGCTGTCGAACTACCCGCGTTGCACCCTGCACGACGACTTCGGGCGCATCCTGAAGTCGCAGCAGTTCTGTGACGTCACGATCCTGGTGGGCCCCGAGGAGGCCGCGGTGATCGCGCACCAGGCCATGCTGGCGGCGCGCTCGCAGTACCTCCGGATTAAGATCAAGTGAGGATTGTTTATATAACAGCATTTAAAGTCCACTGCTGGACAAAGGGCGCCACTTTGATCGGTCCTGGCGGTCTATTATGAACTCTTAGTTCCAGCCAAGTTCCAGTGTAAACGTCAAATTCGTGTTACGAAAGCGGTCACGGGACACTTTTTAGCCAATCATACGACGTTTGAAGCCCGAGAAATGAATTGCCTGGAACATGAATGGTTTTATAAAAGTTTATAATAGGCCCGCTTGACCCTCTGGATCTAGCGGTTTCCCGTTGTCTCCTTTTCGTTGTCGTTAGTCCAACTGGTCCATATTCCACTGTAGAGTGAGTCGGGGCGCAAAATTACAAATAAAGCAAATACAAATTCTACTGCAAATGTTATATAACATATATATGTCATATTGTACCCCACCTTACTCTATTACTGATAAGAATGTTGCCATATCTGATTTTTAAGGGCTTATTAAATTTTACATATCTTCATATTTATCGTACAAACTATAATATAACAAGTTAAACGTACGTCTACCCACAATCTGTGACCTCTAGCAAAGCACGCGTGGAGCTGGCCAGCAGGATCGCCGCGGGCGAGGTGGAGGCCGAGACGTGGTCGTACAAGGCGCGGCCGCAGCTCACCATCCGCCTGCCCGAGGCCACGCCCGAGGCCTTCCACATGATCCTCAACTACATCTATACCGACCGCATCGATCCCACTGAGAAAGGTACGTTGGGTTTATTTACTAAACGGTAACGTTATATGTGTATAGTATAATTATATTGTAAGTATGTATTCAGTACTGTCGACACTCCCGGAGTGCCATTGTTTTTTTTTTGTTTGATGTAAATAAAATTGTCGGGAGATTTTTGACGTGATAACGTCTATTAAATCGATGCCGGGCGCACACAATGATGACTCATTTGTCGCGTTACGCGAGTGAGCGAACAATGGAGAAAGCGCCATCTATGAACATAACTATATACACAATTAAGTCAGAAAGTAACTTGCTGAAAAAATAGTTTAGTTCAGGAGTTCTAGATGGCGTTGTAGTATAAAGATAAAAGTTTCTAATTATAAGTTAATTTCCAGAGATAATATTATATTCGAGCACTACTTCATCAATGTTTTGTCATGACGTTGTCACGTTAAACTACCGTCCGTAAACCGACTTTACAGACAACCATTTTTTTTTTAATTTTAATTAAAAATTATTGTTTCCAGACGACGACCCGGGCTCCCCGGCGACGATTCTCCTAGTGATGGAGGTGCTCCGGCTGGCGTTGACGCTGAAGATCCCGCGGCTGAAGGGGCTGTGCGCGCGCTACCTCGGCCTCAACCTCGGGCTCGGGAACGTGCTTCAAGCTCTACACGCCGCGCACTATGCTGGACTGCAGTGCATTAAGGAACACTGTATCAAGTGAGTGAAGGGATATTTCGATGCAGTGGAGACGTGATGACAAAAATGCAACGTTTTTTAAAGTGTGAACTTTTTTGGACGCGTTGAGGCATTTTTGAGGTGGGATGAAACCATACAGTTCGCGACATGTCAGATTTTAATCAACACCTACCTGCCATCTTTAAACAAAAACATATAAGAGTGTAACTTTTTACGCAAAACTATGATTTTTAGGGTTCTGTAGTTAAACCCCCCATAGTTTCGCCATGTCTTTCCGTCTGTCTGCAGCATAGCGCTGATACCCTTAGTGCTAGAAAGTTGTAATTTGGCATGGATATTATACATATTAATTACGTTATTTCGTGTTATAACATAGCTATTTTTGTCAATTCTTGAAATTTTTGACGTACTTCGTACGCGTGTATTAGTTAGTACAGTTACCTGCAGAGAAAAGTAACCCATCTGTTAAAGGCAACAGAAACGTTGCTGTTCGTATATTTATAAACAGATGGGTTACTTTTCTCTGCAGGTGACTGCACACGGACACATTTATTTATATTTGGCACAGGTCATTAACAGTACACAAATTGCAGGTTCGTGATAAAGGAGTACAACTACACGCAGATTGTGATGTCGAAGGCGTTCGAGGTGCTGGAGCAGCAGCTGTTGGTGGAGGTGGTCCGTCGCCACCAGTCGCCGCCGCAGAAGGCCAACGTGCAGGCCAACTTGGACAATGAGGAGGAGATTGTTGGTGAGACATACAATCATGTTTAATATAATAATACTGTTTATTTATCTCCACAAATTACATAAAACATCACCTGAACAATTTTCAAAAAGGGTCCATACATTAACAGTAATTTGTGGGAGATCTGGTGTCTAAACTAAGCCGAAGCCTGTAATATAGATCACCAGGCCATACAAACATGTTTAATGGAATGGTAATGATTAGGAGATTATTGGTGAAAGTAACAATTATGTTTAATAGAATGGAAAATTATGAGGAAATTGTTGGCGAGGGAAACAATAATGTCTTACGAACAGAGAAGTTTTGCCGCTTGTGTATTTTGCTGTTTACAGTGACAGACAACTTACTAA
The DNA here is from genome assembly GCA_963932265.1 of Thymelicus lineola. Lineage (NCBI taxonomy): Eukaryota > Metazoa > Arthropoda > Insecta > Lepidoptera > Hesperiidae > Thymelicus > Thymelicus lineola. The sequence continues at coordinate 7,818,504 of OZ010681.1, read as the reverse complement.
TAGTTATACATTAAATTCACATTCAATTAGCACGTCGTACTTAGTTTTGCAAATGGTGGTAAAATAAAAGGTGTGTATAAGCCGCGCCATTAAAGAAACTAATCTAAAATAGCGGAAATTATCATTCCTCCTCACTCACACGTTATTCCTGTCTTTAGCGTGCAAGTGAGGGGGAATTTTTTAAACCAGCGAACTTCCATCCATCCATCAATTTAGAGTTCCATAGCTGGACATAGGCCTCCCCTAACTTGCGCCACTCTGATCGGTCCTGAGCCACATCCGCTCAGTCCACCAATGTATTGATCCCTGTATGTGTGTGTATGTGTGTGTGTGTGTAGGCACGACGCTGGAGCAGGACATGTGCGTGCTGATGTCGGCGGGCGGAGGGGGCGCGGAGCTGGCGGACGTGCAGCTGCGCGTGGGCGGCGCCGTGCGGCCCGCGCACCGCTCCGTGCTGGCCGCGCGCGCCAGCTACTTCGAGGCCATGTTCAGGTCGTTCTCGCCGCAGGATAATATTGTTAATGTTCGTATTCCTTCTGGTATTGGTGTATCTGTGTTATCTATCTGTGTTATCTGTGTAGCTGTTGGTTGTGCTTTGTGGTTGAGTAGGTTTAGTAAGCATAATGGTTGTAGGTGATAACTAATTTATCCGTGATCTCTGCTTAAGCTATATGCAGTGCTGGCGTTGGGGGGGGGGGGGGGGGAGAGCGATGTGGCGACGGCTTAAGGCGCCAAAATTGGAGGCCACATTTGGAATCAGGACCAAAAAAAAAGAAAAAAAAATTGTCGCAGTGTAGCGATAACACCGCCTTTTGTACCTCATATATCTGCTTCACTTGTTTACTTGTTATTGTATTATTTTAGTGGTGTACAATAAAGAGTTAAATAAATAAATAACATTCTTAATAACTGTTCCCATTGGTTCAGCAAAATATTTTTCAAGCATAAAATCTCGATTTTGATTTTCTTATGTAAGCACCATAATATTCTTGACTAGGGTGTCAGTGACTCTAACACCGGCTATGGCTATATGTAAAAATTCAACTCTTAGGATGGGAGGAAGTAGGTCTTAGCTTCCAATATTTGACCGACAAAAATAGGGTGACCTAAATAAAGCCGTTTAAAAAACATGACTTACAAATTTTGACCGCTACTGAAAACTAATGTACCTGTACTTAATTGAATGTTGTTTCTAAATAATAGACAACACAGCCTAAATCAGGATCAGTATCAGCCTAAGTCAGTCCCATATATTATTACATATTTTCCCAGATACAAATCTGCGACACGGTGCCGTCTGAGGAGGCGTTCGATTCCCTGCTGAGGTACATCTACTATGGAGACACCAACATGCCTACTGAGGACTCGCTTTATTTGTTCCAAGCGCCAATATATTACGGTAATTATATCATTATGTTACAAGAACAAATTAGCCTTTCTTTCAGTGCCGCCGATGCCGGAATTTGTGTTCAAGCGCGGAGAAAATGCAACTAACCCATTGAAGTATTATTACTAGAGTATAGAACCGACACCGCGAACACCATGAATGTCTCAATGCATTGGCGCCACGTGGCTTCAATCTTCAATGGATTCGTTCTATTTTGAAAGGAGAACGGGGGCTCAATTTTGAAAATCGAACCTCCCGGGCGGGACACATTTTGTTCGAGATGTCTGTTTTATGACATTATACTTCAATGAATTAACCTTGTTTAAATTATAGCAAGGGTGACATATAATTTTGGGGAAGGGGTTGAACCACATTCATAATGTTACAAGAATAACTAATTAACTTTTCTTTCAGTGGTGGATGTCGCATTTAGTGCTCAAGCGCAGAGCAAATGAAATGAACTTTGTTTAAAGTTTGTGAAGGGTTGACATAGATGATTTTGGAAAGGGGGTTACAACTACAATGCTATGGTAATGTTAAATCGTATTGTAGTTTCAACCCATTAATGGCCTACTACTGAGCATGGGTCTCCACCACGCTGCTCCAGTGCGGATCGGAATCGTATTGTAAACTACATTACAATCTATTACGCGGGCTTCTCCTAGAACTTTAATTTCGTAAACCACAATTTAAACCACAAAGAAATGGAATGGTATGATTTCCCGAATTTTGGGATGACTATTCGCGACGGAGTCCAAAATCTAACTGATTTTAAATTGCATACAAAATAATGAATAAGAAATAAATGCTAATTGAATAAGGAAACTTTCTGTATGCTGATAATAACATTAATAGCGACTAAATCCGGCCCGTTGGTGGTAGGGATTATATTGATAATATTGATTTTAATTGTTAATTAATTCTATTAATACTATAATATTATTTCTCCATGGGGTTCGCCTGGATAGCTACCACCATTGGTCATGAGTCAGCCACCAAACAACTCGTCGTGTTCCGACTGGGGGCTTGAGAGCCAGTTCTTTCTTTCTTTTTCTTCTCTCTTTCTTGGCCGGCAATGCATCAGTGATGCCTTTGGTGTTATTAATGTCCATGGGCAACGATAGCCACTTAACATCAGGTGGATCGTCAGCTCGTTTGCTGGCTATTTCCATTAAAAAAATAACATTGAAACGAGGGTTATATATAATAAATATATAATAATAATTATATACTAGGAAATCGCCCTCGCTTCGCTTTGGGAAAATAGTAAAAAAAATATAATATAGCCTATGTCACCCGGGGATAATGTAGCTTCCCATCAGTGAAATTTTTTTTAAATCGGTTCGGTAGTTTCGGAACCTATTCAATGCAAACAAACAATCAAATATTTCCTCTTTATAATATTAGTATAGGTAATAATGATAATAATGATGATATGACAAATGTAATGGTTGTGTTCGGGCGCAGGGTTCACGAACAACCGGCTGCAGGTGTTCTGCAAGCACAACCTGCAGAGCAACGTGTCCCCGGACAACGTGCTGGCCATCCTGCAGGCAGCCGACCGCATGCGCACCGCCGACATCAAGGAGTACGCGCTCAAGATGATCGTGCACCACTTTCCACTGGTCTGTATGACTCACTGATTACCCCCATTACCCCCATTACCCAGTGCCAGATTTATATTTTTTATCAGTGTAGGCCAATTTATTTCCACCGCCCCATGTACCTTTCGAAAATAATAATTTTCCATTACAGTGCAAGGAAGGCACTGAATTAATCACTAAGAAAGTGTGTAAAAAAACAAGAATTACAATTTTTTACGGCACTTTTTAATAGCAAAATCATCTATAATATCATCTTCCGAAATCTGCCACCCCTAGGACGCTGCCGCCCCTAGGCCGCGGCCTATACGGAGTATTGACAAATCCGGGACTGCCATTCCCCCCAATGGATACCGCATAAGTGAAATTTTCTTAGTTTGAACTCCTAAAGTTTGGCGGAAGGCGCGACTTGCGGGGGACAAAAAATGCGCCGTGATTGGCTGTTTCTAATTCATACTTAGACTTCACGGGTCAGTATTGGTCGACACCAATGTGAACGTGCAATGCATGTACGTATTGGCGCGCGTCAGTTGCCTTGTGTTTGGTATGAGTGCAGGAAGATTGAAGTTCCATCCACACCGATTGGACTCGTGCAGAACCTCTACTGTCCGATTTTCATGAAGTTTTTTTGCCACGTACGTGCAAACTGAGAAATGAACTTCTTTCTGAGGTATTCCCGGAGCGCTATGACATGGGATTCTTCAAAAAAGGTGTACAGAGTTCTTCAGGGCCGGCGTTGCATTGTCGTTCTACCAGAATTACATACTTGTAATTCTATTTTAGATCCCCGAGTTCTATAATAACCACTTTATTTCTATTTCTATTTCTACACTACTTGTGCATGTTGGCAATATTATCTGTACATATCAATGTTATAATCAATCGATTTAGGTGGCCCGACAAGACGCTATCAAGAATCTAGCGCAACCATTGCTCGTAGACATTGTGACAGCGCTTGCTGAAGAGAACCAGTGCGACACCCCGCTGCCTCCAGCACAGCCTCGCTCGCTGCCCTCGTCCTCCTCGGCCGATACCCTCTCCGACGACCCGGAGTACATCCGGCTGCACAGGTCATTCAAGTCCTAGTATTCCATGAACTGCCTGCTCGGCTGCAGGCTAGGGACTCCGAGGCACTGCACTGGCTCCCTAATGCGATGTAGACTTGCCCCAGATTCCGTTAACAGTGATGGTGAAGATTAATCATTAGCAATTAGCAATCTTTGCATCATAGGTTTTAAACTTCCATTCGATGTAATGTAAACTTGTATGTGTTATGGTTATGTCTCTTCAACTAAATCTGCACTTGGGCGTAATGTTGGTAGCATTGAAATAGGAGTATGAAAATTAAAATTTTATAATAAATGTAATGTTTTATATTACATATGTATATCGTTATAACCTTTGATGAACGTAATAACAACGCTATTATTATGGCCATTAAGTGGTTTTTGAAAAATAAAAGACCTTATTTCAATGCTACCAACATTACACCCAAGTGCAGATTTAGTTGAAGCGCAATTTGGTGATGCTTTTAAATTTTTTAAGCTTGAAATGTGACCCAGTTGTTTGTTACATCCAAATGTGATTTGTATTAATTTATTATTGTTACAAATAATATATTCACATATAGAAATTATGTCTATAGCTTATAAACATCTTTGAAATATATTTCCATCCCCCTTGATTTGTAATTAAGCTAGTATTTTAATTAATAGTAGTATTTTAATTAATTGATGTTTCTCAGTGATTTACTGTTGAATTCTTTGTATGCCAGGGTGTTGCACAACTGTTAAAATTAATTCATTTTAAGGACTTTTTTTAATGATTCACTTTGTATTTTTCAAAATATTCAGTTCTTCAGTAGTTTAGAGGCAGAATTTATATTCAAATGTGACATCAAAACTTATTTAAGACATTTCTTGATTTATTCATAATATTAGTGCGTTCCACTTGACGCTCAGAACGATCACGCTCACGACCGCGATTTTCTCATTCCACTTGCTTGTGAGCGTTACAATCATAAGCCCAAATGGAATGGACTATGAGCGTTTTAGCCGTTGATGTAAACATTAATAATGGCGAGCTTGAAAATAAGTCAGAAACTTTACTTATTCATTATATTATTTATTAACTTGAATAATTATTATTTATCAATTTTATTCATATTAAAAAATCATTTTGATATTTTGTTTTAATGGAGTAGTTGATGATTAACTTTAAATTTTCTGTCGCCATCTTTAACTTTTAAAAATCATGCCGAATTTGGATACATAGCTTCGTAGAGGTACCTGAAAACGGATGACGTCACAACGGAATGACCATTTTTCTATTGCGCTCAAGTTACCTATAGTTCCAGGATATATCATTCGATTGTGTTAAAATAAAGTGCACTGCACTTATAATAAAAGAAATGTACCATATTAATAAATAATACTGTTTAATTTCATTATCACCTTATACAAAAATAATCACATCAGATTTGATGACACAAGGATAATTTTGAAGAAATTATAATAAAATGTGTTAATTCAAAATTTTACAAAAAAAAATTACCACCAGTAAAAATATTAGAAAAATTTTTGAAGAAACATCAAAATAGAAAAATATGTCCCATATTTTTTCTAAGTATGGACACCCTACAATTATGAAAGACAACCTCAATCCGGCATGTGATTGGTCATTCCGTTGTGACGTCATCCGTCTTCAAGTACCTCTACGAAGTTATATAACCAGTTACAGTAATATATCCATGGGCCGGTATGAGCTCGGCGTGAGCGAAAATAATGACGTCTATAAACAATAGTAAGATATTTCAACATTCATTGTCAGAAAAATATAGATACTTAGATTGGCTTAAAATTTTGCCTATACTTGATATAACTTTAAAAAATTATAGAACATTTTTAGATGAGTCTTCTTCTGTATTTTGTAGATAATCTTAAAGTTGTTTATTCATATTTTGTAAACTAAAAATAAGGCAGACACAATGGAAATAATTTAAGTGAAATTATCATTTAATGCTAAAAATTTATTTCTGTTTATGATATTTTTTTATCTAACAAATTAATATAATAAATAAAAGTGATATGGTATTACTTTTAAGGCTCTCCAAATAAGACTCATCTATAAAGGGAAGTTTCATGTTTGTCCTAATTAATCAAAGTATTATCTAGTCCTAGTCTTTAAGGTATAATCTGGAATATTATCATGTTATAAATAAAACAAAATTTTACTGGAAATTAAACCATGTTTAATATTATTGTTAACAATTAACTAATAAATTATTTAATTATACTCATAATGACGTTGTTCTATTGTTCTTCGTACTTGTGCTTGATGTCCTTCCAGAGTTTCTGAAAAAGATAAATAAAATCTGTAAATTAAAAATGATTACAATAATCTGTATAAATAAAACACAAAAACTGTTTTTGCTCATGACTGTTATAGGATTTAAAACCATTAAACCATTTGTTAGACAATAATGCTATTTAGACCACTAAAACAATCCATTAGGTACATTTGGTCCATGAAGTTGATTTTTAACTTTTCCCCTACAAAAAATTTGCCATAGTAGCACACAACCAGTACCTATAGTGCTCTTCGACTAAATCTGCACTTGGGCATAATGTTGATAGCAATAAGTGTTTTTTATATTTCAAAAAACATTTCATGGACATAATAATAGCATTGTAAGTTTATCAAAGGTAATAACATTATATATTACGAGTTAATGTAAAACATTACATTGAATATAACATTTTAATTTTTATACTCCTATTTCAATGCTACCAACATTGTACCCAAGTGCAGATTTAGTTGATGAGCAATATATCAGCTAATACAGTATAAATACCCAAATTTTAAACGATTAACAATGACTAACCCCAAATCATAACCTATAATTGTAAAACAATTAACATATTAATAAACAATACTAGGCTCAATTATTTATTCAGTGAAGACAATTAAATTTATGTAAGAACTAGCGGCATTGAGCTGATATTGTATAGGTATTAAAATATTGTAAAAATGTTAGTATAAATATTATTAAATTTTAATATAAAGCACATAAGTAGTATTTTGAACGAAGGTTAAATACAAAGGAGCCTTAATTAAGATGTAAACTCAATACATAGAAATTGGATAACGTTACGAAATCAATAATATAAAATGTAAGTATGAGTAAATAGACAAATTTATCACTATAGAATTGTTTAAATCGTAAAAACAAAATTACATAACGAAATACTTACTCCCTTATTGGCATTCTCGAAAATCGCCACTGAAACCAAGTCAAAGGTACGCTCGAAAAAGAAGGTTCCAACGGCCGTAGCCAGGAAGAATGTAGAGGTTCGCTTGAAAACAAGCCGATTTACCGTAGACCACAAAGACATTTTGAGAAAATGTTATAAAACCAAGCTGGTCAAGGCTGGGTCGAATCGGATCGCTGAAAAGGAAATTCTAAAATTTGATTATTCAACCTTCAATCGAAAATGTCTTTGACAGTTTTGACACTTGACAGCAGTGTTACCAACTCTTAAAAATATTTATCCCTAAAACTTAACCAAAAACCCCTAAAATCACCCAAATTACTTGGAAATCCCCCTAAATTTTTTTTTGAAAAATTATAATTTTTTATTTATAAAATATGTACATATTTCTATGCCTTTAAGTAAAATGAATTTATAATAATTAACTTATTGTTTCTTCATTCATTGTCATTTGATTCGTTAAATAGGACTTATAAATTCTTACAAATAAATAAATTCCGATTACAATATCGATTTCTTTTGTAAGGTAAATTTTAAAATACTCATTTTTGCATTTATCTTTTTGCAGATTGCAGAATAATCTAATATCTTCTATTTAAATGCCAAAAGTCCCAGTCTCCTTTGATTGGCTAGTTTGTTCCAGGGCCTCTTACATCTTTATTTCGATCAATAAATAAAAAATATGAAGAATAAAAAACCCCTAAAAATAACCCTAAACATATAAGACCCCTAAAAAAATCCCAACTTACATATTTACCCCCTAAATTTGGGGGGAAAACCCCTAAGTTGGGAACCCTGCTTGACAGTGACGTTAATGCGTACCATAGACAAATTAAAGCCACAGATTTGTAAGGAAGAATTTTATATATAAACTGGACCGCAACCCAAGCTTCGAAGAGGTACAGCTGTGATGGTGAAGATGGATCATGTGACATTGGATAAATATTTTCTATTATTTACAATAGACGACATGATCATGATGACAAGAAGTAAAAATTACTAAAATTATGTATTTATTTAATGCAACCCTATTAATGGATTACAAAATACGTATTTATTGTATTATTACAATATTTTGATAAAATCGACGGGTGAAGAATAAAAAAAATATCCGCAAAGTAGTTGTTTTGTAGATAACTCTTTTTACTTTGCACCCGTCGAAATAAAAATACATAATATCTTGAACGCCAATCAGTCTCAGCAGCAGCAACTCATAACTGTCCTACTGCTGGGCTCGGGGTCTCCTCTCACAATGTGAGGGGTACAGGCCACCACAGCGTGGTAGTCTACCACGCTGGCGAAGTGCGGATTGGTAGACTTCACACACCTTTGAGAACTTTATGGAGAACTCTCCAGTGTGCAGGTTTCCTCACGATGTTTTCCTTCGCCGAAGCAAGTGATAATTTGTAATACGCACATAATATTTGAAAATTAGAGGTGCGTGCCAGGATTTGAACTCGGGCCCCTGCGTTCGGGAGACCAATGTTCTAACCGACAGGCTATTCACTAACCAGTCAGTCTCAATCAGCGCGAATTACGTCACGCCTCAGTAATGTCTGTGCAGTAAACAAACACATATGACAATACTGAAAATTAAATCTTGTCTATATATTACTTTACTAAGGCTAGGTGTGACGTCCCAAGCAACGCCGTGACACTTTGAAGTGTTTTGGTGTGAATTTTAAATTTATTAATGGAAGTGTATTTATTTTATACTAAACCTTATATTTTTGCGGAAATATGATATATGTTATAACATATTTCACAACAATATAAAACAGTATTTCAAAATCTGTCATCATGCCTATTAGACCTAATTTGATAAGTTTTTCAAATTACTGCAATAGTTATAAAATGGGGATTCAATACTGTATTTGTATGAATAAAAACACTTTTTATTTGGGCAAAATATATCATCTATTTACATTTTTAAAATGCTGGTATGAACAATATTCCTTAAAATAAAACTGAGTACAGAAACAAGACAAACAAAAGCAAATTGCTATGTACTATTTGGGCTGACCGTAGTTTGTAAATCAGTAACATCAAAACACGCATTTGCAGATCCTGAGACTCGTTAAACATTATAATTACTTCTAAAGGAGACAGGTTTTTTATAAAATTGTTCAGTCTCTTGTTTTATGCAAAGAAGTACCAACTACTGCTAAAATTTATGCTATTAAATTAATGTTTTGATCACTAAAGCTAGTCTATGGCAAAATACATACAAAAAGACTTCTAAAAATGCAATGCCACAGTCAGCCCGGCTATGTCGTTTGTAACACCTGTTGGAATGATTGTTGACATTGGTTTCCGGTTATTACAAATTTACATTAGAAGTACCCATTCTAGATTTATCTAAAAGGTTTCTAATATACCATTCGATTACTATATATATTTACAATGCCTTGTGATGGAATTTCATACATTTCTGTATCTAGATTTAAATTTGATTTTTTAACAATATGCAAGTTATTGCTTTTCATGTTAAAAATAAATTAGGAGATTAATTGAAAATAATATAACTATTGAACTAAACTAACATTGTTCCTAAACAACAACGGTTGATGTTTAACCATTGAAGTATTATTACTAGTGTATAGAACCGACACCGCGAACACCATGTATGTCCCAATGCATTGGCGCCACGTGGCTTCAATCTTCAATGGATTCGTTCGATTTTGAAAGGTGAATGGGGGCTCAATTTTGAAAATGGAACCTCCCGGGCGGAACACACATTTTGTTCGAGATGTCTGTATGACATTATACTTCAATGTGTTTAATGCCTTTTATTGAAACCCAAAACTGAAATTGCGGTGATTTAATAGGCGCGTTAATGCAACTCAACTATGGGATTTTGGGATGAGGGGAACTTTCAGTACTCCTGTATGCTCCCGTCAACAATAATAGCTGTTAAATTACTGTTTAGGATAAATAAAACACAAAAAAGAAGAGGATTATAAGAGGAAAGTGTATATGAGTGGATTTGTAATGGAACCAGTGTGGTTCACAGCTGTCTCATACAAACAATACAATAACACTACAATTATATAATGTTTTCAAAATCAGACTTCTAAACTTCAACATACAAAGGATTGGACAAAAATAATGGATACTGTGTTTTGAACAAATTCTACAGTAAAGCATCAAGTTTTAATAAAAACATCATTATTAACTTGTAAATTAATCTGTACATAACAGATTTATGAATTTTCTAAAGATTGAAAGATTTAGTAAATTATATTATATTTTATTTAAAAAATAAACAAATATGTGGTGTATTCCACCCCATAACACTTCCACTCGTATTCATTTGCTATGGATTACGCAATATGTGTATTGCATATATACACTCATGTTAATACATTGGAATAATGTTACTACATTCATTGCCACTTAATACATTTTATAATTGTCTCTTTTGTGTAACACATTACATCACATACAAAAAAAAAGGAATTTAACCAATTCTATGACTTGCTAATAAAACACATATAGGCCCCACATGAGATACTTATCAAGACAAATTTGGAATTACAGTTACTCAAATAAGGATATTTTTCTATAAAATACTTTGCCAATAGTCAATAAAAAAATATAAATGATCTCAATTTATAAATTACACACTGGAGTCAATTTGAAACTAAAAGATTGTAATAAAAACATCCCAAGTATACATAAATATTGGGTGTGGATAAATATTGACTGCACATTAAAACCAAACCTTTCTCATAAAACATAATACTTTAACTATATAAAATAAAAGTCATATTTAATACTATTGTTGCGTTGAAAAAGATTACTAGAACTCGTTCACAGTGAACATTCCAAATGATGAAAAAATAAAATAACATTAAATTAGTGGTATACATTTAAATCTATTCAACATTTACCTTATCATACACAACACTCCATCACATAAAAATTTTGATAATGAGAGTACAATCATACACTTTACTATGCATTCATAATATCCTAATTTAATTTTTGGAGTCAATAATTCCATAATGTACATTGCTCATAAAGTGAGAATATTCAACCCCGCATTCATTTAACGACTAGGGTACCATGATTTTGTAAGCAATGTGATTAAATGAAGTCATCACAGTATAAAAATTCCTTGTTACCATACCAACCAGACAAGGATGGCAAAACTATACTTGATGACTCATCAGAGATCAATTATATACCACTGTACAAAACTGCATAAAAATTGATGAACTAAATAGTATTTTGTGTTTCAATATATTTAATAAAATGTATAATTTTATATTTCATACCTTACTGCGACTACAAATAATGTATCTTTTCATTGGTAATTTTTTGCATGTCCAAGGTACTGTAGTGCTGCTAGGGTTGTGCCACATGTCTCTCAACATTTGAGCATTGTAAAAGCGACATCTCTGGCCTGGTGCCCATGTTAGACGTCACTGGCAACATTTCTTCTTGGTTTTGTGATTCTTCTTTAGATTTACTGTATCGTTAGCTGTGACATTTTGTCTTTCTTTCATTTCCAATTTTGATCTTAATACCTGAAATTGAAAGTATTTATAGTGTTTCAATTATATCAATGTCTTTGCACATTTTGTATCATATACATAGACACAGACAAGGATGCATCTTATTGCCTAGTTGTTGACTGGGCAATTTATTTATTTATTTATTTATTTAAACTTTATTATACCAAAAACAATGTGGTACAAAAGGCGGACTTAATGCTAAAAGCATTCTCTGCCAGTCAACCTTTGGGCAGTGGGAGAACAACGAAGGTGGTCAAATAAATACAGACTAAAATTATGAATTGCAACAGAAATTCAATAAGTTTTTTTAATAAAATTTTGTATATTAATTTAACAAAATAAATTCAACTGTATGCAACCATTATCAGTAGTTCCCCATCTGTTGTAATAACACAGACCCTGAGATGTGCCCTGCATAGAAAATGAAATCACACTGGTCACACTACACACTTATTATTAAAAAAAAATTCATTACAACTCCATCAGTCCTATACTTGACACATTTGTATATAAACCGCATGCTTATTCATTACTTACATACAATTATAACTGGCCTCCAGCCTGTAAAATAGAATAAGGATACTTACCATTTTTGTTATAGTGAGAAACATTTCTTCAACATTGATATTTTCCTTTGCACTTGTCTCAAACAATGTTATGTTCATTTGGTTGGCAAATCTCTGGGCGTCTTCGGTGATGACTACCTTCCTCGAAGGACAGTCATTCTTGTTACCAACTGTAATATTAATGTAATTCATTAAGTTATTGAGTAAAATATTGCGAGAAAAATACAACATTTTCAAAGGTATGAAAATTCTGCCAATCTGTACAATCATGCCGCTTCTTCTCCCGGGACCACTCACGGTAGGGATTTGTTGAAGCGATGGCGTTGAGTGACTTTCGAAAAGTGTTTGTAACAAACCTACTTCGAATAAAACTTATTTCATTTCATTTCATGGATTATATTATGTTGATAATGATGAAGATGATAAATATTTTATTGATTTGGCATGCTTTGTTATATTGGTTTTAAAATCAATATTATGTAGCAATGATATACCATTTACCTAATTAGACCTAATTTTTAAACTCTAGAGGATAGGAAAGCAAAATAATAATGGGTTGTCCATGGAAGTAATATAAAACTTGAGAGGTGTCAAGGGACACCCGGATGGAACAAAGTTCCTTTCGATTTAAGTATTGTTTTACACGCTCAGCAGTGTGATTCAGCAATGTACAGCGCCATCTCTGTACAACTTTCTGAATCACTTCAAAAAGTGTCGTGACAACTTTTCGTAAGAATTTTTTCCGTCTAGCCCCCTTTCATAACGCGCGATAAGGAACTTCGTTCCAATATGAATAGTATTACATTTTATAATGTTTACACACAGTGCACTACGATTACAGATGATTAAACCTAAGACTCCTCTCTTTTCAGGCAGAGTCACTTCACTACCAACAAAGTTACAGTTACAGGGAGATAATAACAGTATGATTAAATGTGTAATTAAATATAATCTATATACAGACTTCCAACACTTTTGTTCAGTAAAAATATATTCATCACATTGTTATCATTACTGACTGTGCTTGATTGTTTATTTATAGCCCATACAGACACATCTTATCAACATAATATTAATATTTGGATAACTTTTGACTTAACAAAAATAATATTATATTTTTTGTGTGTGGTATGCATAACAAAATACATAAACAGTGCCACCATCTCCTGAGGTGGTACTAAGAATATCAGTTAAGTTATTATTTGTTAATCAGAGGATTGTGGAAATTAGTAATCATTAGTATTTGTCTCATTCATAGTTGGTAACAAATAATGCATTGCTCCTCCTGAGGACAAATAGTCACTTCAGTGTAAATGCCAACCAACACCCTTATGACCGGAACTCATTTCTAATAAGATAATTGTTACATGGGAGAAAAAGGAGGGGTATTGTGGAGGTACCCTGGGTGAAATGTATATATTATGTTCTACCACCTAACATCATATCATCATTGTTATATTATATTTTGGTTTGATATAGTTTTTTTCTGTAAGTACTGTTTTTATTTGACAATGGCTAAAACCACATATTATAGTTTATTTTAGTTCAGTTGTATCCTCATTATGATTTCAGTAACCCTTTATATAAATTGCCCATTACAAAGTGAATCATAATATGGTTATGGATACTAAAGTATACTATTCAACTTAAGTGTATTTTAAATGAGCACAAAGAAAAGAAACATAGGTAAGAGCCTAAAGACTAGTTTTATGTAAAAAAAATATGTACTTAAAAAATATCTCACTCACCTAGAACTTTGTTAACAACATCGCAGTTCTGTTCGATCTCGTGCAGCCATCTCTTTACATTGGCGAAGGACTCCCCGTTTGTGACATCGTACACCACGATGACCCCATGGGTGCCTCTGTAGTATGTACTGGTGATCGTTCTGAACCTCTCCTGACCTGCCGTGTCCCATATTTGAAGCTTCACTTGTTCACCGTTTATCGTTAAAGTTCTTATTTTGAAATCAACACCGATTGTCGTAATGTAACTACCGGAGAACGTATTGTCGGCAAATCGCAGGAGAAGACAGCTCTTACCTACACCTGGAACACGAACAAAATTGCATTCATTACCGAATTGGAAAGACTTTAGAACGCTGTAACATCACTTGCGATCATAGGCCTCGCCCACTCACCGCTGTCACCGATAATCAGCAGTTTGAAAAGGTGGTCAAACTCACGCGCCATCGTTTGTGATTAATATGACTATTTCACTAATTGGTCATGTGTTTGTTGATAACGTTAATAATTGATAGCCAACTTTTACAATGGAATTATTAGACAAACGCATGCCGTAAAATATAACGTTACGCTTGCGTCACTTTACAAAACGTCCGCCATTATTGCTGTTCTGTCTAGCTAATCAAATGTCTGTCTTTCTTTTTTTATATCATTCCATTTCACAGAATGTTAATAGTTGCCATATTATGTGAAATATTATTATTCGAACCACGGAATACAGAGACAAGAGGATTCGAACCATTGGATACATCATTCAAAATTTTATTTTATTTTTATTATATATAAAACAGGCTTAGCAAACATTACAGAACATTACCTAATTCGCTTGCCAAGCGTTTCGAGATATTCTCCTGCTGTTCTGCGAAATGCAGCAATAGGTGTACAGAACACATCAATCAGACGATCCCAAGCCACTAAGCCGTTGAGCAAGATCCGCTCTTAGAAGGGGAGACTCCGCTACCCGCAACAGCTTGCATTTTGGTATGGAGAACAACCGATGGCGCCGCGCCCAGACGTAGTTGTTTGGGGCGTACAGTGGGATCAGTTCTAGCACTGATGGATTACACAACTTACCCCTGAGTAGTTGGACAAAGTATTCTATCAAAGCGATGTTGCGGCGCAATTCCAATGTGTTATATCCCAACATTCCCAATAAGAAATTACTAGGATAAATGTTAGGATATCCCACAAAGTAACCATACAGCCTGAAATACAACTGCCTCATAAACTTTTTTTGGAGCTTCTCCAACATGAGTTTGTATTTATCCTCATGTGGGCTCCAGATAACTGCATTACTCTCCAGTATGCTCCTAACGAAGCATACTGGAGAGTAAATAATTGTTTATTTTTAAATAAATCAAAATTTGGAGCTTTAAAATCAGCACGGTACGTGGATTAAAGAACAATGCCCAAAAATTATTTTTTATTTTTTGTAGCGTCTTAAAACGTCAGTTATACCGAAGCAATTCAATTATTTTTTTACGTATTTTAAAATTAATACCTGTGCCCGTATTACCCAGCGTAAAATAATTTTATTAATAAGTGATGAATTGACTATAATAACAGTTAAGTCAACAATGTCCATTTTCATTCGGGCACTCACTTCGATACATAGCTTGTATCAAGCAAGATATAGGGAGACTTCTGGCCAATATTACACACAGAATTTCGTTATAAATGTTGGTTACAAATGTAATGATGTCAAATTTCCATTTCCGGTTGTCAATCAAAAAAAAGTCAGAATAAAAAATAATGGTAAAAATTACATTCTCCCCTACTCTATGACTCAATGGTTATAAGAATTCGATCACAAAATACTTTGGTTCTGGGGTGTGTCTGCTGAAAATTCTTATATATCTAAGCTCAGAAATTAAAGCGGCGATTTTTAGATTTTTTTTTATTTTAAGACGCTAAAGTTGAAAATGAAATAAAACGATGTATGGCAGTTGGGCATTGTTCTTTAATTATTATAATCCTACATACAACACAGTAAAATACGAAATACCAAGAATTGGAGTGGAGTGGATTAAGTGCATTATTCTCATGTAACCTGTGACTATAAGCCTCACTCTTTTTCTGCATCTGTGCTGCTCTCAAACATGACATAAATATGTGTCATTTTTGACATTTTGCTTATCGAATCGAACAAAATTATCACAAATAGGTGTGGTAAAGAAAAGGTTTATTATTCTAAAAGTAAATCAAATACGAAAATGTCGGCAACGTTAAAGCCTTATTTAACTGCTGTTCGCCATACCCTGACATCGGCAATGTGTTTAGAACATTTCTCATCTCAAGTGGTGGAAAGATATAACAAACCAGAGGTTGAGGTGGGCACAAGTAAAGAGCTACTGTTAAACCCAGTGATCATTTCGCGGAACGCGAATGAGAAAGTGTTGATTGAGTCATCCATTAACTCTATAAGAGTGAGTATTATGATTAAACAAGCGGATGAGATTGAAAAGATCCTGTGTAAAAAATTTATGAGGTTCATGATGATGCGAGCGGAAAACTTTATCGTGTTACGACGGAAGCCGGTCGACGGGTATCATATCAGTTTTCTGATTACAAACTTCCATACAGAGCAGATGTATAAGCACAAGCTGGTTGACTTTGTCATTTACTTCATGGAAGAAATCGACAAAGAAATAAGTGAGATGAAATTAGCAGTGAATGCAAGGGCTCGAATTTGCTCAGAAGAATTTTTAAAACGGTTCTGAATAATTAAAATATTATTTTAAATAAAACTTGTGTTCTAGATTCTGTAAGGAGACATTTTTCATGTTACTAGCCTAAATGTGGTTTTTACTCATGACATCTTAGTATAAATAATGATGAAATTATGCCAATCTAAAATAGTCTGATTGTGAAAATATTGTGGTCCTATTATTGATCTGTAGAGTCAAAAAATGCTAGGCGATGCCTAATAATACCAGGATGAAATGTTATATTTTCTCATAAATAAATACCAAATAATATAAAACAATTTACAAACAAAGGTGTATTTATTCTAAACATGTTTGACTGACTTTTATGTTTTTGATTCTATGTAATAGGACATGAAGCAAAATAAAAGATTTATAACCTTTAAATTTAAGTATTTTTCCAGTATTCTTTGATAATTATTTATCTATTTTGGTTATTCATCAGATATTTTTGGCATTTAGTTGAATAACATATTTTTATTTGGGTCCAGAGATTATTGCTTGTAAGATAATATACACCTACCTAGTGTAATATAAGTTCATAAATAAATTTTATTCTTTTCTAAGGTTACTTATGTGCTTATTTCATGGCCTAAATCTTCACTGTAAAACCAAAAAAACCTATGATAAATACTGAGATTTCATGTAAACCAGAGTTTTCATGAAATCTCAGTATTTTTCATAGTAATTAAATCTTCACTGCCATCATTATCAAGTAATAATATCACACGATATTTTTTAAACCCTTTAAACAGGATGCCTTATTTTGAGTAGTTGTAGCAATGGTAATTAAGACAAAGTTTTTGAATTGTCTTTATTATTGAATAATATTTACAGGTATGACCATAATATATGCAGCGACACCTTCATATAAAATTTTATTTATTAAAAATACACATTCATACACATAAAATTAATAGGATTGTTGTAATATCACACAGTGATTGTACCATAAATAATAAATAAATTGTGTAATTCTAACAGATTCTTTTTCATTAATAAATTGTAATAACATGCACAAACGCAAATTGAACAGGTTAAGTAGCTATTATTATGTAATAATAAGTATGTATTATCAATCTCACATCCATCACATACAATATAAGACAGATTTTTGGAACACAAGGTCTAGACACCAAATAGTGTAAACATGAATATAATGTGATGTTTCTGTTCTTTTTTTAATTACAGAAATGCATCTTCATTCTGCAAACAATAATAATGCTTTAGGTTATGCAATATTCAGTCAATTGACCGATACAAGTTGTGATATTGTAATTAAAACCAGTAGTGCAATTAGTAACCTCATTTTTACATGCAGTACCTGCCTAAATTCTATGTTAACTCACACTCTGACTTTTTGTGTATTATATGATATTTAAAGTTTACTATTTTAATATGCCCGCATAGGAGTAAAGAAACAACTATAGGAAGTGGGATATGAAGGTCAATGCCACAAATATTTTCATCTCTATGAGATTAGCATGTGTGACTGACTTGATTTAGAGCAAAAGTATTCTAAAATCTCCTCTGGAATACAATAATTATGTTCAGTTTAGTACACGGTTATCCAGTCACATTTGAAGTTAATCATAGGTTTCTTAGCGCCTTACAGAGATAGCAAGTGGAAAATAGTAAGTTCTCCACTTCCATGATACAAAAACAAAAATTATAATCACTCAACATTACTTTGGAATGGATTCAATCATGCAATATTTTATGTGTATAAAAATGTCTCCTGATATTTTAAAAGCCTTCTACTGTAAAAAATCTATAATCAGTATTTTCATCAATTTTTAGATTTAGCTGTCCGTAATGTAAAACCTTCCCCTTTGAAGGCTTGGAACGACTCTGGTTGGGGCGTCTCCTCTTTAGCACTAGCTGGTCGCGAATTTCTGATGAAGCGAAGAGTACCGACCACATAGTCGTAATCAGGGATGCCACGAACGTACGGCTGCAAAGCAAACAAATGAGGTAAAATATCATAAATATCTATTATTACTAACATAAGTAGGTCTCCATGTTTCACATGTAAGTAAACATAATGAATTTGTAATTTGGAGTCTCTACACTCCGCAATCATCTCTTGTTGTAAAGTTTTGCGCATTAGGATTCCGTGTCACGACCGTGCGGGTGGCTTGGATATTCAAATGAAACATTACAAACACACATTAGCTGAGCCGACGTTAGGGGGGGGGAGGGGGGGGGCGCAAGGTTGGGCGAAGGCCTAGGGCGCCAAATTTGGAGGGGCGCCACATTTAAGGTGGAGAGTAAAAAAGGAAAACAAAATTCTTAATAAACATTCTTATGGGTTCAGCAAAAAATTTAATCTGGGACCCCTCTTTTCACAGGCTTACCAACTAGGTCATCATGAATGTAATACAAGAGAAAATATTTCAATACTTGTCTGGATGGCGTTGCCTGTGGCTCCGATTCACTCTCACTCGTGAGCTTTTTCTTCTTGCCGTCCAGTCTGTTGCCTTCCCCACTGAACGCCACAAATCCACTGTTCTCCGGCATCATGGCTGCCGGGTCCTCTTCCATTCCACTCTCACCTGTACTGCTCTCTCCACCCTTGGATGCATAACCCTCTTCTTTGTACCCAACCGGTGGAGCAAAATCAACCTGAAATATTATAATAATACTTGCACACAGGACTGATGAAATGTGTTTATACTTAGCACAGACTTAAAAAAAGAACCAGACGGAATGTCAACAACAAATTCAGTAAAGCACCCATAGTAATACCAACTCCTCTATTTGTACAAGTATCACACGCACACATTGACACCATGCTGTTATTAATCGGCCGCCATTACCGCGTCGGACTGCACTAAAAATTACACACACATAGTACACTTTGGTCACTCTCGATAAGACAAGGTGACTACTACTACTATTAGAAACTGTCCACATAAAAAAATATTGTGAATTTGATTGTTTTCTTGCTTCACTCCATACAATGATAACTCTAATAACTCTCCATAGTGATAAAAAATCCTTGGTCATGAACACAAATGAACATGAAAGTCCGAATATATTTAATAGCTTACTACACTGCACAAATATGCAATGACTATGTTATCCAATCACAAAAATATACCTACATTCATGTCACACTCGATAATAATGACTGCACTCCCTGGCTTGGTTTCCAGAACACACAGCTCATAGACTTTGGAATTGTACTTTATAGCGATCACATCCCCCGTTGTAAGGCATGAGAAGTTTCTTAAACAGTTCTCCAATACTGAAAAAATCACAAATATGATAAGCATAATTTCCGCGTGCGGAGCTGCGGACAACACAGCTAGTAATATCTAATACCTTTAAACGAGCAATTCTTGTATATATATATAATTGGAATCTCGGAATCGGCTCCAACGATTTTCATGAAATTTAGTATATAGGGGGTTTCAGGGGCGATGAAAAACGGCGTTTTCAGGCAATGAAAAACGGCTAAAATAGACTCTTTCTGGCATCTATTGGCGAGTAGCTACACTAAAGCTAAAGCAGATGGCGTTGTTAAGCAATACTAAACCGAGCTAAGCTCGGTCATCCGGGTACTATAATATAAAACACAAAAAATGTTTGTATGGAATCACGGATGTCCTTTATAGACTCTGAAACCATCCAACTGGTATGCCTCAAAATGGTTTCATTTGAAAGACAATAATCCGAAGGTGGTTTGAGAACTCTAAAACAATGTATTTGGCACATTTAGTCCATTGATAAAGTCGATTTTCCACTTTTCCCATACAACAATTTGAAGATAATAATTATGTAAAGATGGCGCATCAACGTCAACACAAAAACACTGATCTGTCATTAGCTGTCTGTTTTAGCATAGTGGAACATGCCGGGTATCCACTAGTATTTCCATATAAATGAGAAAGACTCCCAACTACAGGCAACATTCATTTGCAACACAAACTTAGTAAAAAAGGCCAAATCTTTCATAGCTTATTTATATGACTCAGGACCCTAAAGAATGCTTTTGTTGACAGCAGTGAGGCTAACACAGATAAAATATGGACATTTTGTTGTATGTCTAGACTGCTCTGCCCGGAAAATGAGGACTTCACAGCACAGCAACAGCGTTTTTCATACAACTAACTAGTTCAGCATGGCCTCATAATTCCGCAACTTACCTGCTTTAGGATTTGAGATATCCAAGAAATCTTCAGACAGTGGCTGGAATTTTGAGAATGTTGCTACGGGCAATGATACACTTTCAATTTGAATTAATGATCCTTCTTCCAAAACCAGATTTGCCATCATCTGTTAACATAAAATAGAAAATTTAGAAAGCTAGAACTAATGCACATTATGAAATATTTCTAATGCTAATTACTAATCAAGTTCTAAGAGCAGAGTTCATGACTATAAATAAATTAAAATTATTTCATATGATCAAACGGTTTCATAAACTAGTGAATGAGCAAAATTGTTAACATGACGTTCTCCTATAGCTACAAAAAGAAATGTTTTTAATGGTGTTTGAACAATATGATACACGCTGGCTATCTTAAATACCTTTCCACATTTCAATGCAGATATTAACATATTAAACTTAATCACATACCCAATGTGGAAGATAAACTCGACCTTCATCAGCTACAAACTCCAGTACACCACAATGAGTTATCCTCTTTGTTTTTTTGTTTGTCAGCTTGAAAATCATTGGATATTCAATGTTCAACCTGGTAAGCTGTTCCAGAGCAGACGGTGGCATTATAACTGAAATGGAAAAACTGATATTGGAGTATTTAAGTTTAGGAAACCATTTCTGGTTCAATTTATATAACAGTGAGTGTTTCATATCTATCTCTATTCTAATAAGTCACAGATTAATTAAATTGAGAATCATATGAAATGCATCACCAGCACATCCAAATGCATCTACTTCCAGTGACAAATAAGGTTCAATTTATCATCAGCCTGGTTGACACCACTAGCTTTGGCTGATTGACATTGGCAACCTTTTTAGATGGTTGCCACAACATCCACAGGGGCGAAAAAAGGGCTCGGAAGATAATCTTACTTAATCAAGCAAATTAGACAATTTCTTTGAAAGGTAATTTCGATTAGACTTACTTTTTCCTCCTCTCTCAACATCTTGCCTTTCATTTCCTGGCATCATGGATACAGAATAACATCGATAAGACATTATAAAAGGCCGTGTGATTTCGTGAAACATGTTGAACCCAAACTGAAACTGAACATGAGTATTTTAAGCAGACAATGGAATCATCGAAAAGATTCAATGTAATACGGATAAAAATTTAAGTTATACCATTTTGAAGCTTTTTCCTGAAACGATTACCAAATTGAAAGAACAAATTATTCACTTATCATGTAGGGTAATCAGTAGGCAAAAGATTTTGGCTTTTAAATTTTGTGTATACAAATTTTAGTGTAACACAATTTACATTTGCAAAACAATTCACTTTGTCATTGCAGTCTCAACTCAATATTCTTGACGTGAAATTACTGTCAAGTCCATGATCCATCAAAGTCAAAGGCATGATTTGTCAGAATTTGAGTTTTTTTTTTTGCGTGCCCATCACCATAGAGCAATTACAAATCATTTACATGATACACGTCCGATTTTTGCGTCAGACTTTTTCTGAACACAGTTGACAGTCGTTCTCGAGCTGTGAGAGCGGTAAGTGCTTGCTTGCCACTCTTGCCAGAAAGAAAAGATTGATGGCGATTGAAGGGATGTTGACACTAATTTATATAAATTTATGTCTAAAATATTAGTGGTAACATTTAAAGGCCTAAAATATGATTCTTTTATTGAAATCAATCACAATAAATTAAATATCATTAATTTAAAATGTTAAAAATTGTACTCACTGTCACGTGACCTCAAACGCCATTTTGAGAATATGACGTCATTGGAACAATTTTATATGGAAACTAGCTGACCCGGCAAACGTTGTTTTGCCATATAAATAAATAAAAAAAACTAGGGGTGGACTACCCCTAACATTTAGGGGGATGAAAAATAGATGTTGGCCGATTCTCATAGATACCGGATAAGCACAAAAAATTTCATCAAAATCGGTCAAGCCGTTTCGGAGGAGTATGGCAACGAAAACTGTGACACGAGAATTTTATATATTAGATTCAACAAACTTAGTAGACAGATAGTATTGAATATCGTTTAATGACGTCACGTGACGTTTTTGATGGGAAATTTGATAATTATTTTTATTTATCAATTTTTGTTTTTAAATTGAAGATTATTATTTTTGTAATATTTTTTTCGTGAATATTGAGGTTCTATCTATAAAATAAAATTGAATCCTAAAATTAGACAACATCCCTATTATGGTTACTTATTGCATATTTGCTCGTGTTAGCGCGAAAGAAGAAATAACGTCGCTATTGGATTCAATATTCAATTTCAGTTCAGATTGATTAAGTATCAATCTGACAAGACTTACTGAGAGTAATTTCTACATATAACATTCAAAACTACTGAGATACCCCGAAGTTTTTTGATTGTTATAGTTATAAATGTGTTATAGTTGTAATATTGTTATGTTAATAATTCTGGACAACAAAATAACTGACTTCAATGTAAGGGATGAATCAAAAACTACTCGTCAGATCTCGCTCTAAGGTGCTTGTCATGTGGTCTCACCCCATGAAAAGCATCAGCTTTCGAGCGAGAACTTTCTAGCGTCGATAGTTTCGGAGATAAGCCCTCCCCCCCTTTCCCCGCACGAGTGATCCTATAAGGGTTCCGTTTTTCGTTTTTTTTGTGCGGAACCCTAAAAATATAGTTGAATTAAGAACCCTTCCTTTTTTTGAAGTCGGTTAAAAGTAGCCCATAACCAAGTACGTTTTTCTACGCTCATAATAAGCCATTCGATGCGTACGTTCACTGTCACGCTAGAGAGTAAACTGGCAAGTCGGAAGGAGGAATCGGACGTGTATTGGTCTCTGTAGAAAAGTATGCAGACCGCACCTTCAGACAATCGGATCGGCCATAAAATCGTAGACGTCTTGGCGCTGTTTCCGACTCGGACGTCCGATCCTACTATCTGATCGGACGTGTATTGTGTATTCAAACAAATGTATGGCACGAGGGCCTTCCAATTGTCTGATCAGACTATCTGATCCGACGATCGGAGAGAAAAATCGGACGTGTATTCCCAGGCTTATTAATTGGCAGCGATCGTACGAGCAAACGATGCGTTCATCGTCGTGCGATGAAAATGATTATGATTATTTATTATGCTCGTGCGATGACTAATTAGGACACACTTATTTAGTGTGTGTGTTTAATTTCGTCGTGCGACTAAATCGCATCGTTTGCTCGTACGATCGCTGCTAATTAGGACGACGCCTCACACTTCAGGCCGCATGAGTAACGTGACCATTTTTTTTCGTATCCAAGCGGGACACCTACGGAATTTTGTATAAAAAAATATATAACAATAATAAATACTTTCTCGACAAAAAGTAGACTATTTATTACAGCAAAATCCGACTTGGATACAGCACTCAGATTGGATACGCCAAATCAAAAGTATCGCTATCGATACTTTACTCGATACCAGTATCGTGATGGTAATGATGGTGATGGTGATGGGCTCCTATTTCCGCACTTAGCCTCTAAGTTGGGCCATTATTCGTTAGTTATCCAGCCAGCCTAGCTCCATCCAGAAGCGTAGGATCCTCTTGGTGTCTCCACAGGCTTCACGGAACGACCTCGGGGTGCCGAGGATTTCAGCCCGTTGGGTCGCTACTCCCACGCATTCCAGGATTACTTGAGGGGCTGTTACCAGTATCGTATCAAAAGTATCGATATCAAAAAAAGTATAGGAACAAAAGTATCGATACCTGAAGGTATCGAGTACTTTTTAATACATTTATAAAAACCAGAATGGAATGATGTTTGTGTTGCAAAGTTTATTGCATTATTTTATTCAATAGAAATCTTCCGCTGAATCACACAGAAGTCTTGTAGAGACAACATGCAGAGACTGGTTTCTTTAAAAACGATGATTTTGATCTTGGAGATAGAGAACGCTCTGGCGCAACGAAAAAGTTTCAAGACAAAGAATTACTTGATGAAGACCTGTGTTAGACGCTACCTGCCCTTGCAAGTTCATTACAAGGACCTAATACGTAGGTACGTACCTTAAAAATTTGGAGAAAATAATAAATAAGTACAAGAATTAAACATAAAATGATTTCATTTTTAATTAAAGTGGCTCCAGGCTTCATTTTTTAAATACTTCCATATTCCACTGGTTCCTCCTGGCGGCGGCATCTTCTTGAGATTAATTAAACTTTAAAATGCAAGTACACAGTACGAGTAATATATTAATTATTATGCTTTTTATTCCGAGTAAGACGAGATGAAAGCGAAATAATAATTTCGTAACAACAAAATATCGTAACAAAAATTTGTACTGGGACCGAAGCTTTTGTTTTCACTGCCGCTAGATGACTCTGCTTCAGTCCTATACAATTTTTAGCCAACTCGCATTTACTCTATGTCACGTAAAACTCGCACTAAGCACACTGCTCATTTTTGGATTTTTGGACATGAATGTACATTGCTTTGCTTTTCTTTTTTACTATCGCATCGCAAGCAACAGCGAAGCGATTTCTTTCGATTCAAATCCCATCCGATACCTTGAGTCGAAATTACTCTGTGGTGTTATTTTTTTGTTGGCAATTAGAAACAGCTGGCTGTTGAGGCTGGCAATAATTTGTTTTTCTGTCGTGCGTCTCTCTCTTTCTTTCTTTACGATCACCCATTTCTTTTCAATCTTTTCATTCATTTGTGTATGTGGCAGCCGTCGGTGTATTATTCATATTTTCTCCGTAATAGGCAAATATAAAAAAATACCAATTCTCCTTCATGTAGAATCTAATAATATAAGTGAGTAATATAAATTAAACATTATTCGCGTTAAAAAACATAAATCGCGTTCGAGTCATTGTCATTTTTTCTTTCAAACATGAATGAACGCCATGTTGATTGTCAAAAGCTTTCAAAGGTGTTTTCCGATCGGATGAGACTGTGAATTGAAATTGTGTTATATTTTCAGACTTCGCGATAACTGAGGGTCGCTAAATAGTCGTGAAGGTGTAGTTGGAACCGGGAGGTTTTATAAAAATGGCGCAAGTTTTGCCGATACGTTTCCAGGAGCACTTACAGGTGAGTTGAGTACGCCCATCGATGTTTTATTAAATTTATCGACAGTAGTGGGCGTGAGGGGTAGATAATTAGCGGACAGTGGTGGATATTTAGGAGATTTCTATGGGTTTTTTAAAGCTTTAATGTGGGAGTGATAGCTGTAATGTCATTGCGCAATTGTCGTTGACGTTTCCACCCCCTTCTGGGTACGGGAGGGACCCGGTATCGATTCGGCCCACTTCTTCACTTCAATCATATGCGAGCTAAACCTCTATTAGCTTCGCCTGTGAGAGTATTAAATGGTCTTATCAGAATTAATACACTACTAGGAGATTCCTTTCAAATACTACAGCAGTATTTCTGTTGTTAATTCACCTCTATTTTTTTGATAATTTAAATTAATACACCATATTAGGCAAAAAAATTACCTTTTTAATATTTTTTATGTAAAACTTGATAGTTTTATGACACAGTAGTAGTCTACTGTGTCATTCTTAAATAAAGGGGAGGTACCCACACAATGACTTTGCTGATGTTATTTAATATGAGAGAAAAAAGAAAACTTGTGTAATTTTTGTATTTTGGATTAAAATATGATAGAATTATTGATTTAATTGCTTGTATAATTTTAATTTTATTTAAATTATTGAAAAAAGAATATATTTATAAATGAACATACGCCCCAACTCAGAGTCACTAATGGTTACTTAAATTGCTTCTTAGCACAGAATTTGTATGGTGATTCTTAAGATTACTTGTTACTGTTACAAAAATTTTTGGACAGTAAGTGTTCAGTATTTTGTACATTGCAAAAGAAAATCTTTTGGTATAAGCAGGCCTAGCGCACTCTGCACTTTTGGTATGATGTTACAAGTACGGCCCAATTTCAGAAGGACTACTACGCTGTGTCATACATTTCTAATCTATCACACATGTTATCACAAAAAAAGAACACAACCCTGACGTTGTCAACTCTGATGTTGTCAGAAAGGATACGAATTATGATTAGAAAGAGAGGCACCATCTAGATGTCAACGTCTGTTGACAATTAGCTCTGTGCAACCTGAATTACACTTTATTGTGTTGGAGCAAGAGTCACTATTTATTTAAATGATTTTGTGAAGTGACTCTTCTGTACCAATTGGTATTATTAAGTATTTTGTGATATAAGACACATCCAAAAACACTATAGGTGTTTATATAAAACACCTATAGCCCTGGCTCAAATCAGTTGTTGGTGCAATATGAATTTTTTCATTGAACCCTATTACTGAAAATTATATTTATTAATAATACATAAAAAAAACAAGTTAAAAAACATTAAAAAATACTGTGATACTGTTTGTTAATTTATGATGAAAAATTGTTACTTATTTACTCAATGAATAAATAAGTCTATTTAAGATTTCATGTATTATTATTATTGGATGCCTAAAACATAATCAATTAAAATTAGTGTCTTATGTAGATACAATGCTATTGATGAGTAGTAGAAAGATTCAAATAAAAAATATATATGTGTCGAATTGAGAACCTCCTCCTTTTTTTCGTTGGTTAAAAATAGACACCATTGACAGTGTTTTACGGCTTAAGTCTAAGGTTTAAGTATTACATAATTACAATTCTGGGGTTCTAAGTAGTCTTTTAATATATTCAGAAACAATATACATTATCCTTTACTTTGAAGTAAGGCAGTAAATGTACTTTTACATTTTTTTACTAGTGATAATGCTGATATTTTTTATTTATATAGAATGCAAATAATAAAATAGATTACAATAAAAATACAAAAGGAGAATATAATTATTGATGTTATGATATGACAACCTTTGTAATAAGATGATTTTATGCATAATTTAAAATCTAGATGTATTTATTGTGTGATTTTATAATAAAACACTGAATATTGTTCTTAAACTTCTGTTGTTTCTGTTATTTATTATGCGCAGTATAAATGTCTAGTGGTAGATCTTTTTTGCAATCAATAACTGAGTAACAGCAGGTCTTCAGTGACTTTTTATTACATTCAGTACAACTTACTTAATTGTACACAGAAGTTTGACTATAGCCCCACCTAATGAGAAAATATAATATCACTTCTTGGTAAAGTGCAATAATAACTTAGTATAAACTAATAACACAAAAACAACCTTAAAAGGCTACCTACTACTAATGTTTGAGAGTGAATAGGTTGGAATAAGGCAGTTGAACAAGGCATTGCATTATTTACAGGACACTGTCAGAGTTGCTGTGCCATGCACATTATATTTATACACAATCAAACCCACAAATCTAACAAAATAAAATAGTAATATTATATGCAGTACTTTACTGATCAGTATGTAGCTTTAATCTATTAATAAAATATTTTCTATTTATTTCTAAAGTGTTATTTTCCTTGCAGCTCACAAATGTCGGGATTAATCCTGCCTCGATATCGTTCAACACTCTCACAATGGAGTCGGACAAGTTCATTTGCGTGCGTGAGAAGGTCGGCGAGACATCCGAAGTGGTCATCATCGATATGGCGGATCCCACCAATCCAATACGCCGGCCCATCAGCGCTGACTCTGCTATCATGAACCCAGCGAGCAAAGTCATCGCACTCAAGGGCAAGGCTGGCGTAGAAGGTCAGTGTGTGTACCTTTTTTATCTTACGTACATTAAGTCTCATCAAGGGATCACCTTGGCAAGTTCGAGTACACGGATGGCAGTCCAGAGACTACCCTCGTCTGATTCAACAGCGTTGAATGGCTGAGCAGTATTGCAGGTAAGAAAGAACATTGTTGATCTAAAAGTGTTAAGTAGTATTTCTGTAATTTTTTGCGGTCCTGCACTATTATTGACTTATTTATTGAAGTACTAAAGTGAAGATTAGTTTTCTTACGTCGCCAGATGCTCCGCCGTTCACACCGCGCGAATTTTCGCTATGGCGAATGTCCCGTGGCCAGGCGGTTAACTAGAGCTCATGACACTACGTCATTTTGAAGGTTGTGAAAATGAGATATTTTGCAACTCATTAAAGTAATTTTCAAATCTGCTCAGGAAAATGATGCTTAAAAATATTAACACTTTTAGACAGCAATTTTGTTACACTTTATTGCGAATATCAGATTCTGATGGTAATGTTCAGGAAGAAGACAGTAAGTAAGTGTAGCATTTTCAGTCTACAATTCTTCAAGGTTTGTATTAATAAATAACTTTACAAAAAATTTAGCATCTGCTTCATTCCATCGCTCACCCAGTAATACAACGGCACATCTGGGTCATTATACAAAATGTGACTTTTAAAATCACCATACCATCATTTCTGTGAATTCAATCGAAAATGTGATTTCAGATCACTGGAATCATTATCAAGTAGATCTGACCAAAACTGCCGTGGTGTGTTGAATATTCGTTTTGTTTTGACCTAGAGGTCTTATTATTTCATTAGAAATATTATAATAGACATCGTCGACACTTAATTTGGAACATGATGGGATAGATTCTTAATTTTCTGTGTTATCAGAAATCGATTGACAGTTGCTGATTGTTTATCTTTCCTGAGCCAAAAAGTTTTTGCTTCAATAAACCGTTTGTGATTGACCTCTTTAACCTGCTTGCGCTTTTGTGGACTATTTTGCTTAATTATTCCAAATCTCGTTTTATATTTGGAGACAACATTCTCATGCTGGGATACTTTACTTTTCAGAAATCTGTTTTCGACATACAAAATTCTTCTATTTCTTGATGCTAAGCTTCTTCTACTCCCTCTTTGTGAAAATGCAGGACTCGATGGTGGTGTATATTCCCTTAGTATATCTTCAGATATTTTTAGCAAGGCTTGTTTAGTAGTTGCTTGTTTTATAGCCGATATTTCTCAGAATTTTCTGTCCAATTTCTTATTTTCCTCTGTTGTCGAGGTGTGTGGTCTTTTATCGCTTTAACTAGTCCCTTTTCTTTCTTTTTATGGTATCTCTCTTTGTCTCTTCTTCACACTTCTTCTATTATAGAGCTGCAGCATATTTTTTAACTTTTTTGCGGTTTCAACGCATACTAAGTCTTATTTGCTCTCTTCTTCTTTCTCTTTTTTTTCTTCATCAGACAACTTTTTCTAGTTTTTGCCATTTTTGTACGCATCATGTCCAAAGTATCACGTGCAATTTTAGTAAATGGAAAGCTTCTTATTAGTTTGCAATTAAATACACACACATAGATAACTAAAACATTAAGGTTTTAAGCAGCATATTAAGTCAAAAACATTGTTATAATAAAAGAACCGACATTTCCGTGATATAAATCATTTCCGTGAACAGCATGTTCACAGGAATGATGTTCACGGAATTGGTAAAGCACAATTCAAGTCAACACACATCGTGGTTTTACAAGTAACCTAGCAAATTATACCCTTATCCAATATTAGACCCTATGGTATAAGGTATGAATAAAATTGGCAAAACAATAGATTATTACTTACTTACCGATATACTTCGTTAACCGAATTGACGCGACAAACTTGACAAAATCCGTAAATTACTTTTATTTTCACTATTTTACTCCGCAGCACATGAAACTCCTTGTTTTGTATTCTAAAACAGCTGATTATACAATATACTGCAGTGTTATAAGTTAAAAAAAGGAAATTTTTAGTAACTTTTAGGATTTTAGGTGTAGAAATAATGGTTCACGGAAATGAGGTTGATTTTCATAACAGGCGTATAATAGCCACAAAATAATATTTATTATTAGAAAAAAATTATTCTTATTGATTTCAATAAGGCTTTTGTCTGCATAAACTATTTTTAGAGTTTAATTTTGATAATTTTAATTGTATGGTTTGTATTGGTGGTTTTTGTGACTACACATGTGATCATAACAGTTCACGGAGTATGACGTCGACAGTTATTTTAATTTTTTTTAGGGATTTATAATTAATTTAAGGACAGTTTTGTTAGGTAAAGGATTAAATTAGACCCAAATGAATTAATTAGAATGATTTTCTTCATTACAAAATTTATAATTTATTTTTATTATGGCTAAATAACAGTTTTTCTGCTACTTGGTAAAATGACCCATCTAAGTTTGTCATATTTTACAGAAACGAAATTCAAAAATTTTATAAAAATGTTTAAAATTAATTTATGGGTTCTGTTTACGTTTTTTACAGATTGTATAGGTTTGGTTACTGGTATAGACATTAATACATATTTAGCAGTATGTAGATTAGGCACTTTTAAACACGTATACCATATAAACTCAATTTCGCATTTTTTGCAGATGTGCCAGTAGGTGAGCGTATTCTCTCGCAATTTATTACTTTTAGTTATAACCTATTTGAGGCTTTACGAATATGGTTCTAGGTTAACATAACCACCCACGCACGTTTGATTTTGGCAGTTTGTGGATTCACGGCGCATTATTGCGGGCAGCGTGCCAAATCTAAATGTCATATTACTGTGGCCTTTGACATTATGTAGAAAAACCGGTTATTGAGATAGGCTTTTCTGGAACAATTTCAGTAATATTTAATAATGGACATTTGAAGTGCGCAAGTAATATTTTATTCAAAATATAAACTAATAATAGCAGTAATGAGACCAAGTGTGGGTGTAAGATTAAGGATAACAAAAACATTTACGCTTACGCAAGAAAAGCGAGGGCGGAACCACCTACAAGTAACAGTATTTTTGTTATTGATTGTATAAAGACAATAAATAAACATGTTTTAATAGCGAATACGCTAGGTATAATGAGAATGCTTGTTTACTTCTCTCATAAAACTCAGATGAATAAACCCTTTTATTGATTTTATGTTCTTTGTTTATCTTCTATGCAAAGTATAGAAGATAAACAAACATTATAACTCACTTTTTTAGACTAGCTAACCCGGCAGATTGTTCGGTAACAAGTTTTATATTTATATGGGATTAAAAATATCATTTAACACAATCATAGCCTATGTCACTAAGAAATAATGTATAGCTTTTTACTGGTGAAATAATGTTTGAAATCGGTCCAGTAGTTTTTCATTGGATAAACATCCATTAGGTACAAACAAAAACTCAAAACTTTCCTCTTTTTAATCTATACTAATATTATAAACAGGAACGATTTGATTGTTTGCATTGAATAGGCTCCGAAACTACCGAACCGATTTGAAAAATTCTTTTACTGTTAGGAAGCTACACTATCCCCGGGTGACAGGCTATATTTTTTTTACTATTTTTCCCGAAGCGAATTCCTGGTCTAGGTCTAGGGCGATTTCCTAGTCTATAATATAAAACACAAAAAATGTTTGTATGAGATGTCAACTGAAACCATCCAACCAGAGCATATGCCTCAAAATGGTTTCACTTGAAAGACAATCCGAATGTGGCTTGAGACCACTAAAACAATGCATTAGGCACATTCGGTCCATCGATAAAGTCCATTTTCCACTTTTCCCATACAACAATTTGAAGATAATAATATGTAAGATGGCACATCAACGTCAACGCAAAAACACTGATCTGTCATTCTCATCAGAAAGTTTTTAGCGTAGTGGAACACGCCGGGTATCCACTACGAGTAGTATTAGTATAAAGACAGGTAAAGATTGTCCTTTAAATTATGAAATTCAAACAATATACATATTTACATGATAATAATAAAATTTGATGACTAATTTAAAACATGCGATAAAAAATCATTATAAGAATCGCGTCAATGTTGATAAGTCCTGATAACGTAACAACGGATCTCCTTGCTTCTACAGAGACATTGAACTTAACGTAAACAATAGTGAATATTTTTTTATATTTAGAATTTAATTCAGTCATTATAACACTATTATTATATTATTTTACATCAGAACATGTAATTACAAAATATTATGACTATTAGTATTATATGTACCAACCTAATAAGGACGTTACTAAATAAAAAAAACCGGCAAAGTGCGTGTGGGGCCACGCGCACTGCTCCTTGTTACCAAAACTATCGAATGGCGTAATAATACAAGATGCGTTATTTATTTCAAAATCAACAGGTTAAATTCCTGGCCAGGACTATATTGATTAAAAAAAATCTAATGATGCCATTTTAGTTTTCATGTAAATCGGCCCCAAGACTTCTTTTGCCACTTTTCGTTACGCCTCATAGTTTCGAAATTGGCCATCCAAGCCCACTTTAAAAATTCATCCTGTATAGGTAAGGTACTACTGCCGTGAATACCCTAAAAATCAATATTGTGTTGCATTCGACTTTCACAGGCCAAAAACACAGATCTACTGAAAAAATAACTTCAAAAATACTTTAAATTGCATGTTTTTCATTACCGTAACGATTTCACTTGATGGCTCGATAATTTAATCGTAGGAAAGCAATCTCACTTCACCTATGCAGTTTAAGTTACCTGGATCGATATTATCAGAATTATAAAAAAAAAGTTTTTGATCTCGTAACATTATTACAGCTTTTCACAAATCAAGTGATGTATTTTATCCACTTGGACACGTTTGGTAGGTTTGAGTGTAAGTTGATTGACTGGAACGTGGATAAGTAAGGATGAAAGGGAAACTCGCCGCACAATCACGTCTGTAATATACGTTATCTAGACCTAGATAAGTAATGTTATTGATTTAAGAGCATTGTGGAATATTTCGAGTAAGTATTGCTTTAATTTAATCTTACACTGTAGGATTTACCTTCAATCTTCATAAAGAAAACTACACTTTCCATTATATATGCATGGACTATGGCTATAGCGTAGTCGCCATAATCTACCTTGCTGGCCAATTCGGCTAAGGTTTCAACCCATTAATGGGCTACTATTGGGCACGGGTCTCTCCTCTTGAGGAGGCCTAGAGCATACTCCACCACGCTGCTCCAGTGCGGATTGCATTGGTTGAAAAGCTGTAATAATGTTACGAGATCAAAAACAATTTTTTATAATTCTAATAACATCGATCCAGGTAACTGCATAGGTGAAGTGAGATTGCTTTCCTACGATTAAATTATCGAGTCATCAAGTAAAATCGTTGATCGTTGAAAACATGCAATTCGGCTAAGCCAGATGCAATTTGCCAGCATGTGAGTATCTATTTTTAATATCTTCTTCTTCATATTTGCATAAAGAAAATGAAAATATGATGGTCGATGTACGCTTTTGTCAATTTTATGTAAAGTGCAACGTACGACAGTACGACGCGGCGACGGCGTCTGTTCTCGGAAAACAAAATACCCGTTGAGTCACCCACGCGTGCAATACGCTTGTTCATTTCCTCTCCTATAGGAATATACGCAATTCCCGGAAACGTTATTAAATTGTAGACCCTTCCTTGTTAGTTGTTCATTAAAATTATTTTGGTATAGTCTTTCTTTCGCGTGAATACTATTTTAACTTTAAATTAAAATCTGTTCTCCTAGATAACAATAAAATAATTTAAAATAAGTAAACACTGAAGATTTATTGATTTAAAAATAATCTCGAGCACATCGCATGAGCATGATTTGTTAAATATTTTGTGATAAATAACATCTAAACGTTATCTTTGAGGTTAAAATACATATGCTAATTGGACCTTGCGATGAATCATCATAGCTTACATCAACTTACAAATGGTCAACAATCCCCTTTTAGCGTGTTAAGGGGCCACTTCAATAAAATTTTTGATTCAATAACAAATGTATTTTTCTGATAACATTTATGTTCTTAACAAATGCCTAGTTGTTAATGTTTGTGTTGCTTAATATTAAAAATATGTGTATATCCGCACTGTAATAATGGTGCGGTAGGTAGGTGCGGACACTGTTATTAAATCTTGACAAGTTACGAGAAGCTACGTTACGTATGGCGTCATTATGTAAACACAGTTGACAAAATGACGTGTACGTTCAACCTATTATATTCGTTAAATTTTAACATGTAATATGATATAAAGTATCTTTTATGTATGCTTCAGTTATTAACTAGCAAAAATGCTTGTTTACATTATCCTTTCTCTTCATTATGTACTTACAAAATAACTGCGATGCTTGTGTCGCTCTCTGACCGAAAGAAATTTCTGTTCTTGAGCAAGTTCTATCAGATGGGCAAAAATAACCGCCGCTTTCTTTCGTCTCTTTTTAAGCTATAATAGATAGTGCCGACCCAGTTTTGGAAGACTCAACGCTAAAAAGCGTTGGCTCACTATATGAAAACATCGTTAAGGATCGAACATCGAGTCGGTGGTTAAGTTGGCTGTCGGGTATGTGCCATGTTGCCAACGTAGCCTAATTTTTTGGATTGGTCGTATTTTAATTCTTCGGAATACATCAAAGTTAAATATAACAACACAGCATACAACACAGTAACATTTGGGACACCATTAGGTACTTACCCATTTCTGTGAAATGCCCTACCCGCACTATTAATTATTACCTTTGACGACAGAGCTATGACGTCAAATAAATCGATTCAAGCCAAAGACGAACATGTTTGTTGTGTCGGGTTCCGTACCGTCCTAAATATATCTGTGATTATTAGCTTCGTTGCCCATTGAAATTTAAGAACAGGATTTCATTTTTATATCTAGGGGTGATGACCCGATTTATGCATTTTTAAAAAAAAAGACAAACTTTAAAGATTTGCGAGAGGGACGGAAGGGTAGGAGGGGCAGTATAGGATAGGATTTATCATAGATGTCTATCTATATCTGTAGGATTTTGTAATATGATATTAAGTACGCTCGTAAATACTAAGCAGTTTTTGCCGCAAAACAAAACAATCTCATTACATTTTATGATAGCAGTTTAATTGTAATCAAATAATCAAATGCCAAAATAAAATAAAAATATTTCTTCATATAGTACCTATCACTAACAATAAGTTATATTAATTTCCCTTGTATCATAATTATCTCACCATCATCATATTACTTTTTGTTAACCTAAATTCTAATCTTTCTTTCGTTCTACAGCCCAGAAGACCCTTCAAATCTTCAACATCGAGATGAAGTCCAAAATGAAAGCGCACACAATGAGCGAAGACATCGTGTTCTGGAAGTGGATATCGCTGAACACGCTCGCCCTCGTCACCAAGATGTCGGTGTACCACTGGTCGATGGAGGGCGACTCCACGCCAGTCAAGATGTTCGACAGGCACTCCTCGTTGGCGGACTGCCAGATCATCAACTACAGGACCGATCCGAAGCAGCAGTGGCTCTTGCTTGTCGGTGAGTAACTAGTATAGTGGAGAAAAACCTAAAAGTCTGTTCCTGAGGACTCCGATTTTCATATTATATCACAGTGTAGTGTGAGTACTGTGTGTTACATGTTGGCCTTAAGTTAACCAACCTATTTATTGTTTTTTTTTTACAATTTTACCTGTACTTGAACTATTCTAAGTTGAGCAGAAGCTATAGTTTTACATAATGCCACTAATTTATCATATAAAATCGTGGCAACTAAAATTTAAGAAATTTTAATTGTGTATTGTCCTTTGTTATTGTATACAACAATTATGTTGTTACGAGTGTGTAACTGCTGTGTAAATTACCATAGTTTAACTTACATCGTTCAATGTGAAAACGTTATAAAAACTCCACCGGCGTTTATAGGAGCAGTGAAGCGAGCAATGCTAAATCAACTAGAAGAATTGATTATCCAGCTCATGTTTTAAATGCCAGATGGTGTTGACTAATTTTCGTACAGTTTACAAAGTTTGAAGAAACAAGAAGCCATAAAAATACAATGGGACTTTGATCGGCTAAATCTTTACGGTGTGTTGTTACGTTACGAAGCTAATGCAACGTAAATTGATGTCCGGAAGTTGTGAAAATACAATTGTTTACTTTTATAAAGTGTCATCAGTTACGTAACAGCTATTATGATGCTGTTGATGACGACATCGCTTGTAATGATGTCATTCATTGCCTGGCGAATTAACATAGAAGTTTTTAACTGGGTCACATTTCGCCAAAATAATATAAGCAAATAAAAAATACTGCAACTGAACATAGATGTAAAAAAAATAATAAAAGAAAACAAGCAGGTAATACATAACTTCAACTTACGCCGCAGACAGGGGTCTTTCCTCTTAATGAAGATTTTTCTTTAAAGAGTAGACAGACTACACGCTTCTCCAGTACGGAATGGTGGAGTGTTCGGAGACCACTTGTATTGGTATTTTTTATGTCACCCAAATAATTTGTGGGTATTTTTTTTAATTTAACATATGATAATTTATTTTTTGCATCCCCCAGGTATCTCCGCACAACAGAACCGCGTGGTGGGAGCCATGCAGCTCTACTCGGTAGAGCGCAAGTGCTCCCAACCGATCGAGGGGCACGCGGCGTCGTTCGCCACCTTCAAGGCGGAGGGCAACGCCGAGCCCTCTACCCTATTCTGCTTCGCTGTCAGGACAGCGCAGGGCGGCAAGTTGCATATTATTGGTGAGTACACACCATACTGTTAAAAATTCTGCACTTATCCACCACAAACATATGTTTTGGGTTATTTTAAGCATTTTGTTTAGTATCCAGGATATAGCAATGGCGGTACAGCCATACAAGCCGAAAAGCCCAGCTTACTATCATTGCTTTACTATCATCATTACAGCAGCATCATTATAGCAGCATTGCAGACGTTAATACTCGTATTATTTGTTGGTAAATATTATACTTAAATATATACGTATGGAATGGAGTGTTCTGTGTTGTTGGGCCAAAAATCCCGTGATCCTGGGTTGTACGACACAATTGGGCTTGCCTTGTTCTGACAGCCTAGACACGCCTCTGATATAGTATAACTATCCATAACCAATTATTTACTCCCTAAAGTCAACAATGAATCTTAATAAGTGTGTCACTGTAGGCGTAATTATATTGATGCTTACTAGTTCAATACAGCAATATCAGTCGTTAATATCAAAGTTAATCGATGTTAACAGAGGTCGGCCAAACTCCGGCTGGCAACCAACCGTTCCCCAAGAAGGCGGTGGACGTGTTCTTCCCGGCGGAGGCCCAGAACGACTTCCCTGTCGCCATGCAGGTGTCCCCGAAGTATGACGTCATCTACCTGATCACCAAGTATGGCTACATCCACATGTACGACATTGAAACCGGCACTTGCATCTACATGAACCGGATCTCCTCCGATACGATATTTGTGACCGCGCCCCACGAAGCTACCGGTGGTATCATTGGTGAGTTTATTGTGTTAAAAATAATTATTATGATACATTTATTCATCATTTACAGTTTGAACGAAGTGTAGTTAATGATATGCATGCTAAAATTTAGGATGTAGGAAAAGGTGATAGATAGAATGTTGTGTTTTTGGACAAAAATAAGATGTATGATAGTATTGTCATGCTTTTGTGGAGACAAGTGCTAAACTAGTACAACCATTAAATCGATTCCTCAAATTAAAGAGATGCAGTATAATAGAATATACTACTACTATTATAAATATATACTACTACTAATATAAATACTAATGTAACATTAGTATTACCTTAATTGTAAAAATGAACTCTCAATTATCACATTCAAACTTCAACATTTTCAAACAAAGCTTTTCTCTTACAGGAGTGAACCGAAAGGGCCAAGTTCTTTCTGTGACTGTGGAGGAGGACTCCATAGTCCCGTATATCAACACTGTGCTCCAGAATCCCGAGTTGGCTTTACGGCTTGCTGTCAGAAATAACTTGGCTGGTGCCGAGGAGCTATTCGTGCGCCAATTCAATATGCTATTCACCAACGGACAATACGGAGAGGCCGCTAAGGTAATATTAAAGAGTTTGTTATCGTATGCCTGATAAAAATAGTAATAATATTAATGTTTCTCTAAAGGGCCTCTACATGTTGGACCTATGACCCCACGCAAGTTAGACTTGCGTCACAGGTCCACGTAGGGGCTAAGTACCGGGTCCACTTACATCTAGGACCTGTGAAAATTAAGAGATACATAATAATGATAAACTACTGATATAGGTGTGGTTTTCATTTGTACACATACAAATCATGTATCTTGTACAAAGCGAGGGTTTTTAGTAATCAACTAATAGGTAGGTAGGTAATTATAAATTGATACATCTGTTAGTTATCTCAGTGTCACGTCTAATAAGGTCACACTGATACAATAGTTTGGCTAAATCGAAACTCGTATCTCCTGGTCTGCGGTTGAAATACGACCTTAATTCATATTATCAAAGGGTTACTTCACATTGACCCTAATCACACCTACTTATAGTGCGTGAGTAGCCATACGCTCGCAAAACGGTCGCGATAACATTGCAGAATAGATACTTGCGTCCACATAATCACGATTCCATAGCGATGGTTGAGCTACTTACTCAGTTCCCAACTGCTCCAATGTAACATCCAAGGTGGCTTATCTGAGAGCCCACTAAGAGCGACACCAGCTTGCTTAACGGTTGGTCGTAGATGATCGGATCCCCGCTCAACAGCGGTGTCCGCCCCACTACTGGGAAACCCTAGTTCTCTCAAGTTCACGCCCGGATAAAGCCGGATATAGGCCGCCTAATGCTAATCATAGCCCGGCGGCTTGTCTATCGTAAGCGATCGTTAAAGTTAAGCAACAGCGGGCGCGGTCGGTAGTTGGATGGGTGACCGCTACTGTCAAAAATTTATTGAGTGCTTCCGTGCTTCGGATGGCACGTAAAGCCGTTGGTCCCGGTTGTTATCATAAGATAACAGTCGTTAAGCCATGTCGGAGGCCTTTGGGTGGCATGAAAACTTCCGACACTTGGATTGGCCACTAACCTCTCCACCAATCCCCACTGGAGCAGCGTAGTGGAGTATTTTCTAGGCCTCCTCAACAGGAGAGACTCGAGCTCAGCCCATTAAAGGGTTGAAACAAAAAAAAATGCTAATGCCGACGCATGTTACTCGTTTAGGTGGCAGCGAAGGCCCCCCGCGGCATCCTGCGCACGCCGCAGACGATCCAGCGGTTCCAGCAGGTGCCCGCGCAGCCGGGGCAGACGTCGCCGCTGCTGCAGTACTTCGGCATCCTGCTGGACCAGGCGCAGCTCAACAAGTTCGAGTCGCTCGAGCTGTGCCGGCCCGTGCTGCTGCAGGGTATGGCTGTCTTCTATCTACCAATAATTCACTACTCAGTTGCCTGGACAGTCAAAGTCACTATCTATTTACTTGTCCAGATTATGGTAGATTATATAAATGGCTGAGGAGTTTTTTTTCGCCATTTCTTCTCCTTTTGGACTATTCCGAAATGGTGGTAGATTTAAAAAAATTATGAACACATTAATAAATTAGTTTGAATCTTGAATTACGGATACCTATCCAGATGTATAACTTTCATATCCAATTGATTTTAGGTCGCAAACAACTCCTGGAGAAGTGGCTGAAAGAAGAGAAGCTGGAATGCTCGGAAGAGCTTGGTGACCTTGTCAAACAGGTGGACCCTACTCTGGCGCTGTCAGTCTACCTCCGAGCCAATGTGGCCAGTAAGGTCATCCAGTGTTTCGCTGAGACTGGACAGTTCCAGAAGATTGTGCTCTATGCAAAGAAGGTGAGGAAATATTAATGAAACACTGAAAATTATCTAATACCTTTAAACGAGCAATTCTTGTATATATATATATATATAATTGGAATCTCGAAATCTGCTCCAACGATTTTCATGAAATTTAGTATATAGGGGGTTTCGGGGGCGATAAATCGATCTAGCTAGGATTCATTTTTAGAAAATGTCGTTTTATCGGTGTTTTCAGGCAATGATATACTTCTACAATATACTCTTCCTGACATCTATTGGCAAGTAGCAATACTAAAGCTACCTCAGTAAATGGCGTTGTTAGGCAACACTAAACCGAGTAAAGCTCGGTCATCCGGGTACTGCACTTTATTTAGGATGATTAAAATCGATTACTTTAAAT
Source organism: Thymelicus lineola (assembly GCA_963932265.1). Classification (NCBI taxonomy): domain Eukaryota; kingdom Metazoa; phylum Arthropoda; class Insecta; order Lepidoptera; family Hesperiidae; genus Thymelicus; species Thymelicus lineola. The sequence goes on along the minus strand of OZ010681.1, from coordinate 7,777,680 downwards.
GGTAAATATGTAGTTAAATACCTAAACAGCAATCCAATAGCTTGTCACTTCATAATTATATTGAAGAATATTTGTCATTTCTAATAAAATGTTTACTGTTTTGCCCGTTGATTACTATTAACTGAGCACCCTATATAGGCTATGTTAACTACAAGTTTGCTTCTATCACACTTCATAGTGACATAATTAAGAAGAAATACGTTAAGTATATACGTAAGTTATCCACCAAAGTAAAATATGTAATTGGAAAACAAATTTGTTATACAGGGATTCCAGGCCAGCCTGTATCAAGTTGATGCATAGATAATAAGATTATCAATTGATGCAGCACAATCTAAGAACAAGGCTGTATTACACACTGGTATTATGTAATGAGGTGCTGAGAAGTTTCTTTACGGCTTTTCTTCTCCATAACAAAGCACCTTTCCGAAAAGCTGGTAGATTAAAAAAATGACGCGCATAAGTGTATCAGTGGTACCTATATGAATAAATCATTTTTAATTTTGAAATTTTGAGGTCATTGCCCGCGTCGGTATTTCCGCTCGATTATAATGTGAGTGTCTTCAAGGCAAGAGTGAATAGGCTTTTACTAAGTTAATGCGCTTTACCACCAATGACTACATCGCCACTTACCATCAGGTGGGATTGTAGTCAAGCATTAACTTATAAGATCCTCACAAATTAACACTTATTTCTCGTACCCTGCAGGTGGGCTACACCCCCGACTACATATACCTGCTGCGTTCAGTGATGCGCACGAACCCGGAGCAGGGCGCGGGCTTCGCGGGCATGCTGGTGGCCGAGGACCCGCCGCTCGCAGACATCAACCAGATCGTTGACGTGTTCATGGAGCAGAACATGGTGCAGCAGTGTACTGCGTTCCTGTTGGACGCCTTGAAGAATAACCGCCCGGAGGAAGGGCCTTTGCAGACACGGTGAGATTGTTTTTTATGTATGAAGCTGACTAGGAGACACTAGGAGTAGATGTGCTAATTGATGATGAGTGGTCATCAGTATCAAGGACATCATAGCTTAATTGCTGGCCAATAGAGTATGTAATTTTTTGATATGATAGCTAATGGAACATTAGCGTAGATGTTGATGAAACTGTTGGTTGTGATTTTGCATTCTAACAATAAACTGGTCATTTCATGATGTTGTATAATAGATTGGCCAGCGTCCGCTGTACCCTAAAAAAATATTTTTCTATCAAGATTTCATTCTACCACGTTATTGACTTTATAAGTATGTATATCCATACTAAATTACAACTTTGTAGTACTAAGTATCTCTGAACTAAACTGCAGACGGAGGCATGGTTGAACGGACGGGTCCTAAGTATAGACGGATGTACAGACGAACATGAGAATCCATAAGAGTTCCGTTTTGTTTAGGGGATACTAAAAATTGGATATTTTCACTAAAACAATTATGAAAATGGCTCCAAAGCAAATATTCAATCGATTTTTGGGCTATTTTTGGAGCCATGGCGCAAAATTTACATGAGTCATATAGTCAATCTTTATTTAAATTCATAACAGCTAAACTAATTGATTCATATCAGCGTATACAGCAACGTTTGCGTTACGATTGCAGGCTGTTGGAGATGAACCTGATGTCGGCGCCGCAGGTGGCGGACGCGATCCTCGGCAACGGCATGTTCACGCACTACGAGCGCGCGCACGTCGCGCAGCTGTGCGAGAAGGCCGGCTTGCTGCAGCGCGCGCTCGAGCACTACACCGACCTGTATGATATCAAGCGCGCTGTGGTAAGAACTGTCATGGAAACATTAAAGTATAATGTCATAGAACAGACATCTCGAACAAAATGTATGTCCCGCCCGGGAGGTTCCATTTTCAAAACTGAGTCCCCGTTCTCTTTAATTGAAACATTTTTATTTTATAGGTTCACACCCATCTCTTATCGGCCGACTGGCTGGTAAATTACTTTGGAACTCTGTCAGTTGAAGACTCCCTTGAATGTCTGAAGGCTATGCTCCAGGCCAACATGCGTCAAAACCTGCAGATTTGCGTGCAAATCGCTACCAAATACCATGAACAACTCACTACTAAGGCGCTGATTGAACTCTTTGAAAGTTTCAAGACTTACGAGGGACTGTTTTACTTCCTTGGATCAATTGTTAACTTCAGCCAGGATCCGGAAGTCCACTTCAAATATATTCAGGTAAGTCATGAAGATTTGTTTTATTATCATGTTTTATTATTAGTAAAACTCATATACATATCATGCTATATGGCTGATATTTCTGAATATAACAATAATATTCCCCGAAGTAAAGAAATTTTTCAAATGAAACTGGTTTGGAGAAAATCAGTTGGATGCTTTCAAAATCTATAACGTACTTAGTGAGAAACATTGTTTGTGTTTTGTATAATTATTATAGAGTAGTAACCGCCCTCGCTTTGCTTCGGTTTTCTTTATTTTTTACACCTTGGGTTACATTATTGGAGTTTTATTAAGGATCCCTAATTTTTTGATAGTATAATATAGCCTATGTCACCCGGCGATAGTGTAACTTCCCAACAGTGAAAGAATTTTTTAAATCGGTCCGGTAGTTTCGGAGCCTATTCAATGCAGATAAACAATCAAATCTTTCCTCTTTATAATATTAGTATATTATTATAGAATAATAAAAATGATATGTGTGGTTTCCCAGGCGGCATGCAAGACGGGCCAGATCAAGGAAGTCGAGCGCATCTGCCGCGAGTCGAACTGCTACAACGCGGAGCGCGTCAAGAACTTCCTGAAGGAGGCCAAGCTGCCCGACCAGCTGCCGCTCATCATCGTGTGCGACCGGTTCGACTTCGTGCATGACCTCGTGCTCTACCTCTATAGAAACAGCCTGCAGAAGTACATTGAGATTTATGTGCAGAAGGTGAGCTTGTTACAACTGATGTTTCTTCTTTATTATATTATCCTCCGACGCAAAGAGGGGTGTTAAAACTTTGGCGTGTCCGTGTCTGTCTGTGGCATCGTAGCTCCTAAACGATTAGACCGATTGTAATGTGGTTTTTTGTTTGAAAGCTGACGTGTTCGAGATGGTTCTTAGCTATGCTTAGTGTATTGAAAACTAGGGTGTTATTTTAATTTTAAGATAAGCACTGTAAGGCTTTTGGTGTTACCAATCTCCATTGGCGACGCTGATGATTATCAGGTGATATTATCAGGTGGTTTGTCTGCTCGTTTTTGCCTAGTGACATAAAATGCTCATTCTGTAATGGCAGAATAAAAGGCGTCTATTTTTCAGACACTTGTGTTCACCAACCTAAAATAACGGTTTAATAAAATCCCACGCCATGATACGTATACATAAGTGGCGATGAAGCCCAAGTTGTTGATATTGTCTTTGTATTCTTGGCAATCTATATCTTATCAGTACAAAGTGGTTACTCATCTAATTAACATTGTTTGTTCCCAGGTGAACCCATCCCGATTGCCAGTTGTGGTCGGCGGTCTTCTAGACGTTGACTGTGCAGAGGATATCATCAAGAATCTGATCCTCGTGGTTCGCGGCCAGTTCTCTACTGATGAACTGGTGGCTGAGGTTGAGAAGCGTAACAGGTAGGTGAAAATTTGGATTTTTTTGATGTATTAAAATAAAACATTTCATTAGTGTTTGTAGCACAGGTCGCACCGTTCGCGATGCTATACATTATTGACGGTCACACTTAAATATGAGTTGCAGCATCTAGTGTCACGTTACAACTATTATGAAATAAAGTTAAACAGACAGTTTTATTGAACACACTATTATAACTTATTATTCACAGGTTAAAACTCCTCCTGCCGTGGTTGGAGACGCGCGTGCACGAAGGCTGCAACGAGCCCGCAACGCACAACGCTCTCGCTAAGATCTACATCGATTCCAACAACAATCCCGAGAGGTTCCTGAAGGAAAACCAATGGTGAGGAATGAGGGCTTACTATTTATCAGTACATATACGGCTGTATGTTTTAGGGAAGCTAAGTTTTAAGGTTACAATAATATTGTCGATAATTAGGTTCATTTTTTTACGCAATATTATTATCTTATTAACAACTCTGAAAATTTGGATTCTTGGTGGTCCAAACCATACAGAGTTAGTTTCTAACAAAATCATTAATAACAGAATACATCAAATATGATAAAATACTGTATTCATCTCTTTGTTTCTTTTTCCCCACCCACCTTCGATGTGGTGGTTTTCAAGAATAATCTAAAATTTTAACAAAAAAAGAACCGACTTCAAATGAAGTATATAATGCCATTGTCAGATCTCGCTCAAATTTATGTGGGACCACACGACAAGCATCAGCTTTCCATTAAAAAAAGAATCATCGAAATCGGTTGACGTGATATTGAGTTATTTGTCCATTTATCGCGCACATTATAATGCAAATTTAAGACTTATATGCTTTTGACATGGATGCCACAGATCTCGCTCAAATTTATGTGGGACCACACGACAAGCACCAGCTTTCGATTAAAAAAAGAATCATCAAAATCGGTTCACCCAGTCCAGAGTACGGAGGTAAAAATAAATACAAAAATAAAAAAAAATACAGTCGAATTGAGAACCTCCTCCTTTTTTTGAAGTCGGTTAAAAAGAGTGAATAGGCTTTTGACAAAGTTAATGTGCTTACCAACCTGGACCTAATCACCGCTTACCATCAGGTCAAGTGCAGTCAAGCATGTTATCTTGTGTAACACCCGCAGGTACGACTCACGCGTGGTGGGGCGCTACTGCGAAAAGCGCGACCCGCACCTCGCGTGCGTGGCGTACGAGCGCGGGCAGTGCGACCGCGAGCTGATCGCGGTGTGCAACGACAACTCGCTGTTCAAGACGCAGGCGCGGTACTTGGTGCGCCGCCGCGACCAGGACCTCTGGCTCGAGGTGCTCACCGACGCCAACCCCTTCAAGCGGCAGCTGATTGATCAGGTATGTTACAGGTTCATGTGCTGAGGAACTTGATCCGTCGATTGTTTTTCGTCAAGCCAGAGCCCGCGTTAGGGTGCTTTTCCACCAGTGGAAAAGCAGCCTTAGGGGCGGCAAGGTTAGGCGACGGCCTAGGGTGCCAGATTTGGAGGGGCGCCACATTTGGAGCAAAAAAAAAGAAAAATAAAATTCTTAGTAAATGTTCCTATTGATTCATCAAAAAAATTTTCGAGCAAAAAAGATCGATTTTGATTTTCTTATGTGGGCGCCACAATATTCTTGCCTGGGGCATCAGTGGCTCTTACGCCTGCACCGCGTGGCACTGCGTAAAGCATCTGTCGGAAATGGTTTTCATATGTGTGATTATTGTGACATGAGTGACGTGCGCACTCAAATATCCGCAGTCGTGGAAAGTATCTACCACGCCATATTCTGAGTGCGCTTCTTTTCAATAAATAAATGTTATACCAAGGCATTCATAAGTTCTGTTGAGGTCCCAATGGCGGAGTAAATGTTTCTAATTTTTATTCTTACCTTACAAAGGAGTAGACGCCTCAAGAACCCCCCAATGATAAGTGGTTATCATCACCCATGGATATCAGCAACATCAAATGCAACACATGTTCTCAGCTCCTTGCTACTCCAAAACAATTCAAGCAGCTTAATAATCTTGTTCATTCTACCTATTCCTTCTCCAGGTGGTACAAACAGCTCTATCAGAGACCCAGGACCCCGAGGACATATCGGTGACAGTGAAGGCGTTCATGACCGCCGACCTGCCCAATGAGCTGATCGAACTGCTGGAGAAGATTGTGCTCGACAACTCTGTGTTCTCTGACCACAGGAATTTGCAGAACTTGCTCATTCTTACAGGTGTGTTGTGTACTCAGGTACTTGTATCATTATTTCGTGATATTTGTATTCAAATGTTTACGTTGGTGAGTACTCTACTAGGAGTGACATTGTACTGAAATATAAGACAGGTGTTAATAACCCTACGCCAATAAAACTGAGAGGTGAGACCTTTCTTTGTGGATAGTAATTACAATAATACCTGTTTGTCTTGCAATATAATCCTACAAACGTAACTCTAAATATGTTTCTACGTGATTGTGATAGTGTTCCATCTTCTACTTTTACATTGTATAACATTTTATGAAGCTCATGTGGTAAAAATATTTTCCAATGTTACAGCTATCAAGGCGGACCGCTCCAGGGTGATGGAATACATCAACCGCTTGGACAACTACGACGCGCCCGACATCGCCAACATTGCGATCAACAACGAACTGTACGAGGAGGCCTTTGCCATCTTCAAGAAGTTTGATGTCAACACGTCTGCTATTCAAGTGAGTAGAACGAAGCATATTTATAAGGATAGAATTCTTTGAGCATTATCACATATTTTCATAGACTAACTTTAACATAATGAGTTTGCTCTGTCCTCATGTTCCTATATATTATAATAAAACAGTCCGACAACATTGAAACAACTGTCAAAATTTTACCAAATAATTTTTTTCGGTTATATGCGATAGCTATCATTAAAATTCACCTCGTTGTTGAATAATCGCCTTCATAGAGTTGGATTAAATGAAAATGTAACTGCAAACAATCCATGAAAACTTGTTACAAGCTTCTACATTAAAATCTTTTGTTGTTACAATGAAAAACATTCCTATGCAGGTACCACATGCTTTCCCATTAAAATCTTTTATTGTTGTTACAACATAAAACATTCCTACTCAGGTACTGATCGAGCAAGTGAAAGACCTGAAGCGCGCGTACGAGTTCGCGGAGCGCTGCAACGAGCCGGGCGTGTGGTCGCAGCTGGCCAAGGCGCAGTTGCAGCAGGGGCTCGTGAAGGAGGCCATCGACTCCTACATCAAGGCCGATGACCCCTCCGCCTACATGGACGTCGTTGCCACGGCTACCAAGCAACAGTCCTGGGAGGATCTCGTGCGGTATCTACAGGTCGGTTGAGGATAGCTGATGATTGATGAGTTGTTATCTTTGCTATGTTAGTCTAGCTGAAGTTCTACTTTTTGACAAAACCATGAGTAATTTATGATGGTATGAGTACACTAAATTTAGACGCAAAGTATCTCACCTTCTACCCATAGTGAGAATTGACTTTATGAACACCACTTACCATCAGGTGGGATTGTAGTCAAGCATTAACTTATAATTTATAAAAAAAAAGTGCACAATAGAATAATACTAACTTAATAGTAATGTTAATAGAATAAAATAACACGTGATATATTTTTTATGTTCTCCAAGTTGTGTTCTCCTCTCTCATTCCATCTGGCTCCTTGATGCGAAAGAGGATAGGAGCAGTTAATTTCACAATGACAAAATAATGCTTCGTTTGAAAACTTTCATTAAACTCATTTGTACCCCATTTTATGTGTTCTACCATGGTTCTACCATGGTTCTACCTCACAGTCTCATATTACCAAAACAACTCCGTATTCTAGATGGCACGCAAGAAGGCGCGCGAGTCGTACATCGAGTCGGAGTTGATCTACGCGTACGCGCGCACCGGCCGCCTGGCGGACCTGGAGGAGTTCATCTCGGGCCCCAACCACGCGGACATACAGAAGATAGGCGACCGCTGCTTCGAGGACAAGATGTACAATGCCGCTAAGCTGCTCTATAACAATGTTAGCAACTTCGCTCGGCTCGCCATCACACTCGTGCATCTTAAGGAGTTCCAAGGTATAAAAGATGCTAAACAATTTTTGTTTTTGTATAATAGTCTATATCTGCATCAAAATAAGGGTCTGGTTAGAATCCTGTAGACAACAAGCAATTTATGGCGGGACATCATGTTGCATTTATGAAACGAAATGTCATCTAACATCCGGCCTCTTTCAGAGACATTCAATTTTGTCAGTTATCTATGCGAACCAAAATAGATATTATTGACAAATAAATGGTTCTACCAAAGAATTCCTAGTAACCAATCTGAAGCTATCAGGCCCTATCTTTATTCAATTTAATTCTGCTAGCACCTTCATTTCTTTGTACAACCTTCAATGCATCATAATTAACAATACAGCCTATGAATAATGAATTTTCAGTCATTGTTAAATGAAAATATTACATAAAGGTGCGGTGGACAGCGCTCGCAAGGCAAACTCGACGCGCACATGGAAGGAGGTGTGCTTCGCGTGTGTGGACGCGGGCGAGTTCCGCCTGGCGCAGATGTGCGGCTTGCACATCGTGGTGCACGCGGACGAACTTGAAGACCTCATCAATTACTACCAGGTTAGTGTGATGTGTGTATGGGGTATTAAACAGTGGATTTCATTTGAAGCTAGGAAACTACAAATACAACAGAGTCTCTAATGGTTACTTAAATCGCTCCTTTGTAAAGAATCACCATACAAATCTGTACTAAGTAGCGATTTAAGGAACCGTTAGTGACTCTGAGTTGGGGCGTTAATGACCAATTTCGATATGTAGAGTGACAAACTAACAAGACCATAGAATTGCATTTGAGACAGTCAAATATTATTGAAATGTGTAAATATGATTAGAATTATTGTTTTCTCTTGTTTGTAGGACCGAGGACACTTCGATGAGCTCATCAGCCTACTGGAAGCCGCCCTTGGACTGGAGAGGGCGCATATGGGAATGTTCACCGAGCTGGCCATCCTCTACTCCAAATTCAAGACGGCCAAGATGCGCGAACACTTGGAACTATTTTGGTCGCGTGTCAATATACCTAAGGTAGGTACATAAACTAGCTGATGCCTGCGATTACGTACAAGGAAATACTGTTTCCACCGCTAAATTTTACTCCTTTAGGAAATAAAATTTCAAAAATACTGCAATATGCTTTTAAGTGATTCAATAATTATGAAGAGTAAATAAAGTTCCAAACTTCAAGTAAATCAAACAAATAAATTTTTATACTATATTTTAGAGGTAGACTCGAATTTAGGACTTATAGACTGTTATTGTCAAACTCCTATCTGTGTGGAGTTGTAAAAGCCGCCAGAACCAACAGCGTCATTTTATCGTCATTTTATTCGACCATTTTATCCCTGAAAATGTTCAAAAATCCCAGTGAAACATATAGAAGAGTATTGTTAATCCCCCCAGGTGCTGAGAGCAGCGGAGCAGGCCCACCTGTGGTCGGAGCTGGTGTTCCTGTACGACAAGTACGAGGAGTACGACAACGCCGCGCTCACCATGATGCAGCATCCCACCGAGGCGTGGCGCGAGGGACACTTCAAGGACATCATCACTAAGGTACAGGACGGCCGACGTATCTTGGCGCGTCTGAACATAGGCTTTGCGAACTTTAGCGCATGTAAGACAGAGATAGCGACACGAACATGCTAACGTGTGACTGAGACATAATACGCCGCGTCCATAATACGCATTGCCTGTTACTGCGTAGCCTTCTGCGCGAAGTTCGTGGGCCGTACACTACTATGAGTCTATAGGTGCCGCTGTAGATTGAACTTTACATGGTACAGGATTTGGACTGCAAGTTGGGTTCAAATATAACGCTTCACACTCATAACCCCACACTAGGATTCTCTGTGTCGTGGGTGCCATGGACAACACACAAGACAAGGACATTCACACCCAGACCGAGAACAGAAATTCAAACTCATCATTCAAATTTCCGCCTCGCTGGGAATCGAACCCAGGACCCTTGGCGCGGAAATCCGGCATGGTAACCATTGCGCCTCACGGGTCGTCGTGAAGCACTGCTATACTGGGGGAATATAAATTGATTTCATGTAAGATTAAATAATGGCATAATGGATTAAATAATGGTAGATATGTACATCGAAGCTATCAATATTGAATTTTGAACCACTTAACCGACCCCTGTAAATTATAGTTCATACTGTTCTCATGATGAAGGTATCCTAAACTATTTATCTGCCATTTTTTTGCGTTGCGTGATTTAAACAAAAAAAAACAAACTTTCACGTTTTTGGTATTACTTAGATTTATATTAACTATCCACAGAGCTAATTTCAAATATTAAAAGACATTAACATATTTGCACAGGTGGCAAACATGGAGCTGTACTACAAAGCCATCCAGTTCTACTTGGACTACAAGCCGCTGCTCCTCAACGATCTCCTGCTAGTGTTGGCGCCACGCATGGACCACACGCGAGCCGTCAACTTCTTCACCAAGGTTGGACATCTGCAGCTCGTCAAGGCCTACCTTCGCTCGGTGCAGAGCCTCAACAACAAGGCAGTCAACGAGGCTCTCAACTCTCTGCTGATTGATGAAGAGGATTACCAGGTTGGTTTAATAGTGTAGTTTGTTGTTATTGAAAATTTCTGTTCAGTTAGTGGACGTGGCACAGACTGAGTTTATTAGAACAATCTTAGAATGATAAAAATATGGCTATATGTTAGTGCCGTATTTGTATATTTGTATTTTAGTTTTTAGGAAGTAATAACTTTATACATATATTATTTATGTCATGTATATGTTCTTTATGTCTCTCTGCACTCTCATGAATATAATTTTATACTAGTATTACCTTTTGTGTAATATATAATAGTATTGTTAAATGTGACATTACATTACTTATGTATCTCTAATTGCTAACTTATTTGTAAAGAAATAACGCTGTTATCAAATGTTTCAGGGCTTACGAACATCGATAGACGCATTCGACAACTTCGACACCATCGCATTAGCGCAACAATTAGAGAAACATGAACTCACCGAATTCAGAAGAATTGCTGCTTATCTATACAAAGGTATTATAAATGTGAATTAAGCTAATGATCCTCAAATGTTTTCGTAATGCAGTATAAATTTGCTAACGCCCCAGGCCTCAGGCTAGCAACCTCGTTTGTCCCCCTGAAACTGTAAAGGCCGATAGGGCCATCAGCAACCATCCATTCGAAAAAAGCGACATTGTGTGCGGATTTTTTAATGTTTTTATACAATCCTTTCCCCTTGGGAATTAATTTTCAAAGATCCCTTCTGAGCAGGGGCGGCTGTACTTTAAGTGCACTCGTGCGCCGAACTGCCAGATTTTAATACATACAAACGTTTATGAACGTTTATATAAAAATAAAACAAAAAATGATTAGTAAATTATTTGATTAACGATCCCCCCAATATTAACGAAATTATGATAAAACAATTTAAGCTCTTTGCTAAAGCATTTAGACTCAATTTCGCGGGACTCAATATTCCCGGTGCGCTAGCTCCGAGCGCACGGCGAGTGTTCATACAACTTCTATGAAATGCAACCGAAAACGCCTGGCGCGTGAGACAGAGCTAGTTCAATAGTAAATGTATGGCGAAATATGACCGCTTTCGAGCGCCGCACGAACGCACCGAAGATTACCGAAAGCGGGACGAAGTTTTGGCGAAATTCGCGCGCGCATCGCCGGCAAGCTCGAAGGAGTTTTTGTGTTTGCTAATCAATGATCTTCTATTGTTAATTGTTTACATTCTGCAAGGATTTTTAGTATTATATTATATAGTTACTGAGTTGTGGGACATTGTGCGTGAGTAAATAGATGTAAAAATGAGTACTAACTTTAACATTGACTTTATTAAGAGTAAAAACAAAACATTTGAACAAAAATTAGAAATAAAATCGGCAGGACCGCCCAGGCCATTTCTTAATTTGAAACAAGAATGTAAATCGAAAAATAATTTTTTTCTCTTGGCAGTCGTTAAAAATACGCTTATACAGTGCACCACCACTTCTAGGATCCACCAGCCGCCACTGCTTCTGAGAGCTAACTATATCAAATGATTTAGTGCGTGCGTTGTCTGTCCATCAGTAACAATAGGCGTTTTACTAAATAATGTTGTTGTTATTCCCAGGCAACAACAGGTGGAAGCAGAGCGTGGAGCTGTGCAAGAAGGACGCGCTGTACGCTGACGCGATGGAGTACGCCGCGGAGTCGCGCCAGCCGGAGGTCGCCGAGGCGTTGCTCGACTGGTTCCTCGAACGGAACAACTACGAGTGCTTCTCCGCTTGCCTCTATCAGGTAATCGATATCATTGGTCGCTGATGAAATATCATTATCGTTAATGTTAATAATAATCTAAAATTTTAACAAAAAAATAACCAACTTCAAATTTTAGATTTTTATGCTATTGACATATATGCCATTGTCAGATCTCGCTCAAATTTATGTGGGACCACACGACAAGCACCAGCTTGCGATTAAAAAAGAATCATCAAAATCGGTTCACCCAGTCCAAAGTTCCGAGGTAACAAACATAAAAAAAAGTACAGTCGAATTGAGAACCTCTTCCTTTTTTTGAAGTCGGTTAAAAAATACAAAAATTTGTCCCTAACTGCAAGTTACGTGACGTGTCTAATAAGTTTTTTTTGTCATTTCAGTGCTATGATTTATTGAAACCCGATGTTGTCATTGAACTGGCGTGGAGGCACGATATCATGGACTTCGCGATGCCCTTCCTTATTCAGGTAAATAAAGTACATACATAATCCATTTCAACTTTTCATTATATCATCATTAAATTTCGATCTCATGGACGTAGTATAATGAATGACGTAGTTACCCCGGCGATATTATGAGCATACTTAATTATTAGTGATGACTTCCATAAAGTAAAAGAAAATCCTAAAATTAGTCAACATCGCTATATTAGTTATAGTACATTTATTGCTTAATTACGTACATACTTTTTGTATTTTTTATATTAAATATTGCTATTAGTAGATTAAGTAGCTATTAAGTGCTGTCTGTAACTGTGAGTAGGAAAAATAAGCTCGGTAGTTTCTTGCCTCTTCTTCTCCCGGGACCGCTTACGATAGTGACGATTTGTGGAAGCGACGGCGTAAATTCACTTTCGAGAATACTTTGTAAAAAACTAAATTCGAAAAAAAATATTTAACTTTGTGTGCAGACGGTGCGCGAGCTGACGACGAAGGTGGAGAAGCTGGAGGAGGCGGACGCCAAGCGCAGCACGGAGAGCGCCGAGCACGAGGCCAAGCCCGCTATGATGATGGAGCCGCAGCTCATGCTCACCGCCGGTACGCACACTCTTACACCACAACTCAGAGTCACTATCTGTTACCTTAATTGCTACTTAGCAAAAAATCACCATACTAATTCTGTACTAAGAAGTGATTTAAGTAACCGTTAGTGACTCTGAGTTTGGGCGTTAAACACACATTAAAACTTACGGTTACATCTATAAACCGTGCTTAGGCTTTAGTTTAGATTAAAAGAATCCGAGCAAAAATAATGGCCCTAAATCAACCTTAAAATTAGCTGTTCCCAACGTTAAATTGAAAACTAACTAAACTAGGTCATCTCTTGATAGTTCTAACCTAAAATGATATTCCCATACATTCCTTAATAGTAGCATGCCTAGAGTAACCAACTTAAACTTCAATCCTTTTTGCATTTGAATATTTAAGATCGCATGAGAATCTGTTATCGCGCTTGGATTGTAATGTCTACGAACTTACAGTAAAAATTTATGCTTGAATTCTCCATTCCCAGGTCCATCGATGGCGTATCCTGGTGTCGCGGCGCAGGCGTCCCCCTACGCTTACGCTGCGCAAGCGCCTTCACCCGCACCATACCACGGTTACGGCATGTAGGGAACACCCTCCCCTCAAGCTTGGGGGAACTTTGCGCGCTTCTAAGCGCTCGTACACGCGACACGTGCCAACGAACACTCAGCCGAGCAACACACGGACCTTCGATTGTACTTGTATAGGTAATGTTACATAAGCTATTGTATAATGTAAACATGCGTGGTGTGAGTAAGAAATGCGATCGTGTGAGTAGTGTTTTGTGTATCTATCGCTCGTCACACGACATAATGTACTTGAGCTCTTGAGAAAAACCTATTCGCTGTAAAGGTACTTACAAAAAATATGTATAATTTGACATCACATGAAAAGGTAATACAGGAGAGGAGCTCGAGTACATCGCCAGTCATTTGTATAATCAGATATTGATATGTACTCCGTTCTTAGATAGTCTTTTACTATTTAAGCATGAGCTGCAACTTAATATGGATAACAAAAAGAATAGTTGTATATATAAGGCTCTCTTTTCACTATTCGACTGATTCATGCAAGATTTACATATTCTCCTTAGTTGCATAGATAGCCTCGTACATTATCGTACGGCGCGGCGGCGTCGTTACGTACTGTAGTGTTAGCTCGTAGGGTACGTATATCGGTCCGATTTGCACGTGTTCGCGGTAAATATAATTAAAATTATATCTATATTGTTACGACTTTGAATAGCATCGATGTTTTAATACTGTGCATTGTCCGTCATGCAGTTGTTACTACACCAGTGTGTATGTTAATTATAGTATCATAGTACATATTTAAAATACAGCTTGTGTTATTTTTATCACTTCGGTGACGTCACGTCGTGGCCTAAGAACTCAGTCTTGCGTTTCTGTATTCCACTTGTAAAATTACGAGAGTATTTAGATAGCCTAAAGTCCGAAAAAAATATTGGAACTTAATGAATCTAGGTAGGTATGCTGCATTAACAGAGATTATTAGGTTCAGTCGGTTGTACAAAATTGTATTGATGCATTTCTGTAGCTAATCACTCCCAAACTCATACCATAATTATTCATTATTGATCAGCTAAATTAGTGAGGAGATACCATCTAGAGTACTAGAATAGAGTACTATAATATTTATTATACCAAACAAAGTATGAATATAACTTAACAAAATATAAATGTGTTTTGATGTTGCCTGCGCGCTGCGTAATTACTAAACATCTCTTGTACTTCGGGATTCCTAAGCACTTCATTTTCTTAGTTTCGTAAACAGCTGTTGTGAAGTGTCTTAGAATTTATATTTATAATACAAGTGTGTTTATTAGAAAAAATATCTAAAGGAAAAGTTGCCACCGTTGCACTTTGTTATAATTACGATAGTGCCTATAAATTATACTTAACTAATATTCGGTGTGGCTTGAGACTAGGCGTATGTGCAAATATGAGTTGCGCAGCTGTGACCAAAATATAAAATTTGCTGTCACGGTTTCTCTGCCACTAGGTGCATAGATAAAGAATAATTATATGTTTATGTACATAGTGGTTATTTAACGCGACGTTGTCGTTCCAAACTTATTCATAACTATTTTAAAATAATATATAAATATTATAATTATGTGAATTTAATTGATATAATAAAATACTTTAGTGATGATACATTTTTGCAGTTACACTAATGTAAAATTAGTAGAATTTAAAACAGAATACAATGAAAATCCAACAGTAATTTAGCTTTGAATTTTTTTTTATAACGGTGCAATATAATAATTTTCTTTTTTTATACTTAGAACTACAGATCAATTTTACTGTATAGAATATGCCTGATTTGTTTAGAAAGTTTGACTAT
The DNA here is from genome assembly GCA_963932265.1 of Thymelicus lineola. Lineage (NCBI taxonomy): Eukaryota > Metazoa > Arthropoda > Insecta > Lepidoptera > Hesperiidae > Thymelicus > Thymelicus lineola. The sequence continues at coordinate 7,762,368 of OZ010681.1, read as the reverse complement.
GTTATATGTATATAATGATTTCATTTTCAAAGCCAGAGTCGAGTGCAGATGGTTGAAGTTAATTTGAAATTTATTACTTCACTGGTTTACGTAGGAGTTATTGAATACAACATTTTATAATGTATTAGATATGATTAGATTAGTTTAGGTGGAATTAGAGGTATGTTGTCATTATTTTCATTAATTGTGTATGCAGAATATTTGCGGAGCCTGTTGCGCGTATTGCTTTAGTTTCATTTTATTATTGTGTCACATTTTTATATGCCTTCACCAGATTATACTTTAAGCTCGTTTATTATATTACTAGTGTTCTGTGGCCAACTGTTTGAATCACATTAGTTAATGAATATTTATAGTGAATACTTTCACATTTCGAGGTGCCCACAGAACTGTCAACAATTGTAATGACTCCTTTAGACACTACTGTAACATTTCTGTAGCGTTATTATTATGAGTCAAATGGTTATTATAATAAATAAAATCATTGTTGAAGTAAATCATTCAAATCATTCCCGTCATTAACTTTATAATAATACAAAGTTGTTAAAATAAATATTTAGAAAAACATCATGCTAAAAAAATGTTTTATTATTATTATTACATTATTAGTATTGTATTTATTCATGTATGATACTGTTTCCCTGAATTTTATTGAAGTAAGATAATAATTATTATACGAATAAAATGGCATTTTTATTTTGTCCCCTTACCATTAAGAGCCATTTCGGGGTTAGACGCGCGGAATGAAGAATTTGATGTCAAAAATTAGTATCATAAGAAAGATATTAATGCTGGCAAATGAACTCATAAAATAGATCAATCCTTCATCTTGGATCTTCATTTACCGGAATTTTGAAAATATTAATTTGTTTCTGCGTAACTGTCAATCTAGCATAACTATTTTTCAGCAAAAGGACGACAGAGTCAATTTCATACACTGATTTTCTTTATTAAGTTTTATTAAATTGAGTAAAAAAAAATGTCTAGAGAACACTCATATATTATATTTTGCATTTATTACAAGGGATATACGATTACTATAATATTCGTTTCAAAATTAATTCAATAACATTACCAATTTTCATGGTTTATGCCATGACTTTACCATCGATTTTTGTATTCAATAAAGCGTATTTCCCATCAAAAATTTATGTAGTAATAAAATATGGTCTTTGTCGAATATGACACGTAATTTTTTTTTTATCTTACTGCAAAAAATAATTTATTAAAACGAATTTACTTTACCATATAAAGATACGCACTGGCGCGAAATCAAATCAGTCGTGCGGCAGCACTCTTGGACGTCGGACCTATGTCAATTTTTGCTTTAGCCATCTAAGGAATAGATTTCGTAAAAGTAACGTAATTATATTGCCATTGAACAGTCTTGATCACGTGAGAATTTTTAGTTACAGTCAATTGTATTATTTTTAGTTTTCTATAATTTTCAGGGTTTTGTAGTCAAATCGGAATCATGTCTAGTCCGTTCGTTATTTCAACCGGCCGGCTAGCCCGTCCGGCCGTCCGTCCTTCCGTCCGTCCGTCTGTCCGTTCCGTATGATTTTTTCTTCGTCTACCCCTTAATGTGGGGTATCGTTGAAAAGGTCTTTCAAAAATATTATAGGTTTCAAAAGACCATTTTTCAATTCAGGGGTCCGTTTGCGTAATATTCTGCTTTAAACATCTTTGGTTTGAAGAAAACAATAGAAATTAAGTAACTATTTCTTTCCAATTTATGTAGTGTAAGTAGTAACGGAGAAAATCACGAACATACATTATGTACAAAATATAACTATATCTATACTAATCTATACTATTACTATTGTAATATTATAAAGCTGAAAAGTTTGTTTGTTTGTTTGGTTGAACGCGCTAATCTCAGGAACTACTGGTTTGAATTGAAAAATTCTTTTTGTATTGGATAGTTCATTTATCGAAGAAGGCTTTAGGCTATCGGATTTTTGGAAATTCAACCCCTATTGGGTTGGAAGTCACTGCTGTAATTTGAAATAAAACATTGTCCGTTTTTAGACATTAGTTACTGTTTACAGTATTTAGGTTTTTTGTTATATGTGTAAATTACATATTTACATAGAAAAAAAATAATAAATAATTATAACTTGTATACACATACCCTTTATTTATACAACTTTTAGATCAATCTGTACTTTATAGAGTTCCGTACCCAAACGGTGTCAACGGGACCCTATTGCTAAGCCAAAATGTTGGAATGATAGAAGCTCCGACATTAGTCAGCTTTAGTCACTTATTATTAGTCAAAGATAATACATTCGTTGTTTGGAAACTCTCGTGCACCCAAGTTCCGTCAACTCCCCAAAACTCACGTATCTCAAATACACAACACAAATACAAATCACCCTCTCATTTTTTCCCTTCACAACCCCTCGCCTCTCCCTATACCCCCCCCCCCCTCAGTTCTTCACCCAAAAGTGGAATTTTGCGTCGTGATAATCTGGGAGGCATCCGGGCAAATACCGCACTCATCAGGTAGGCGCAGATCGGCAGATCAGGATATCGGGATATAGATTTTTGGAAAACCGGAAATCCCGGATATCTCGGAGACGGTGCGTCCTAGACAAGTTTAGACGGAAATTTCAACCCCCTTTAGTAAGCCCCAAACCTTATTGCTAAATCTTACTGAACCCACTTTTACCCCCCCCCCCTCCCCAAATTTTCCTAAAATACCATATATCTCCTAAACGGTACGTCCTAGACGATTTCCGACTGAATTTCCATCCGCCCTGTGGAACTCATACTTGCAACATTACCCAATCTTATTGGGCCCAACCTAAACCCCTTCCCCTCCCAAATTTTCCGAAAACTCCTTATATCTCCTAAACGGTGCGTCCTAGACGATTTCCGAAAGGATCGAGTAAAAGTTGTAGCCCATAAAAAGATTGACATTTTATGTGCCATACATTTTTCTTGTAGAGCAAGTGGTTTGGGAGGAAAGTGCGAATTTCGTTTCTCATAATTTATTATACTAGACTATTGTCAATATTTTGTTTTGTAAACCAACAGAAAACAATAAAGAATTCGTTTTTAACATTCAAAGAATAGTGTTCTGAATATCTTCTTTTTAAAGCTGTAATCATTTTTGTGTATGGATTGTATTTACCTTTATTTTTACGTTATCTTTTGTATCACGGTAATGATTAGGGTATCGAAAACCGGTCCTGTTTTAAATTACCGGGATTTTCGGTACTCGCCTATGCTGGAACCGGGATTCCCGGGATTTTCAGTTCTTTCGGGATTATTTTACCACGGCTTTCCCCGCGTGAAAATAGTTAGTATCGCGTTTCCTATTTTATCTCTCAGGAGCATTAAATAGGGAAAAACTGTTTTCTACCCAAATCCGTATAGTCGTTTGCCGTGATTGAGTAACCATCATACTATTATACCTTACATGCAAACATAAGTTTCGTATTAATTGTATGAAAGCAACACAATTGTATTGCACAATTCAGCACTGCTTGGACGAGAAAAAAGAGTTAAATCATCTTCATTTATATTAGAAAAATATCGATCTGGGTTGTGTAAATAATATTATATTAGTATAGCTGCTTCATGTAGCCGACGTTCTGAATATCTTCTTTTTAAAGCTGTAATCATTTTTGTGTATGGATTGTATTTACCTTTATTTTTACGTTATCTTTTGTATCACGACGCGACATATTTTTATTTCCCAAAAGTTCAGAAAATCCCGGTTCTTTTATTTTGTTTCCCGGTTCTTTTATTTTGTTTCCTGGTTCTTTTGAAAAGTACCGTATTCCTTTGTAAATCCCGGGATTTTCGGTTCCGGGATTTCCCGGTTCTATACCCTCCGATTGATTTGAATTTAGGTATACCTATGTATTTCGACGCGCTGCGAATATCGCAGGCAAAATGGACTCATATTGCATTTTATAGATCACCTTGAAAAAACGTGATTTTTAATTTTTCACGTTGATTTGCCAAAATATTGATTTTTGCAATATGCATCTATTGGACATCTTTATTGTGATGTACCTAAGTAGGTACCTAAAATGTATTATGTAAATAAGTTACCGATAATGGTACTACTACATTGTACTCTTAATTGTTATATAAACTTATATTGTCACAAACCAGATACATGTATGTGGTCACAAAGTGTATAATTAAAATTATATGTTCATAATTTTAAAATTTTTACGTTTGAAAGTATCAAGAAGATTACTCGCACAGAACTGAGGTCAAGCGCGACGCGAGCCGCGCGAGGCAATATCACGCCGCGGAGCCGCTTCAAATACCTATAGTTTATCAACCGAGTTTTGCGAAATGGCTCTTAAGTCATGCTGTACTCCATGCAATAAATTAAATTCATTTCGTCCGATTGCTGGACCAATTCAAAATACGGTAATATGGATCAAGAACTGGTCTTCCTAGAGATATCCGAAGATGGATTACGTCTTATTGGATGACAATTATTCTAGGGTGTCCATGCAATGAATTAATTAATACACACTGTACAAAATTTAATATTTTTCGATAATTTTGAAGAACACAAACGTGTTAAATAAAAATATTATATTTTTTCACCATCAGAAAAAATCCGGCCTGTGATTGGTCCAAAATGGTCATTAGTTACGTCATCCGTAATCAGAGGTCCCTCTACGAAGATACTAGAAACTAAGAAAAATAGTAATTATTATTGGATTTGTAATTTTGTAGAGGTAACTGAGGACGGATATTATAAGACAGTACCGTAATTGTGTGGTAGTTTGCAACGCTGCGCCAAAAAGTTAATGCAATTTTTCAGAGTGGCTATTACGGTCATCGGGGATTTGTGAAAACTGTGGTCGTCGTTTTTGTTTGTGTTGCTTAAAATGTGGTGTTGTACTATTGTCAATTTTAGAACTTTCTTCTAAGATACTGAGTTTCAATGTTCCAATAACTCGTACGAGACATACACGGAAACTTATAATATTCATCTTAGATGTTTTTGTCATTATGAAGAATCATAATCGAATGTTATATCCTGGGACTATAGAATAGATAACATGGACACAAGAGAAAAATGGTCCTTAGGCTATGACGTCATCTGTCCTCTGGTACCTCTACAAAATTATTCATCTAGTTAGAGTAATACATCCATGTTCAGGTACCTGTACAAGGTCAGCAATCCAGATAGTGTAATTTAATACATATATCCATGAGTACTAGTTGAAGTCAATGTTGAAGTTGAAATAGTGTTGCCAAGTCAGTGAACCAAGAAGTGGCTAAAACACTTTTAAAAAGTGGCTAGAATGTCAAAATTTCGTACCCTTTAAAGTGGCTAAAAGTGGCAAAAAATTTTGTACCTTCTTTCTTTGGACCGGGAGATAAAAAAAAACACTATGAAACAATTATTTTTTAATAAAATCAAACATGGAAACATAATAATTTGTATATCAGGTGGGATTGTGGTCAAGCATTAACTTATTTGTGTAAAAAAAAATTACATCAGTCAGTGGTTATTAGATATTGAGGATTCTGGTCCCGCTACCAGGAAAGAATATTTTTCTTTTTTACTGATTTGATTAAGAACTTCAGCCGGTATTTTGTAGGAAGCACATGTTTGGTTATTTTTTTTTAAATAGTTCTTTTTTATTAATATAGAATTAAGTGTGTCTACACTCATTTTATTTCTATGCTTTGTCTTTACCTCACTCATCATACTAAATAATCTTTCTACTTCAGCATTTGAGTGTGGTAAAGATAAAGCCGTTATAGCCCAATCACTTAAAATCGCCGCGTCGCCGACGTCGCCCGTTCGGCGTTCGGTAAGGTTATTGATTATTATACTATGGTTATTAATTCCTGTGCAAGAAAGATGCCGTAGACAATGTTCGTTCAGTAATAATATGTTAGGAAATAATAATATGTCACAGAGTGACACTGTAAGGGCCAGGTTAGGTTAGGTTAAATGTCAATGTCAATTAATTATTAGCTTGTCGAGTCAAATCTCAAAAGTTGCTAGAATTCTGGCTAAAATATTTAGCCAAGAATATTTGACATTTTTGGCTAAAGGAATCTTAAAAGTTGCCAGATCTAGCCAAAAAGTGGCTAACTTGGCAACACTGAGTTGAAAATCAAAAACTTCACCACACCACACGTCATTTGTCAATACGTCATTCTTTCTTTGACGATAAAATTGTATTCTCTGTCGTCACGTCAACTCAACTGACGTTTTTTATTTATTGATGATATTTGTTACGGTACTATGCCTGGGCCAACCAAACGTAAAAAATATCATTTCGGTGATACTCATTTAAAAAGAAGATGGAGAGTACGCAATAGGAAGAAGGACCTAGACCAAATAGATACTGATTTAAAAGAAGGTATGTATTCTATTCTATTCGAGACCTTCCACGTGGTGAGATTGTATGACTTAAAGGTTATGTTAAATCTCTTCTTGTTACAGAAAACGCTGATAAATTATTGAATCAAAAGGTGGATCTGGATGTACCAGGTGCAGCCCAACACTATTGTCTACACTGTGCTCGGTATTTTATTGACGATAAAGCACTTACGGAACATTTCAAAACCAAAGTTCACAAGCGAAGACTTAAGGCTTTAGAATTAGAACCCTATAGCATCGAGGAATCCGAAAGAGCTGCAGGTTTTGGTAATTTTAAACTGCCAAGCAAACGGAAGATTACTACACAAAATAATAGTAAGGAAAATATTACCGACAATGATGGTGATGTTATATTAGATGAAATAAGTCCAGAGAAGAAAGTGAAAATAGACAAAAATGATACTTAACATTGTCAATGGTTTAGGTATTGCTAAAAATAGTTACAGCAAAACATTTGTAAGATATTCTGCTTTATTTATCAATGGGGTAAAAGCTACCAGCAATTTCGTACATATAACTCCCCACATAGATTTTCCAGAGCGTATAAAATATAAGCAAGATCTCCAAAATGAATTAACAAGACGAAAAGCCAATATTAATTTGAGTAAATTAGAAAATCTTTGGGAAATATATAAGGAATTGGAGACAAGAAAACTATCTCTCGATAGAAAAAAGGAGGAAATTGCAAAGGAGGTATCAACACTGATGCAAGCCAATGCGGAATCAAAAGCCTTGGAGAGCTTAAAAATTCAACTACAATTAGTCAAAGAAAACTTAAAGAAAATTAAATCACCACTATGGGCAGCTGAAGAAATGGCTATTGTTGAATCATTAAAATTACCTAATAATTTGCATCCATTGACACCAGAAGACTACAATAAAGTTATATTTTCTAACTATGAAGCACCAAACAACTCAAAAAATCATTTAAGCATTGGCAAAAAACTTAATATATTACATTTTACAAAGAATGAAAACTATTACCTTAAAAATGATGGAGCTATATTTGAATTAGGTGCTAAGTTTTACTTTAGCAATATGTTAAAAAGAAACAAGTTTGTTCAATTTTCTAATGCAGATTTTGTGAAAAGCTTAATAATAGAAGGTTGCGGTGAAGATCATATGGATCCAGACTCTACTTTTATACTGCATCACAATGAAGACACGAATATGAATATTGACAATAGATTACATTTGACAGGGGCTGCTTCCATGTATTCGTTTTTTGCATACCATGCAAAAAATGTTATTTATAGTAAAGTATTACCCATCAAGTACTTTGCTATGGGAAGGCAGTACAAGCCTTCTCCAGAAGAAGAAAATAGCTTGTTCCATGTGAGTCAGTCATCAGTGGTCGAAGTATTTGAAGCAGCAAAGAGCACTGATGAATTAGACACCTTATTGAAGGAATTAATAGACATTACTAAAGATTGCTATAATCAACTTGGTTATCATTTCCGATTAAATATCCAACCAGCGGATAGGCTGTGTATGTGGGAATCCTTAAGAATTGCAATAGAAATGTATTCCAATTCTCTCAAAAGTTATGTTGAAGTTGGAAACATATCAGTTAGTGGCGATTTCATAAGTAAACGCTTGATGTTTACGTTTACAGATAATAAGGAAAGCAAGTTTCCACTCATTATATCTGGAACAATCCTAAATGTTCCAAAATTTCTGGCATGTGTTTTAGAGCAAGATGCTGATTTTGTTGTCCCTGAATTGTTTAAAGTAGAAAAGTGGAATGTGTAAACAAAAATATGTTGTAATTAATATATATTTATAAACTTAAAAGTATTTTCTTCAAACACTGTCAATGTCAATCTCATTTCACACTAAATCAAAAATCAAACTGAAATTTGGTCCTCTGCCAGTTTGGATTTGACAAATCAATTGGTGACTGCAGGGTTTGTTCTGTCACATCAACATGCCCAGTTTTTGTCACAAGAATCACTGTGTGGGTCCTGTAATATAAAAATGTCTAGTTTTAGAAAAAAGTCTATAAATCCCCACCATTTGGGACTACCTGGTGGGCACTTTAAGAATGAGTACTAGTTAGGTTACTCTTAATAAATCTACTACTCTTAATGAAACTAATAATAAATCTTAATTAAAAGACTTCAATAATTAATATGGTACAAATAGTCAATTGCATATGTTATGAAACAGTGGATTACTATTGACATTATTATATTATTATACCTTGTTCCATATTTTGCAGCAGGAATTTCCACAAATACTGAACTTAATTGTTCATACCCATTTGGCTTCCTTTTTTGTAATTGTTCATCTGGTAAATGTCTGAAAAATATATCAAAAATGTCTGATTACTATTCTGGTAATAATATTATTTTGTCATACAAACAAAAATAAGATTTTTTAGTTACTTAATGTATGAACTAGATATCTAGGATTCCAAGTACATATTGACCTATGTGACAGGAAATTTATGTACAATATTACATACCTTTCCTTAGATTTAAGTAAATTAATTAATTCTTCAATAAGTTCTGTTTTCTTATCTATTTTATTTAATCTACTGCAAATCTCTTTCATTTTTCCTTTAGCACCAAGTACTTTTTGTAGTGGTTCCTCTGGAAGGCAATTTCCAAACCCCATACATTCCTCAGTCCAGTTTTCAAGTTTGTCGGTAGCACTGCAATATGTCTGTGTTATTGGGACCCCCCTGAAAAGGGTATTATTTATAGTTCTTTACTAATATAATAAAGCCGAGAAGTTTTTGTTTTTGTTTGAATATGCCAATCCCTGGAACTGCTGAAGTGAAGCATGGGTGGTATACTAAGTCACTAATAAAAGTACTATAATTTTAATTTTGATTTATTTTCTTATTCAACTAGTTTTTGTTAGTGTCTTATAGTTTTCTTTCTTTCCTTGAGTCTGGTATTTGAGAAAATAAAACGATATTGCTCTCTGTGATGTAGGATTAAGTAACTGTGTGAATTGTTGAGTTCCAATCCATAATATTTCATAAAAATCTGCCATAGAGGTTGGTATATTGTGTAATTATTTGATTTTGATTTTCATCATCAAATACTATAGTCCAACTGGACACTTGATACTAACCCCAACTCAATACTGACTAATATAAATTCATTACATTCCTTAAAATAATTCTTCATAGAATTTATGTAATCATTCATAGACAAATCACTTTTAACAAAGCTTGGAACAATGCATCCTCTAGCTGGAACAAATTAATATTATGTTACAAAAATTAATATAAATTATTATTCTATTAAGCATTGTTAATAAAAGGTATTAATTAGTATGTAATTGCTATAATTACATTTGTGATGGCTTCAACCCGAGTGTCGGAAGTTTTCAAATCGCTCAAGGGCCTCCGACATGGCTTAACGACTGTTATCTTATGATAACAACCAGGACGGCTTTACGTGCCCTCTGAACCACGGACACGCTCATGAATTTTTTGCCACTAGCGGTCACCCATCCAACTACTGACCGGGCCCGCTGTTGCTTAACTTTGTCGATCACTTAGGATCGACGCGAGCCACTGGGCTATGAGCGCTTCTACGCAAGCCACTGGGCTATGAGCGCTTCTCATCTCACTTCTCAACATTTGTGATACCATCCATATATTTATTTAACACTTTCCCAACAGCCACACTAAATTAAAGAAGTTACGCTTTTACATATTTTTACCCACCGCATCCTTAGTATGGTGGATAATTATTATTACACACCATATGAGAGCTACAGTTTGTGCTAGTACTTTACTCACAACAGGTGTGTTTTGCCGTTGAGAAAGTGTTAAGGTTAATCTACTACTAATACTACCACTTTCTTTCCTTCTAATTAATTATTAGTGTTGATTAATAGTACAATTAATTGGTATTCAATTTGAGATTTTCTGATACTGATAAGCAAAATCCCAAAATCCAATCCATTATGCCAGACGACCCGTGTGGCACAATGGTTACCATGCCGGATCGCCGCGCCAAGGGTCCTGGGTTCGATTCCCAGCGAGGCAGAAATTTGAATGATGAGTTTAAATTTCTGTTCTCGGTCTGGGTGTGAATGTCCTTGTCTTGTGTGTTGTCCATGGTACCCACGACACAGGGAATCCTAGTGTGGGGCTATGAGTGTGAAGCGTTATTTATTTATTATTATGAATAGTAAAGGATAACAAAGCAATTTGTTCCTATTGTAGCATATTACTTGTATGAAGCTTGCTTACTTACTTATTACTATACATGAATCTTACTTTTAGCATTTTCTTTATCAACGTCAGGTATGTTTAACAATACTCCTATCTTATGTCGCAGTGGTGATAGAGCAAGCCAAGTCCCGCCATCACAGCCAGGCTGTAAGTCACGTCCTGAAAATATTGAACAGTTTAGCCTTTGTTTTTTTTCTATTTTTTTTTATGTAGCCAGCTGATAAAAGAGCAGTCTATCCAGCTTATCGTAAGTAGTCACTGTCACCCATGAACATCAATACTCTATACTATAGATTGTTGAACTATAGATTCTATAGGCATCAACAATGTGTTACCAGCATAGGAAGAAGGAAATAAAAGAACTGATAAAATTCAAACCTCCATAAATAGCAGGGTCCTCGACCCAAGGAGCCATGTTTAGCGCCGGTCGGTCATAGAATTCGTCTCTGTTTGATGCCAATATATAGCTGTAGTCGCTATCGTCATCATCTGCTCCTACATATGTTAGCAATATGCACATTCTTCAACAGCTTATGATACAATACAATACAAATTATCTTTATTGTACACATAAAATTACAAATGAAAACATTACATAGCTCTTCAGTAAAACAGTCCGTCGTACGTTACGTTATTTACAACCTGGCCATTTCGCAGTTTTAGCACTAATTTGTATATTGTACAAACAGTACAAAGTCCGCTTTCAAAACCTTCTAATGACGTAAATAAATTATGTATTTAATTATCTAACGCATGGTAAGTTGTATCCTATATTTTTATTTTTACTTTTAAAATGATGGTTTTTAACATGTCATAAAAAGGAAAAGTACATTCATTTTTATGTTTACTAATATTATCACAGAAAAAGAAATATTTATTTAAATAAACAAACAAATTAAATAATAAAAGTTTAAACAAAAATGCATTGCCGCTATTTATTTGTTGAAAAACTTTAACTGTCAATCAAGTTCTGACATATTGACAGCACTTAAATAGTTGACAGTTTGCACTGCAGTTTGTTATTTGACATGATTGATTGGATTCCCTGAGACCATAGATTTAGGGAGTGGATCATACTTTTTTAAGCTGTCTCTCATCTCTAACTAATCTGTGTATCTCTCTGAAATGTGTCATAATTCATATGACAGAACAGACATTGTCAGCTGTCTGTCATTATTCATTAAATCATTTCATTCTATAGGAAAAAATAACAAATTGATTTATTTTAGTTTTCATTTATAAATCAGTATATAAATAAATATTTCATTATAATTACGATTTAATTTAATATAATATAAAATATATTCTTGATAAATTGGATAGTCGTTACGAGATGGTGATATTTTAATCGTCACAGATTTCATACATAGTTTGTAAGGCGGATCTTACAGAAGAATGTATTCGTAATCGTAATCATATGTCCCAAAATGGAATCAAATTTAACATTTTTTAGTTTACCAGTGAGTATGGAAATTCGAGATAATACTACAAAAATGATGTGGATAGATTTTATATACATTTATTTCGATTAAATTTTGTGTTTTAGTTCGTAGATCCTGAGACATCTGACTTGGCGTTTAGGAACAGAGGAACGGAATGTGACTCGGACATCAACAACCAGTTGCAATTACAGGGACTGCAAAGCTTGAGTTCAGATGATGTCATTGCACAATTCCTTACTGCCGATGGACCTTTGGAAGAGCCTGATTTGAACGGGCCTACAACCTTACACTGCGAGATTTGTGCCAAGCAGTTTGATAACGCCAAGAAGTACTACGGGCATCTAAGAGTACATTCCAAAGATAATTTGTGGATTTGCGGTTAGTTTATGTGTATTTTTTTAGGAATTGCTGACAAATAAATAGCTAATCCACCAGATGGTGAGTGAGCACTTTGTTATTAGAAAACATTGGCAGCCAAGTAAGGCAAGAAAACAAAGAAAGAAGTCTAACAACATATTTAATATTATATCAATCTGAGCAAAATATTATTATTTATTAGCTCAATAGTAACTGTTGGAAACACTTGAATCTACAGGGTTCACACAATGTCCGTTAATATAAGTGTGACTGTTATGTAGATCTTCAATCATATTTCGTAGATCTATGATCAAGTTATGCTATACATATATGGTCAGTTTATTAAGTTTACCAATTAAGTCTTATCTGAAATAACTGACTTTACATGTTGTGTAATACACTGTTTATTCCGGTCCATCATTGATGTGCATAATCTTTTCAGACAAATGTCCAGACCAAAAGTTTTCAACAAAACAGCAATTGATGAAGCATAGTCTCACCCACAAGCCTCTGGCACGTGTCTGGAAGTGTCCACAATGCAGCCTTGTCTTTGAAGCCTTATGGAGGCTACAACAGCACCTTTTTGCTAAACACCTTGATTACAGGTGCAGTATTTTATACCATTTTATGATAATACTAGCTGACCGGGTGAACTTTGTATCACCTAACAATAAATGAATGTAGTGATACTTTTAAAGCTTTTATAGTTTTAGTTGGTTTAACAAGTTAGACATTATTAAACGGGACAGCTGTTCTTAGCCTCTCCTTCCTCTCCCTCTCCCTCTAACTCTCCCCTGCCCTCTCCCTCTCCCACTCCCTCTCTATTACATTAAGCTTAAGCTTACATAATTATTATTTTCACATTTTGGAGAAGTTTGAATTTTTAAATTTTTATTTGTTTCAGACCCCACAAGTGTGAGCAGTGTGATAAAGCATTCCATAAGTTATCTGACTACAAAAAACATCAAGATGTACACAATAGTAAGTTATATTTGTTTATATTTGTTTTGTGTTATATTACTTTCATTTAAACTTAAATGGTCCTTTGATATTATAAATTAACAAATCATTTAAACGAGTACAATACTTATATTCTAATTATGTGTATTTTGTACTATTATGATGATCATAAAATGGCGATGGATAATTATTATGGGTGTAATTTATGCTTTTTAATTTTTTTATAGAAGTCAAAAAACATGCATGCCCTACATGTGATGCTAAATTCAGTGACAAGTCAAATCTCAAGAGGCACACGTTGCGTCACACCAATCAGAAGCTGTACTGCTGTCCGGGGTGTGGAAACAAGTTCCAGCAGGTATCTTATTATACATATAATACTACTAGCTGTGCCTCGCATTTCACCCGCGTTAATTTGTGGAAAAAATTAACTACTAAAATATATGATGTTATATAGCCTTTCTCGATAAATGGACTATCAAACACAAAAATAATTTTTCAATTCGAATCAGTAGTTCCTGAGATTAGCACGTTCAACCAAACAAATTTTTCAGCTTTATAATATTAGTATAGATGTTGATATTTATACTGTTTTGATACTAATGCTAAACTATCATGTTGGTGAGGAGTGAACAAATATGTAAGATGTTGATGATACATGACTTGGGTAACTCTGGCCCAATTGCTAATGTCTACGTATGAAGCATGGGTTCAATTCTTGCCTCGGTCATCTTTAGTGGACACAATTAAATGTTCAGATTGCCAAAGATGTTATGTTGGTCCTGGATGAAATGCAGTGTTTGTTGATAAATATTTCAAATTAAAAAGTAAATTATTGTACCCTTACATGTCATTTATTGTGTTTATTCCAGATAGCTTCCTTGAACCGACATAAACAAAATTGTGCTTTAAATGCACAAGTGGACAATGGCAAGATTGAGAAATCAATACGGAAAAATTACTGCCGGATATGTGGCTTGTCATTCCAGTACAAAACCGCACTTATGGAACATTGCGTTAAGTAAGTTTACTATACAGTCTGCACTGCATAGTATTTTTTATATTGGGTACAAAGGTCTAGAAGGCGATGAGGATCCCACATGATATGAAAACATTTTTTCCAGACAACACTCAAACAACAGTGAAGCAAGTAGAGAGCAGAAGCTGAACCAACTGAGTGCAGACGCCAACCGGACCGTCGACAACATTGTGGATGACATCTTGTCTGCGGAGGACGACTACATGACGATGTCCACACCCAACGATATGCTCAACTCATTCACCACCACGGACCTCAACCAACAAGACAACAATTACGACAACTTAATGCAAATCGAGTTCTTCAAGGACATGAATCTGTACTCGTTAGATGAGGAACTGTTGTACAATGATATAGACTTTGATACGTTTCACAACAGTCACATGTTTAATATGAATACAAATGATATTGATTACTGCATCAACGACCGGAACACTGAGATTCAATTTGATTTTAATGATCCCACCAAAAATGTCGATCAGGATATAATGAACGCCCTATACCAAGCAAAGGACGACCTACCTGAAGATCTTTTGAATGATATGACCAATTTTACTAAACCTATCGAACCTCAGAACCCGCCAATATCGGTCAATGAGTGTGCTACTATTTTTGAGAGCGACGTAGATTTAGAAGCTAGCGGTAACTTAGCGGCGAATTTGAACCAACTCATTGGTGAAAACAGTGTTCAGTATATTTCTACTGAGGATGACGATACGTTCATAATAAGCTTGAATAGTGAAATAGACGCTGAACAACTAACAGATATGTTGAATATAGGCGTGGGAGCTCTCGATGATAAGACTGAGCCGACTGTACCGGTGGAGGAGGATACCCATGTAGGCCTGCCAGAGTACATAGTACCAATTATTGTAGAAATTAAAGAAACTGTCAAACCAGAAACAGTTAAGGAGCCCACCGTAGATGATAAAGAAAATAAGGATGTACTTAAAAAGAAGAACAAGAAAGAAAAGAAATCAGTGCTGTTTGTGTGTCGTGTGTGTTGTAAAGTGTTCAAGAAAAAGGATAACTATAAATCTCATATGGGTTTGTTTCAAATGTTTCTTAAATTTAAATTTAGTTACTGATAAATCTTTACCTACCAAGTTCTACTAATTTTCCAAGTTTGGTTAGATAGAATATTGGAATGGCCGTAATTAATTAGCTATACTTGGTACAAGATGGATTTGGAATAAATGTAAACAAACCATAAGAAAATATTTTGTAGGTTTTTCACTAACTTGTCAAATGGTATATCTACAGTCTATACCAACTATGTATTTATTCAACAAAAGAATCATGTTATTATTTGTAACTTCGTAATTAACTAAGTGTTGATTGATAACTACACTGTTCCAAAAACCTTTTTACAAACACACCTGATAGTGTAACCAAAAGTTTTATGCACCTGCTTGATAATGGTTACTATAATATATAGGCAATGCACTGTTTACATTTATTCCATATCGAGTTTGAATCAAGTAAATAAAGAATTAATATGATAGACTGATCAATTGGTAGGTACCCACTACGCCAAGCTCCGGCGGCACGGCTGCAAGGAGTGCGGGCAACGGTTCGGGTACCGCTCCACGCTGAACAAGCACCGGCGCGCCAAGCACGCGCCGCCCGCCACGCTGTCCCACGCCTGCACGCAGTGCGACAGGAAGTTTAAGGCGGCCTGGATGGTAAATTTTTAATCTAATGACAGTGTCTTTTTAGGGTACCACTAAGCACTCGTACACCACTACTTTGTCTCTTTATTAAAGTGTCCTCTTCCCTAAGGTTGCCTGGAAGAAATCGCTTCTTAAGCGATAAGGCCGCCTGTTGTACCATTATATCTATTGATAGTATAAGATGTTACTGTATATTGGTGTACAATAAAGAGTTGCTGTTGTACCATAGTGAAAACGGAATCCTTAAAGTGTGATCATGCCTCCATCTGGGGTTTAGCTCAGAGTTCAGAGTTAGTAAAAGCAATTCAAATTATATTGCTCCACAGCTGCGCGACCACGTGGCGCGCTCGCACGAGGGTCTGGCGCCGCACGTGTGCCCGCGGCCCGACTGCCGCCGTCGCTTCTACAAGCGGAGCGACCTCACCGTGCACCTGCGGTATGTACGAGTACCCCTGGCTTTTACCTAGTATTGCCAGCTCTTTTGGATTACGGTAGATTCCTTCATGAAATACGTTAGATTGTATGAGATTTCATTTTTTTTTCTACTAAAATCTGTTTTTTGTGTGGGTCAAAATATGGTTAAATGTACTAAAAACACTAAAATTCATTAACGGTAGATCAAAGCTGAATACGGTAGATCTACCGTAATTATGTGGTATCTGGCAACACTGCTTCTACCTCACCTGGCCCACTAGTGGGTCTCTCATTCTCCATCACTCTCCCGTGCAGATTAGTGATGGGGTTAGTGGCCAACCCAAGTGTAGGGAGTTTGCATGCTGCCCGAAGGTCTTCCGACGTGGCTTAATCGGACCGACGATTTTACGTGCATGGAAATGCTCAAGAAAATTTCCTAATAGCGGTCTCGGTAACAAAAATAAATAATATGCAGGTTGGCCAAGTGACCAAGTTTAGTGTATCATTGCTTGACCGATGAATTGAATTGAATTTTATGAATTGGTTGGTTATATGGTGATGTGATATTGATATTACTGTTTTTTTTTTGTTTTTGTAACATGTTTCTTGTAAAACTGTTGGTAAACCTTATTAAATAAATATCAGATACCACACGGGCGAGCGGCCGTACTCGTGCGACGTGTGCCGCAAGACGTTTCCGCACATCTCCCACCTCAAGAGACACGTCCGATCCGTCGACTGCACTAAATGGTAAACTCTCAAAGTCAAAGTCAAAATATTTTATTCATATAGGTATCACTGATACACTTATGCACGTCATTTTTTGGCTTTTCGGAAGGTGCTTTGTCGTGGAGGAGAAGAAAAGCCTAAAGAAACTCCTCAGCACATCTTTTAAAAAAATATTACAAAAAAAGATAATAATACAAAAGTATTTACTATTCTGAGCGGAACTGGTTGCAGAGCTGGTCATTTCCATGCGTCTTTGTCATTTAAATACTCGTCTACACTATAATATCCCTTGCCTAACAATTGTGTCTTTACACGTTTTTTGAAAGTTTCTATTGGCAAGTCACGTATTAATTTTGGGATTTTATTATAAAAATGTATACCAAGCCCTATGAAAGATCGCTGCACTTTACTTAGGCGGAACGAAGGCGTAACTAATTGATGCATTCTTTTCGTATGGCGATTATTAATATCAAAATTTTGTTTATACGCGTTTATATTCTTTCGTATAAAAACTACATTGTTAAAGATATACTGGGAAGCTACTGTAAGTATACCTATTTCCTTGAACTTTTCACGCAAAGATTCCCGAGACCTAAGTTTATAAATAGCCCTAACTGCCCGTTTCTGGAGTATGAAAATTTGTTTTATATTGGCTGCTTTGCCCCACAGCAAGATGGCATAAGACATAACACTGTGGAAATAAGCAAAATAGACTATCCTAGCAGTTTCGACGTCTGTCTCTCCATAATATATCTAGCCACAGTGGCTACAACCCTCACGTCAGTTATCTAAAAATTGCCAAAAACGTACATTATTCTGTTATTTGATATAACGTTACCTGCTGGCTTATCCGCAGATTATGGATAGATATATAGATTATGGATAGATATGTAGATTATGGATAGAATTCCTTTTCCCAAGTAATTGAAGTGGAAAGCCGATTGATTGTGAAAGTGATAGTGCATCAATTAGTATTTTCATATTAAACTTCTAATTAGTAATAATTTCCTTCGATTTTTTTTTGTTATGAATAAAATATAAAAAAAGCATTTTTAATTCCCAACGAAAAAAGAGGGGTGTTATAAGTTTGACATTGTCTGTGGTATATATAGGTCTTTGGTCTGTGGATCTGTGGCATTGTAGCTCCCAAACGGATGAACCGATTTTGATCTAGTTTTTTGTTTGTTTGAAAGGTGACTTAATTGAGAGTGTTCTTAGCTATGTTTAGTGTTAATAAAACTATCGGGGATTTTTAAAAAATTTTTTTTAAGATTATTAATGATCAATTAAATTTAAGATTCCCAAGAAAAAATGTTGGAGACAATAGTATATAGAAATATATGTTGAAACGGCGCACTGTAACCATAAAAACTGTCCAGAGGTAGGCGTAAATGGCTGCGCCACAGTTTGATAACTTTTGCAGTCATTTACGAACAATTTTAATATTTGTAATTTTGTTTATGTTCAATAAAATCTCTGAAAAAGAGACATCGTATCCAAGAATAAAAATATATGATCCTTTTTTTGTTTTCAGGGCCAAAAAGTGTTGACTGAACGGCGATATCCGCGATGTTCGATCTGAAGAGTCGAAAATGGAAAGTGGTAGTTAATGTCGATAAGCACTATACTACATTCACATTCAAATCGGACCCGATGTAAACAAACCATTAAAATTCCTCTATAGGGTTTTCACAAACTGATTTGTGTTTCGTACACCAGATAAGTATTATAGAACTAAATAATAATTATGATATTTGTGACATCTAAATTAACTCACTATTGAACTATAACAACAACACACTAAGAGAAAACGAGGTAAAAACCAACATCTTATTACACTTTCATCAATAAACAATTCTTGCTCCCGCATCCTTAATTAAGAGGAGCAATTTGGAACCTTTTAACAAAATATAATGTTTTAGTCTATGTGTATAAATAGAAATGACTACCCAAACCGTATAGCGATAATTGTGCGAACGTGCTCTGCAAATTGGTCGTATTATTTTCCGGCATAAATAAGTTTCATTCCACGCAGTATGCTTAAGAATAAATCTTATTACAATAAATTAACTAAAGCCAATTTTCATTTTATTATATCCAAGACTATATCGATTTTATACATAATTATTCCTTCTATTATTAAGGTATTAAAATATAAATTTATCTAATTTGAAAAGATAAAAAAAAGAACGGTTGCGTTCCGTTTTTACTTTTTCCGCGGGCACAGATGTTATAATATTACGTACTCTGTGGCCATAGACCCGGTATGGTATCAAATCAACAACAGGGCTCGCCGGCCGGCTCGCAGCCGCCATTACATTACATGTTCAAGAGATATCAAAAGGTCACTGGTCAAGAAATAAAATTCTAATGTTGAGGTGAAAGCATTTAAACAAAATAAAAGAAAATGAGGGACGAAGGCCGTAAATTATATTATACTGATGAAACATGGATCAATGAAGGTAAATATTTAATTAAAATTTTATGTATCATTTCTTACAACTGAAGTAAACACAAGTGAATTAAAGCCATAATATCGGAGTTATTCAAAGTAGTTTATGTCTATTAGTCCCTTGAACTGACTGAAGTATGTATACATTGTAATGTAAACTTCATTGTAAGACTTGGGGGGGATATTAATAACCTATTAATAATTGTTTGATAATAGGTAATTTCTGTAGATTTGAAGTTGAGTTTATTAAATTGTCTTCCTTGGATATGTTATGCTACTTGTATGCTTATGCTTCATAACTTAATAAACATATGAATTGTGCAAGGGCGGAAGAGCAACAAAACCCTACTTTTACAAATGCCCAGTATCTGTGAGATAAATATTTGAATAATGATGTGTTCAAGTGGATCAGTGACACCTATTATGTTTAAATGATTTTGAATTTGAATGTTATAAGTAATAAAGTTATAATATTATGCATTTCAGGCCATACAAGAAGTAAAATGTGGCAAGATTTGAGCATTGCTTCAAGCCGAAAAGCACATAGAGAAGGCTTGTCAAAAGGATTAAAAGAATCTTCGGGAAAAGGAAAGAGGTTAATCATAGTCCATATTGGTAGGTATTTCAGTTTCTTGAAAATTTTAATATTATATACATGATGACACTGTAGCCTAGTTGGTAGTGACCCTGCCTGCAAAGTGAGGGGACCTGAGTTTGACTCCCGGACGGGGAAAATATTTATGTGATAGATAAATATTTTCTACTCGGGTCATGGGTGTTATAGTGATGTGTTAAGTGTGCCACACAAGGCACAATGTGTTACCGTTTATTTATTTACTTATTTCAAGTTTAAAATAATTGTACAATATCTAAAAAGAAAAAAAACCTTAAATACATATTATAAAAAGTCACAAATACATAACTTGGTTAATTTTTAAATTACTTTTAGTAATTTAGTATAATTTTAGGAATGACTTATATAACTGTTATATACAAGTTATAAATGAATCACAAAATATATTATATTTGTCTTTTCTTTTCAGGAAGTGAAGATAGATTTGTTGAAAACGGACTGTTAATATTTGAATTATATTATATTAATTACACCTGCAGCATGGCAGAATTGTATGAACCATATTAAGAAAGAAGAGTTAAAGATGAGTGATTTGGATGGCATAACTGATGATGTCATTGATCGGTTTGTCATTCAAGTCTGACTTGTTTAAGGACACTACATCATCAGACACGTCACAATCAGAGAGTGATTAACCTTAAGGGTTTGAGCGAGGCTACTGATATGATTATTTGATGGTGTTAAAAATTAAACCTGTAAAGATAATGTTTTCATTTTATTTCATAAAGTCCCTTATTCCTAATTCCAACTTAGGCTCTTTGCAAGGCACAGGTCTCACCTTGCCACAAGATTAGTGATCAAAGCTTCAAGCAAAGGTTGGTGATTTAATTTACTTAAGAAATCATCTTAGAAGTTTTATTTTGCCATTAGCAGTCACCTATACCAACTGCCAGCCAAAGTGTTGTGTTGCTACTACGAGCGTTTAACACTTTAATTTAGTATGGCCGTTGCGAAAGTGTTAACCTCAACAAATATAAATTTCTTGTAGATACTTCAGGTCACTTTGAAGTAATAGCGAACAATGCCACAGTAAAACGTACTAATGTAGGACATTTTGAGGTTAGGACATCAAAGTTAGGTTTCAAGTGAAGTCACTATTTATGTTATTATTTTAATGCATTTTTCATTAAGAAGGCACTTGATTTGTTAAAAAAACAAACAAAAATAATAAGTTACTGACATTACAACAAAAAGTTTCATACGCCTGTTTGTTTGTGGTTGCTATGCAACGTTATCAGACACAATGTTTACATCAAGTCCGAACCGAGTTTGACTTGAGTATAGTTTTAATCTTTTTATGAATGAATATTATGAATTTGTAACTGCCACTTAAATAAAATGTTTTTTCTTCAATGTGTTGTGGTTTTAATAAAAACACCATAAGTACAACTTGCGATTGCTAAAATGAGGATTGTGTGTTTTCTCAGATAGAACGGCTGACGACTATAATTTAATAGACGCTAATTGTTTCTTATTGTGAGTGGACACCATGGCCTATTCACATCAGTAACATAAAAATAAGTGACGGGACCCGCAATATAGACTAACACTTTATTGTGATTATTATGCAGCGGTTTTTGACAGTGTATATATAAGACAATAGGAAGCAAACCAAACATAATATAAAAAGTGAATTTTGTTGACAAAACATCTCGATGGAACTTCAATGGAATCTCATTAAAATAAAACAAAAACTTAAAAACATTGTATTATACAAAAATAACATAGTTTAATTCGTAAAATACCGATTATTTAACATTGATTAATTATTGATTTACAATACAATTGCATTAAAGTCGTCTTCCTCGTCTTGCAGCGTCATTTTCTGCATAAACGACTGCAAACCGCTCGCATCTCGCTCCAGTTGCTCGTACGTGTATGGCGTTTTGTTAACAAGCTGGAAAGATAACAATTGTTATTAATTCAATTACAATAAATAAGATTAAAAAGTCAAGGGTTATAAATTATTTGTCGTTTATATAGACGCATTCCGAATAGGCTAGAAATGCTTACTGTAACATATATAATTATTTTAAAGACGCATTGTGGAGTTTCATTCGCTGTTACTCCTCGATACTAAACCATCTTGTTGAAAGAGCAAATAAAGAAAAGTATTAAGACAAAATATTAATGGGCTGAGAACCCTGTTGGCATTGGGACAACATGACCACGACATCACTATGTACGTATTGTGTATTGTATGGCCAATAAAGAAAAGATAATAAAGAAGGAAAGGAACTGGCTTTCAAGGCCACAACCAGAAGCGTATGAGTCGTTTGGCGGTTGACTCGAGGGGAGCGTGAGAGCTATTCCGGTAGGCTTTACGGAAAGATAATATCGACGCTTGAAAGGAAACATTGATTAAGCGACATTGAGCTAACTTTACAGGAGAGCAGTTTAAAGTTGGAATTATTAGAAAAAAATAATATTTTTTTGTAATCCTCCTACCGACGTTCTTCTTACTGTTTTGGAATCCTTATTTTATCATCTATATTGTGGCATATACAACAACTTTTCTAAAAATTCCAACTTAAGGGTTCTTTTCCACCAGAGATGTGCTATGCAGCTATGCTGCGAAGATGTGAAATCCAATAAATATGATTGGTTCAATAAATTGACTGATTTCCACTAATCATTCCACCAATGAATATGATAGGTGGATATCAAACGCATCCATAGCAACGTAACATAGCACATCTCTGGTGGAAAAGCAGCCTTAAACTGCTCTCCTGTAAAGTTTTCTCAATGTTGCTTAGTCAATGTTTCCTTTTAAACGTCGATATTGATATAATTATTGATCCGTAACGTGTGTGAGACTGTATTGTGTTGTGTGTTGTGTATGACCTGCGAGTGCAGCCAGGCGGGCAGGCGGCGCGCGTGCGAGTCCAGTCCGTAGCGCGCGTCCAGCAGCAGCGCCGCGCCCCAGTCGCCGCGGTGCCGGATGCAGCGCCCCAGCGCCTGGTTCAACGCGCTGCCAACACACCCAGCCATTGCTCAACGAGATGCACATACACACACACACACACGCACACACACACACATAATAATAATGCTTCAAGGTGCAGCTTAGTGCATACACAATGATATTTTAAACAAGATATGCCAAGATGACGCTGAAATTATGTCAGTCGAATTTAGACAAGTGTAGCGATTTTAATTCAGACAGTTGATAGCTGCCTCTGAGTAAGGCCGTCTAGTTGTCTTTTTCACTATTATAGTTTTAATAGTGCCATCCTTTTACATAATTTATCAATGTAGTACCTAGTTATTGATGTAGTGAAACAAAAGATAAACGTGTGTGTTGTAGCTCGGTCGGAACAGATTTTTTGGTTGATTTGTAAGGGCATAACGTATCTATAGTTTAATATCATTGTGCATACACATAAAAATGGTTCAAGGCCTTGCACACGCATTACTGATCTAATGAAGAAACAACCTGGCTTCAACCCATTAATGGCCCACGACTGAGCACGGGTTTCTTCTTTGAGGAGGCCCGGAGTATACTCCACTACGCTGCTCCAGTGCGGATTGGTGGAAGGGTTAATGGCCAATCCAAGTATCGGAAGTTAACATGCAACCCGAAGATGCCTTCGATATGGCTAACGACTGCTATCTTAGATAACAACCAGGGCCGACGGCGTTACGTGCTCTCCGAAGCACGGAAGTCCTCAATTTGCTACTGGCCATTATCCATTCGACTACCGACCGCGGCCGCTGTTGTTTAATCTCGCCGCTTACTTAGGATTGACGCAAACCGTCGAGCTATGAGCTCTTATTGGCATGATATTCCATCAGTGTATTACCGGAAGGCCTGTATGGTGTACCACTCGTCGCCGCTGAGCAGGTCGGGCCGCCCGCTCGGCCCCCCCGCCCCCGCCCCCCGCCGCCGGTTGTTGTACCGCATCTTGTGCTCCACGGCCAGCTCCGTGCGGCTCGGAAACGGAATGCCCACCTGTACACCGCACACCGATCATAAAAATCCTACTAATAATAAATGTGAAATATTTGTATGGGTGTTTTTTATTCTTTCACTCAAAAAATGGTTGCCTGTAAAGTCGGTATACGGACGGTAGTTTAACGTGACAACGTCATGACAAAACATTGATGAAGTAGTGCTCGAATATATTCCTAAACAATTAACAAAATATTCCATTATTTAAAGTTAAGAAAGGAATAATATTAATATTATCTCTGGAAATTAACTTATAATTAGAAACTTTTATCTTTATACAACAACGCCATCTACCACTCCTGAACTAAACTATTTTTTCAGCAAGTTCCTTTCTGACTTAATTGTGTATATAGTTTTGTTCATAGATGGCGCTTTCTCTATTGTTCGCTCGCTCGCGGAACGTAACAGTGAGTTATGCTTTTTCGTGCGTGCACCCGGCGTTCATCGTTTTAATAGACGTTATCACGGCAAAGTACTGAATGATTTTTTTCGTGATATTTAGCACACAGGTAGACCATGATCTGGAATAGGGCAGAGTACTTATTATCTCGGAGAACGCGGGCAAAGAAAACAGAGGAAAGAGACGTTCGCCTCGGCAATGCCGGGCAGCTAACTTGAATGTGTGTAAATGTATGTTTGACTAAGCCGAGTGATTTATTGGCATAATTTGATAATATTATATTGTTAGTAGAAATGAACAATAATAATTTTTTAAAAAACCATTCATGTTCCAGGCAATTTATTTATCGGGCTTTGAACGACATACGATTAGTTAAGTGTCACGTGACTGCTTTGGTAACACGAATTTGACGTTTACACTGGAACATGGCTGGAATTAAGAGTTCATAATAGACCGCCAGTTCAGTATGTGTGTAAGGTGACAGGTGACGTACGGCGACGACGAGTCTGGCCTGGTGGTCCCGGAAGTCCATGCCCTCGGCCACCTTCCCGCGGTACACCGCCATCAGCAGCGCGCCCTTCTTCGTCACCACCTTCTCGTAGTACTCCTGTCGACAGCATCATTTATTTGAATCAACAAACGGTTAACAATAGTCTCTTAAATATAAAATTTGTGACACAAAAGTACTTATATTGCTACCAACACCGTTGACCACCGATTATTTAAAAGTTGAGTAGTGGAATAGTCACATATTTATAAGGAATAAGTTGATTTGTTATTATAATATAGTATCTAGAATA
Source organism: Thymelicus lineola (assembly GCA_963932265.1). Lineage (NCBI taxonomy): Eukaryota > Metazoa > Arthropoda > Insecta > Lepidoptera > Hesperiidae > Thymelicus > Thymelicus lineola. Next base: position 7,736,936 of record OZ010681.1, on the reverse strand, counting down.
GTGAGCCAAAAATAGTATTTCAGATCTTACATTTCAGTCATTTTAACCTATTAAGAGTGTTATAATCTCTTTTTTAAAGGATAATGCCCAAAAATGTATGGACCAAAAACCCGGAGTCGATTAAATCGATTTATGTTTAGCAAGGTAGAGTAAACATACTATATCCCAAATCCAATGATTGTTTTCAGTCAAACAATCGCCAAGTACTAAATAAATCGTAACCAATTGACTATGAATCTATACTAATATTATAAAGAGGAAAGATATGATTGCTTGTTTGCATTGAATAGGCTCCTAAACTACCGAACCGATTTGAAAAATTATTTCACTGTTGGGAAGCTACACTATCCCTGGGTGACATAGGCTATATTATATTTTTTTTTACTATTTTTCCCGAAGCGAAGCGAGGGCGATTTCCTAGTCATTTATAAATCCGTGATATTTAGAGCGGTTTTACAAACGATATTGTGACGAATTGTGCATGACGAAGTAATATTGAGGCATTTGACAGTAAAATACATAATACATGTCTACTGAATATATATATATATATAAACGTATACGTATATGTATATGTATATGCCATGCCATGTTTCAACTACGTACTGAATTCTAAAAAACTACTCTAATGTAGTAGCGTCATATCAGGTGAGCTATGATCATGTTTTAAATATATACGAGCTTATATATACCTATGGTAATTCACTGGCATTATTATTATAACAATATTAACCTTATAAATGAAAACAACTGAATTATATCTGTGTTTCCAGTCAAAAAGGGACTAACTCAAAATGCACTACTTTTCAGGAGAAGCAAAAAACTAAACATTTGCGCGATTTTAATGAATTCTTTATTGATTTGAAAAAAAATATATTATATATTTTCTTTATCTGTCTTTTAATGTCACAATAACAAATACAATAAACAAAACAATGAACCAGTTATTCAACGCGCTCTGCTTTACCTACAGAATTGTTGTATGCTGTTGGCTGCTGGCCTGTTTGGTTATAGTTTTATGCGAAACGAGTTGCATATCTGCGACCTCTTATTTAAGGTCTACTTTGCTGTTCATAAATTATTTTAATCGACTCTGGGTTTTTTTTGGGCATCCTCCTTTATTACTATTATTTATACCAAAAATATCAATGAAATCATCATCACCATCTCAATACATTACTGTCCCACTGCTGGGCTCGGATCTCATCTCTCGTGAAGGGTACAGGCTATACTCCACCACGCCAGTCATGTACGGATTGGCAGATTTCATATACATTAGAGGTGCGTGCAGGATTCGAACTCAGGTCCCCGTGTTCGGGAGACCTATGCAATAATTCATAATAATTTGTTCATTTCAATATACTCATAACATAAATACACTTTTATTATCATGATAATCTTGTGACCTAGTGACCTTGAGAAACGAGGGGTCCCGAGTACGATTATGAGACAGATTAATATTTGTTCTCGGATCTGGGGCTTTAGTAATGTCATATATATTTGTAGCCATGCCCGCGACCATCTTAGTGCCCCCTGCGTTAGGTTATAATATTACTATAATTTTACTCATACTCCCCAACTCAGAGTCACTAAAGGTTACTTAAATCGCTCCTTAATATAGAATTTGTATTGTGATTCTCTACTAAGGAGTGATTAAAGTAACCGTTAGTGACTGAGTTGGGGCGATACACATATTTTTTTGCTTCTACAGGAAGGACAATGATCTCAGAGAAGAAACTCCGAAAGTATCAGATCGCTCCTTACGTCCATGATGTCGTTATGTTCGGCCACACTCTTGCTCTCCGTGAACACGTGCTTCAGCTCGGTCAGACTCTGCCACAAGCCTGTCTCGCGCCATCTGCAGACAGTTACAAATATTCCAAATAAAATATAATAATAATAATAATAAAATCTATTTATTGCCATATAAATTATAAAGTTACATTGCATTAACATAAAGTAATTTAAATTAAATTATTAAAAATGGCAATAGGAGCTGGCTCAGCTTTTACTAACGCGGCGCTAGGCTCCCGTGTAGCGCTGGTTTTCAGCCAGTCCTTCCTCCCTACGGTGTTGTGCGGGAGTTACCACAGTCAATCCGCCAGTTACCAGCGGATAATATAATAAAATAGTACATTTGACTATTCCTTACATGTACTTTTACTTTTAAATCCTAGTATTTAGTGTTAACACTAAAGCTAATCTAAAGATTTCCTGAAAAAATATCAGAATCGGTTGAGCCGGGAATATTACCACAATTTATAGAGACAACAGAAGTAAGACGCGCCAAGATACGTCGGCTGTACTGTACTTATGTACTAAAACAGACATCGCAAACAAAATCTGTGTCGCAGGCACGGCAGTGAGGGTCACGCCGAGTTTGTAGCTCATGAGCTACAACTCTTTGTGCGACTCGAGTTCGAGTCGGTTCTATACGTTAGTAATAATAGTGTTATGTTATGTGTATTACCGTCAATCATCCGAACTGCACAATTTGAGGGTCACTCTGAAAAACAGCAGCCGTGGTTTTTCCGCGACCATTATGCTGAGCGTGAACCTTCTCACCTATCATATTGCATCTAAGTCACGGACGTGAAAATAACCCAGACGTCACCTTGTCTTATCGAGAGTGACGCCGCCCGCTTACCATGTGTGCGTAATTTTTAGTGCGGTCCGACGCGGTAATGGCGGCCGATTATAACAGCATGGTGTCAATGTGTGCGTGTAATACTTGTACGAACAGAGGAGTTGGTATTACTATGGGTGCCTCACTGAATTTGTTGTTACACTTCGTCTGTTCTTTTTTTAAGTCTGTGATCTAAGTGTTGTATTGTTTTTGGCTATAATTTTTTTTTGCTGTAGACAATGATGTTAAACTATAGATACGTTATGCCCTTACAAATCAACAAAAAAATCTGTTCCGACTGAGCTACAACACACACACGTTTATCTTTTGTTCCACTACATCAATCACTACTACTACTAATACTATTGGTAAATTATGTAAAAGGGATGGCACTACTCAAACCATATTAGTGAAAAAGACAACTAGACGGCCTCACTCAGAGGCAGCTATCATCTGTCTGAATTGAAATCGCTACACTTGTCTAAATTCGACTAACATAATTTCAGCGCCGTCTTGGCATATCTTGTATATAATATCATTGGCTGTAAATAATTTAGTTGAAATAAACATTTCTTTCTTTATTTCTTTAATAATAGTTCAATGTACTTGACGGTGTGGGTATGTGTGTGTGTGTGAGTGTGTCTGTGTATATTGAGTGGTAGTACGCAGATGGTAGACCTGGCCTGCAGCGCGTCGAGCAGCCAGTAGGAGGGCAGGAAGGCGAGCACGCCGTGCGGCGTGACGCGGCACGCGCGCTGCAGCGTGCGCCCGAGTGCGTCCTGCACGCGCGGCTCGCGGCACTGCGCGTACGTCATGCGCAGCTCCTCGCCCGCCGGGCCCGACGACACCACGCCGATCCACACCTACTGACAGTGCTATGATTATTTATATTATATATATAATTATGTATAATTATTTACCCGACTGCAAGGAGAGGCTACGTTTTTTGCGCGTATCTTGTATATTTGTATTTTTTTTATTACCTCAAACCACTGGGCGAATTCTATAATTAAGGTATAGTTAGATGCGTCTTGACAGTTCAAGTGTTCTTAAACCGGCCATACACGACTTGTTAAGTTTGTGGCGGACTTGATGCGGCATCCAGTTTGCATGAGATAAGCTATACAGGATGAATTTTTCAAGTGTGCGTGGATGGCCAAATTCTAAACTATGACGAATAGCGAAAAATGGTCAAAGGAAGGAGTCTCGGGGCCGATTTTAATGAAAACTAAAACTGCATCATCAGATTTTTAAAAAAATAATATTCTTAAAATTCAATATTTTACAGTGTAGTGTGTAGTGAGTGTATATGAAGCGCTCATAGCCCTGCGGTTTGCGTCGATCCTAAGTGATCGACAAAGTTAAGCAACAGCGGGCGCGGTCGGTAGCTGGATGGGTGATCGCTAGTGGCAAAAAATTCTTGAGCGTTTCCGTGCTTCGGATGACACGTATAGTCGTCGGTCCCGGTTGTTATCATAAGAGTCGTTAAGCCATGTCGGAGGCCCTCGGGGGGTTTGAAAATTTCCGACATTCGGGTTGGCCACTAACCCCTCCACCAATCCGCACTGGCGCGTGGTGGAGTATGCTCTAGGCCTCCTCAAGAGGAGAGCCCGTGCCCAGTAGTGGGCCATTAATGGGTTGAAGCCAGTCAGCCAGTGTAGTGTGTACTGACCCGTTCGGGCGGCACGACGTGCAGCGGGCTCGCGCGGTGCGGGAAGGGCGCGGCGAGCTCGGCGGCGAGCGCGTCGAGCGGCGCCAGCGTGCCGGACGCGAGCACGGCCGCGCGCGCCGCTCGCACCGCCGCGAACACCACGCCCGGGTTCATGCACAACACGCTCAGGTATGGGGACGGCGCTTGCGACTGATGCGACATATCGTCACCCTCCCCGCTAACTGTCCTAACTAACAATTGATAGTTTTCCAGGGCAACCGTTTTTCGGTTTGGCGCTACAATCATGTTACTGTGCTTAACTAAGCTTTGACTTCATTAATGAAATGATTAAGATTTACTATAATATTTAGCTTACTCTTTAAGTCAGTAGTAGTCTTAAAGCTCTAAGGTATATATTTATTTACTTCTAATCATGTGAAACAGATAGGTCACTCTGTGAGAACTTTGTTTTATATTTTATGTTAGTTAGGATGTCAGTATTTGACTTAAAAATATAAATAAAATACTATCAGATATTATCGTTTTCATTTATTTATTACGAGTTTCATAAGAAGTAACAAAAATTATGTTTTGAGCATTTTGGAAATTCAGCTATGTACTTTATGTATCCTAACTACTAACTATATCTAATGATTCGTTGAAATTCAAAGCTTTTTATAACAAGAAGGTATTCCGTATTAGTTTCTTTATTACAATCACATTCTTAAAAATGTCTTAGTAATTAGTTTTTAATTGGTCTTTGTTTATTTACGCCCCAACCAGAGTCAGTAACAGTTACTTAAATCGCTCTTTAGTACTAGTTTTTTTTTACTCAAAAAAAGTTAATGCTCGACCACAATCCCACCTGATGGTAAGTGGAGATGTGGTCCAGGGTGGTGGGCGCACTAACTGAATAAAAGCCTATTCACTCTTTTTTTGAAGTCATCCACGTCATAGGTGAGCGGGAACGCAGACGCAGGCAAGCTGTTCTAATCCTTAGCGGTGCGCATAATGAATGACGATGCAAACCGCGACGTCCGTACCGGCGGGATATCAACGACGTAAGGGTGGATACCCGCCGTACGTCGTGTCGTTCGATGGTGGAACGGGGAAGGGGGAATTAATTCAAATAATTCCTGCGCACACTCTCCAAAATGTGCCCTATAGAAAACCGAGAGGCTGGCTACTCTGCGCCTGTGCTTGAGGCTTTGCAAATTGATCTCAACCAGATCTGGGTCACCAATGAGCCTCTTCGCACGCCTCTCCATTGAATCCAAAACAGAAAGGTGATATTTGGCTGCACCTGCCCAAATGTGAGAACAGTACTCAACACACGGCCGAACCTGAGCTTTTTACAAGGTTAAAAGTTGCCTCGGTGTGAAGTACCGCCGCACCTTCGCAAGGACGCCAAGTTTCCTTGCATCTGCTTTAGCTTTGGATTCGATGAACTGTCCAAAGTTGAGCTTGGAGGATATCTCAACTCCTAACAACTGAAGGCAGTCGGTATAATCCAAGGACACGTTCTGAAAAGTAGGAGCCAAGGTAAGCGGGCTCCTTTTGGCGGTGAAGAGACACGTCTGTGTTTTAGTGGCGTTGAATCTCACAAGATGGGGCGTTATAGTTACAACGTAGTTACAATCAATCTGTCTTATTTATTGACCGTAGGATTAAAATAAGTTTAATAATAATGTTAGGTAGGCACGGTCTAATACTTAATTGTATAAAATAGTTAGCTAATAAAATTAACAATAAAAGAATCAAAGAGGTATCATGACACGAATCTCAATTAGAAAGTGAAGTATAAAGTGCCACATGCTCTGGCAGCTTAATGATTGAAGTGTCACCTGATGTTAGGGACATCAGAACATTGTATTTTTCTACCGAAACTTTGGGAGGTGTCAGATTGAGAAGACCTATTTCCTCTCTTAAGAAAGCAGTACCCGGATGACCGAGCTTAGCTCGGTTTAGTATTGCTAAACAACGCCATCTGCTTTAGCTTTAGTGTAGCTACTCGCCAATAGATGTCAGGAAGAGTCTATTGTAGCCGTTTTTCATTGCCTGAAAACACGGATAAAACGACATTTTTTAAAAATGAATCCTAGCTAGATCGATTTATTGCCCCCGAAACCCCCTGCATACTAAATTTCATGAAAATCGTTGGAGCCGTTTCCGAGATTCAGAAAATATATATATATACAAGAATTCCTCATTTAAAGGTATTAGATAAACTTATCGCCTAAGAGAAAGAGAGCGTAGTCTCTGCCTGGCCAGTCTTGAAAAAATATCTTTCTGTACATAAGACAGTTAGTGAGAATATTTTTTGTCTCATTTTGCAGATAGGCAAAACAAAAATCGCAATTTTCTTCTAAACGGTAGACGATACGGACACGACGGTTAGCTAGAAATTTTGCAAATTAAAGAGATGTACTTGTAGGTATGTTAGTGTAGATAGATCAGTTTGTCAGATATGACACTTAGCGGGGAGGGTGACGATATAACAAAAAGAACGTTATGTTCATGTTATTATATATTATATGTATATATATATGTGTGTGTTTTTATTTACATTTATAGTTATGTTTATTATATGGTATTTTTATGTTTATTATATTTAAATAATAGTTATTACTTGTTTTTACTGTGTGCACGCTATCTACCTTTCTTTCACTTCTCCAGTCGCAGGTCTGCTGGAAGAAATTTCGTTAGAGATAAGCAGTACCTTTGTACATTATTTCCTCAATTGTTTTCCTATAATTGTTTATGTGTACATAAAGAATAAATAAATAAACGTTTCACACTCATAGCCCCTAGAATTCCCTGTGTCGTGGATGCCATGGACAACACAGAAAGACAACAGACAAACGCCCATACCAAGAACATAAATTCAAACTCATCATTCAAATTTCCGCCTCGCTGGTATTCGAACCCAGGAGTCTTGGCGCGGCAATCCAACATGGTAGCCAAGTTGTATTTTAACTTGACAAACTATTCCGTCGAATTATGAATTTTATTTTAGCATAGTTTGAGTGGATTTCAACCAGAACATACTCATACAATATCCCTTGGGGTTTTTCCAAAGCAATTTTCCGAAAATTACATCATTAGTTACCTTTCTATATTTTGACTCGGCGCTAATTCCTATAGCCATCACGAAATCGTCTTTATACTCCCCATTATTTCTAAAGAGATAACCTGCAAATAATAAAAACACTATGTTAAAAAGATTGGTTCAGTGTTTGGTCCTAATTTTTAAACAAAGTTTTGAAGGGAATGAAGAAGGAAATAAATGAAAGGTTTTACATTTCGAAGCTGGATGGTGTTGTAATTTCTAATAAACAATATTTTTAGAGAGGCTCTGGGTGATGCGAGGCCCCACACTATGTATAAATCTATGGCTCTGGATTAACAAATAGGCTACTATTTATCCCGGAAAAGTTCAGGGTTCCCACGGAATTTGTGAAACTCTATATCCACGCGCGTGAAGCCACTGGTATATTAATCTAAATTAATTAATTAAAAATTTTGTTTCAAAACCACTCTACCGCGGGCAAAAGCTAATAACACAATTTTGATTGTAATATACGTACGTATTGTACGCAATATACGTACTCCGTGCTGTACGCACCGTTGTACCATAGTACGTACCCAGTATACGTACGTTCTTTTTATGGATATAGCCGGCAAACGATCCACCTGATGGTAAGTGGCTATCGCCGCCCATGACCATCAGCAACACTAAAGGCATCACTGATGCGTTGCCGGCCAAGAAAGAAAGAAGAAAAAGAAAGAAAGAACTGGCTCTCAAGCCCGTAGCCGGAACACGACAAGTCGTTTGGCGGCTGACTCATGCTCGAGGGTGGTAGCTATCCAGGCGAACCCCTGGAGAAATAATAATAGTAATAATGGTATTAATTAACAATTAAAATCAATACTACCAATATAATCCCTCCGAGGGCCCTACCACCAGCGGGCCGGATTTAGTCGCCTTTTACGACACCCTTCCGGCGTGGGATTGGGGTTAGTATTCTAAGCCGCCCCAATACGGCTATACGTGCGTGTTGTACGCACTATTGAACCGTAGTACGTACCCAGTATGGCCTCGACGGTCTCGAGCAGCGCGGACGTGGCGGACGTGACGCCGATGAAGGCGCGCGGGTCCTCGTTCAGCTGCCGGCACAGCTGCTGCACGTTGTGGCTGAACTCTAACAGTTATAACAAGTATAAGTAAACAAAGAAATAAAACAAATTAAATTTTATAAATAAAATCCTAACCTTTACTAGGCGAATTATAGTGCTCGAAATTAGTTTGAGGCATCGAAGTATTTTTCTCGACAGGGGTATTTCATACTCTGCCACATACTCTTTTTTTATGAAAATACCCGTCAAACTAGCTGACTTGAATCATCGCTCATGGACATCAGTAACACCAAAGGCATCACTGATGCTTTGCCGACTAAGAAAGTAAAAAAAGAAGGGAAGAAAAATAAAAAAAAACTGGCTCTTAAGCCCCCAGACGCAACACGACGAGTCTTTGGCGTTTGACTCAAGCAAGAGGGTGGTAGCTATCTAGGCGGAACCCATGGAGAAATTATAATAGCCTTTCAAAGTCAACCGTACCTGCGAACTGCGCGCTCCCAATGTCGTGGTTGTCGAGTGTGGTCACGAAGTCCTGAGCGGTCTTCCACACGAACAGTATCTCGTCCTTGTTCCTGCTCGCCTGCTGTGTTTCCAGGAGGCGTTTTTGATTCTCAAACCTGGAAGCCATGGTTCCTTAGGTGGTGGAGGGGTTAGTGGCCAACCCAAGTGTCGGCACTTTTAATGCGGACCTTGATTAAAAACTATTAAACAAACGACAAAAGTATGAAATGGTGACATGTCATGTATTTAATATTATTTACTTACCAATAGTCCCATTTACAAAGCGATTTTCTCAAAATGTCTATGAGCAAAGCACCGCTCTGATTAGAATATCGGTAGAACGCAGCTTTTTCAAGCTCCTGAAAATATATAAAAAAATAAAGAGCCGTAAGTCTAAAACGTCCTTTATGGAATACTTTATCAAAACTTAATGATTTTAAATTACTTTAATTAGTAATTTCCTATTTTATTGTCATGTTTTTTTTACGTGAACAACATAGTCATACATCCATTGTCATTGACATCATACATATAAGTTTTCATCTTAGTCATCATTAATTTAAGTATGTATGTTCATGTAGGCATATTGAGTGAATTTATACGAGTACATAATATTTATGCATAGTAAGTGTATTTATATATAATATTATAGTATACAGGGTGAATTTTTTAAGTGTGCGTGGATGGCCAAATTCGAAAGTATGAGGTATAGCCAAAAATGGTCAAAGGAATTTTGGGGCCGATTTTGATGATAACTGCATCATTAGATTTTGAAAAATCAATATTCCTGGCCAGGAATCGAACCCGTTGATATTGAAAAACAAACTCACACTATACTATTACACCTTTCGATAGTGTTGCTGTTGTGAAAGCTGTAATATGTACGTATTTATATATAATTTTATGTAGATATTTCTCTTCCATAAATAAAATCAATTACCTTTTTAGGGTTCCAAAGTAAAATCGGAACCACTATAGTTACGCCATGTACATACGTCCGTCCGTCTGTCCGAGGCATAGCTGTAACTCGCATCGCAAGCAGGGTCGCTACCAACTAGGCTACAGGGTCATCAAATAAATAAGCAAGCATACCAGTATGGCGGCGCTGATGTTATCCCGGTGCAGGGTGAAGGTGGCGGCGTCGCGGCACACGCCCTCGATGTTGTGCGCCTCGTCGATTATCACTATGTTGTCGCGTAGGCTGATGTTCATCTGTATGTATCAGTACGTACGTCGTGTACAGTCAGCAAAAGAGTTAGGCAATTAGGCATACAAAAGCGTTGGTAATGTTTACTATTAAATAATGTTTGTGTTTATCAAAGTCAAATCATACCTTACGTATATACTTAGTTAGAATTTTACATTGATAATATTAAATACGCAGTCTTAAAAAATTCAGACGGATTCTCAGCAATAAATTCAGTGAGGCACCCATAGTAATATCAACTCTCTATTCGTACAAGTATCACACGCACACATTGACACCATGCTGCTATAATCGGCCGCCGTTACCGCGTCGGACCGCACTAAAAATGCGCACTAAAAATTACACACACATGGTAAGCGGGCGGCATCACTCTTGATAAGACAAGGTGACGTGCGGGTGATTTTCACGTCCGTGATTAAATATTACAGAAAGTTTTTGTATCATACCCTATAACTCTTTTGCCGGCTGTACATTGCAGGCTGCAGCACTTACGTTGTTCCGTATATTGGGATCGATGAGGTAGTTGTAGGGACAGAAGACGATCTCGGACGCGGCGGCCATGAGTCTCGCGGCGTAGTACGGACAGGCGACCTGCTTGCGGCCCGCCTCCACCAGCTGCTGCAAGTTGAACGCGGGCGGCAGCGCCTTGTGCGCCAGTGACGCGCGGTTCTCGTAGAACCGGCAGTTTGATGATGACATTGGTGACTCCTTGGAATCGACTGATGGCTTTTTCTGAAATGTTTTGAGCATTAAGATTTAATATACCAAAGTTGACTTTGAAGTTTCGTAGCTTGTTCTGTTGTATTCGTATAACAGTTATATTTGATAACACACACGTTCACACATTTAGGAAAACATGAAAACCATGACCCGAAAATAAAATATTTATATCAATTGCTTCGTGATTTAAAACATCGTTAAGAAACCTACATGTGCATTTATGAGTTCTCTAAAATGTTACCAAAGGGTAAGCGTAAGCCAATGGGAAAATGTGTTGTAATGACGATGACATTAGAATTGCCCAAGGACTCCTCGAGTACCTATATATTGTGTACACACGCAAACTTTTCTTGTGCGTGCGTGTGACGTGAAGCTTAGTTTTCCTCACCAGCAAATATTATAACGTTAATGTTTTAAACATTTTGCAACTGCTGTGTGAAAGCGTCACTTACGAAACCTATGGTTGTGTTGTACGCATCAGTCATGCCTTTGGTGTTGGCGACGATAGCCACTTACTATTAGATGGATCATCAGCTTGTTTGCCGGCTATCTCCATAAAAAAGCGACCATTATAAGTGCCATAGAGACCAGTGTTACTAACTCGGTATCAGGGTTTCGGGCTAAATAGAGTTTTAAAAAGGGCTAGATTCGTCCAATACATTGAAAATAGGGGCTATTGCCTAATTAATAGAGGTGAGCGCGAAAAGATCGAAGGCTAGATCTAGCCCCGAAAGGGCAACACTTGGGCACGAATTGGCAACACTGATAAAAACTTGCCTTAATACACTCCCTGCACATGTCGATCTTGGAGGCCCACCGGTGGGAGTCGTACTCCAGCACGCAGCTATAGTCCCTGCTGGAGAGGACCGTCATGCGCGCCGCGCCGCAGTACGGGGTGCGCTCGAACTCCTTGATCACCTGCTCCAGCTGCTTGTGAGTGCGCGACCCGTAGTAGATGATCGGGAGACTGCAGTTGTAATTTGTTATTTATTATTTGGGAAGACAATAGTCACAAGATTTATTTAAGTAGGTTAAGAAAGCTTTGAATTTGTCACCAGGTTAGTTTTTCATAGTTTTGCCCTAAAATTAAATACTATCATAATGTTGATCAATATAATTGATCATTTTTTAAAACATAATAAAATTATGAATTCTAGTATAGGCACTGGCGGCTGCGCCGGTAGTAAGTCAATGCAGCTATACCTCCCTACAAGTACCTAATCCGCGCGGCGCCCATAAATCCTATTCTATTGAGGTACTGTTCACTATTGCTGTATTCCATAGAGATATTATTATTATGTACTAGCTGACCCGGCGAATTTCGTATCGCGTTTTTCTAAAACTATTTTTTTTCTAAAATAAAAGTAGCCTAAGTTACTCCTTGTTACATCAGCTATCTGCCAGTGAAAGTCCCGTCAAAATCGGTCATGCCATTTCAAAGAAACAAACAGACAGACAGACAAAAATTATAAAAAAATTAAAAAATGTTTTGATATAGGTGAATACTTACCTACCGTGTATACATCCACATGCACTTAGTAAAAAGCGGTTATTTTAATATTACAAACAGACACTCAAATTTTATTTATTTGTATAGATGAGTGCCAGGATAATTTACAGACACGGACATTTCAGTTATTTATAACGTATTAAAAGTTGTCTACTTACCGTTTTTTAGGTTGGTTCTCTTGACTTTTTTCTTTTTCGGTAGGGGAGTTTTTAATCGGAGAATATGGATTGAAACCTTGCGTTAGATCTATAAAAGATTCTTCTAAGTTGGGTTTCTTGTGGATCGTCACTAGCCCCGACGCTCCATTATCTAAAAGGCAAAGAGATATTGTGCAAAGTTGTAGAAATTCATGCACAAATTAACTGTTATAGATGTAACAAAAGTGACTTTAAGTGACTTTACGGTAAACGGAAAAATAATAAAATTGTAGTTAATACATATACGAGTACAGTTGACAGAAGTTTTAAGAACCACACTTATAAATAATAAATAAATAAATAAATAAAATCGTTTATTTCTACCACAAATACAATCAGTGTTACTATATCTATACTTACTAAACTAAGTTATAATACTATAGTATTTGTGGAAGCTGGTCCCTATATTAGGTTTAAAAACCTGTGTCACAGGAAACCAGGCCCACCGCTACAATAGCCTTATAAATCATTCAACAGGTATATATTTGACATGTAACATGGAATATATTGTAACGAGGTGAAAACTAATGGACTTAAATAACTTAGAATTAGAACTTCCAGCAATATTGTAGCCGGCAGGAGAGGGGGACACTTAAAATCAAAATTGGCACTTCGAAGACAAATATTTCGCAAACTAACCCCTAAGTACAAAACATTCACCCTTACGTTAACTGTAGGGGAGGTAGGTACTCTGGAAAAAATATTTTTCAATATTTTATTCTACGATTTTGGAGTTTTTATAAATATGTAGTACATAATCATATCCATGTCAAAATACAGCTTTCACTAAGGTCTCGGCTCTATGCCTCGGTCAGACGGACGGACATGACGAAACTATAAGGGTTTGGATCCGATTTTACTTTGGAACCCTAAAAACAAGGAAAAATGAAGATTGCCAAGACTGCAGGGTGACATTATAAAACGCCAAATATATCTTAAATAACGCTAGATACATAATAATAACTTAACGCACTCATAGCCTCACACTAGGATTCGTGTCGTGGATGCCACGGACAACACAAACAGACACCCAGACCAAGAATAGAAATTTAAAATTAATTATAACAGAAATTCAGATTTCTGCCTCGCTGAAAATCAAAACCAGGACCCTTTGATCGACGTGGCAGTCATGATAACCATTGCGCCACTCAGGTCGTCAAACAGAAAACACTGTCGATACATGATTTTATCTACAGCAAAAAAGTTCTTTGGACATTCTGAATATTTTTTCTGTTTATTGACTTAACTTCAAATAATAATCGCTTCAACAGTTCTTAGTTCCAAACAAAATAATAGCAGTAGTGCGATGAACGATCAGAACGCGCTCCTTCTTTATTGTGCTTAGCAAAAGGGCCTACATACATATACTACTTACATAAAATGATCATGGCATAGATAGAGAGTGACTAGAGTTGGATTGGAAACAAGGCTTTAGGGCATTGTAGGGAGACTAAATCTTGTGGTCCAAATAGTTGCCTATGAAGTAAATAAATGAAATGAAAACAGGGTTACCTTATTTAAAAAATAATGTGTATTATATATTGGTTGTTTGGAATTGGCGTTAAGATACATGCACGTGCGTTAAGATATATGCACAGCAATAGATATACAGGTAATTAAAGATATAGGCATATAGTACATATATAGGTATTGCTACATATTATATAGATAGGTTTACCATCCACGACTTTATTGCCACTTACCAAATACCATTACGTGGAATTGTAACCAACACATGGACTATCTTTGTGCCAAGTTTCATCTTAATCCATATAGCGGTTAGCGCGTGATGAAAAGACAAACATGGAAATATCTTGCTAATTTATAATATTAGTAGGATATGATAGGATAGCATTATAAAAATATAGCTAAAAGGCAGTTAATATTTTAATTAACTAATTTATTACATTGAAGTAATATTACTAGCGTATAGAACCGGCACAGCCAACAGTATGTTTGTCCCAATGCATTGGCGCTAATGGGCTTCAATCTTCAATGGATTCGTTCGATTTTGAAAGGAGAACGGGGGCTCAATTTTGAAAATAGAACCTCCCAGCGGGACGTACATTTTGTTCGAGATGTTCATTCTATGACATTATACTTCAATGATTTACTACACTATAGTTGATACCGACAACCCTACGAGTATCCTCGGGCGCAGGGCGCCAGCAGGTATGTCGGAAATGTCATTTCGGTACCGCCGACTACAGCCGTTGTTCGCATATTGTGTGCATTCCTGTTTGGACGGCCCTAGCTTTGATGTTGCGAAGATATTATTATGTCACTATCACATAATATATTACTCGTATATATATTATGTATTAGCATTCATTATGACCACTGTAGCTGGAACAGAGTTCATGCGAATTTATTACGTGTTAAAAATGTTATTTATTACATTGTACTTGAAATCGAAAACGTACTTTGTATTATATGTACTCACCCAGGGTGTTATACACTTTTACTCCTTAAAAGTGTGAGGTACCTTATGAATAAAATCATAAAAACATTACGTGTAGGTAGTTTCTCACTTCTTCTGGTACAGGCAGTAAGTAGTAAGTAACTACGTTTTTTATTACAAAAACATCGCTAGACATTTTTAGGGTTTCGAAGAAAATTCGAAACCCTTATAGTTTCGTCATGTTCGTCCGTCTGTCCAAAGCAAAGCGCCGAGACCCTTAGCGCTAAAAAACTGTAATTTGGCATATTTATTAAAACTCCAGAATCTTAAAATAAAATATTGAAAAATATTTTTTTTCAGGGTAAGATAACGTGAGGATGAATTTTTTATTCGTCGCGTACCCTATAGTGTGGGGTACCGTTGAAAAGGTCTTCCAAAAATAGACCATTTTTGAAATTAGTGGTCCGTTTGCGAAATATTGGGCTTTCAAGTGCTAACTTTGGTTAGGGTCAAGTGTCCCCTACCCCTGCTGGCTAAACAGTTGGAGTTGGACAAGTGAAAAAATTCTCAAAAATAGGTTCTATGATGAATTTATAGGAACACCTATCAGGCCTATGTTGGCATAAGTAGTTAACGAGTAATAGTCGATACACTTACTTACGCAACCCTACATTGCGCGTGGCTTGACAGGAACTTGCCCGGTTTTTTATTTCGTTAAAAGCAATGAACACACAATGCAGCACATCAACAGCTCAAAACTCTAATAACACAAGAAAAATAATTCCTGAGAGCCATTAGTAACTTACATACGAAAAGGATTTTTTTAAACATAAGTATAACGTTTTCGATATACTAACCGATTAGTGTCATTTATTTCAATTTTGAAATGTTTTATTAAGTAATTAGTTAGAAAAACAATTTATTTTAGGTTCATATCAATTGCACAGGTACCTGCTTCGGAATGAGAGAAATCGTAATTTCTCAGTAGAGAGTAGAGACCACCTAGCCTAGCACGATTCGGGTCTCTACATTTTATACCTACCCAGCTAATCTTCATAAATGCGTGGGTCACACTGAAAATGTTTAGAACTGGCCAGTTAGAAACATTGCTAATGAAAACTTTTTTTGAATTTCAATTTTAGAACTCTTTGGTAACCTAATGTAGTATATTACATTCATTTGTCATTAGTTTTTGTGAATTGGCGGCAAATCTAAAACTCTTGTTACACGTGAAAATGAACCTAACGTGAGTAAATTTTCGGTCAATGATTTATTATGACTTTCGTTGTGGGCTTACTCAACAACAAAGCTATGATAGGTTGCGATTAGCATTTATTAATGAAGCCCCATCTCGTGCCACTATTTACAATTGGTTTAACGAGTTTAAGCGTGAACGTAGTAATCTCAATGATGATCCGCGTGAGGGACGTCCTTTAACAGCGACTACTGAAGATAACATCAATGCTGTGCGACGCATGATAGAGGAAGATAAGAGAGTGACCTATCAGAAGATACGGGCAAGCCTAGGCATTGGTATGAGTCAAGTTAAAAAAATATTACACGAACATTTAGGCGTCAGGAAGCTTTGTACCAGATGGATTCCCCATACTTTAACCGACGACCAGAAACACCTTCGCATGGACTGGTGTCGCCAAATGTTAGATAAGTTCAACGGCGGTGACTCAAATGCTGTATTTGACATCGTCACAGGTGATGAAAGCTGGACATATTGCTACGAATCCGAAACCAAAAGACAATCAGCTCAGTGGGTGTTTCCTTTCGAGGATCGGCCAACTAAGGTAAAGAAAGAAAGAAGTCAAGGAAAAAAGATGATTGCCTCATTCTTTGGTCGGAAAGGTCATTTCGCGACAGTTGTGCTAGAAGATGGAAGGACAGTTACTGCAGACTGGTATGTCAATCGCTGTTTGCCTGTTGTCTTGGAAAACATTCGACAGCAGCGCCCTCGAAGCAGGATCCTCCTTCACCACGACAATGCTTCAGCGCTCTCCGCAAAACGGACTGTTGAATATTTGACTATGGCAGGTGTCGAGATAATGAGTCATCCGCCATACAGTCCTGACCTGGCGCCCTGCGACTTTTATTTATTCCCAAAAACTAAAGATAAAATTCGAGGTATTCGCTTTACGAGCCCTGAAGATGCGGTGAAAGCGTACGAAAATGCCATAGAAGAGACCCCTAAGGAAGAATGGTCCCACTGCTTTTCTCAGTGGTTCGATCGAATGCGACGATGTGTAGAGATGAACGGAGATTACTTCGAAAAACAATAAAAGAATTGGCAACTTTCTACATTAAGCCGTTTTTTTTTCTAAAAATTTTCAGTGTTACCTAGGTATTAGTAAATTATAATGTCTGTGACATTGTGACGCAATGAGAAATGTATTTAGCATTCGCTGAACAGAATATTCTGAATGCAGGCCGGAGGTGACGCGCTGTTAGGGTAACTCAGTTTACTTTGTAAAAAAACAGGACATAGTCTCAGTCCTGGATTTGTCGATAGGCCGTATAGGCCGCGGCCTAGAGGCGGCAGAGTCCTAGGGGCGGCAGATTTCAGAAGGTGATATATTATAGATTATTTTGCTATTAAAGTGTCGTAAAAAAATGTAATTCTTGTTTTTGCTATGAATGGAAAAATTTTATTTTAGAAAGGTAAATGGGGCGGCGGAAATAAATTGGCCTACACTCATAAAAAATATTAATCCGGCACTGCATAGTCTTAAGCTGAGCACTTTGAAGCAAACTTTGCTCAGACTTAAAATTATCCGAACAAAAATTATGGTCCTAAATGAAGTTAAACATTAGCTGTTTTGTAAGACTTTATATTTTTTTCTTATTAACAAATATCCGAATAAAAATAATGGTCCTTAATCCACCTTAAGGTTGACCGTTTTATATGACTCCTTAATTATTTCGTAAAAACAAAGTGTCAGTTATCTGGTACATATGACTGTACTGTTCTATACTGAAAATGCAGCTACTAATAAAATTGCTTTAATTTTGTTTGAGCTAGAACAACAACTGATTTTATTTCGAGTTACAAGCTACAGAAAAAGGTATAAAGTTATCACCGGCTGGTACAAATCGTGGGTAGGTAGAAACTGGGACTGAATCTCGAGTGCCAGAGCGGCTTGGCCCCACCAGCGAGGCTGCTCGCTCAATGCCGTCATCACGTAATCCCGGTAATGGCGTCATTGTCATGGCGGTGCGCAATTTCGAATCAACGAGTTGCTGCCACTCTTTTAATTCCTACTAGTTTTCCCTGAATGCGTTCTAGCTAGCAAGACAGTATTATGACATTTTTTTTTGTTTTTTTCTCCATGGCTGCATTTAAGTTTAGCATGACTGGGGAACTTATTACACTTGACAGTTGATCATACAAACCGTTGCCTAGTACGAATAGGTTATTTATTATTTAAATACGTATGCAAGGAAACCAAAATCTCCAATTTATCACATTGTATTATGTATTACTAGCGTATAGAACCGACACCGTGAACACCATGTATGTCCCAATGCATTGGCGCCACGTGGCTTCAATCTTCAATGGATTCGTTGGATTTTGAAAGAAGAACCGGGACTCAATTTTGAAAATTGAACCTCCCGGGCGGGACACACATTTTGTTCGAGATGTCTGTTTTATGACATTATGCTTCAATGATTTATCAATAGAATGTGGATGTTTTACTATCAGTCGCTAACGTTACAAAGTAAGATATATAATATACTTTTGTAACAGCAATCATGGTTGACACACACAAATAGCAACAATTAGCCAATATAATTACGGAGGTAAATCGAATTTTATTACCTGAAGGACTCCTACTTTCTTCCCATTTACGTTTCATATTGAAGTCACCATAATCACCGGAACTCTGCTCTGCATCATATATACTTCTTTCGCCTGATAAACCAAAATACTTATTACACATTATCATACATTACTTATTATTACAGAGTCACTATCTCAATTAAGAGGAATCTAACGGCACACCTCAAGCTGAAATCGATTAAGCCGTTTAGGCTACAGAGCGTGCTAAAAATATACATGACATACACTCAAAAAACATAACCCTCCTTCTGGCGCAGTCGGGTAAAAATATTTTTTTTCCGTTTATATGGAGAGCGGACTACAATTGTAATGGTAAATAAAATATGCATGTGTCTTAGTGGCGAGTTAAGATTGGCCGTTCGGACATAGCCCGAAGAGTGAGATTCATACGTTTCACCACCACAGTGCTGTCTTCTGAGTACCCATAGATCATATGCATAAAGCGGATCATTAATGTAGCAAGAATGCCAAGAACAGAATGAGGGATAGAACAGACCCCTGAGAGACTCCGATTTGTAGCTATCGGATACACTTTCTTGTTAAGTATAGTCTTTTCCACACATTATCAGCTTTTTTATTGGGTATTGAAATACCCATTGGGTAATGAAATAATATATTATACATTACCTGAACGTTTTAGGCTCATTTAGGTATTCTATACATTGCCTAGGTAGGTATTGTATAGAACACTGGATAATACAGATTGCCGGTATCATATTGATATAGATAACTCAGTATAAAACACAATAAAAACAAAAATAACAAGTGGGTTGACACTGTACGGGTATGCACTAAGTTATCTTTTATGCCTGAGATAAGGCGTTTATCGTACAATTTTAGATAAGAATGAAGTTAAATATGATGTCTTTACATCTATTCCTAGCAAGCTAATACAAAATGGAAGAGTGCTTAGGGAAGGAGTACGTGATGGTTGATTCGGACAATTTTGAAGGTTATTTGTTTCATATAGGTGAGTTATAGCCATAATATCTTACTTTGCCATACGCTTTATAAATTACACTGAATATTTCCGTTTCCATATCTTTAAATTGTTTGTGAAATGACTGTTATTGTTGAATGTTACTACTCGTAATTTACGTGTTAAATGCTTTTAACTTTTTAAAATACCATAATACGCTAATTAAAAAGTTGACCCGAGCCCAGAAGTGAGACACCTATGGATCGTAATGATGTACCCACCTACGCTTTTTTAAAATATTTTTATTCGAATTCGATTTGTTACAAACTCTTTTCGAAAGTCAATTTACGCTATCGCTTCGCCAAAACCCTACCATGAGTGTTACCGAGAGGAGAAGCTGCAAGAAACTACCGAGGTTTTTTTTCCTACTTACAGTTACAGACAGCACTTAATACTACTTATAGCAATATGTAATATAAAAAAAAACTCATGTCCACAGGCATTGGATATATGGCCCGTAAAGCGGCGATGGCGTTAAGCCCCACGCTGAGTTTGATTATGAACAACGACGGCACATACACATTGACTTTCAAATCCAGGTTGGTCAATGGGTCATGCACCTTCTCGCTGGACGAGGAGTTTGAGGAGACTAAGCCTGGTGGCTCCAAGGTATGTAGGGATTTGAGATATACTGGCACCATTGTGTAGGAGCGAGTGCTTAACATAGAACTAAGAGTGGCGATGTTTCTTTATATGGAGAGAACCGCGAACAATAGTAATGAGTACCTTGATAATGAGTAATGAGTTTCTTAGCCGGCAACGCAACAGTGATAGCTACTTACCATCAGGTAGATCGTCAGCTCGTTTACCGGCTATTTCCATAAAAAAGCCATCCACTCTGGTGTGTTATTATTGTGTCTTAAAGGAGTTATTTAGAATTTCTAAATTGATACTACAGCTACAGCTGCTCATCTTATATGTATAACATAATAGGTTATGAAAGTACGAAACGGTACGAACCTGTATTTAATTAATTTCAGGTGAGATCAGTCATAACAATAGAAGGCAACAAGATGACGCACACACAGACAGAACCTAACGGCCAAACGTCCATACACGTGAGGGAGTTTTTCCCGGAAGAAATGATCGTTGTAAGTTCCAACCTTTATGTTATACCTAAATAACCTATTTATTATTATTTTGTGAGCAAATAAGGGACTACGGTCCTAAGAACCATAATCTGAAATTACAGGAAAAGACTTTGAATGTAAAGAATTACAATGTGCAAAAATAGGTTTCCAAGACTCACAAGCTCCTAATACCGTCATTGCTGTTATATTAAGGTATCACAGATCACTTGAAGCCCCTAAATCTACTAGTTTTGACTGATGAATCTTATATATAAATTCATCTCTACAAACTATGTTTGCCAAAATGCTTGAGCTAAGAGAATGGCGATTTCATATATTATTATATTAACAGCTGTTCCATTAGTTATAGATCTATAGGGATATCCTTCTATTCATTAGCACACAGCGAACTAAGCGACATTATAGATACCTTTTATATTTGTTTCAAAAAACGGGACGAGAAGCCACCAGAAGTAAAGCGGGTCACTCGTATTTTTATTGCACGTCCATTAAAACGCTCAAAGCGCCCCTCGTGTCCAATCAATTCCGATACGAGTTCCAAAGTGGTATGAAAAATGTGCAGCTGTGCAAGTGTGCACCCTTTTGATCTTTTAAGACTGTTTTGAAATGTAGTTGCATTTGGAGAGCAAAGAGATTCAGATAAATTCATAGATTTCAACAAATAAAAGCTATTAAAAAATTACAACGCCGGTGTCCTAAGAATTTTATCATTATCAGACTCTATCATTATCCGGTCGTCGTTAGAAAGAGTTTGTTAGTATTTGCTTAAATTTTTGGGTGTTTTGTGTTTAAAAGTTGTTATAAAAGAGTTTGAAATTTCTAAAACTTACTGAGGGAAAAATTACTGAGGGAGGCGCCTAATTTTATGCAAGAATTTTATTCTTACACTTTTTTCTACCGCAGTATTTTCAAATGGCTAAGTTTAACTTACATTTATGTCATGATTAAATACGGTATCCTGCATTCAATATAGTGCGGAAAACTTGTGTGAAATACAATATGTTATGGTACATATTACATCATAAGGAACATACCAAAACCACGTGACCCATTTAGGGGGGGGGGGGGGAAGGGGGTTTCGGGTTTAGGTTTTCATCACGTAGTCAATATTCTCTAGGAAAATTTCGTGCCTTTTCGAGTTCACAGATGAGAATACTGAAAAATTTGCAAAAATATATTGAAAACCGTATTTATGAATTACCACGTGAAAACAAGGGGGGGAGGTAGGGGGTCTTCTCATATACTACGGATGGTCACGAAGGGGGGGAGGGGGGGTAAAATGTTGGAAAAAATGGGTTACGTGGTTTTGGTATGTTCCCTTATCAATGTAACGATGAGACTAATGAAACTATTTGATGAATCCGTATTGAATGAAGAATCTACAGTTTCAAAGATGCTTGACATTACAACAACTTTATAATTTTAACGCGCTTTAAACAACAGTACCTATGCTAAAATTAAGAATACTTAATATTTTTCCAGACAACTTCCGTGAAAGGCTGGGATAAAGTCGCAACAAGGAGATACGTTTTAGTGCGTTGATTATTCTCTCAGGTTGGACAGTCTGTGACTTATCACCGTCAAATCTTCCTGATACGAGAGGCATTCTTTTCACAACTGGAGATTAGTGATCGAGGATGAATGCGAATAATCTACGGATGAACATATCAAAGCATCCTGTTTTTCCAAGCGCGCCACAATTTTACCTATCAGCAACATCGCATCTATCATTAGGAGGCCCTAAACGACCGTTCGACGTAATCAAATTTCGCCGACCTAATCCCCATATCGACTTTCACTTAACATGTAAGCCGGCCCCTTATCGGGGCTAACAACCGAGAACATTCTCTCCGGGGCACTTTCCAAAACACGATTCCCTATTCCATTAGACCCTCTCGAAGTTATCTCGCGTTATTTACATCGCCTGACCGTACCAACGACGCCGTCTTATGTAGTCGACCCTTATGTGGGGTTGTGTACATAGGCCTGCTGGGGGACTGTGGACCGTCCGTCCTTGACGCAGGGTCGGTATTGAATTGCGGAAGGCTGTGGGGGTGCGTAAGGTGTCTAGGGTTACCAATTACGCCTTGAACGTTGATATTTATCGACCAAATAAAAATGTATAGCAAATCAGTCTTGCTTGTATTTGGAAAGTTTTATACGAAATGTAACCTTTACATCACAGAAGATTATAGTAGCAAATTAAATAAAAAATGGTGTATGTTAGGTACGTTAAATAATTAGATATCCGACTACGTTTGTTTCAGTCAATAAAATAAAACTTTGATGAAGCAGCGCAGTTTGATTATTTTCTCTATATTGCTTTTTTGACGACACATTACACATTAGTTTCCGATTATTACCGATATCGCCACCATAAATAAACCTAATGTCAGAGTATCATAAACAGTTGTGTGTTGTGACTTGTGAGATTTGGCCTTGGCCACAAACCTTTTACCAAAATTGGACTAACAAAATTGGAATTAGTTGAGATTATGTCACAGGTATCCATGGGCGAAAGGATCGGACTGCAAGCTCGTTTGCTATCCTCATTACAAAAAAAAGGAAAAAGGAACTCCGGGAGCGCCGACAGAAGTGAAAACTTGAACTATTATCTACGTGTGTATTTTTTGAATCGTCAGGAAATATTTTATTGTACAAGAAATACTTTTAAATGAAGTGTTTTTTTATTCATTACATTTTTAGAGAACGCCAACACCATCTCTAATTTTGACATTAATACGAGCTGTAAATTAAGTAACTATAGTAATGTACTCTTCTCAGAGATAGCGCCACAGGTAGGTGTCGATAAAATACCCAACGCACCTAAAGTTTTCACTTCAAAAATGAGCATCAATCCTACAAGCCATTTATTATCTGTAAACATTACATCAGCACGAGAGGCAGCCCTGCCGTATGGGAGGGGGTAGTGTCGCGGTGTCGTCGTCATGGCAACGCGGCGCCCGGACGCCGGATCCCGACGCCCGCAGTGTCGGCCGCCGCGCCCGCGCCCCGCCGCACAAGTGACACGCGCCACGAAAAAGCACAACCACCCTGTGCGTACGGTCGCCACGCTTTTGGGACTAATGCGGATAGACGGTATTTTTTTAAATAGGGTTATTGTATAACAGTTATATGGACAACGATGACCAATTATTATAATCACGTTCTATAAGTAGATACTACACGTAGACTACAAGACTGCTGAGATGCTGAGTGGTAGGTGGTAGGTATTTAATTACAACTTGAGTTAAAACTGGTAGGTACTATTTTTTGTAGCTAAAATGACAAAAGAAAGCTTACAAACTGCCGTTCTGTATACTGATATTCGAAATATGGTTTTCACATGTTGTCAAAATCTCTACACGTCCTCACTTCGGGGGGAGGGGGGGTTAAAGACATTCTTACGTAATAATTAAATTACCAATCTATTTTTACACATTAAAATATAAGAATTTTAACTCAGTAATTCTATTCTAGACTAGATAAAATCTTACGTAAGAAAGGGGTCCACTAAATCTTATGTGTCCTTGCATGGGGGTAAAGAGGGTAAAAATAGGCAAAAACGTCCTTACGTAATTAATGAATGGCCTCTAAGACCGTCAAACAAGCCATTACTGTTTTTAACAAATACTGGTTACATTTTCATGTACCATACCAAAATTCCTATCCAATAAATCTGACATTGTCACATTATCTGGCGATTGTGAGACACTCTTAGTTTCCCTATCGAAGCTGGTCACCCCGCCACCTTCCCTGAGGTCGGGTCGATGTGACCGGGGGAGGGGGCTCGCACCTTTTGTTTAGGACCCCACCCCCCGTTCATTTACTAGCACAACTCTCAATGCTGTTTGCGAACGGTTTAGGTGCCTAAATGTACGGGGAAATGTCACGTTTTCACTTTTAAGTCGTACCGGCCCATTGTAATGGAAAACGCAGTACTCGACGCGGGGAACACTCCAAAAGCTTTCTACGCCTGTTTCGACCGTTAAAAGTAACAGTACAAAAAGGAAAGTAAGGATTGGCTTTGTTATAAAAATCGACAACGAGTGCTTGTTACGAGTCTTGTTTTATTGGAGAACCAAAAAAGTCATGACTATGGTATGGAGTTAGGAACATTTATGTACTTCGATAGACAGTAGCTTATGGACATCGGGTTCGAAGGATCTGGGTTCGAATTACGTATGCAGTTTCTCGATGTTTTGAGTGTATTTGATATTAGAAAGGAAATAGGCATTACCGCACATTAACGCTCCATATGATGTAGTTAAAGTTAGGCGAAGATTGATTCGACGTACAGATTTTGTGAAGAGAACTGAGCCGAGCAATGAGACGGTAACAGTAAGATATCTTAATTCAAATGTGACTGTTTATTTAAATAGAGACAGTTTGTATCTCTTCACAAATAGGATTGGAGCGATCGTTCTCCACTACCCTACTCCATTTTGTCCATTTCTATTTATGTAAACATAAAAAATTAACCTTCGACGCACGGAAGTGCGAATGAATTTTTTACCATTATATACTTGACATTAATTCCACTGAACATATTAGATCTGCCGTTGATTTAACACAACTATTTTTGACATTGAACTATTGTTTATACGGGTTATCCAATATATATTTTCTTTTAATATTTTAAATTACTTTCGTTGTGAAATGTAACCTGTAAAAAAGTATGTACAGACCATCTCTATCGTGGACTAAAAGCTTTGCAGGTACCTACTCCCGATATATGGTCGTAGCGCACATATCAACTCGGAAAGGGATCACTCGGAAAGGGGGCACCGGATCGCCTCGCCGTCAACCTAACGTAAGCGCGTTATAACCCGCCGTCAACCTAACGTAAGCGCGTTATAACCGACCAACAGCTCCAAATCGACTCGGCTACGGCTAGGCGACGCCGCGCTTACGGCTCGCCGGCCGCTGGTTGACGGAATGAATGACAGCAGTTCGCCGACGCAGCGGTAGCCGCGGCGCCGCGGCGCGGGGCGTGCACGAGGAAACGGAAAGGCGAAGGATAGCGTACGGTGAGACGTAAGCGCGGGTACGGCAAGTCGTCCACGCACCGTACCGCGGTTCGTGAGCTTGTCTCGAGGCGAGGCGATTACGTTACGAATCCGATAAGTGTGCTTTACAGTAGGGAGTTTCATACAAAGAATACTGACATGCAAGAGTTGATACGTTTACGTTCCGTTTACGAGTTGATATGTGTGCTACGACCATTAGCCGTAAGCACGATTCATGCAACTTAGTCGAAATATTGGCATACAAAACATATTGTACCGTGCAATACAGTGCAACCAAAATATAACGAGCCTCAATATAATGATTTCCTTGATTTAGCGAATTTTTCCAAATCCCCTAATACTGCCCGCAAGAGCCAATACAAAATATAACTTTACATTACGAACAAAATCAAAAACCTTTTTATAACGAATTTTTAATCATTGCAGAATACAAACAGAAAATATTATTTACCCCTAATTAACGATTTTTGGCCACTTTACATAACGTATCCTATCAATTAATAACACAAAATTTTACAATACATAATTTTTGTCTCGATAGGTTCAGAAATGTTAAATTTTTTGTACGACAATCATGATTGTTGTTTGATATAAACACTGCCGTTCGATCGTGGTAAAGTTTGCAATGGCTTATTATTTTTTTTACCTTGTAAAAACGAATCGCAGACTAACCTAACTTCTATATAGCAAACCTCATAATAACAAATTAGGTACTTGATATAACGATTTTTTCTAATCCCCTTCAGTTTCGTTATAAAGAGGTCGCACTGTATTTGAATGTTAAAAGTTTATATCCATTTAATTAAAATACCCGCAACATATTAATTCCTCTAACTGATTTGTAATCATAAAAACTTTAATATTTAATCCGTGAATTTCTACCGGCCACGACTGTTTTCAACTTTAGCCCCGGAGGCGTATTGCATAAGTTTGTTACAGAAGAAAGCTTGCCAAGTCGTCGCCAAGCGAAACTTCTTACGAAATGTGTAACTTTTAACGACTCTACAATTGCTAAGTAAAGTACAAATAAAAATGGCTTCTTTTTGTAAACACAACAAAATATTATTACATAAAAAACATTATTTTGATTACGTCCCAACTAAAGCGACGAAGCAAACTTGAATAGGTAGGTATAAGCATAATGGTTTTACTATGATGTTATCGATAGATTTTGGAACTTATCAAAGTTTAACAACGCAAAGTTTAAGTATATTGTATACCTACACCTGAAAACTTTGTGAAAATCGGAGCATTATTATATTCGTATGTTCCTGTTTTGTTCATTTAACTACACAAGAGCACTAATTCGAAAAGGCATTACAAACTAACCGTGACAAAAAAGTAACACACACAAACAATCTACACACATATGAAAAAAAAAACTGAAAAAAATATAGCACGTCTGTCTCCACGGTGGCGTTAATCGATCGCATGGTTGACGCATAGCGGGTGTTAGGCCACGCCCACATTTCACACGAAAGGTGATGATTGGCCGGAGCTCCGTGACACTCACACACGCACACACCTGTCCAGTCCACCCGGTCACTACACACACGCGTGACGGCCGTGTCGCGTCGATTAATTATTTATTATGTCCCGACACTTGTGACGTGACATACAACACACCACAAATAGATCTGTTAATTTTACTTCAACGCGAAATAAACACAAATTAAACGGGCACATTTTAAAGTGTACTCCACACGTGGCTATCGTGGCATATGTATGAGCGTTATTATGGAAAGAACGTATAAATTGCAGTTGAAATTTTCGAGCAGAGCGCTAACATAAGCGTTAGCGATGTTAATTGTGCCAATCAAATGCTTAGGTCATCGAAGTATTTAAAAATACTAATGCTTCCACAAGTGCATACGTACATAACAATTTGTGATATATCACTCTTATCTCAGGCAGGTCTGGCGCACTCTGTACTTTTCGTATGATGTTACAAGTACGTGCCGCGTTCGACGTGTCGGGCCAATTTCAGAAGGGCTGAAGAAGACAGCCCTGACGTTGTCAGAAAGGAATGAGATAAGAAGTTATGATTAGAAAGAGAGGCAACGTCTAGATGTCAACGTCTGTTGACCATTATCGCTGTGCAACCTGAATTACATTTTATTGTGTCGGTGCAAGAGTCGCTGTTTATTTAAATGATTTTGCGAAGTGACTCTTCTGTACCAATAGGTACTATTAAGTTTAGTATTCTGTGTCTCAGGTATGTTTTAGCACGAATCAAATCTTGGCCTAAATATAAGTGCGTCAATCGGACAGCCTTATTTAAAAAATTATCGACGCCGCTAGGCCTCATGAGAGACATCATCTTTGTGTTGCCTGTTAAGAAAGCTGAGGATCCGTTTATTACCAGTTGTATCGGTTATCGGGTGTACAGTATAGACACTGTAATCTAAAGTTGAAATACGTAAAACAATCAACAGTTGATTCTACAATAAAAAGAGAATACGAGTAGAAGCTAACCAGGCAACTACAAAACCATAGGACCTCGAGCATTGTCGATATAAAACTGGTTTGTACTTACATATCTAGCATAGTGACCTGCAACAGGAGGGAACTAGTGATATACTTACATTTTTGTAACAAATTACATCTTTACAAAAGAAGCATCAGTCAACTTTTACTTGTTATTTATTTGAATTTTATTTCCATTTCATGCTAGGAAAGGCTAACATTATTCTAACATGGTTCATTTTCAACGTCACTTAAAGTTATCCTCTAAGACAATGTATGTATGGTTATTATGCAGATATATTTTTCTACATGTCAAACTTCATTGAGCTCCAGTTTATAAAAGTGGCGGAACGATTCATTATATTTCCCAAACATTCATTCGATTAGATCAGGCCAAGATATTTCATAACGGAGATCCAGCGAACATATTTCTACTCCACGCAGATAAAATCGTCAAGCCCGACTCATACTCGACATGAGTTCCGTAATTATTATATTTTTGTGTGATTTAAGATAGGTAATATTTTATGTTTATAAATTGCGTTGTTAATGAACGAGAAGAAAGGTGCTGAAGCCTTGATGGTAAGTGGTCGGAGATGCCCTAGGGCACGTACCACGTATACACTCCGTTTGAAAGTGCTTTAAGTATACGACTCCGGTATTTTTTTAATTCAGAAAATGACTATCAAGAGAAGAAAATTGGTGTGCATTAAAGAAGAAAGTGTAGGGTATAAGAATCATGTAACTTTCAGTTTAAGCCGTTCGTAGGATATTATAGAGAAATAGCGAGTTATTAACGTTAGCTTCCATCTATTGGATGTGGATGAGACCGTAACCATCCAATTTAATTTCAACATTAAACATCCAATTAACATACCCTACCTAAAATCAACAAGGAAATATTTTATGTTAACATAATTTACCAAGAGTATATATTGAAAAATAAATATTTGATGTCATCGTGACAACTTTCTCATGAGTCTCGTGACGTCGCGACTCGTAACTCTTTCTCCAGCCTTAATTTTGAAACAACATAAATAAAATAAACTGCTACAGGTTCATCAATTCTCTTTCGCGTAGGGGCGTAGGTAACCCTAAAACATCTCGAAATCTAATTCCCATTCCATACAATTGAGCGCGCAGATGCGCAGTCCACGGATTCACCCAGATCGCGGGCTAACAAAGAGCAGTTGTACTGCACATTGGTAATACAACTAATTTTACGCGGCGGACGAGGCAAAAACCCTCATAATGGGATCTGCCGTTTTGTTAGCGCCCTGATCGACAGATCTGATAATTTGAATATGGAAAGGCATCCGAGCGTGAGCGTTGCTTTCATTCAGAAAACGTTACTTGGACTTGTTCAGTCGGAGATTTTAACACGATAACTGTTTGGCTTCGGTCATTGAGACGTTGAGTTTTCAATGCGCAATATATGTAATGCAACGTGTTGAACAAAAAAGAATGCAACTTCTGATTTAGTTGATGAAGTTTGCCTACAGGTATACCTGCTAATATAACTACTACTGCTAATTTAACATTCGCCGATCAATGAAACCCATTCATCTCCCATTTTATATTAAGTTAATTATAATTTGTTTTGTAAAGAACTATATCAGTATTCGTGTGCTACGTCGCAGATCATTTCTTTTCGTCGCTATCTAACAAATGCAATTAGCAATAAATTTTAGCATTAAGCTTACCGTAAACTGGTTTACTGAAGAGTTTATCCGGAGTTGTTGTGTTGAGGTTCTCAAACTTCTTCACAGGAGTCGAGAACGGGCTTGTGGTGTCAATGATGTCACTAGCCGATGCCAACTCTTGACTGATGCGACCTGCAAGGAAATTGTATGAGACATGATAGTGCTCAAAGTCATATCAGGAGTTGGGCTCCGAAGTAATTCTGGAGGTGGCAAAATAGCTTATTGTTACTTAAACAATAGCCAGTGTCCAGCAGTGGACGTCTAAAGGCTGATGGATGGATGACTTAAACAATGGAAGCAAGGAGGTCATACCAATTTTGAAAACGGTTTGAAAACTTCCGACACTCGGGTTGGCCACTAACCCCTCCACCAATCCGCACTGGAGCAGTGTGGTGGAGTATGCTCTAGGCCTCCTCAATAGGAGAGACTCGTGCCCAGTAGTGGGCCATTAATGGGTTGAAGCCATGCATATTTATAAACCATAGTAGGTTGATAATTCTGAGCTGCATCTGCATTTGCTGATTCTCTTATTGATTATATAAGTGTAAAAATTTATTTTATTACTTGTAGGCAGCCGGCAGGACATTGACAAGATAGTCATTATTTTTTTGTTGTTAGCAATGTTTACTTAATAACTACTTCTTTAAAGATTTATCAATAGAACAGCGCTGAAACTTGTGAAAATCTTAATTACATATTTCCTAAAACAGCTAGCGGAAACCACTAACCGTCCCTTCCCTCGGCTTGTCAACACAAAAGAACTGTAAAATCCGTGCAATTTGTACCCTCTGCTCTTAACGTGTACGGTATATACTTATCGATTTATAGCAAACACGGCTTTGGCTTCGGGTTTTAAAAAGCGAGGGCCGGGCGCCACTCCGCTATATGCCTTCGTTCGTCGCGACACAGTACACTTCTATCCGATTTCACACTGGTGTATAGGATTTTTCGGTTCGGCGGCGTTGTGTAAAAATGCCGTCTTGTCGTAGGCACGCCGCCCCTCTCCAGGCGACATTTTTACAAGCGGGGGAGGGGGAGGCCACCCGCGGACGCTCCCGTCATTTCGTTGTCATCCAGGGGCTCCTTTTTGCGCGATCACAGCGCGAGCGTCGGCGTCGACAATACTGTTCAGTATTTTTATTTTTTCGAGAAGAAAATGCGAAAAAAAAACATTCCCGTAGAAAATCACGAACAATGCTGCCCTTCGGCGAGATTACCGCCATCAGAAAATGAATGCTTTGTTAGATTCGTCCAACGGAATGTTTTCAGTTGTTACATTAGTCTTGTCATTTCCATTAGACGGCGGCTTAGCTAGGCATGAGGAGTTACCGAATACCAGCCCCCGGCCCCAGCTTTATCCACGTTTCAATTATGAAAAGTGCTTTGTTACCTACTGTTTATTATTTCCCCTGCAAATGAATCTTTGTCGGTGTTCCGCGTGAATTAAATGACTGTACATAAGTAGAACTGTAAAAGCGAGACATCTCTGAATGGAACTTGGCAACAATACAAATGTACTACCTACCCGAGTAGCCACTTAGGGCATGGATACTGGAATTTCGAGATTCCGCAATTAAGATTTGAATAAGGTTATCTACGGATTATGTTATATTCTTATTTTAAATATATACCTATGAAATTGGAGATTTGTACGAAAATATTATTATAAAATATAAAAATTTTGGTAATTTTTTTGTTTTAGGTAATCAAAGCACTGACCTAAATTATCTATACAATTTTGTTTATCACTTTACTGTTGAAGTCTGCCGGAAAGGAGACGATGATGTCAGCGAAAGCGTTTTGTACTGCCTCTCGGGTGTTGAACTTTTTCCCACTTAAAAGTATGTCTAAATTTTGAAAAAAGTAGAAATCTGTTGAAGCAAGGTCCGGTGAGTACGGTGGGTGAAAAGAAAGCATCCGGCTGTAACTCTTGTAGCTTTGCGATGGTCTGTCGTGAAGTGAGAGCTCGCGCGTTGTCGAGGAAAAGCAATGGGGAAGAGCGATTGACCAGTCTTGGTTGTTGAATTGCGAACTTCTCCATCATTATTTGCAATTCTTGACAATAGAAATCTGACGTCTCTGTTTTGCCATTCGATAAGAAGCTGTGATGTACAAGTCCGGCTCTGGTCAGACAGTCAGTCACCATCATCTTCTTATGAGTAATCTTTTTTTTAGCGCATTGATTAGGTGCTGTACCCGGGTCCAGCCACTAAGACGAACGCTTACGATTTTCATACAAGATCCATTTTTCATCGCAGGTACAATTCGATTGAGAATTCCCTCGTTTCTACGCCAATTCAGTAGTGCTATGCAAGCTTCGACGCGCAAGTCTCGCTTTTGGTCGCTTAGTTCGAGTGGCATCCACTTATCTAGCTTTTTTATCTTTCCAGTTTGACGCAAGTGCTTCAATGTTATTTTGACACTAACTCCAAAGCTCGCAGTAAGCTCAGCCGTTACATGGTTAGCATGGTTACCAACCGACCGCGAGGCTCGTTCTTCAACCCAAAATTTCCAATTCCCCAAAGTTTATGCAAGCAGTGGTAGGCCCGTACACGTCGTTAACGTTTCGTGTTGTTTGCGCATCGGTATTTCCACGTAGGTACTCATATTCGAAAATTGTACGAAAGTTTCAGATTATCCATGGAGCTAATAACTACCACAGTTCCACAAAAATAAAACGCGGCTTTCGAATATTTGAATTTCAAATTGCGCGTCAATCCACAGATAATTAAATCTTAAAATGCTGGTTATAAAATCTCTAATTTCATAGGTAAAGACCTATTATTAGGTTTAAACTGTATATACTGTGGTATAAAAACACTGAAAACCTTACGGAGGATATATTATTATGTTTAGCGTAATGAAAATTGTATAAGCTTAACTTTGTTTATTATTTATTTATAGAAATAATACATTATCATGTAGTATCCTATGCTATACTTAAACAAACACGGTTTCTACTCTTAAAATAACCATTCCAAGTAGATTTAGAAAGTAAACAATTATGATTTTGATATTTATACATAAACAACCATTTATTTAAAATATTTTTTTGAGAATCTGGTCTTCCCACTAATTGCACTAAACGGAAGCTCTATGTAATGTAAGTTTTTAAATAAATAAAACACGTATTAAACAAAAAACATACGTTCTACACATAGGGGGTAATCTATGGTTCTACATAACTTATTTATTTATTTATTTACTATGATTAAAACGGTAACAACCAATTACATTAATTATAAACTGAATATACCAATCTTACATAATATACAAACTTAATATACCAATTACATTAATTATAAACAATACACTTATACTTCTCGCTCACGTATTATGTTTATTAAAGTAAAAAAAATCATATCACAATATTAAAAATATTTCAAGCTAAACATGTAGCCAAGTAGTCAACAGTTTTAGGAAGGAAAACAAGTCTCTAACCATCAAGCCTTTTGTAGGTAACTCTAGTCTCTACGTTATGGCCAAAGTTATAGTCAAAGCAAATTTTAAGTCACAACGATTTCGAGGGATTTACAAATAAAGAACGCGACTACTGACAAGTTCCAGTTTTAATAATCTTATTACGGTTTAATTTTTGGGCTGTAAAGGGTTCCATCTATTCGGAGATTTTCTCGTGGTCTTACTATGAGTATTTTGTTGAACTAGTACGACCACGAAATTTTTGAGACGAAGCCAACTTCCTCTGCTTAGGGACCCTGCTAAATAACGGACGTAGTTATGGCAGCAGGTCCTTCCTATCTAGATCTCTTTGTACCTTCTAGTAACTAGATAAAACTAGGTCCTAGTTTAATCCCGACGGTACTTGAAAAGTGGTGTGTGAAGAATTTGTAGTTAGATGCAGTGTAATGTTTTCGTGTTTCGGTCGCAGTATTGCAGAGCCTGTAATAATGCGGGTTCAGAGCTCCGTTAGGACCAGATAAATCCACCACTAGTGGTAGTAGAATATTCTATTCTTGTTGAAACCAACACCAAAAAAAATTTGACTCCTTCAGTGAAATCTCAGGTATTCAGATACTGAGAACCGACTTTAGAGGACAGTACTCTAGTTTTGGAACTCCAAATCCCCGAGTCCCATCACTCGTGTCAGTCAGTGGTCGAGGGTCGCGTGCCGCTGGCAAGTAATTGAATAATTTTTGTGGTAATGAAATGCGCAGTGGAGCGTCGTGGTCGCGACGTCACCCGATATTCCGATCTTGATAAAGGGTTGTTCGGTATCGCGCTCAACACGAATACGAATACTATTTTATCCCTTAAAACACTGGTTCTCAACATGATAGATTGACACATTTTTAGATCACTGGTATGTTTTACTTAAGTTTTAACTATCGTATATCGTTTTAACTTCTAATAAAAGGGTACTTTTTAGTGACAAGCTAGGCATTTTTAGGCGTGAAGTAGGTTTTATATTCGTTAAAAGTGTTGAAATGCTAAAAAACTTAGGTATTATCATTAACACACTAAATGTACGTGTCTATTATGTCCTACATTGTCTATCTGAAGAACTTAATTTTATTTATTTATTGACATATACTATACACTTAAAAATAGGTTGATAAAAGGTGATAAAGGCATTATCATCAGGTTTTTTTTAATCTACCAACCTTTCGGAAAGGTACTTTGTCATGGAGGAGAAGAAAATCCGTAAAGAACGCACATGTTTTAAAAATAAAACTTATATTTGATACATTTATTTATATTCATAAATTAATTATTTAATTTACGTGACGTTTTAATAGATTCTGTGTTACGAATTACACACATAACACTTATGCGTAGCGGAGAAAGTTTAATTTTACGCCTCATAAATTTTCATACCGCGGGCTTAAATAAGAAAATCGATTCTAAAAGAGTTCCTATTCTCCAAAAACGTACCTAAATATTTGAGCACCATTGCTTCAGACGCAGGATCGCTTTTCGATAACGTTTATTAAGCACGGAAATTAGAGATTCATATTTCGTGTTTAAAAAATATTGGCGTCGTGTCGCTCCCTGGCACTTCGACTCATAGTATATAGGGAGCTAGTATTATGGCGTTGTATTTTTACGATCGCAAGGGCCGATTTCCGTTTTTAGAAACCACCTTGATTTTTATTTGTTTCGCAATAATTTCGATTCTCATATCTACCAAAGCAGTGATAAGTCAGCGATACAACGATTCAAATCACGCACCTTATTAGAACTTTTTCATACAGTATTCTAACGGGGCATATGCATTGAGAGATCTTCCTTTTTTACTACGAGACCCGTAGAACTAGTAGACGAAGCACCAATAAGTAAGCTCAGAGTGTAAGATTTCCATCCTTGAAACCAAAGCAACCCCCCCAGCTCGCTTGCATGCTACTGGACAACAGACGAGCCTATAGCTAGGTCCCTTCTATAGGAGGTTGCTGGGTCTGTAGTCTGTATCACCTAGTATTTGCTTAGTGGGAGGCCTGATGTCATGTCCCTTGCATCATGTTCAGTCGACAAAGCATTGCTGATGCCTTCGGTGTTGCTTATGTCTAACTAAGTATTAGCAGGTGACTCGTCACCTTGTTTCCCGACTAGTAATAATATAAAAAAATCTTCGCTTGTCTAATCCATTTCCTACGATGTTTCGACTCTCATTCTAGTTTCAAATACATACATAATACATATGTATAGATAAACAAGCGAGTTTAGAATATTGCTTTGAATGCGATATCAAAGATAACGTCTAATTAGCGACGGAAGTCAAATTGATTTTTTTAATTTCATCGAATTAGGTCTTCAAAGGTGGATGCCGCTACATAAAACTAGTAAAGTAGGTAAAACATGTTTTATCGTCATTTCATTTACATAGAAAACATTTGTAATTGCGGAGTAGGTCATTTCCAGATTATAAATGATTTATCTATGATAAATAAGTCTTAATTGTAATCAATTAAAAGACCTTAATTCTAATTAATTAGAAAATTAATTAATTAATTTTGCCGTCTGCGCGGTTCTTTCTAAAAGTTCCGATGAATGCTAACGTTCTATAACCCCTGCAATATGATTATTCCTTACCATTTCCCATCTCCTCACAAACTAAATTTGTGATCGGGACAGTACACGCAGCGAAACACCTTTCCAAGCTGTTTGCTAAGTTTATTTGTTCATCTTCTCAAATAACACAAAAAATAGCTCAAGCGTGGAATTGACATGATTGGCAGCGATGCGCGGCTAAAGACAAAGCTTTGTGGTCCCACCGATTTGTATGAGCGTCACATTACACCAGTGCTTTGATTCGCACGCGCATTCATAAGGACAGCTCTAAGGATTCACAGGCTTTGAAATGCCGCCATTGCCGCCTTAGCTTTATAATCCCCTTTTCATATTTTCTTGTGGTTTCTCACTCTTAATCCTCACTCGCTTGTAGATCTAAGACATAAGTGCGAGTAAGCGTGCAATATGTCAATGAGTGCAGCGAGATACTGCGTAGGCTTGGGCCTAACCGGACACTACAGAGAGCGCTCAATTTAGTTCATAATCCAAGGAATAGAAGAGAATTTTTTTAATTTTAATTAAACTTACCGTAAAATAAGACATAAATGGTATTAGTATTCTGTTTGATAATTAGCCAGCAATACTTCAGTTGACGATTGTTATGATTTCATATGATTTGATAAAATTTCAGCCATGGGGATTTGAAGTTGTTTAGTATCGATATCGAAGTATCAAGGCGCGCACAGTAAAAGTAAATAACTCGGTTGGTCACATAGCGCCACTGTCTAGTAAAATGGACGCTAACAGAAATATAAAAAGAACTAAGAGCGGGATTTTCAATGAACTAGTTCGCATAGTTCACCTAAAGGAGCGCTCTTCCCACCTAGGTCGTTCGCGAACTACCCAAAACTAATACCGCGACTAATACGATCTGAAACATCTTGTATTGTCAGTATGGATTGTTCGTAATTTTCTTTATTTATACTAATAATAAAGAGGAAAGATTTGATTGTTTGCATTGAATAGGCTCCGAAACTACTGAACCGATTTGAAAAATTCTTTCACTGTTGGAAAGCGACACTATCCCCGGGTGACATAGGCTATATTATATATCAATTTTTTTTTACTATTTTTCTCGAAGCGAAGCTAGGGCGATTTCCTAGTAACTAATATGAAGGCAGAAAACGAAGAAAAATAAAGATTAGCGAAAATTAAAAGTAATCAGAAACAAACACTATTTACACTCCAACTATAGTTGGTTCACGTGCAATTTTATACCCGTGGGCCAACCAGTTAGTCTACGCAGTTGGTCCACGGGCAATAAACGAAATAGAAGCAGTAGATTTTTTTAGTACTTTAGGCCCAGGTTTTTTCGCATTCGTTCCTTATTCTGTGGAGTTATTTTTATATTGTCTGCAAATGAATACACCCGTCACTCAATAAATGTGACTGTCGCTTAGGTACATCATATTATATTAGCAAATGTCACCAGAAAAAGAAAAGAAAGCAATGCAATATGATGATACTGGAGATGATGGGTTGTTTAGCTCGTTTCTGTTACGTATGTTGAGGGTAATATTGAAATAATAAAAATCAGTTGCATGCATCCATTCGGTCGTATCATTTGTGCTCCCGTTATATTTCCAAATATTTTACTGGCGACGAGCGTAAAACGGCTTATTTCGGTATATTGTGTTTGGTAAATAGTTTAAACAATGCCTATCGGTAAAATTGAACAGTTTGATTTGTCGAGTAAAAAGTGGTCGGCGTATATTAGACGTGTCGAACAGTTCATAGCGTTGAACGAGATAAAATCGGAATTACAAGTAGCTACGTTAGTGACGTTGGTGGGTGAGGCGACCTACGATTTAATGTGCGATCTTTGTGCACCGGACAACCCAGAAACTAAAACATTCCAGCAGTTAGTGAAAATTGTGAGCGACCATTTGGAACCGAAGCGTTCGGATATAGCGGAACGTCACGTGTTTCGACAGAGACGTCAAAGAGCGGGCGAGTGCTTAAGTGAATATCTGCAGGCTCTGAAACACTTAGCGAGTACGTGTAACTTCCAAACTAAATTGGAAGAAAATCTTCGCGATCAGTTCGTCTCGGGGTTATCTAGTGACGATATGAGATCCCGCCTGTTCGCGGAACCGACGTTAACGTATCAACGAGCCGTCGAGTTGGCGTTAGCATTGGAGGCGGCCGATCGTCACGCACAAGCTAGTGGATCGAACAGCGAGACCTCTTCACATCAGCGGGAACAGGCCGCCGCCGGCGAGCCGCTGCACCGGGTCGCGACGACGGGGCCGCGTGCGCCGCGACCGGCCGGACCTGCGGCTGCGGCTGCGGCTCGCGCGACGCATGACTCACGAGCGTGTTGGAGATGCGGCCGCAATCATCGTTCGGATTTGTGTCGTTTTAAAAATTATTCGTGCGACAGTTGCGGTCAAAAAGGACACCTACGAACGATGTGTAAAAATCAAACAACAAATCGGTCCAATAACAAACGTAGGGAACAATTCTACATGGACGGGGACGACGACGACGAATCGGATTGCGATCTTTATAATTTAAGTGTGTGCGGTAAGGATGACAGGCCGTACAAGGTGCAAGTGAGTGTTAATGGAATTTCTTTGACCTTCGAACTGGACACTGGGAGTAAGTTGTCAACTATTAATTTTGACTGTTATAAGCAGTATTTTAATACAGTGGAATTAATGCGTAATGATATTTGTTTACGTTCATACACGGGCGCCGTCATCGAGCCCGTAGGTTATATCACGGTGGATGTGACGCTCGGGAACTATGCGGCCGGTGGCCTCAAATTGTTTGTGATTAAAAACGGTGGCCCACCTTTGTTGGGAAGGTCGTGGCTAAGACAGTTAAAAATTGATGTCGTTACAATTAATGATCTGTTATTACATTTATCGGAAAACAACATAATCGAACGGCTTAAGCAGGAGTTTCCGAGCGTTTTTGCACCTGGCATAGGTACCTGTTCAAAAAAGATGTCTTTACGTTTAAGTGACTCGAGCCCTGTTTTTATAAAGGCGCGCCCCCTGCCGCTGGCCCTGCGCGCCCCCGTCGAGCGCGAGCTCGAGCGGCTCGAGGCCGAGGGTACCATTTATAAGGTTGATTATTCGGATTATGGAACACCAATAGTACCAGTCATTAAAAAATCGGGAGAAATTCGTATTTGCGGCGATTACAAAATAACTATTAATCCAAAGCTGGCGCGCGAACCGTACCCTCTGCCTCGGATCGAGGAATTGTTTGCAGTGCTCAGTGGGGGACAACAATTTTCGAAGATCGACCTCACTAATGCGTATCAACAGCTATTGTTAGAAAATGAATCGCAGGCGTGTACGGCCATCACTACGCACATCGGGACGTTTGTTTACAGGCGTACGCCTTTTGGTCTCACTTGTATACCGGAAAAATTTCAAAAGTTCATGGAGGAGACGTTAAGGGGTCTCCGTGGAGTGTGTGTGTTTTTGGATGACATCGCGGTGACCGGCCGCGATGAGCGCGAACACATTGACAATCTGAGGGCTCTGTTGAGCAGGTTGCGTGAGGTCGGTCTGAGAATAAAACTCGAAAAGTGCACTTTTCTACAAAATAGCATAACTTATGTTGGTTTTATAATAGATAAGTTTGGGCTACATCCGGATCCGAATAAAGTGGAAGCAATTGTGAACGCACCCGCCCCGAGTAATATAAGTCAGCTAAGATCTTTTTTGGGGCTCATCAATTATTATTCGAAGTTTATCCCTAATTTAAGTTCATTACTGCATCCTTTACATAGATTACTTCGCAAAAATATTACTTGGAAGTGGTGTGACGAGTGCAATAAATCATTTTGTAAAATTAAAAATATGATGTTAACTAAACGTGTTCTAGTACATTACGATCCGGAGTTGCCGCTGGTTCTATCAGTCGATAGCAGTTCATATGGCATTGGCAGCGTCCTATCTCACCGGTTCCCGGACGGCACGGAGCGTCCTATTTGTTTCGCGTCGCGTACACTCAACGCAGCTGAACGCGCATATAGTCAACTCGATAAAGAGGCTTTGGCCATATTTAGTGGCGTTATGAAACACCATCAATATCTCTACGGTCGGAGGTTTATAATCAAAACCGATCATAAACCACTCACATTCATTTTCGGACCAAAACTGGGGTTGCCGCAGACCGCGGCTAGTCGGCTGCAGCGGTACGCCACTAAGCTGGCCGCCTACGACTTTAAAATCGAATTTGTCAAGTCAATTGATAACGGTAACGTCGATGCATTGTCGCGATTGCCATTGCCTCATGAACGGAAACGCGATTTAAATTTGGTTTCGGTATCATATATTAATTACGTTGAGGAATCTTTTCCAGTAAGCGCTAAAGATGTAGCTTCGTTCACGCAGAAAGATAAAATATTACAAAATATTTACAATTACGTCATTAACGGTTGGCCGTCCGGGGCGGCTTCCGATAGTGAAACTCCTTATTTTAACCGTAAAGATTGTATCTCGTTAGACGGTGGTTGCCTGTTATACAATCACCGAGTGGTCATACCCGAACCTCTTAGACGACAGATTCTCGGAGAATTGCACGAAGGGCACCTGGGAGTGGTAAAAATGAAAAATATTGCTAGAAGTTTCGTCTACTGGCCTCAAATCGATTCCGAGATAGAGAGAATGTGTCGAGAATGCTCCGCTTGCTGCCGGCAACGCGACGCGCCGCCGCGGGCCGCGCTGCACCCGTGGGCGTTCCCTGCGCGCCCGTGGCAACGGATCCACATCGACTTTGCCGAGTTTCAAGGTAAGCACTACCTCGTGACCGTCGATGCTCATAGCAAGTGGATTGAAGTTCAGAAGATGAGCACCACGACGGCCGGTGCGACCATATTAAAACTGCGGGAGCAGTTTGCGCGATTCGGTCTGCCGACACAAGTGGTCAGCGACGGGGGCCCACCGTTCGCTTCGAGTGAGTTTGCCGATTTTATGTTAAAAAATTATATCACTCACACCATTACGAGCCCTTACAGACCGGAGGGAAACGGCGCCGCCGAGAACGCCGTAAAGTCGGTAAAGAGGGCAATGAAGAAGGCTAAACACGAGGGTGCAGATATCGACACCGCAGTTACAAAATTTTTGTTTCAATATCGCAACTGCGATCATGCAACAACAGGAGTGTCCCCCGCAGAGGCCATGCTAGGTAGACGCTTACGTAGCAGACTGGACGTGGTCAAGCCGAGCGTGAGTACGCAGCGCACAGTGGAAGTGGCGCAAGAGCGAGCGGGGGCGCAGCGCGGCGCGGGGGGCGCGGAGCGCAGCGTGGAGCCCGGCCAGCCCGTGCTGGCGAGGGACTACAGGCCGCGCGCTGATAAGTGGGCGCCGGCCACGGTCATCGCGCGCGACACCCCGGTAACGTACCGGGTACGGCTCTCGGGTGGACAAGAATGGAAGAGGCACATCGATCAACTGATCACTCCCAGGAAGCCTGGAATGCGTTTCTCTTTGTCACATTCGCAAACGCCCGCGGAATACAATAACGAGGAAACGGTACAAGTAGTATCAGAAACTACGCAATCTGCTGAAGACGATGACGTCACTGTAAATCAGGAATTAGAAATTCAGGATTCAAATAACAATAATGAATGTGTTACCGAGTCACCGAAATCATCTTTACCATCGCCTACTTCAGATTTAAAGCCTAAACGACCAATTAGATCGTGTCGTGTAAAAAAATATGTTTAGTACCTACATATTATGAAATTATTTACTTACATAATGTTACTAGCTGTGAGATATAAGTAATGATGTTAAAGAGAATTAGCTATAGCAAAATTTTTGTTAATTGAGAAGAGTTTTATTCAGTTACTTTACACACATATATATATATTTTTTTTTGTTTTTAAGCTTACTTATTTGTTTACATTGTCTACATTTTTTTAAAGGGGGAGGTGTTACGTATGTTGAGGGTAATATTGAAATAATAAAAATCAGTTGCATGCATCCATTCGGTCGTATCATTTGTGCTCCCGTTATATTTCCAAATATTTTACTGTTTCCATTCGCCAAAATTTGTGAGGAAATCATAAAATGTCTAACGCACGCAATCTAGTTAGATAAGCCAATTTTAAAAATCAAATTGCTTTAATTTTTGTCACTTTAAAAAGTTTCTTTGTACTCAAATATCTCTTATAAATCTCATAATCAAAGAACCTTTAAATAGCAAATCAGTTAAAATCATAAATGCCTTCAGCGAAGAAAAATATTACCAACTATCGCTAAATGTGATTTCTCATAAAAAAGCTGGAAAAAAAACATCTAAGATCACGCAAGAGACGTTAAGATCACATGAATATACGAGTATGATGCTTCCGCTTACAAAAGGAGGATTATTCTCAGAAGTCATATGAAGATGGTAAAGAGAATAATACCTCTCCTATAAAAGGAAATACTGCTAATGAAGCGGATTTGCTGAAGAATAATTATGGTATTAAAAGAATCTTAACTACCTTAATGGATCTACGTTTTCTTTCATTGGTAATGTTCCTGCTTTATGTGACAAATGTCTCGGGTATTGTTACAAACTATACATTACGATATGGTGTTTTAACAAACCATTTTTTTGTTTTAAACTTATCTTTATTTTGCAGAAAACAGTTTTACAAGATAAGTTTTATGTTGCATAACATAGCTTAGTTTTAGTTTTAGATTCTTTAATTCATGTAACAGTAACTATCTTCCTGAAGCAACAGCTATTTAAGTAGTATTAATTGTCGACTAACTTTCCGGTTCATACGTATAAACCGAGTTTTAGATTGACAGAAGGAAATTAATAACCAACAATTTTAGAACAACCACACGGTGCGATATTGAAAAGGGAACAAAAAACTCGATTCGATTCCGGAGCCGAATCTCGCACAAAGGTAAGGAAATAGCCAGTTTCAGCGCTCACAAAGGGAATAACATTAGGCGACCACAATGGCGCTTGGAAACGGGGAGTGGGATAAAAAACGGATGTGTCAATAATTAACTGTGTGATTCGGGAGCTCAGTGCCGGCGGGCATCGATTCCGAGCTACAGAGCCGGTTTATTAAAAAAAAATAACGAACATGTATTGTGCTGTACTCGGACAAAAGGGGCGAAAACGTGAACTCGCCCGTTTGTTTTCGCTGCTCCAATATTGGGGTGAAAAATATTACACCCCCAGGCGTGTATGTGAGAACAAACTGCCTAATTCGCATGTGCTCATGAAACCATCCGCTTTAGTTGGGGTGAACAGAATTTGAATTGCATATTTGTATTTAACATAGCCTTGATTAGCATTTTATTCTATGTGCAGTTAAAAACGTTGTATACAAGTTTGGTAGAAATAAATGACATTTACTGCTAATTTGGAACCACAAATCAAAACTTGGTGGATGAGCAAGATGAGACAAGGAGCGGTCTTGATCCACAACGACGTTGAAGTACCTAAGGTTGGTAGATCCCTTCAGAATTCTTCATTTATGGGGATAAAACCCGCCCTCAGGGGAGCGCTGTACCTAATATGCAAGTCTATCGTCGATGTTGATCACAAAATCAAAATCTTAATGAGAATCATGAATGGGATTGATTCTCATTAGTTACATAGGTAGAAAATAAAAATAAATGTAAAAAATACCATATGTTAGGATACAAATTTTAAATTTCTTAATAAGTCACGTACTACGTCAAGTACTACGTCATTTTCAACAAATGAAATCGCTGAGTTTATAGCAACACCTTAGTAAGTGGTTATTTCAGTCTCAGTTGCTTAAGGACCCCGCACTAATTGTTTGGAAATTGTGTTTCAGCGGATTGGTCTGAATTTTTGGTATGTTGTAGCCCTAACCGTATTGATCAAAAGTCTTAATGGGCACGACCCCCCCAAATTCGTATTTTGTCCTCCAGGGGGCACTTTCCCCCCAAGTCTATTTATTCTATTTCTGCGGAATCATTCTGAATTTTTAGTATGTTGTAGTCCTAATCATTCCAAACAAGAGTCCCAATGGGCACAACCCCCCCAAATGCGTATTTTGTCCTCCAGGGGGCATTTTCCCCCCAAAGTCTACTTATTCGATTTCCGCGGAAATTCCGCGGCGGAATCATTCTGAATTTTTAGTATATTGTAGTCCTAATCATGCCAAACAAGAGTCCCAA
Organism: Thymelicus lineola; assembly: GCA_963932265.1. Classification (NCBI taxonomy): domain Eukaryota; kingdom Metazoa; phylum Arthropoda; class Insecta; order Lepidoptera; family Hesperiidae; genus Thymelicus; species Thymelicus lineola. The sequence continues at coordinate 7,692,720 of OZ010681.1, read as the reverse complement.
TAGACACGACCCCCCATATTGCGTGTGTTCTTCTTCCGGGGGCGCTAACCCCCCCCCCCCCCCCATGTTCTATTTATTTGATTTTAGCGGAATAATTCTGAATTTTTGGTATGTTGTAGTTCTAACCGTGGCAATCAAGAGTCCCTATAGGAACGAACCGTATTCCGTAGGCATATTTCCGCCACCTGGAGAAAGAAAAACCCCCCAAAGCTAATTCATTTAAAACCTACATTTTTTCAATAACTTTCTGAGCGTTTTTTTCGCAAGGGGCAACCTCCCCCTACCAAGTTCATTCATGTGATATCAGTGGAATCGTTTCGAATTCTTAAGTATGTTGTAGCCCTTACTAATGCAATGTAAATCCCTAATGGGCACGATCTCTTAACTGCATATATTTATTCAGAAATCCTGAAAGTCCTTAATGCCCTGTTTTTCGTGTGAACTTCAACATTTTTCTTCATACTCAAAATCCAGATCTTGTTGTTTAAGATTTTTAGTGTTATTAAAGCTTTGGGGGGTTTTTCTTTTTCCAGATGGCGGAAATACGCCTGCGGAATACGGTTCGTTCCTATAAGAACTCTTGATTGGCACGGTTAGAACTACAACATACCAAAAATTCAGAATTATTCCGCTAAAATCAAATAAATAGAACATGGGGGGGGGGGGGTTAGCACCCCCGGAAGGAGAACACACGCAATATGGAGGGGTCGTGCCTATTGGGACTCTTGTTTGGCACAATATACTAAAAATTCAGAATGATTCCGCAGAAATTGAATAAATAGACTTTGGGGGGAAAGTGCCCCCTGGAGGAAAAAATACGCATTTAGGGGGGGGTTGTGTCCATTGGGACTCTTGTTTGGCATGATTAGGACTAAAACATACTAAAAATTCAAAATGATTCCGCAGAAATCGAATAAATAGACTTTAGGGGAAAGTGCCCCCTGGAGGACAAAATACGCATTTGGGGGGGTCGTGCCCATTGGGACTTTTGATCAGTACGGTTAGGGCTACAACATATCAAAAATTCAGACCAATCCGCTGAAACACAATTTTCAAACAATTAGTGCGGGGTCCTTTGGTACTGATACCTAACAAAATTGTAACACAGTATACCTTGTAACACAGTTTTCGATTCAGCGCAGAAAAACGTAGATGAGACTTTTGAAACAACATCCCCGTTTTATTTTGGTAAAAGACGTTCCACACCCTTTACACTGAAACACTCAAGACTGTTCCTCGAATAAATCTGACCTCTATATTATAGTAAAATTCAATCCCTAGTAAAATTGGAAAATAAGATTATACAAAATTGTTAATTTTAATATAAAATATAAATAAATTAAATTGTTAAATTAAATTGACATTATTGCATACCATACGTGGTAGAATGTATTGGTATTTTATACTTTTATAACACCTTTGTAAACTACATTCTGGCAATAAATGAATTATGAATTATGAACATTTCCAGTGAACTGATAAAATATAAAAAAAACCGTACTTAATGTGGTATATAAAAATAAAACGAAGCGTGTTTGTGTATTGAACTGCACATGAATTTAACCAAACGGCGTGTCAGCATATAATAGGCAATAAGGCTGCATAATCGCGACGGAATCGCAACAAATCCGCATCAATGGCCCCCCACGCACAATTTGAGCCCCCGGAGGATCGGGAAATTCATCTCACTAATCCACCGGGCGGCTGTGAATAGTAAAAGTGATGGTTCTATTCATTGCCGGAAGCTGGCTAGGGGTGGCGGGCGAGGGTGGCAGGGGGACTGTTGGAAAGCGCTAAAATTTAATAAAGCCCGGCTCGCCGGGACTATGGACAGCCCTCGCGATTAATTACGCACAAGAGGCTAGTAATGATACCTACAAACTCCTCTGTAAATAGGGCCGGGAGGGCATAGTTTGGCGTTTATCTATAATTCATAGATGATTCTGCGTAGCATATTAATGTTTCTGTTTGATACGGGCGGATCATATTAATTGGTGAGGATTATCGCATCATAACAGATATAAATAATTCTCCCTGTACACTTACTCACTTTCCCTATGGGATTTGTAAAGCAGATGCACGTGTGTCATATGAAAATACTGAATTATGAGTTTAGAATTCACAACTGATGATAAAAATTTATCAAAGCATTGTCGCGTGTCTCTATTAGGTTAAGATTTTTAGAGTTACTCTAGATTATAATATTTTTTTTTTTATTTATTTATCATTTAACAAGGTTACATAAAATAGTAGCATTAGATAGCATTATAAAAACCACAGAGGTTTATGCGTTAATGCTATGTGTTTACATCAATTTTAACTTACAAATTATGCCATCTTATAGTACCTATGGCTAGTAAAAACTATAATATATATATATATGTTAAATAAATAGTTAGGTAATGGTTGTTCTAACAATTGTTTAATAGATATGACTTTAATTTGCTTTTAATATTATTTGGCTTTATTTCATCTCGTAGGTCAGTAGGCAATGAATTAATAAGTCGAGGAACCAGGTAACTTAGCGTACGTTTGCCGTAATTATTGTTCGCGCGCAGCGTGCATAGCTGCCGGCGAGCGACGGCCCGTGTGCATACAGGATGTTTTATTACATCCCAATATATACTGTTAAAAAAGTTTTCTTTTAGTATCAGATATTTCACTTGAGTGAATACTGGTAGTATTTTACTTCGTTTGAAAAGTTCTTGATCATTATTTAAAATTTGATGTCTATTATTAATGGTTTTTAATATTTTTAATTGGAGCTTGAATATATCTTTAAGATATGTGTCGTATGTACGCCCATAACTACTTAAGCCATATTGAATGTATGATTCGGCCAGTGAATTGTAAAGCATTAATTTAACTTTATAAGGGATTCTATTTTTTAGGATAGTTATATTAGCCAAAAATTGTCTAAGTTTACTACACACTTTTTCAATATGACTACTCCAGTTAAATTTTTTATCAATAATTAATCCTAGGTAAGTATGGGTATAATAATAAAGATATACGTACCGTACCTACCTACATGAGAAAAATTGTACCTAAGGATCATGACCTTTATTCAAGCTCTTCCAGAAAGAAATTTCCAGATTGGCTGATTATTTATTATACGCCAAGTCATAGCACAACAGGGCCATCAAGTGAAAAGCAACAACCGCGTAACCGTAGGTACTCCGGTCTAAGGTCTCTTCCACTCATACATGGCTTGACGTCATTGTAAAATCGCGGTCGAATAGGCACGGAGCGAAATACGAGCTGGAATCTGAATAACAAGAGGCAAGGTAGTGCTCTAAGTCGAGCGGTGACAGAGGCAAGTACCCGCTAATTGCCACTTCAGCGCCAATTACGAGACGATACGCCTCGCGAGACGAGCAGCATTGCATACGGCGTTGAGCGGGGCGGATGCATCAGCGATCTTTTGTAAGGGAATCGGTAGATATTTAGACAGCGTTGTATATATACCGATACATAGATATGTGTCTGTACTTTTTGAAGTCATCTGGATGTATAATAATAATGTAATATTATATGTATAATTACTGTGTTTAACGAAACATAAAAACATCCATGTGAAATCTTCATGATTTCCAGTATCGTTTTAAAAAATGTGTGAAGTTCGTTAACTTCAAAATGATAAGTTTGTGAACGTTCCAAAGAGAATCCTTTCCTATGAATGAGTTGCCGATATTGAATCTTGATGATTATATCAAGAATGCTAAAATTCTTTATGGGAACTATAACATCATTATCCTGCCCTTTTCCCCAATTTTATTTGGGGTCGGCGCAATGTTGTTTTTTTTTCATCAAAACCTCCCTATCAGCCGTCATTTCTACACTGACCCTGTAACTTTCATATCATCATTCACATAATTCACCCATCTTTTCTTTAGGCGCTTCATGCCATCGTCTCTCATCCGATCATCCGTCTTCTTTGCAGCCCGACATTCTGATTTTTACATTACGATAGGTCTTTAGATGGATTTGTAGATTTTACCCTTCAATTTGAGGAGCATTCTTTCAAACTTATTCTGGTACACTGTAATAAGATAAATTACAGAACTGAAGAACATTGCTTATCAGTTTGTTTTAGGTTTATGATTTTTAAACGAGTTAGTTTTATTGGTTGTCTCCTTCCTTCTCTTTTTGTATCTTTTCGCCACTTACTGTTTCAGACGTAGTTTTGTCTTTCTGTGGCAGATAACCAATGTAACAAGGATTTGATAGCGGTACCGATCCGCTATTCTCTCTCACCGTGCCCCATCCCTGACACTGAAGTGTGACGCGGTTTCGCTGGCGACGAATGGAGAGCGAGCGAATGTGAAACGGTCGGAACACTCAACCGAGCGCGGATTACGAATCGTGCAGCGCTCTTGACGCAAACGAGTGTAGCTAACAAAAGATGTCGTTACCTACGCCGAGTGCACCTACCCCCGCTAGCGCCACTCGACTGAGTACCACGTTGTATACGTACTACACTATGCATCTTATGTAATTTGTTTTACATACATTGTTGATGCATAAGTTTAGTGTCTACATACTAATAAACCGACCGTTGAGGAAAAAAGTTTACACTTTACGGGCTTTCCGGGCCCTCTGACCGCAGCCTAAGGTCTTTAGATACCTCATATTCGATCTGTCTGGATGCTAAGGGAACAAATTATTCAATTGTTACTTTGATAGTATTTCAAATTACTGTTTGATCTAATGTTTAGGCATTATTGTAGAAGTTTGATAAAAGCAAATAAATTAAAGATCTACGTAATATGAAAATTATTTCCTTTCACCGTAGCACTTGATGTATAAACAGATACTATATGGATTATATATTATACTTTTGGATATCCTTAGCGGAGAAGCAGCCAACCCAATCTTTTGAGCAAGATGTAGGTTTTATAGAATTAAAGCATTAATTAGGAAAGAATCAGGCCTTAGTTAGAAGCGTGGCTTTACATCTGATAACGTTTTAACAAGGAAAGTGTATTTGTGAAAGTAAATGCTTGTGAGTCTTGGTTCTGTTTCTAACTTTCTATTTTAGGGTTTTAAGTTCAGAGCCCACATAATTATAATATGAAACCGAAAAACAATTTCAGCTCTATCGAAGGTTATTAACGCAATATTATATGTGGTAGGTACACTTGAATTTATTAGACCATACCCAAAACTTAACCGATAACCACATTCTTCAGAGCCTAGTATCAACTTCTATTCTATCACTCAACATCAGATCTACTATGCCAATCTATATTACAAGGATTATAAAACTGTGATGAAACATACAAGTTTATGCATAATAATGGTAGTTCTTGGACTTATAACTTTTTTTGGTCATTGTAAATCTTTGAACGATTCTGCAAGTGCCGTTGCACTGAACTCAAAATTGCCTAGATTTGAACCGAAACTGGGGGAACGAACAAATATTATTACTTAACATATACGTTGGTGGGATTCGTAGCTATCACAATAAATAAATATGTTTCTGATTTATACAACTAGAATGTAAAAATGATTTTTACACGAAATTTTTACATGAAATTTGTAACGGCTAGTAAAATGCTTAGTTCACTTTGTTTAACGTGTGTGTGCAATAGTGCCATAAGAAATTACCTACTGAAAGTTTTTCTAAGTGAAGTCGAATTATTTAATAATGACAAAAACAATAACGGTCTTTAGACCTGTATATTTCATACTTATATTTGTCGTACCACAAACGTATATCAAATATAATAATGCAAGAAGATCATCACCGAGAGTCATGCAATGAAAGGACTGAAAGGAGGTACGCTTGGCTGGCAATTATTCGCTTTTTAATTAGAGAAACAGACCACATACATCTATTACACGGTTTCCGCTCTGCTCATTAAGTAAACAGCTAAGCTAACGACGACGCGGAGGGAAAAATAAAATCATAAAGGACGACGTTCGCCGCCAAGTGCCTACTCTAGAAAGTCGAAGTGAATTGTGCGTACTCCTACGTGCCTTATACTTTCAGCATTATGTGCATAGAAATAGGGTTTCCTATCTTGCCAAAGGAAGCACATAGGGTGCACATGCTCGTTTGCTTCGCTATCACTTTGTGTTCGCCCTACACCACTCTCTCTGCGATATATTTTAATACTTGATGGATGCAGTACAGGGGTGAGTACTTTATTTTTTACATTATTACTGACGCATTCGCGACGTCTACAGTCTGTCATAGTCCCTTTGTCTTCTTTATTAATGAGAAATGAAGTCTTATTACATTCGAAGCCGTATTCATTAATTACAGGTTTTACAAATAAAACCTAGTTATCTTTTTTATCTTCCGAAAGTGTACACATCCACTCACTACATTACAGATCAACTTTCACCCAATGGAAGAAACACACATACTTATAAAATCCATACGTAGCATAATCTATTAAGGGAACATCGTTAGTTTATTACTTCATACGAAAGTTGTATAAGTGATAGCGTTATTTGGAAAGCGTCGAGGAAATTATAATTATAATACAAAACAATATAATTAAACCAGAAGAAATTGCACCTAATGGTAAAAAATTCAGCCCAATCTTACGTTGTTTCGTTGTTTGTTGTTTTATGTTCCTTACGGTCGTTTTTAATAATCTATCACAATAAAATATTGACAAACACTGACTTTTTCACAATTGATAGGCAATTGACTTCAGGATATTGTAACTGTGTCTTCGTTACCAATACCAATTGTTATGCAACTGCGTCGAAATATTGCCGTACCCACAATATACTGGGAGAACCAATAACCAGTAAATAGATTTGTTGTGTTGTATACATCCAAATGTAGGTATCTATACAGTTGTGGTGTGCGGTAGGCCAACGGGATCAGGGACAGGGCCGCTATCGATTGCCATCGGACCCTCTTACCGACGATGTCCATGAGGTACAACGCATATCGACACAGATTGAGATGACTGAGTTTATTATCCGAAAATCTATTCTATACTATTAACATTAGATAACTTTTGCATCGGAATATTAGCAACGCATCTGAAACCGACTTTAAACACGAATATGATCCTGTGTGTGATAAAACAAAGCTCATACTAGAAGAGTGGCTTCTGTAGGTCTTTCAGCTAGTTTTGCATTGGCTGTTAAACGAGAATTTACTTTAATGCGAAAAAAATCTAATATCACAACGACGGCCTTAGTAACCGTTGGTCCTTAATCGTCAAGGGGACGAATTAATTTCAGCAATTGATGGAGGGCTCTGGGGCTGCGACTCCGGAGTGAGCTCCAAACGGAATTCAATTATTGATACCTCCGACAGAGCCGGCGCAAACGATTTGCGTATATACTCGAACGAACTTTGTAACTTTATATTACTTACCCAGTTGTTTGTCTCTTGGTAGTACTTACTTTATATTAGGCTCAGAGTCGGGCAACTAAAAGGAATTTTAAATATCAAATACAAATAAAATGTCGAATACGCTTACAAATTATGTCCTTACAAAATATATCCTTATACATGATGCTTTTGCTGTGATCAAAGATAGATGATTTTAGTTTTGTTTTCATCGGATCTAAGAAACCTTAAAAATAAAGTTGTAACTGTTTTGCTTTCAACCCAATAGATCTACCGCGTATTGGATTATTTAAATGAGATAGGTAATACATATCAAGGTGTCATATATGCATATCAATACAGATAATAAAACGCTTGCACATACTAACGCTCTACATTCGTAGAGCGTCCCTGTGTAGGACATGGACATCATCGAACCATTGAAACACCATAGAAGTCAAGATTGGATAGTATTAAATGTGATGAATATAAATATTATTTCTGTCAATTTTTTGTGGATAAAGACGCTTTTTAATATTAATACATTTACGTTATTTGTAATTCATTCATCGAATTATAATAATTAAGTTTATTGACTACACTTTTTAGGACATGCGTTCTTAGTCTTTGTAGGTATCTTTGATATTGTTTATTGCTAAGGTTTAGACGTTTTATTCTAAAAAGTTAAATCAAACCACCAAAAAGGTGACTCTCAAACAATCTATTAACCGCAAAAAGAGCAGGATAAGTTTTAAAACATGCTTAAAACTCATTATTCACCCGCCATAATATCACTTTCGGTATCGTGTTGCATATCCATTTCACATACGAGCTATTGCGTCGCACAATCGCAACATGGGATGGTGTTACCCACACCCCTGTGTCAGCTACATACACCCTTACAAAGTTATCCGTTCCCTCGGTCAACAAATCGACATGCTATAATAGGTCTTACGTGGTAGAGTTAGAGTCGACGTATTCTCAAAGGTAGTTCCATACGTGAATCCATACGGTGGCAAATGTGTACATAGAGGGCGCGCCCCTCACTGTCACAGAACAAACATGGCGGCGGCTAACGAGGTTTTTGCGAGCGGCTCTCGTGAACGATTTCGCGCCTAATTTGGACGTTGTACGTGGAGAGTGCATCGTGTTTTATTTTATTCACGTGTACGAGCGCGAGGTAATTTTGTACAGTTAATTTCATAGGTGCAGTAGTTATAATATATGAATATTATTTATTTATTTATTTAATCTTTTTTGCAAGACTTAATACATATTTTTACAAAGGGCGGACTTAATGCCTTGAGGCATTCTCTACCAGTCAACCCAGGGTGATGGTGAGAAATTGCGGTAGGTGGCAATACTGAACTGTCATTGGGGGATAACCAGATACATATAAGGATTTTAAAATTTCTTATAATAATTAAATACATTACAAATAAATAGGTACCATATACCTACATCGTATGATAATACTATAATAATATACATATCATATACAATACATATTATAGTATTATAATAAATACATATACATAATAAGTATACATACACTCAGATACTTTATGTGTTTAATGATATGTTGTTATTATAATTATTAAAAGATAAAACAGAAATAAGTTGAATCCAAAAAAAATTTTTTTTTTTAAACGCTTTATTTCAATTTTTTTTTTTGATTTTCGTGTATTGTCATCGGAAATACACATGTCTGCCAAATTTCATCAATTTTCATTAAAGGGAAGTCATTCAAATTAACGTTACAAGATTTGATCCTTTGATGCTCCGAAGTGAAGCTAAATATAAAAGCGATTAATAACCTTATTGCCGTGTAAATAGAGTAGCATTTTGATCATAATATTGAAGATTTGATGCGTTGATGCTCCGAAGTGAAAGTAAATAAAAGCGTTTAAAAAAGGGCTTTTAAAATTACACAGAAGCCTTCAGAAAATGCTTACGAACGAGTCTCTTACGTCTCTTCGTCGTATATCTGACTAGTATTACGAAACAACGATTATTGTAGCGGCCGGATTTCTCAGCTATTCTACGTGGATGTATTTGGGTAACCTAATGTTATCTATAAATTTTAACGTCCAGACTTTTCACTTTTATCCAGTTGTGCCCAAATTCGTGTTATTTAAATGAGCATTTAAAAAGGTCATGTATTAAAAAAGGTTCAAACTTTAAGTGTACAATTAAATGTTTTTTGAGAAAACGCCACTTTTTTAAATACTAGTAAACCCTGTTTTTCCTTAGTGGTAAGGTGGTAACTCAAGTAGGCTTAATTCACCTGCATTCAAATCTTGTTAATAGTTTCGGAGATTTTAAATTAAGCGTATTTTATTCATTGAAAAAATATTCTACGTCGCATTGGATTTCAACTATCTAAGAAGATAAAGAAGAATATCTTCTTATAAAATTTTCACTGTAAAGTTTATTCGACAAAGGAAAAAAATGATATTTTTCGAGACAATCGCCAAGAACAGTTATTTACCCCCTTTAACTCCCTAAAAGCAACCCACGTCCGAAATCAAGCCTACTTTTCAGGGTACCTTAGATTCGGTACATCAAAATACCTTAATTTACAAAAATTTTGCTAGTTCCTAATTATTTTGGAGATAGTGCCCTTTTCTTTCTTACTTCCTAGGCTATCGGCGACATTAGATAGACTATAGACTGGAAAGAAGCTGGAAAGGCGGTAACAATATACGGAAAGTTTCAAGTTTCAGTTAGTAACGAATCTTGATTCAGCATTTTAAAAGATGAACTAAAATGAATGTAATACTTCAAGCAGTGACTATTTAAGGCGTCAGACATCTCTTTTTAAGGCGTTCGAAAACTGTTCAATACAATATTCAGATTCTATAGAGCACATATTTTAACACAGTGTTTCCCAACCTTTTTTAGGCCATAACCCATCTTAACATTTCTAAAATTTTTATGCCCCCTATACATAATTTTGTCACCGATATCTAGCATTGCATTTAAATAACGAAAAGCGAAAGGGTTAAAGTCGTGTCGAGTCACACACTGTTTTAACACGTCTTATTACGTTATACAGCCGCCACGTGCCGCTATCCTTAGAAGCGCTATTTTTGGCTTTACCCATTTTGCCAATCACTTCCGATTTTAGGGGTTTGTATAAAGATCCTATGATCAAGTCATTACCTATTGGAAAAGGTGGAGAAAGATGGAGTGTATTCTGCATCTTTTTGTCACTTTGTGTTTGTTTTATTACCCGACTGCGCTAGAAGGAGAGTTACGTTTTTCGAGTGTATGTATGTATTTTTTTATGCAGTCGGGTTTTGTTTTTCTTTTAATTTTATTTTTTATTTTTGAACTCTAAATTAAAAAACAATTCAAAAACCGGTCAAGCCACGCATAATGTAGAGTTCCGTTGGTCATCGACTATTTCTCATCTAAGCTAGCCCTGATAGTTTCCTTTTGAATTCATCATATTTACAAGTTTTAAAAAAAATTCACGGCGGTAGTATACCGCCGTGAATTTTTTTTAAAACTTCCATTTATATATTCTGTGATTTTGCTGGCAGTGAGTGTACACTTGGCTCTAACAAAAATTTCACAGAATATTTCGCAAACTGATCTCGAAAAGATAAATGGTCTTGCTTTGGACGGATGGACGGACTTGACAAAACTTTTTCCGTTCCGTTTTGACTATGGAACTTTATGGACTATGGAATTAGACTACGTTAGCGGTCAAATTTTAGGCGATGTCCACTTAAATCCATTACAAAAGGATACATAAATGGATCCTTTTCCACTTTTATGTCCACTTGAATTTGGCCAGTTTTGGCCGAAACCAAAACTAAGGCCAAAATTAAATTTTTTGGCCGAAACTGGCCGAAACCGAAGCCAAAAGTTCGGTCGGTCTCTACTAAATAGCGCACCTTTCGGCAGTTGAGGCTGAGAGCGGGCAACTGCCGCGAGCAGTCCTGGATTCACAGCCGCCTAGCTTTATTTGTCTGTTCGCCGTCGTATTGTAACAAAATAAATATACATTCTGCCTCTGATCGCCTTAGAAACTCCGGGCCGTGAAACCAACTGTGTTCCGCATTGAAGTTAGTCATAGTCTGATGCTATTCCAGCTAAAATTTGTCACAAGTACAAAACTACGAGTATTACCTAGTTGACTACTGTAATACACTGACATTCAATTAGATGTGCAGTCTATGAATGTTTTCTTAATAACTTAATAAATAACTGACTTCTAACTTCTAATGAAGAAACATGGTGGTGCTCGTTTTGCAACTACACTCACTTTTTCTTACTTCTGATTGAGCTCCACGTTAGTGTACCTCGTTAGTATAACATTAAAGATAGACACAATTCTGTTCATTACCAGCGCTTCGGAATTAAAATTATTTATTTAAAATTTATGTCACCTTATAAAAAAGGATGAACAAAGGGCAAACTTAATGCCTAATGGCATTGTCCACCAGTCAACCCTGGGTGGATGTGGAAAGAACTGATGTAATGTGATGATTATTGTAATAATTATATTTTTAACTCCGAAGCGCTATTAGAAAAACAAAGACACCTGTACAAAAAATATTATTCGGCATTGTTACTACGCCCTATCTTTCTTATCTCGTTTAACTTGAGCTAAACAAATTTTAATAGCGAACAACAACTCATAAAAACGGAAGAAGCTGTCGAGATTCTGCACGCCATTTTAAAATGAGCTTAAGATTCTAAGCGTGTACATTTCAAAAGGCACAAACTGGGTTTAAATTTGAACATCGGGTAGTTCATAAAAATTTGGTAGCACGAGTAATATCGACAAAGAGGTTCGTTAAAAAGAGCATTTGGCTCTAACAAAACGTTATTAAATCTCATTTCAACAGGATAAAGATGTTTTGAATTGCGCCTATTGTGTTGCTTCGTGAACTGTTGGGTACTTCGACGTCCATTCATTGAGCAATGAGCGCCCAATTTATATAGCGCTGATACGCAAAATACGAAATTTAAATAGACGAAAATTGGAAGTCCAAATATTTTTTCATTTTATTATAATTTTAGGAATACACGCTACTTGCTAAAGTGCACGTATAAAAAGTTCACACTGAAATTGCTGAAAACTATCATTATTTCACTATCACCCCCAATTACATTAATTGTTTTTGTAATCAAATGACAAACAAGTGATTTCTCTATTTTGTGTCATCAACTCATCTAATGATTACACCCGACTGCCAAGGAAGTGTTATGTTTTTTATTAATTGAAACCGTTCAAAAATATGTATAGGAATAAGATAAACTTTAGTTTCTTAGACAAATCTTTTAAACCTAGACTTGCTTCCGTAGTATCACTAGAAACAATCAGTCCTGTTAAACTGCTCAGCTGATCACATTCAAACCCATATTCACTGGACAAATAAGCTACACTATCTAAAATCTACAAACATTTTGCGGCATTTATGTATTTATTGCATAAAGGGACACAATACAAACAGTGTCTCACTGAATTCACTGCAATGCGAATGGTTTTCAAACGATTAGCCTCGGGCGGTGATACTGCAGAATGGGATGAAAATGTCAAAATACAATCTCTGGTGACAATCTAAACTGCCACAAACATAAACACGCAAATGGAATCATGAATTTCGACTCTGGTTCAACGTAATAACGATTAGATTCATTTCAGAGTTAAGTTGGTAGAGTAAAACGCATATCGAAATCACAATAGGATTTGTCTAAACGACACTAGAACTTGTTCGTAAGTTTTTTTACCCAAATCGAGTTTAATCGACGTGATTGTAGTCCAACAATGGAGACTAGGCTCTGAATGGCTCTTGTGACATTAAGTATTGTCACAATGAAAACAGGAGGATATTTTGCTGTTTCGTGTTTGAGCTCCTGTAGAACAACGAAACCAATGGAATACACGTTTTTCGACCACGAGATAATAATCATTAATGGTTTAAGAGAACAGATATCATTATTTACGTTAGAAATCAAAGTAATAACTACCTACTATATCATAAAAAATATAATTGCCAATAACCATGATTTTCTTTTAATTGCATAGCCGACGCAAGAGGAAATAACACACTTTTGTTTTGATTGTGATTTGTTATACCACAGACGACAGCCTAGACTTTTTCCATTTTGTTGATTCTTTGTTACATTTATGCACTCTGTGATACGACATTATGCCGGCGAAAAAACGCATAATGCACGTCTAGGCTTATAGACACTCGTTGCTTTTGAACCTATGAAAATATCGAGACTAAAAAATTCACAATCGCATAAAAACTTTCTCGCCTAAAGCAGCTCGATTTCGAAAAAAAGTTTTACTCTTATTCTTAATTTAATGTATCCATACCCGCAAATAATTGGCCTGCTTCCACTTGCCTCAGGGGATTTTCGGATTAAAGTATATTACGATTACAAAATGGAACTATTTCTCATATTGTTCTTTGGCGTTCCAATATCTGTATTCGTCCTTTGTTAAATGTTTTTTTCGTCCAATCCTTTTTTGGGGCAATTTTTATTTTTAAAACATCAATGATTCTTTAGCTGTTGGCCTTTGTTAAACGATTTCTGAAATGTTTGTATCTGACATGCCTACTGACTGTAGTCTTTATACGCATAAAAAGGTACACCGTTCTTAACAATATTTATAACAATGTTAAATTGGGAATAGAACATAACGTCATTTTATTTACAACAACAACAAAACTCTTTATTGTACATCAACAAACAGGTGCAACTTAAGTTTACAGATAAAATGATAGTACAACAGGCGGCCTTATCGCTAAAGAAGCGATTTCTTACAGGCAACCTTAGGGAAGAGGACAAATTAATAAAGAGACAAAGTAGTGGTTTACGTGTGCTTAATGAATGAGTACAGATATAAAACGGAACAGAATTATTACTTAATAAGTTACTTACGTTAGTTTAGTTTAGTTAAGTACTTTATTTAATAAGTTTTTAAAAACTAGATCACAACTTTATTATCTTTCAACTAAAAATTCAACCTACCAGAATGCAGGAATGTTTAATATTCATGCTAATATTGATGCATTTTAAAATCATTAGGTTAAGTTACGCCGAAATCTAAGCGAAATTCTCATGAAATCCTGAACGACATGAATATCATTATGGACGGATCCCTTTCGAAAGTATGTATCTACCTATTGTATGTATTATACAATTTATACATTAGATAATAAACAGCATTTATACATAAACCGAAACATGCTTCATATTAGTATAATTAATTATATACATAATCATATCTACCGCTCGTATAATACGAACCACTCCCTCAACTCTAAGGACAGCTCTCACGAAGCTCTACATCCTACGTTGAGTGACGTAAAGAGTCCTACAAATCAATTTCCTGCCAAGCCTACTTACCTTACCACTTGAGTGATGTAATGTCGTATTGTGCTTAGTCTTATGTATGTGTGACTTATATTTACGGCACACAATATATAATACTAATTCTACCTGCTATAGTAATAACTGGTTTTATAGCTCTACGACTTTCTTTATCTGAACAGACTTTTGGACACTATACTAAGAAAGTATGCCTTATGCTGTGCTACGTTACGATTATACTTATAGGAGGTTTAGGAACCTATTTCTGATTCTACTGAATATACATTATTTGCTCAAACAAGCGGAACCAGCCCATCACACCATATATTTAACGTCACTGAAGCTGACATTCAACAAAGCGGCAGGGCTTGTAGCACATGGGACTAGCACAAACAACATAAGCGAGCGCTTGTCCTCCTAAATAAATAACCTATTCAATACAAACATTTCACATGAGACTTCAAAGACATGCGAGCTTGACACTAAGCACTGCCCGCGTCACATTCCCCTCTTGTTCCTTTTGTAATATCGTAATTCACACCCCAAGCGATTTCATGGCACAAACAAACTTACATTTTAATCCATAACAACATAGAGTTCTAAATAATATATTGCTGAATTTGTTATCGTGGTTCTATACAAATGTTAATTCGTTTGCAACGGCCATTGAAATATCTGCTTTAACACATCTTGCGTAGAGTAGATTTCTACGTGTAGACTATCCTTATTTATTAGGGGTGTGTTGTTAAAAGCAGTATGTTCGCCGTAGGACTGACGGTCTCTTTGTAATTAATACATAGAACAGCGTCATTGACATGGCGGATTGTCAACAGCGAGACAACAAAGGTTTTTGTCAAGGGGGACAACAATGAATTAATTAAGCGCCAACGGGTTTTGATTTCAATATTTTTTGCATAAGAAATAGGAAATATAACATAACACAGATAAGAACAAAAATTAAATGGCAACAGTCAAACATTTGAATACAGAAATAAATTGTTCGACAAACAGTCATTCTCATAATATCTTAGTTATGTGAAAGTTTGTGAGTGAGGATGTTTGGATGTATGTTATTCTTTTACACAAAAACTGCTGAACGGAGGGATTGCCCAGAAACGCCCTCAGTCCAAAACATCATCATCCTGCCCAATTCCCAGTTTTATTTGCCCTCAGTCCAAAACATTGTATTTATCACAGAATCTCTACTAATTATTAGATGTTCTGTGGTATTTATATTACGCTGAAAGACCGAAAACGCTCATTGCTGTTTTTATTTAAGAGAAAAAAGGAACGCAACATTTAACAGATATTTCACAACGCGCTGTGAGCGGTTTTTTGAGCCTGTAGATGTGACCCTAAAAATATTTTCTTAAGAATTCATTCAACCACTTTGTTAACGTAATAAATATGAATATTGTATATCCATGACAAATTACAGCTTTATAGGGTTTAGCCCTATCTCTGCGTTATGCAGACGGACAGATGGACGTACAGTAATGATGAAACTATAAGGTTTCGTTTAATAATAATAATATTTGCAAGAACATAGTGTCATACAGGTGGTTAACATTTTATAGATTCCTTATGCTTTGCCTCCACAGGCGTGCAAAAAAAGTCATAAACTATTATATTTACATATTTTTTAAACAATTAACAATATTATTCTATTACTATTAAATTAATTATAAATTCTATTGTCCTATGATTTAGCCGAATAAATTGTGAATATAATGATGAAATGTCAGCTATTATAGATTATTACATTATTATGATAAATATAGATATAATGTCAAAAACTTTCATAATGTCACAAATTAATGAAGTTTACTCTTTTCTAATGTCGAAATATTATTTTAGGCTATAAAATTGGCGGTCCATAATCCAATTAAATAATTTCCTCTTCAATAATATATCAGGTAGATCTTTAAAGCTATTTGGGAGCTTATTATAGATTGCTATGGCATAATATTTTCAGCTTTTCGTTCTTTTCACCTTTTTTAAACGGCACGGAGGTATCCTTAGTTTTAGCTTATTTACAGTACGTTGGGCTCTTTGTGATGGACTCACTATGTCGAAGTAGTCCGCATGTTCTCTAACGAGGATACAAGCTGCTCTTATAAACATGCAAGGAAGTGGGAGAACTTGCAGAAGCTTAAATAGTGGACGACAGCTATCAAAGGGATATGCACCGCAAAACGCTCTAATAGCCTTCTTTTGTATTTCAAAAATTCTTATGGCATCGACCGAGTTTACCCACATGACAAGACCGTATGACAACACAGAGGAGACGTGCCCATGATATGCTGTCAGTACGGCCTCCCGAGATACTGTTAAGCTTAGTCTTCTGAGGGCATAAATAAATCCTGCCAGTCTGTCACAGACTGCTGACACATGCATTTTCCAGTTAAGAGTGGCGTCTACCACACGTCTATACCCAAATATTTACAAGAGTTTACTATTTCTATTTTATGTTCGCCAAATATTATATTAGTCAAAGAATTTTGTGGTTTCACTCCGTCAAATTATATTATTTTAGTATTAGTCATATTTATCTCAAGGTTATTAGCTTTTAGAAACCCAGCACCTCTTGTAAAGTTTGCTGTATTTCTGCCTCCAAAGTCTGTACACTGTCAAATTGAATTAGTATCGTTGTATCATCCGCATAGAGAATTGAATGGTGATTCGTAATATAAGGAAGGTCGTTATTAATATATAAAACAAATAGAAATGGTCTTAATATACTGCCTTGTGGCACTCCGTATCTATTGTATTTTTCTGCGGATTAGAACGCGATTTTGTCCTTTTGTACCAATTTTGTTACTTCCGTGTATTGCTTTCTATTAAAAAGGTAGCCATTGAAGTGGTTCTCCACGGTTTGACTACGAAAATCTAAGTGACACTTTTTTAGCAATTTAAAATTTTCGAATGTTGTAAATTTAAAACGAGTGACTTTCTTCCATTATTTTGCTATTCATAAGTTTTTGATGGCGGCCTTCTCGCCAGTCAGCAACACTTGCAATACTCCTCATTTAAATATCGTCTTTTTACCTCATCTCTCCTCACCTCTGCTCATCTCATTTCATCTCATCACTTATAGCTACTGTTGTATTAGGAAACAATATGGCACTAGGTGTACAAGTTTGCTCGTATTCACGAGGTTTACCCTCTCATCCGAACTAGAGTATCTTCACAGTTTTCACTACGTAATTACGCATTACGATCTACCGTAATCGCGATTCGCGATGTCCACGTAGCATCTTGTATTTGTTGTGTCATTGGGAAAGTATCCAATATTTTCATTTGTGTATGAGAAAATTAGCTCTTTAGTTTAGGGGTGTCTGGCAAGGGGTTGCTACTGGACTAAGTGTCTGGCAATGGATAACGTCATTTCGAACATTTACTTCAAAGAAAATATTAAATATCTACTGGGCAAGTGCGTGTAAGCCTTTGGTTTCGAAGTAGTATGTTTATCGACTATTACTCGTTAACTATTTGTGTTAACATAGCCATGATAGTTTTCCTTGTAAATTCATCATATAAACTACTTTAGTTAATTTTTTCACTAGTCCTACTCGTTGGAGTTTTTATTTAGCTGGCAGGAGGAGAGATATACTTTGATTCCGACGAATTCCGTGATTGAGACGAGATTTTATTAAAAAAACAAGTGAACGATTTTTTTCCCAAAAAGAAATTAAAAATAATTTAATTTAAAATACTAGCGGCCAAATTTTGATAGGCAACCTGGTAATTATATATTCTCCTAATTATAAATATGCATAAAAATTTGGTTTTTAGCAAAAAAACAGATGAGTGCACTAATTTGCGGTGGGATCTTAGGCTAGACGAATTCGAGGCACTATTTTTATACATCTTTATTACCTGTTACCTGCATATTTAAAATTATTATACTATTAATAAGAGGATAGTTCAAATTTTTTGTTTGTTTGTACTTAATAATAAACTCGAAACAGCTACTGGACCGATTTTTAAAATTCTTTCACTAATAGAAAACGACATTATTCCTGAGTGACATAGGCTATATTTGATTGTGATTTCCTAATAATATTTTACTACATCACAAGTAAAAGTGTTTGACGCTCAGCTAAGTCGGTACGGGTCAGCTAGTTTGTTACAACTCCTTGAGTAAAACTATTCAGTGAATAAATATCCACCAAGAAAAATAAATTACTAGTGACGAAATAAAATAACGGATAAATTTATTCACTGAATAGTTTTACTCAAGGGGTCCATGATTTTAAACAGCCAGTTCACCCCAACACTTCACACTTTTCTGCCTCATTGTACCCCTAGGATACTGATGTTACCAAGTAATACCAAATCTTTGGAGTAGATGGCAGCACATTGTTAATGAAACTTAGGTTACCTACAACGACAAGTGGTTCGTAGTTCCAAACATAGATGGCGCTGCAGTAATATTATTCTTCAACAGTTAAAAATTAAAAACAGGCATTTTCCAGAGGGCAATTATTATGCAATGATTACCTACATTTCAAGATTATTAGTGGTCTATTAATTTACTACGTTTTGCCCGTGGCTTCGTCCGCAGTAGTGGTTTCGAATCAAAATTTTTAATTAATTAATTAAGATTTATAATGCACGTGGCTACGCGCGCGTGTATATCGATTTTTTACAAATTCCGCGAGAACCCTGAACTTTTCCAGGATAAAAAGTAGTATATGTGTTAATCCAGGGTATAGGATATCCCTATTGGAAATTTCAGCCAAATCGGATAAGTAGGTGTAGCGTGATTGAGGAACAAACATACAAACATCTTCACAAACTTTCACATTCATAATAATAATAATAGGACTGCTATAGTATGTTGCAATTCCAATACAGAATTAGTAGAATACCAAGAAAATATCATGCACAAATACATTCATAAATCACCAATCAGTATACATTCCTACAAACTGTCTTTCCGCATTCATATTTACGAGCTATTGGAGGCAAATTTAAAAAACATAAAAACTATACTAATTCAGAAGACAGAACCAGTCACGAACCCCGAATGCCAAACGCGGCAAACGCCCATCATATTAATAGATTGACGTGCTCAAAACTGTAAAATTACCATTTCGAATATGACTGACGAAAACGGTTTTTTTAAATATGGATACGTTCAGAATCCATTAGGGGCGTAAGACACAGCGCACGAAACATGAACGTCCCCGATTGTAAACATAATATTAATGAGTCGTAAACAACCGAAAAATAAAGGAGAACGAAACAGCAAACGAAATATGCATTTCTATTTTATACGAATATTATCTTTGATATTGGAAATTTGCGGAAAAATCCTACGTATTTGGTTTTTGATTATTACTTGAATAGGATTGGGCTCACTTCGTTTCTTCGAAACAGTTCCTTTATACTCCTAAGACTCCGAAGTGTCATCTAAAGTTCGATGGTTCAATGGGTACCTACTGTTCGATAACTTTAACCACTAGCGGTCAACCAAACATTTCAGTTGAAGTCAAACGATTAATGTTGCCGTATTCAAGAATGAAGACTCACTAAAATTGTATTACGTTTCAGCATCCCAGACTACATCACAACTTATTGGTCGTAGTCATGCGCATTAACGTATAATAAGTAAAATGAAATCACAATAAACGACAATGAGAGATGAGAGCTACAAGTCTAAAAAGTCACTTAATACTTAGGTAAGGTACTTAAATCGCTCCTTTAGTATAGAATTTGTACTGTGATTCTGTACCAAAGAGCGATTTAAGAAACCTTTAAGTGCCTCTGCCATGAGTGCGGTAGTAAATGTAATGTTATGTAAACAAATTTCAGTCACTTATTCGATAGCATATCCTATGACGTGCTTTGTGTGGCCAATTATTGTCACTTCGGAGTATTTGTTCGAGAACATCGAAAATTTCATTTCAAAGTTGGAAAGTTAAAAAGTTTTCTCCCACGCGACCATGAGGTTGCGGTATATTTATGGGGGAGTCGATGGAACGTTTAAAACGAATTCAAATGTTGTTTCAATTCATCGAATCAGCATTTTAATGTACTAGATAGTGTCAGCTGAATTTATTTAAAGGCCTGCAAATATCTCAACCAAGTAGACTTTAATAGAAAAGGGTTGAAAAGATTAGATATAAAACTTTTTTGATTTGTGCCAAATTGGCAAAAATTTAGATTTTTAAGCTGGAGTATATTATTTTTTGGTAATTGCAGAGGAATGGGGCTGAAATCTGGCCTATAGAGGAAGGTTATTTTCGAGAGGATTAAAAATCTCAAGAAGACATTTCATCATTGTCCTCCTTGGTACCCCAACCAAGCTTATACTTAGTAAGCACGTTAAATATTTACTTATTAAATAAATTTTACTTGAAATCGATGTTGCAGCTAATTCTGCAAGTTTAGTTTTAGGATACATGAGATCTTCGGGTTACCCGCACTTATCGGGATGTAACTATTGGAGACGACTGAGTTCTGTTTCACCCTGTTCTGTGGTAGTACTCTGACTTACTATCTGATTAGCTACCTCTATTTTAGATTCAACAATGTTGCACTTACATTACAGCATGGGAGAGCTGATCAATAACAACAATGCGTCAGAGGTAATTCCTATGGTATCTTTCTCTTCCTACCCCTGAATTAACAAGTAGGTAATTCACTTTATACTGTCGGTAACAACAGCAACCCAGTTTTTCATAACTGTCCTCATTGTTGAGTACATTCTAAATTATTTAAAACTTGTGTTTATCTTAATGTTTGTTTTAATGCTCGAGTATATGGCACAGGCATCACCAATGCATAGCCGGCCAATAAAGAAAACAGAAAAAATTAAGAGAGATCAACACAAAATTAACTAATTAGTAATTATGTACACAAGCTTCCTGTAAACGTATATTTCAGGGATAGAATTAGGTCTGGGTTAGGTGGTAGTGGGTGGCATGGACATACAAAATCGAAGTATCATAACCACCAAAAGAAAAATAACTGTCACATACATAGTATCTACTTCCATTGGGAAGGGAACAATATATTATTTAGCAGGGGAGGGGAGGAGAGGTTTACCAACCGATACTACAGGGCCGTCAGTGATTGCCGATTTAGCTAGGTTAGAAATTTCCAATAAAACCGGCCAAATGCGTGTCGGGCCAATCACAGTATTCTATTGTTCCACAGTTTATCGAGTGTCACGTGAATTTTTTCACATGTCCAACATCTACTATGTAGCTGGAAAGATCCCCCCACTCTAAAATGTAACTGAACACCTAAATCCAAAATAGTCTTTATAATCGTAAATTTTTTTTAGGCCCATATTATTTTTCAACAATACACCCTATGAGGTAGACGAGAAAAAAACATTTTTTAAAGATTTTATTGTACAACTTACAATTACAGGTTTCTACCCGTAACAGGTTTCTGTGCTGCGGACGGACAGACATGACAAAACTATAAGGGTTCCGTTTTGACTACGGAGCCCTAAAAAACGGCAATAAATTGAAGAAATGACTATCACAGTTGTATTTGGTATACAAAGCGATTCATTGTCATCGTTTTCTTGTTCAAATTACAATTCAAATGCGATACCACACGAAAAGCTGACAAAAGATTAAATCGGTTCGTAATAGGTATTTTTATTTCACCATTTGGAAATGAACGATCGTTTAAATATTTCAAATACGGTTACCCTTTTGTCACGGAATCATGCCTTCCGTGCCGATGGGAACCGCACCGCAATGTGTCAACTAGAATGAACATTAAGATATAAGATAGCTAGGATAGGAAAGGTTCCTATATTATTATAATAAACAAACCATAATAATATATGACTGAGCCAAGAACGCAAGGAAAGAAAATGGGATAAAATCCAACGAGTTCGTTACTCCGAAATAGAACAGGATATGAATTCTCAAATGGAGACAAACGGAATGGCAGTTGTAGTGTGGGACGCTTTTTTAACCGACTTCGAATAATCTAAAATTTTAACAAAAAAAAAAACCGACTTCAAATGAAGTAAGTACATCCTTTCCAATAAAAAAAGAATCATCGAAATCGGTTGGCGTGATATTGACTGATTGAGTGATTGAGTCCATTTGTCGCGCACATACTTAATGCAAAGACTTATATGGTTTTCTCATGGATGCCATTGTAGATCTCACTAAAATTTAAGTGGGACCACATGACAAGTACCAGCTTTCGATTAAAAAATAATCATCCAAATCGGTTCGTCCAGTCGAAAGATCTGAGGTAACAAACATTAAAAAAATACAGTCAAATTGAGAACCTCCTCCTTTTTTTGACGTCCTTTTTTTGGTTAAACAAGGAGAAGGGAAATGAGAACTCAATATCACGCCAACCGATTTCGATGATTCTTTTTTTAATCGAAAGCTGGTGCTTGTCATGTGGTCCCACTTAAATTTGAGCGAGATCTACAATGGCATCCATGAGAAAACCATATAAGTATTTTATGTGACTGTATGTTAGAGTAACATGAGCCTTCTGAATCCAGCGGATGCCGGAGGTCTTTTTCAGATCGTCAGTCCACCTGTGCCCTGTTTAATAAACGTTACAATTCTACAATTTTGTAAATAAGTGACATATTTGTTAAATTTTATGACAAGTGCTGTTTAATAAACCTTACAATTATGTAAGAATTTTACATATAAAAATCCTACAAATATTAGAATTGTAAATGCTGTTTAATAAACGTTTACATATGTAGAAAACGCCTGTAGATTTCGATGAAATATTGTATCTACAAATTTGTAATTGTAAGTCTGAGTTGTAGGTTACAAATTACATAAAAATGTAAATTTTTTTTGAAGAAATTTTTTTTTTTTTTTTTTTTTAATTTATTTTACACACATTTACAAATTTTTATTCCTGCAAGAGTCGGACCTTGCAAACCTCACAGGGTTTATGTATGCCCGACGAGTCGTTCAAATACAATGTACCATTTTACTTTACAATTTAACTTATTTTAAATATATAACTTATATTAGATACATAGGCAATCATTGTGTAATTAGGTAATAGGTTTTTAGTTTGTTATTACATCTTTCATTGTTAGTGTACATAGTTTTTAAGGTATCAGGTAACTCATTTAAGTAATTTGGAATAATACATTTTAACATTCTACTTCCATATCTGTTGACACATTGAGGTACTATGTACTTTTCTAGTCTCGGTAATGTTCTCAGTTTCTCATGTCTTATTTTTAAGTTGAATAAATCAGGTCTATGATTTTCAGTGAGAATTAAAAATTTCGTTTTGTTAAATATGTTCATGACCTTACAGTATTTAAAAAGTTCATCACTTTTTCCCTGAAACTTATTATTAATATATGTCGGTACTATTGTTTTGAGTATTCTGCGTTGCAAACGGTAAATATCATTTAAGTTAGTGTTTGCCATAGCTGCTGAGTCCGTAGCCGACGACCGAGTCAGCTAGGGCCATGTAAAGTAATCTTAATATTTTATATGGCAATTTATATTTTAGTATGGTGAATTTACTGAGTATAGCCCTTAATTTCGCACAAACGTGGTCTATATGTGGTCTCCAACTAAATCGGTCATCGATTACTAGTCCAACATACATATGGGTTTTAACCATGTCAAGTATTGTGCAGTTACAGTTAGTAAAAGACGAATGTAAACAAAGATGCTCATGTGCTATAATACTTGGTTTAATGAAAGATTTTATGTGAGCTGAGTGGATATGCATAAGTTTCGTTTTTTGGGTGTTAATTACTAAGCCCATGTCGTGAGACCATTTGCACATTTGATTAAAGTTGTTTTGAAGCATATTTTGCGCAGTTTCTATATTACTATGCGCTACTAATAAACACGTATCGTCTGCAAATTGATATATTTGGCCGTCATTAAAGATATTAATCATGTCGTTCACATATAATAGGTATTCGATAGGTCCTATAATCGAACCTTGGGCTGTTCCTTGTGTAGTTAATATCATGTTACTTAATTGATCTTCTATTTTAACCGTGGTGTATCGTTTGTGATGATAATTTTTAAGTAATTCAAGAAGTGGTCCCTGTATCCCACTGTTAGTCAGCTTTCTGGTAAGTATTTGATGATCCAAAACATCAAATGCTTTACTAAAATCGATAAATATTACAAGGACATGGAGCTTTTGGTTTAAGTAATTGTTCACATCATCTGTAAATTGGCTGACAAGCTGTGTGGTGCTTTTGTTTTTTTGAAACCCGTATTGCCTATTATTTATAATCGCATTCCGTTGCATATAACTGGTCAGTTGATTACATAAAAATCGTTCAATTATTTTGTCTATACATGAAAGAATTGTAATGGGCCGGTAGTTGTTGTAGTCAGTATATTTACCTTTCTTATGTATCGGTCGTATAACACCAATTTTTAATAATTCCGGATAGGTTGATGTGGCGATGCAACGATTTATTAAGTGAGCTATTACAGGTGCTAAATCATTTACCATATATTTTATATCTTTAACCCTAACAGTGTCGTAACCCGGACTTTTTTTATCATTCATTTGTTTTATAATTTCTTCAATATCTTTATTGTGTGCTGGTCTCACTCTCATGCACTTATCTGGTACGAATTCATAGGTAGAACGGTCAAGCAACGGTACATTACAGCAATTTGTGATATTTTTAACATTTTTTTCAAATTCGGTTGCGAAATTATTTGCAATAGTATAAGGATCAAGTTTAAAATTTTTAATAATTATTTCATCAATTTTTTTAATTATTTTACCCGATATATTATTTATTATTGCCCATATTTGCTTTGGATTATGAAATTTCGAGCATATTTCTTTTTTTATATGATTATTTTTAATATATTCTGAGTATTTATTGGTTTTATTTCTATACTTGTTATATTTTAATCTTTTTATGCTATTTTTATCGTCTTTTACCCAATCAATATATACTTAATTGGTCACGTTTTGAACACATATATTTCAACCGTTGATTAACCCATTTACATGTTTTTCTTTTACTTTTACAATTAACTATGGTTACAATAACATGTTTACAATTTACGAGGATAGATTTCAAATTTTTTTAAATATTTAGAATTTGGTTTTACCAATTAGCTTACAGAGTGCTTTCCTATTTGTTAGATTTTTAACGAAACTCGTGAAACACAATAACAAAATTACGTTTTTGTCTATAATATACAATAATGTTTTAAAAAAATGTAGATACGTCATGCCCTTACAAATCAACCAAAAAATCTGTTCCGAAAAGAGCTACAACATCTTTTGTTTCACTACACCAATCACACTACAATAATACACGAAGGCATTTTAACGTTGTATGTCAAATCTTAAGCACTTCTGACAACAAAAGCGTCCATATCGTCTTGTATTGACAGAACGACTACGAACAAATAGAGGTCAATTGACCTCTCTTACGATCTTCATCTTCGGTGCGCTAGTGACATATCTACCTCTTTTTTACTTATAATATCATTTATAATATACCTTTAATTTGACAGTGACGTGTTAGAATCGTATTTAAGATCATTTCCTATTTTTGTTACCAAATATTCGACGGTAGTTTTGCTGACCCGAATTTTTTCGTTGAATGGAAAATCTATCACATCAAAAGTAAAGTTAATACTTTTACGAAAAACTCGCCGCCGCCGCCCCAATAGATATATTCATCGTCACTACTGTCACTACTTCCAAATCATTTTTTTTGTGTAGGTATAACAAATAAATTTCGTTACTTGAGACACTAAATTGTAAATTTCTGACACAAGACGAGTCCACCTGTCGGAAAAATTCTACAATTTACAAAATGTGTAAACTTGTAAATTACAAGTATTGTTCAATAAAACAGTTTTCCCTACAAATATGTCAATTGTCACCTGTAGAGAGAAAATGTTTATTAAACAGAAATATGTAAAATTGTAGGTACAATTTTACAATTTTGTCAATTTTCTACCATGGTAAACTTGTAAGTTGTATTCTTTATTAAACAGAAACTTGTAGATTTGTAACTTGTAATTTACAATTACAATTTACAATTTGTAAAGTTTATTAAACAGGGCACTGGTCGAGGGGCGTCCTACAGCGTTAAATACTTGTAAGAGCAGGAGGGCCCTCTTCCATATTTGTCACGGATTAATAGAATAGCGAATAAATCATATAATATTTCCGGTTAATTAAAATGTATCACTAATTAATTTCACGAAATACTATAACGATCGAGTAGGCAATGATTCTTAGTACAATGTTTAATTATAATTATCACGAAATATATTTGGATCGACTGGATGCACAGCGATTCGTCGCAGAGGTGGTGCGCTGGCGGCGTCCAGGATCAAAGTGCCATCCATCATGGCCGCCCCGCTACCATCGACACGACGCTTCGCTAGAGTGACATTGACATCCACTTGTCACTCTTAACGTCGAATTTGTCAAAGCGCCTACACGGTCAGACTGACATACGACCGTCCTCGGGCGTGTATTAGTTTCTGAAACAAGATTTCTCAAATCACTAGCAGCTGGTAACAGCCTGAACTCACACATAGGAAACCCTGTAATTAATAGTAGGACTGCTCGTCCATCCTGTCAATAACGACTATACTACTCTGATTATTACGTAACTCACATGTCTTCCGAAGGCGAATAAAATTGTCGCTATGACTTGGACCAGACGAGTACATCCCCCCTTCTTCAACCGGTTGATCAACGCAATACATCTGGACTGAGGAAGTGTATCCCTTCAACCAGCCTTTTCAGGTGTGGCCCGGATGACACTACTCAACCAGGATAGACAACGTATTCATACATCTGGACTGAGGAAGTGTATCCCCTCAACCAACCTTTTCAGGTGTGGCCCGGATGACAATACTCAACCAGGATAGACAACGTATTCATACATCTGGACTGAGGAAGTGTATCCCCTCAACCAACCTTTTCAGGTGTGGCCCGGATGACACTACTCAACCAGGATAGACAACGTATTCATACATCTGGACTGAGGAAGTGTATCCCCTCAACCAACCTTTTTTAGGTGTGGCCCGGATGACACTACTCAACCAGGATAGACAACGTATTCATACATCTGGACTGAAGAAGTGTATCCCCTCAACCAACCTTTGCAGGTGTGGCCCGGATGACACTACTCAACCAGGATAGACAACGTATTCATACATCTGGACTGAGGAAGTGTATCCCCTCAACCAACCTTTTCAGGT
This sequence comes from Thymelicus lineola, assembly GCA_963932265.1. NCBI lineage: Eukaryota > Metazoa > Arthropoda > Insecta > Lepidoptera > Hesperiidae > Thymelicus > Thymelicus lineola. The sequence goes on along the minus strand of OZ010681.1, from coordinate 7,664,877 downwards.
GTGGCCCGGATGACACTACTCAACCAGGATAGACAACGTATTCACATCTGGACCGGACTAGTGAATCCTTTCAGCATGCTGGATGTCACTATCACTGGCCAGGATCGACAACTTAACACTTACAATGATTACATCACATATCTATTATCACCTATGATGTCGAGTTATCGTAGTAGGTAGAAATTTCTATTTCGTGTGGTACATCCCATGTCTCAGGATCTGAGTATACACTGAGGGTATCTGAACCGACTGAGACCGTACGAGAGTCGGCAGATAAAGTATTAGAGTTTGTGGTCAAGGAATAATTAGTGTTAGTGAGTAGTAATCACAATGAGCTACAAAAGAATCAATACAGATCACCTGTTATATCATCTCGCCATCCAATGACCGATGATGTTCATCGTAAGCCACGGTACAAGGAGCCGCGCTGCACTCTCGTCAGTATCAACAAAATTAAAGGCAGGTAGTTCAGATATTCGCAGGTTGCATGTCCACACAACTGACATTGTCACTTAGTTTGTCTGAATCACACACAAAAAAAAACAAAAGACAAAAACACGAAATGTCTAATTGTTATTTTTCTGAACTGAGGGTAGACGATAATTAAAGAATATCAAGATGCTTGAAAATTGAAAATTCTTGATATCATTTACAGAACGCTTCTGGTGTCACAAAATAATATACCTGCACTGACTTTGAATAACTTTGTTAATCATAATTACGTTGAAAGATACTGTACAATGACTTTATAATACTTCGTTGAATCAAGCACAAATACGACGAAACGATTTGTAGTTTACGCAAACCACCATTGTAATCAGTTCTTTCTAATCAATCTTATTTTAAGGAAATCCTGGAACTTACTCGAAGCACAAGAGTTTTTACTTAAACACGAATTCATGAAATCTTAACTTTGAACATTCTGTCAGGTGTTTTTTGACAGTTCAAGATGACGGCACCATTTACACTGGAAGTCAAAATATTACACTAAAACTATCGGATTCTCCAATTTTGTTAAGAATAATGAAAAAATATGCCATACCGAATCGCTGTCTTATAACCTCAAACCTTAATGACATTATTCCGATCCTTTATATTCGAAATTTCAAATCCTTATTTTACATGCTCGCTGTCCACTGTTTGTAATATCATATCTGAAAAACCTGAAATGCGGATTCTTGCGATCCAAGAGAAAAGATGGTACTTTTCCCTCAAAGACACGTCTTATGAATTTGTTTTTTTTTTTGGTTTGTTTGGTTTGTTTTGGTGTCTTGGATGCTATTACTCCCTCGGCCATCTCTGAAAAACTGAACACGTCCTCGTGTTCTGTGTTCAAATACTCGTAGTAACATACTCAGTTTCACTATTCACTTCCATCATAATTGCTTCTCGACTGAATATCGACATCTTGCGTGAGGCGAGTATCTAGGGGTAGGCTCACATATTTTCTTTGTAAAATTCCACGGTTCTCATTTACTCGCGTTTACTGTAGTGTCGTTTCTCATTGAAACCAATTTATTTCAAATATCATCCGAACCACCGTTATTCTTCATTAATTTTCCGACATGTGTGGGCGAAATTTTCTCACCATATGGGTCCATCGCACTTCTGATGTAAGAGCAGGAGGGCCCTCTTCCATATTTGTCACGGATTAATAGAATAGCGAATAAATCATATAATATTTCCGGTTAATTAAAATGTATCACTAATTAATTTCACGAAATACTATAACGATCGAGTAGGCAATGATTCTTAGTACAATGTTTAATTATAATTATCACGAAATATATTTGGATCGACTGGATGCACAGCGATTCGTCGCAGAGGTGGTGCGCTGGCGGCGTCCAGGATCAAAGTGCCATCCATCATGGCCGCCCCGCTACCATCGACACGACGCTTCGCTAGAGTGACATTGACATCCACTTGTCACTCTTAACGTCGAATTTGTCAAAACGCCTACATACTTATTAAGTTGGTAGTTGGTACTGTTAAGTTTATAAACTGTCGACTGCGAAAGCATTTACTACAGTAAGTACAGTAAACTTACTGGTGTAGCTTTAACTTATAATCCAGTGCGTAGATTCATTGGTTCGAACCTGGGTCGAAAATTTCAGATTTATCAACTTTTGGACGACTAAACACTTCGGTCACAGTTATTTGCCTGGGTATATCATCCCTTCTGGTATAAATTTGTATGCAAATGAGGCGGCAAGGAGCTCGCTCGCGGCAGTAATCGGGCGACGGCGTCATAAATAACGTTTACGATTCGACGACATCGGCAACCCTTGCTGGGGAAATTAACGCGGCGAGGGATGCTCTTAGGCACTGACGTATCAAGCAATGTTCAGTCACATTGCTCCATGCTCCGTATCCGAGGGATTGGATATCTGTCGGAAGACAGAAACTAACAGCGTTTAGGTATTCTAGACTAGACTTATGGGAAATATTCAATTCAATACAGTTACCCGGTATCCAGCATCCAATAGACCATTATGCTTTTCCTTTGTTGTTTTCCCCTGGCCAATACTAGTGTAGGTTTTCAAAGAGGTCACTATATGAAATCAATGCGATTACGCGAATGAATTAATGAAAGGTTTTACTGACACGTTTGGCTACTATCAAAACATTTCCCGGTTTATTTCAATTGGTCCAGGGAGGTAAAAAACACCAAGTACGTGTAAAGTGTGAATGAATCTATTTTAGAAAATTATTTGATTAGGTACATTACTTACATGAAAACTGTCACTACTTAGGCAGAGTGAAGAATCGTGCTTAATACTCACATCAGAACTGTCCGCTAAATTTCAAAACAAAGAAAATGTGACGCCGCGATTTACTCGTTAAAAGTTCTGACACGTGGAAAATTGGGCGTTAAAACAGAAAAAACTGTCTTGGCGGTTGACGCACGTCAAAACCATATGATAAGCTGACGACTGTTCTCACCAGACGTCGCCCGATCGTTACCTTTTAAAAAGTCACCAAAGTTGTGGCAGTTTAATTACAACGCCATTTAAATGTCGTGACTACCATGAACTAAAAAAACAAACAAAATTTGACGAGATCGTTTTTGCAATATGAACATTACTAGCCAAATCTACTGTATGCAGCCTGAAAGGACTATCCCACCAAAAACATAAATGTAAAAAAGGAGAGCCAAGTTCAATACAAAAATTATGCTTGGCTGTAGGCTTCGCCGCAAAAAGAATGGAGATCTAAATGAGTGCCAAGTTCTATGCAAAATCTAAATATGTATTTATGGGAACAAAATAACATTATGAACAAGTATTAAACTCTATTTCTTTGCTTTATTGGATACCTATAACAATTGCTGTTATATAAAAAAGTGAGATCTTAAAGTAAGTTAGATTTGACTTGGCCAGTTTTTGTCAGAATTAAAATGTTAAATAACTTTATAAAATGACTGATGTAATGAAAACTGGCCAAGTCAAATCTAACCTACTTTAAGATCTCACTTTTTTAAATAACAGCAATTGTTATAGGTATCCAATAAAGCAAAGAAATAGAGTTTAATACTTGTTCATAATGTTATTTTGTTCCTATAAATGCATATTTAGATTTTGCATAGAACTTGGCACTCATTTAGATCTCCATTCTTTTTGCGGCGAAGCCCACAGCCAAGCATAATTTTTGTATTGAACTTGGCTCTCCTTTTTTACATTTATGTTTCTGGTGGGATATCATTACTTTTTGTAAAGAAAAATATACCCTGTTCACAAATCTTAGAGACTAAATTGACGTTTTATGGGTGACCAGTTTCGGGTGTAAATTAAATAGTGATAACCATAAATCGAAAAAACAACAACCCATAATTGTCCCACTGCTGGGCTCGGGGTCTCCTCTTACAATGTGAGGGGTACAGGCCATAGTCTACCACGCTGGCCAAGCTCAGATTGGTAGACTTCACACACCTTTGAGAACATTATGGGGAACTCTCAGGTGTACAGGTTTCCTCACGATGTTTTCCTTCACCGAAGCAAGTGATAATTAACTTGTAATACGCACATAATATTAGAAAACTAGAGGTGCGTGCCAGGATTTGAATCCGGGCCCCCGCGTTCGGGAGACCAACGTTCTAACCACTAGGCTATCACTGCTTTCCTTTACGTGCTGGGCCCATAAACCGAAAAGTGAATCGGAAAAACATTAGCTTTTACGTTGAGTCGAATATTTGTATGATTATTGAAGAGTCCCTAAAACTGGTATAAAAATAAGTTTAAGCAACCATATTATCATATATAATTATATTCATAATATATTTACCCTAATTAACTGAATTCAAAAGTTATTCTGCTTACAAGAACGAGAATTTGGTTATGGTTATGTTCGGTATATAGCTAATTTTATACTATTTAGCTGAGTACTAAATATCTAGGTAAATAAGAAAAACAGGTACACTTACACTGCTCCGCGCCCCACCACACAGCGTAGATCTGCCTCACCACGCATTGTTTTAATTGTGTACCAAAGTATATCAGCTTCTATGGAAAACACGCATTGTTTGTTGCGTTGAATGTGTTGTACATTACAACCAATTTCCGCGAGGGACAGCAAAGCGAAAAGTGTCCGTAAAACGCGTAAAATAACGGGTGGCGCTGCGGTGCGGTCTACAACAGCTATGTTCGAATATCTATTTGTCACACACTAGCGCCATTTAGAAATGGCCATTATTGGAACCTCTATTTTTTGTAAACAGCTGGAAACTTTTTCAACTTTCCCTTCATATGAGATGGCCCTCTTTCTACCTCAATACTCCATGCGCTGAAGTATGCCATATTGAGCCCCGCGTGCACAGAGGCCTTAGTGTGAGTTTTACGTGACATAACGGGCTCACAATGTAAATGCGAGTTGGCTTAGATTTGTATGGGACCGAAGCTTTTCTTTTCACTGCCGCTAGATGGCTCTGCTTGGGTCCCATACAAATTTTGTATGGGGACACCACTTATTTTTCGACTTTTTTTAATTTTTTGATTTTTTCCTAGGCTAACACACAATTACCAAGCTGGATTCCAAATTTCATCCTTCTAGGTTATCTGGAAGTAGGTTAGATTTAGGTACTATATGTCAGTCAGTCAGTCAGTGCTAAAATTTACGACTTTTTGACCTCCATATCTTTATAACCGTTTGAGCTAGCTTCATGAAATTTGGTCTTCTACATGTCCTTATGAATATAATTAAACACACGTAGTTTTATGTGTTTACGTTAAAGAGGTTTTGAGTTATAAAAGGTTCAAAAGTGGCACCAAGTGGTTCGTGTAATATTACACTCGGCGCTGGCTAGCCAGTTCCTTTGCTTGAACTTGGCTTGACACGCTGCCGCGTGTCTAGATAAAATCTAAATTCGACTTTATTACTTTATTCCTAATTGAAAGCCTATAACATTATTTAACATCTTTTAAATAATTGACTTGTGTCCAGCGTGTGTTGGAGTGTGTCCAGCCACCATGCAGTCATTTATGTGACTAGCGATAATATAATTTAAGGGCTTGAAAAATGGGCTCCATGCCACCCGCGACACAGGTAAGAACATACTGCGGGGTATGAGAGTGTAAGCGTTTATTTATTTATAATTAGAATCGGAACACAGAACAGAATATATAATGGAAAAGTTCATCCCCTCCTCCTGCTTTTTACATTTTTATTCCTTCGATAACAATGTAAACAATATGAAGATGACTCATATTTTTGGAGGACGTCACTGGAGAAATATTTCTGAATGTATTTCCAGCCGTCTGGTTTTTATAATATAATCATATTATAGTATAATCAGTAATAATATTGATTTATATGTGAATGAATGAATGAATGAATGAATGAATGAATTTATTTGTTCAAGTATGCGTACATATCAGGTCACAAATAGTACATTACAATCCAGCACACTTTGCCGGTGGAACCAGCGTACAAATGTCAAAGTTAAACATTAATAATTTTACAATCCTTGTCGTCCAAATCGTTTTAACTATTATAAAATAATGATATTATAATCTAACTAACAACTCGCATGTCCATAAAAATAATAAATCATGAAATTCAGCTAAATCCCTTATAAAAACTTGTCATTAAAATAATCTCTTAAGTCATAATATTGTTTATTTAGCAACATATTGAGTAATTCTTTTTTAAAGTTTTTGATTGTGAGTTTACAATATCTGTCAGGTAAATCTATATATATAAAATTGAAAAGAGACACACCGCTGATTAAACAAAAAATCTCAGAAACTACCGAACCGATTATGATGAAATTTGGCAGGGAGATAGTTTGTGTTAAGGAGACGTCAGCTAAGAACGGATTTTTGGAAATTCATCCCCTAAGGGGTAAAAACAGGGATTGAAAGTAATTTTCATACAAACCAACTTCGTTAGTTTTGGAGTTATAATTATGAAAATTTTTATGCAAATTTATAGTAATAAACAAAAGTTAAATTTAACATATTTTTTTGGAAAATCATCCCTTAAAGGGTTAAAGTAAGCGATTTAACGTACTATGTAACTTCGTCATTTTTGAAGTTAAAAACATGAAAAGGAGGTGGCCAACATGTACCCCGGAAATGGTTAAAATACTCTTATTTGTACAAGGTTTTAGTCCCTTGAAAAGACATGTTTTCCATTTATTAAAACATAACTAGAATTTTAATTTTCTTCTGAACTCCGCCATTAGTAGTCATAATAAATTAACAATAAAAATAAGTTGTATAATCTTCTACTTCCTCCATTGCTATTACTGGAGGTTGACAATTGGCTGACATAAATGCAAATGTCTGCTATATTGACATTTGATTTTTGAGTTTGATTTCTGCAAAATAATAATTGTGTTTAATTTTTTGCCGTGAGATGCATTAATTGCGCGGTTGATATTGAGCGCATGGCGCGTCACTCAATATCTTCGCTAGCAAGAAACCTTCAATCCATATTGGTAGAATGGATCACTGCAATACAGGTATGGCATTTTTCTTTACTATTAAGTAAGTAGCGCTTACAGCTAAGACTAAGTTCACGTGGCAATGTACAATATTACTTACTATGTTTTTATTGCAATATTACTCATAGAATATCTCGCTATTTTTACAAAAAAAATCTCTCTTTCAAACACTTTTCCACAATTACTTATGTTTTGCAGAATGTCAAACTACAAAAAGCTAAAACTCCCCGTAAAAGGAGAATCTCAAGTTCTGAAGATTTTTATTGACGAAATTATCAAAGTAGATATTGTAAGCTTTAATATAAGGTAAAATTAAAATGTGTACATTATATTTAACAAGTGGGGCAAATGCCTATACAGATGTTGGCCATACCCTTTACATATTACCTCAAAATTAGAAACAAAATTTTTAAGTATTACGTTTTTTTAGAAAATCATCCCTTAAAGGGTTAATTAAGGCAGCGCAAGTTAGTATGGGAACTTCGTCAGTTTTGAAGTAAGAAGGGTGAAAATTTGCATTTAAGCTTATAGTTAGATACAAAAAATAACTGTATCACAGTTTTCTCGAAATTCATCACCTAAAAATAGGGGTTGGTAGTCAACTACATACAAATCAACCTCACCAGTTCGTCATTTTTGAAGTTAATAACATGAAAATTTACATTATCAGCTCAACATTATAAACAAAATTTTAAAGTTGTGTATTTTTGGAAAATCAACCCTTAAATGGTTAAATAAGAGTGTGTAAGTTAGTATGTCAACTTCGTCAGTTTTGAAGTAAGAAGGGTGAAATTTTGTATAAAAGCTTACTATAGTTAGACACAAAAAATAACTATCACGGTTTTCTCGAAGAGGAGAGGAACAGGAAGCGGGAGAGGGACGGGGGGCAGGAGAAGGAGAGGGAGAGGGACAGGAAACGGGAGTGGAAGAGGGAGAGGGACAGGAAACGGGAGAGGGAGAGGGAGCGGGAGATGGACCGGAAACGGAACAGGCAGCGGGAGACGGACCGGGAGCGGGAGAGGGAAAGGGACAGGAAATGGGAGAGGGAGAGGGAAAGGGAGCGGAACAGGGACCGGGAATGGGACAGGCAGCGGGAGGGAGAGTGGCAGAGGGTGAGGGACACGAAGCTGGAGAGGGACTAGGTGTGGAAGAGGGAGAGAGAGAGAAAGAGAGAGAGGGATTAATATTGAAATTTTTAACCAATAAATAACACATCAATAACGTGTTAGAGCACCAAAAATTTGTTTTTAAAATTATTGTTTGTCTGTCTGTGTGTTTGTCTGTCCGGGCATCACATCAAAACCCTTGAACTGATTTCTACGGAAATTAGTTAAGTTGTTTCTTATACTTTTGGTCATATTTTAGAAAACTTTTCATCCAGAAAAATTAAAAGGTTTCCCTAGGAACAAGATGAAACTTTGTGTGGGTTATTTTTAAAATATCAGCAATTTGCTTTTTTGCTACAAACGTTTCTCCTCTAATTGATGGAATACGTTTTCAAATTTTTCAAAAATTTTCATGAAAAAGAAAAACAAATTAATATGAATATTGTTTATTTTTCAAAACCCGCTGCAGGAGGAATGATTTGTGATTGTATCGTAGGTTTCACTTTATAAATTCCTAAATTCAATATAAGTAAACCTATTATTAAATGTTCTTCTATGAGGGGTACAAATATAAATTCATAATACCTAAGCATAATTTCCGCGTGCGAAGCTGCGGGCAACTGCTAGTGATTAAATACACGAACAGCCATACAATATGCGTTTTGTTTAAACTGTGTAAGTCTTTGTTTTGGTAGCCATAATTTATCTTGTATGTGATGCCAAATATAGCCGATAATGACTATGCGTTATTCATTTTAGGATTACTGAAGTGAAGAAAAGTAAAGATCGGCCTGACAAGACAAGCCTATTTGTACTCAACAAGCGACACAGCACGGCATCTGGATATTGAAAACTTTCAAATTTCCCATAGTCACAACTTGTGCTGTAGTGCAATTTATCGTACGAGTACTTACGAAGTTTGCAGTTTGGACCGACTGTAGAGCGTAGTAGCGTAGAGACGAGTACGCGTGAGCACGAAATTCGATGTAATCCTGCTAAAACTGTCGCATGGAAAAAAGGAATCTATCCCGTGATGAGAACGGTATAATACTGTCCATATAATATATTATGGATTTTATTGATATATACACGGTACTCGGTAGTTCTGCTATGATTCACTTATAATGACCTTGTAACAAAACAAAAGTAATCAATCACACACAATGCCACGATCCTATTTGCAGAAGATCCTAATTGATTCAGTCAGTGGTATCTGTGTTGTTCTTCATGACGGTGCACTAGCTTCAGAATAGTATACTGCATCTATTCATATCTTATTTATACTGAAGAATGTTATATCTCTTGAGGTAAGGTAAAGTGAGATGAGGAGGCGACGAAAAGTGAGGAGAGGTGAGGAGAGATTCTCCTGGCCAAGTAACACAGTATCTACATACGAACAAAGTAGTAAACTATCCGAAAGTACCATACACGTTTTGATAACTACATTATTCAAATTATGATGTTCGTATAATTCGAAAAACATAAAACGGAAGTAAAAGCAAATGCAGCTGAATTACTGTGTCATTGCAAACGAAAAGAATTGGGAAATTAAGTACATATTGGGAAAGTATAAAAATATAGGTACCCATTTTCAGATTTAAAGGGTGTCTCTACATAGTTTCGGTTCAGAAAATTCGATGCACCCAGGTGGGATGAATCAGAAATGGAAACAAAAAAAGGTAGTCAACCAGTGAACGAATATTAGTTCATTGTAGTCAACATAATTATTACTATAGCCCATGACGTGTAGTAGGCACATCACTGTACTGATTCATATCATTATGGTTTTTATTTACCCTTTTTCAATAATGTTACGTATGAAAATGTATGTTTTTGTCAAATTATTCAACAAACTATCGATGCAACATTCAAAAACTTGTACAACAATCAGAGAAGCTGAACATGTATCACACTAAATTGAAAATATTTGAAATCGTCTTGCTGGCATAATATCTACCTATCATAATACCTACGCCTGAAAGCAGGAGTGGGTAAATTGCACACAAACTATAGCTCATGTAATACTAGGAGACGTTGGATGCAGCCAACCGATTCGAACATATCTAAAGACACTCAAATTGTATCGCATGCAATAAATGCATTTAGCATCACTGAGGCGTAATTTTCGTGTAAGGCTGTTTGCGACTGTCGCGCGGCAGTCGTCGTATGATTTATATGCAGCCATGTCGGCCTAAGCTATCTGCCACACGCAAGCACTTGTGATCAATTGTCGCTTGTACGTTGTTGCAACTTCCTACAGTTACTATCATTTATGAACCTGCTTGATATCTACTCTTGTTTTTTGTAATGACTGGTTGTGGTGATCGATTAGTTGATGACAAATGATCAGTTGATTACTGTCGTTTGTGACATTTTTAACATGGGACATGATAGGTTTAGGTACATTTCAGGCTGTGATTTAAGTTTTCTTATCATTGTTTCCATGTCAGGTCCCACCTACTTATGGTGCTCTGCCTGCTAAATAATGGACAAGGCTATAGAGTCAGGCCTTTCTTGTGGAGGTCGCTGGAATCGGCCCGGTTTAATGTCAACGATGTATCGTTGTTATCTGTAGATAACAACGTATCTGTAGATCGTACCTGTAGATAACGTATCTGTAGATAACACGTGGACTGTGGTAGGTTCTTACTAGCCTGGCAAGTACTGGTACTACTTACCTAGAATTAACAATAATAAGAAACGCTGACTCGTCGTATTCCGGCTAGGGTCTTGGGAGCCAGCTTATACTTTCGATAAATCTGTCGAACCAGGGCTGCAGCTTACAATGCACTGATTTTTTTTTCTAACGTTTGTTATCACTCCGTAAAGGTATCCATCCATCAGCCCTTGGAGGTCCACTGCTGGACATAGGCCTCCCCTAACTTGCGCCACTCTGACCGGTCCTGAGCCTTCTGCATCCAGCGAATGACCGCTGTCTTCTTCAGGTCGTCAGTCCACCTGGTCGGGGGGCATCCTATACTCCGTTTTCCGAGACGTGGGCGCCATTCGAGCACCTTTCTTCCCCAACGGTTGTCGGTCCTTCGCACTATGTGGCCAGCCCATTTCCACTTCAGCCGGCTAATTCTTTGAACGGTTCTGTGTCGGTTACCCTTGTTCGTCTACGGATCTCCTCGTTTCTGATGAGATCACGTAGAGAAATACCGAGCATAGCCCTCTCCATAGCCCGCTGTGCTACCCTGAGCTTGTGGATTAGGCCAATAGTAAAGCACCACGTCTCGGATCCATATGCATCACTGGCAACACACACTGCTCGAACACCTTCGACTTCAGGCACTGAGGTAGTGTTTTGGACGACAAGATATGACGCAGTTTCTCGAACGCAGCCCATCCGAGTTGGATTCTACGACTGACTTCTTTCTCGAAGTTGGACTTACCCATCTGGATCAATTGTCCCAGGTAATTGTATTCGTCTACAACTTTGAGAGCAGCGCCGTCAACAACAACCGGTACGGGTGTAACATGGACATTCGACATGATTTTCGTCTTGCCCACGTTCATCCTAAGACCCACCCGTTGTGAGGCACTGTTCAAGTCCCCGAGCATTGTACCAAGTTCTTCCAGGGAACCCGCCAGGATGACTATATTATCGGCATATCGCAGGTGTGTGACGTATTCGCCATTGATGTTAATGTTACCTGTGTCGCGGATGGCATGGACGACACATATAACACATCACAATCACACCCATGACCCGAGTACAAACATTTATCTGTCACATAAATATCTGCCCCGGCCGGGAATCGATCCCAGGACCCATTGCTCGCCATAGATCGCCTTTTGTGCACTTGTATTATTAACATTGAAAAGCTTTTACTGACTCTGTAAAGTGTGCAATAAAGTGTAATAAATAAATAATAAATTGCTTCGCAGGCAGGTCGCTACCAAATAGGCAACAGGGTTGTCAAAATATACAACTATATTGAATGGTCATCAAAACATACATAAAATTATCATCTAATAGTAAATCTAATAGTAAATTATGGCAATTAAATGTTCAATTTCAATTCAATTACGCAACAAAACTGCACGTCGACGGAACCCCGTTTCGAGGGGTCCCTATTTCCATGTAAAAAAATTATACGAACCTAAAATATTTATAAAACATTAAAGCCAACATACATGGACACCTATATCTTATCTTCTAAAAGCAGCAAATAAGTTCAAATCCTGACGAGACTTCAAATCCTGCACACAATACCTCTAATTTATATGCCAGTAGTAATAAATGAATAATAATAATATTAATGAATTAAAAAACTAAAAAAAACATTAATTTTGTAAAAACTTTGGTAAACATTAAGGAGTTCCTCCGTCTATGTCTCTGTCAGCCAACCCCAAGTGTAGTATCAAGTCACTGTTATCATAGAAATGCATTGTCTTTGGATTTACATACAGTAAAATGTAAAATTGTAAATATGTATAAAATTTTAACAAAAAAGAACCAACTTCAAATGAAGTACATCCAATAAAAAAAAAAATTATCGAAATCGGTTGGCGTGATATTGAGTTATCGTCCATTTATCGCGCACATACTTAATGCAAATTTAAGACTTATATGCTTTTGACATGGATGCAATTGTCAAATCTCGCTCTTTATGTGGGACCACACGACAAGCACCAGCTTTCGATTAAAAAAAGAATCATCAAAATCGGTTCACCCAGTTCAAAGTACTGAGGTAACAAACATAAAAAAAAATAAAGTCGAATTGAGAACCTCCTCCTTTTTTTGATGTCGGTTAAAAAGGAAAAATTTCAGATTCAGATTGCAAGTCCCATTGCTTCATTAAGCTAAAAATAATTACAAGACAAAACCTTTTGAAAATTAAATATCACTTGCTTCTATTAGGAAAACACAGAAGAAATTTGCTAACCTATGTGTTCTCTGTAATGGTGTAAAAGGTGTACGAAGCAATCTGCAAATGGTTAGCAGTGTATAATGCCTTTGCCTTTCAAATTGAGAGAGGACACACAAACGAAGTAATGCGACACTTAGTTATGAATAGTTATGACAGGTTATTGGTATTGATGTATGGTGCTGAATCTGTGTTTCCCAGAGAGTATTTTACATAATAACCCATTAATAATTTAATACTATTAAGTGACTTACTCTGTTCATTCTGTTGCCAAGCAAGTGTAGCGCAGAGCAGAGCCAGGGTTTTGCCCGTGCCAGTAGGACTTTCCAATATGCAGTTTTCACTCTTATTCAGTGCAGTTATTACCTGAATGTTTTGCATTTATTATTACATAGATTTGAGTTGAACACAGATACATATCGACGCTTGAAAGGAAAAATTAACTAAGCGACATTGAGCTAACTTTACAGGATTACTTTACAGACACCCTGATCATTATTATAACACATCCTTATCAAACTTGTGGGTCCCAGTCCCCTCCTATTGTCTGAAGGCCCAAGTTCAAAATGTTATAGCTTAGTTCAAGCATATTTTCTCATGATATTTTCCTGTACTAAAGAGAGTAAAAATAATTAATTTGTACTTAATTAATAACTTTTAATACTTATATAGGTATGTAGGTAAATTTAATTTCTTGTAGCTATTGGTAAGGGCTTAAAAGTATACTAATGAAGAGAAGGAAATGAAAAACTCACCTTAGACATAAGAGCTACTTGGCAGCGATAAGGTTTAACCGGCATTTTTATGTTTATTCCATTAATCATCAATGGATGATGAGAATCTATTCGATTAATGTTATTTGTTTCGTCACCTTTTTTCGGTGTAGTATCAATAGAGGTAGAGGTCTCAAAATCACTGTCATCTGATAGTTCTATTATTGAGTCAGACATTGTGGTTATAAGTTTGCCGCCTTTTTACACGCTTTATATTAGCTTCACCTGTATTTTATTTACGAGAAGGAATCACTTGTGTTACAGCATATTATATATAAAACACTTTGGTCTTATCATATCGCTAGTAATATTATTATTCCACGGCTTTAACGGATACATCAAAACAAACATACCGGTGCAATACCGGACTATTAACTGGACTCATACAAATTCGTAACATTCAGAATGCTGAACCAATATGCCTTACTATTGTGGTCGTTAACTGGCGGTATTTTTATTTGACGCACTTTATCGCAAAATATAACATTATCTCGTACTTAAACTTATTTCTAGTTTTTAACGAAACAAAACAAATTCAAAACAGCATATTCAAAATTTCAAAGACAGCTGACAATGACATTTGACTTTTGAATTTTGACATCGACAATTTTGACGTTTACAGTGTCAGTAATTTTATTGCCAGATACACATACACATTTTACCTAACTAAAAATAAAATCTGCTTTTAAAATCTGTACTAGAATGTCACACACTAGAATGTCACACAGATAAGTATCAATGTCTGTAGTTTTTAATACGGTAATGAAAATTCTTAAAACTATAACAATTGTCAAATCAAAAAAGATTTGTATCGAATCTTTTTTCTTTTTCTAAAATGATGATTTCAGGTTCGATTCGGAATTTTGATGATATATCGAAAAACCTTTCACAAACCAGAAATATTATTTTCAATGTTTATCGAAAACATATTATGAGAAAAAGATGCATTTAAACTACAATCTACAATATTAATAATATCCATCTCGTAGGATTGACTCGTTTTGAAACTTAATTTTCTTGATTATTTTCTTAGTAATTAATCTAATTACGATTTCTTTTTATATAGATTTGTAAATAATATTAAACTAAATGAAATTAAGAAACAATGTTGTGAATATGACATGAAAAGTGACATCATGTAAGGTCACGTAACTGAAATGTTGGAGGAGCAATTCATTATTAAAAAATCTATTTATTATCTTCATCAAATGAATAAAAACCGGGCAAGTAAGTGTAAGGCCACGCGGAATGTAGGGTTCAGAAGTAGTAAGTTTATCCACTATTACTTATTAACTACTTATGCTAACATAGCCGTGATAGTTTTCCTTGTAATTTCAGCATATAACTTATTTTTGAAAAAAATTTCACTTGTTCACACCAAATTTTTAGTCTGCAAGCCAAATATTTCGTAAACAGACCCCTAATACCAAAAATGATCTTAGAAGACCCGTAATATTTTTGAAATACCTTTTCAACGATACCCCACACTACGCGACGAATACAAAATTAATCCTCATGTTACCTGGAGGGGAGGTACCCTGAAAAAAATGTTTTTCGATATTTTATCGTACGATTCTGGAGTTTTAATAAATATGTTTATCCATGCCCATTGCCGAATTACAGCTTTTTAGCACAAAGGGTCTCGGCGCTTTGCTTCGGACAGACGGACAGACGGACGGATGGACGGTCGGACATGACGAAACTATATGGGTTCTGATTTAATTTCGGAACCCTAAAAATACCAATATACAGATGGAAAATTTAATTGTGGTTGCACAAATTACCTATTCACTATAATATAATTAATTAGGTACTTATAACATTAAAATATCTGCATAATGTAAAATTATTTTTTTTTACATAAATAACATAATATAATATTACCTATTATAAAACTAACACTATGATAAAATTATCAACGATCAATATGTTTTATTCCAATTTCCCCAACGCTGGGGAGTGTTGCATCTCAAATTTTAATTACCCCATTTGCCATCAGATTCTGGTACACATTTTATACTGAGGATAAGGGGAAAGAAGAACCAACTGATATTATTGTAAGATTTATTTCTTGGCTGACTTAAAGACAAAAATAACAAAGGAACTGTTTAATTTATTACATTATAAAATACGATTTGATTAATGTACCAACAACACATTAATTTTTAAAATGTTTTTAATTTTTCTTATTTTTTTTTGTGTAGCCAACTTATGTCTGTTAAGATCCTGAGTACGTTATTCATTTTTAAAGTTTCGCCACCTGAAAAAATCAATGAACCAGGAATAGGCATGAAATTCATTTTTAATTGTATACCTACCTACTAGTTACGTGCCCAGGCCGTCAGGTCCAAAAACTTGATTACGGTAGATTTTTCCGTGAAATACCGTAGATTCTTAGTCATTTGACCAACGACCGACGTTACGGCAAAATGTACTAAAACATTAAAAATCGTTACGGTAGATGAAGCTGAATACGGTAGATCTACCGTAATTATGTGGTACCTAGCATGGCAACACTGAGTTGCAGTAGTTTGAATGTTAGTTCGGTTAAGCCACAGTATAATAGATATTAATACTGTGGTTAAGCGAACTAATGCAACTTTTAGTGGCTATAGTTCGGTTGGTACGAGCCGAGGCATCGCACTAATGCAACTTTTTAGTGGCATTAGTTTAGACATGGCATTTAGTTTTAAATTGTCGAATTGTAACGTTTATAAACAGGGGCCAGGGATCGCCAAATGGCGGACCGGGGTCCGCATCCGGACAGCCGCGCCGCCGCAGCAGCGGCGCCGACCCATTTTGTGCGGACCGCGAGAACACAGCAACTAGCATTACAGAGTATGTAATTTAATAAAAATGTATCCTCCGCAATAACTTTGTTGACGTCAATTCGAAAACGGCCGGGCGAAGTAACGAGCTAACAAGCGAGAAAGAGTTCTCGGATGTTTACGGGAGTGATAAAGCTACTCTGCAGATGGAAATGATCGATTTCCAAGAAAACAGTTTAAAAACTTCTTACTTTGGGTCAACATATATGTGTGGAGCAGCATTTTCGAAGATGAACTTCATTAAGAATAAATTTCGATCTCGACTTACTGATGAACATCCCCATGATTTAGGCTGCGGGCACGGGATTTGCGGCGAGCGGCGCGATGGCGGTTGCGGCGCGGCGCGATTTGAAGCGATGGAATCAACAGTATGGCGTACTATGGGACCGGGCACGAGACCCGCGATTTCGAGCGGCGCGATGCGCGATGCACGGGCGGTGCGGGGCGATGCGAGGCGGCGCGGAAGAGATGGGAACAAACTTGATTGATAGTACATAGAATTGTATTGAATTATAATTTTAAAATAATGGAAATTTATAATGAAGAACTTATTTCGTGTACTTCATCAAAAGCTGCTATATGGGACAGTGAAAACTTGCACCATATAAATATTCTCTAGATATTCTCCAAAATATAATCAAAATGTACTCATTCTCGTATAGTTTTAATATTTTTTGAATGAAAACTTAGTTATAAAGAGTAGAAAATTCTCCTAAATTACTTCTTCCTTTATTTATTGGATGAACACCATTTCTTGGAAATAATAATTCAGCTCTCATCAGGATACTAGGCTCCAATAATTCTCTTCAACGTAAACTCATAATTTTCACAACCGAATAGATGAAACATGTACTTTCATCTGTATGAAAACCAAGCGTCACTTTTTTCCGAATGTCACTTTACGCCATCGCTTCAACAATAAAAGTATATATAAACAGATTATAATATTATCATTCTTTACAACACTAC
Source organism: Thymelicus lineola (assembly GCA_963932265.1). Taxonomy (NCBI): domain Eukaryota; kingdom Metazoa; phylum Arthropoda; class Insecta; order Lepidoptera; family Hesperiidae; genus Thymelicus; species Thymelicus lineola. The sequence goes on along the minus strand of OZ010681.1, from coordinate 7,647,387 downwards.
TTTAGCGCGATTGACTGACCGTTTTTTCGTGCCCCGCAAGACACCGCTGCTAATCGCCCCGCGCCGCGCCGCGCCGCAACCGCCATCGCGCCGCTCGTCGCAGATCTCGTGCCCGCAGCCTATATGTCAATAGCTTGCACTAATTTTACTCCAAACTTCAGACAGATAGTCGGCAACAAAAAATGACATTTTTCTCATTGATATGTAAAAAAATATGTTATTCTCAGAGAATAATGTTCTCTGTTATTTCCATAATTACATTTGTTTAATTTTTTTTCTATAAAATGTTGTGCAGACCGCGATGGTCATTTTATTTCCTAAAACGGACCCCGAGCGAAACTAATTGGTGACCCCTGGTTTAGACGATTGTTATTTGTAACTTCATTCATAGGTAAAGACCTAATAGTAGACAAAATGTAGTTATACAACATTTTATGTTTATATGCTTTTGTTACTTGCAGTATCTTTGCAGATCAAACTTACATTGAGGGTCGGTATCCTGGACATTTTTTATGTCTATTTAATAACTTATTTGAGCATCGTTTAAGGTGCGAATGGGAGTGCTATTTGTAGACGAAGACGTAGGATTGGGTACTGTGGCAGCAGGGGCGGTTTACATCTGAAATAGAGCCAGTAAATAAATAATGTGGTAATCTGAGAATAAGACCGAAGAGTACTATTATTTTGAAGATATTTTACTCTGGCCTGAGACCTCATAGAGTTTTAAGCAATTTAGCACTTTATAGTAGGTCACACACTACACATTACACTGTCCAGCGGTAAACCTAAAAAGGCTGATGCATCGATGTATGATGGATGAATCATACTGAAGTTATTATCTACCTACTAATATATTACAATATTATCTTTTCCAAACCTTATCATTACTTTTTGTACTCCTGGAGAAACAGGTAACGTAAGATACCCATGGCACTTTTATTTATTCCCTGGACTAACGAAAATATATGATAATAGAGACATAGCTACTGCCCAACCAAGCCAACACATTTTTTATTGTTATAATTTTTTTTTGTTAATATAAATTAATAATTTTTGCACCTATGCTAAAAGCACAGAGTATTTTGTTGGTTTTGTTATTTTGCTACTTAACTGTCAGAGATTTACTTTTTTAGTTTAATTGATAGCTCTGTAGTTTTCAGTCAGTTACCTACAAAAATTAAATATTTTATTCAACAAAAATTCGTCTTTTCTAAATATTCTACAGTCATAATCCTCAAGGTCAAGCATCTATCAGAAAGTCTTAATATTCAAGTGTTAAGTTATTACTTCTTTACCAAGTAATCCAAAGATTATAGACGGATAGATAATTGAGTGTGGCTTAATCCCATGTCGTTATGTTCCACCATTTCTTCCAGGCTGTTTATTCCAGGCTGAAAAATCCGATACGTTACGTTGTTGTGATTATTTTTTGGATCAGTTAACCTATTGCAGATAATATATACAGATAAGATTACCTTAGCTATGCAGATATGGCAACAGTCGGTTTAAAGACTTACAATAATTTATGTTGCTACAGAATTTAGTTGAGTACCTTACATAATCTAAGTGTCGATGCAAAAATATGATTTATGTTAACAACAAACCTTTGATAAAAATATGCATAAATATATTTTATTGCTTACCCACCATTTAACGCTCTGACATTGCTCAAAACATTTGGCTGTATGGAGTGTTGCTGTTGCGTCGTAGAATTGCCGCCAAAATTCGGCGCCATTACACGAGTGACTTGTCATCTGAAGTTATGGTGCGTTATAATTTGGTTTATATCCCGACACCCGTCCCTATGCTAGACGGAACAATTAGCGCAAGAATGTTGTAACAGTCGCCACCGGTTTCTTTGGTAACTATAAGTATCTATTAAAAATCTTTGTAGATGACAATAAACATTGTCGGTCTGTGATTAGGTGGTTTTATTTATTAGGGAGGAGCTCCTTTAATTACACGTCACATCTATCTAAGTAAAGATACCAAAAAATCTAGTAATTAAAGTTCTTGATATCTTTAAGTCTAGGTGGAGCATGTAAACTAAATGTGGCGAAGCAGAGCAATTTCAACTTGAATAGTCATCCACAAAGTCGTTAAAGTCTCGCATCCAAACACAGGCGCGTCCCTTCCAATTATTGACATGCTTTATTGCTCTTTCTATCTGAGACGCGCTTTTATCAGCGTATGTCGTCATATCCAATACAATTAACCAGAAAGGTTTTCAAGAAGATTCTCATCTTTACTGCTTCCATATAAGATTCACAATACACGCAAACGTTAGGTGGCGTTAGCACTTGCGTTTCTACTTAATTTGATGGCAAAACTTCTCGTATCTGACTCATTTATACTAGAACATTATCAGTAGGGGTTCACGCCGAGTTCGGACAGTCAATGAGTCTCCAAGATTGATATCTTAGGAAGTAAAATGTGTTTGTTTTTGTTTACTGCACATTCTATCGTGATTATCCAAAAAGCTATTGTCATTCAATAGAGTGAAGGCAGTTTGAACTTTGAATGTAGCCAAATTAAGTTATTCATACGTCTTGTATGTTGCAAAATTTTGTTAAAGCCTGTTCAATGCTGTAAAGATACCCGGCTGGAGACTAGAACATAGTTTGCAAAATCATTAGAACTTAGAAAAAAAGGTTTTTTACTTCCAAATTAAATGGATTTTATCAGAAAAGCACATTGTCCTGTCTAATTCACGTCTCTAAGCTAAGTATTCTCAAGTAGGTATACTTACTTACTAGTGCGGCGAAATATTTAATTTTTAAAACTTATATTGATTCCTATCGATACACGTCGCAGTCAAAATTTCTTCACACCGTGAATACAAGAATAAGTAAATTCTCATTCTTTACCCGATTAAAAGGGTTCGGACCTCTGAGTTCGGACGTATGTGACCGCAGCGTATGGCGCCGCGCTGTAATCAGCCTATTCAGTTTGGCTGACCGACCGTGTAACCCGCCGGCTCGTTCGACACCCCTGCCCGATGACTGCTCTAGCGTGAATCGCAGTGTATTTGCTCTTCGATCTATTTTGTACACTTGTCAGGTTCTCCGATAATTTAGACTCCCTTTCTGATGTTGTTACATCTGAATTACGTAGTAAGATAGTGTGGATATCGTCAAGGTTTTGTTTGTCATCTCTCAAAGAGAAAACTCGGCTCGAAGCGGTATGTTGGTCATCTAGAATTACATTTTAATTGTCGCCCATAGACATAAAACTTTATCGAATTCTAATCGTCGTGCGCGCAACCAAAGCCAAGTTTCCAGAGTTCAAAAATCAGTTTGGAAAGAGAAAATTACACAGTCCACTTTGTTAGTGGACTCTCTTATATCAATTTAGGTAGTTATGTTTTTCTTACAGTATTGTGGCATAACACTGCTGAAATTTAATACTGCAATGAAATACTGTAGGCTCTAATATTGAGATAATTCGATTCATTATTAGGCCTTATATTTCTGCCTTTTCGAGTTAGCACTAGACAGGACGCTCTAGTTATGGTGGCCATACACGATCAAGTATACTTGTCAAGTTTACTTGACATATACTTGATGAGGCATCTAGTAAACTTGACGGTGTATATCCACGGTATGGCTATCTGGCCATATAGCTATCTCATGCAAACTGGATGCCGCATCAAGTCAAACTGCAAACTTGACAAGTACACTTGATCGTGTATGGTCAACTTTAAACGTTATTAATGTCTCCACTAAAGTAGGTACGTTACTTGTCTTACCCATTTGTATCCGATCCATTGAAATTAATATCCGGTCTAATTGCTAGTTATAGTGAGTTACAAGTTATTTAGAAGATTTTTTCTACCGCGATAAAACGTTTATTTCTCCCCTTTTGAATTATTTAGACGGATTCGACTGCGCCCGACATATGTCGCAAGCAACGGTTCACTCGTGCGTGTAACATTAGACAAATTAGAGTGCTCTTGTAATGTGCAAGAATTAGATGTATAAATAAGAAATACAACTAATTATATTTCTAATCTACTTATATTTAAATTTTATTTATATTGAAAAGAACTAGGTTTTGCAGACTTCAAGGTGCGCAATTCACAAAAAAAATTTTTTGCAACTTATTATTTCAAATGGATTGTAAAATATTAGATTGGCAAATATAAGATAGGTACCTACTATGTAATCAGGATTATTTAATAGTACCTAGATGAAAGATCTCTTCAATACATAAGTGTTACTAGACTTTTTCCTGAAGTAAAAATGGCAGGATTAGATTAGTTCGTGACTTCGTGTAGTGATTGTGCCGTCACCGAACGATCCATTTTACCATTTAGTGATAATTTTTCCATATTAATGTCCATGGGGACAGTGACTATTTTTCATCAAGAGGAGTGTCTGATCGTTTGTTGGCAAAAATTATAACCAAATGTGTAGTCCAAAACAAAGTCAGTCCAAGACACATGCAGACATCAGCAGGGTACACACATACTGAATGTGCCAAGAGCTACTTACCTATTTGCTAGCAGTAAGTACCTATACTCAAGAAGGGTATGTACCTAAAAGTAAGTATTAATACATTACTATGGTAAATATGGCTATCTCAAGATCCACGGTTAAAATACAAGTTAATATTGGGGACGTTTTGACTGAACATGAATGAATATTTATTTATAATCACAACGGACCATTACCTACATTTATGGCCTGTAATGACCACTTAGCAACTTTTGAAGTTACAGTATGACGAATATAATTATGTTCAATATTAACGATCCTTGATATATGGTATTAATTGGCTATTTGGCTTTCTATGCGTAGACCGTCTACTCGTACAATACCTAATCGTATAAGGTGGCAGATACTGCATGCAAATGTTCTACAAACTTACTGATCATGCATAATGTAATCCGTGACGTCACTATCAATGTCACCCAATATCGACTGATATCATCCTAACCTCAATAAAATTATAACGATTAAAAACGTAACAAGCACTAACGGTAATTATCATAAAAAATAATTTTATACAATAATAAAAATTACACAAATTTCGGTATGATTTCTCTGAATACAATAAATATTCTGATCCAACTGTAATCCAAGTCACAAGTGGCTTCTGCATTGGCTTCATCTATTTATCTTCTTGTATCATAAAAGCTACATCATATTTCATACAGGAATCAGTTAAAATGTATATTAATGCGCTTAATAATAAAAACGTCATTAAAACACCACACGTTAGGTAAAGTTAATTGCCGTAAGTCTAGCTACAAGAAACAATTAAATACTAGTCTAGTGACAAGAAACAATTAAATAGCATAAGATATGAATGATAATGATAAGATAATGATAATGTTTAGAAAGAAACATTTAAATATAGTCAGCTATCTACTTAAATATTTTTCACCTGGTAACAAATTTAGGAAGTAAGTAGATCAAGAGTGAATTAACTAATTAAAATGTGTGAAAATAGAGCCACTAGCTTGCACCACTCTGTGGTCTGCTACGAGTAGGTAAGTTGGTACTATTCTTTCCGATGTTTCATATCGTAAGACGACTTATATGATAAGATTTTTGCTTCAACTTGTAAGTAACCACTACAAGGAACGTGGAGAGGCTTGTAACTTAGAAGACTTGGAGCTTATCTGTTTTATTACTTGCTCCATTTTACATTTGCTTTTGCTTTTGCAAGTTTCTAGCAGTTTTAATGTTTTGCAATGGCACCAAAAATCGAAATTTTAATATCATTAGCATCCATCGATTGAGCCTAAGATTAGTTGACGACTACAACGCCAGTACTTAAAAGTGTCTGCTACTTTTGGCGATATCCTGTCATTTAAGGAGTCTACTGGTGAAGAGACTCCCACGTGGGAGTCTCTATGAGAAGAGGATTGTCAAGCATTAGCTTATTTTATTTATTTACCTGAAATTACGTTATATACTCGTGATTAGTACCAGTATGAACTAGATTATAGAACCAAGAGATAGAAATAAATATAGAGCCAAATTTTCGGGCACGGAGCCCGCATCTACTAGCGCGGAGTGAATTGAGAACTTCGAAGGGCAAGATTGTTTGTCTTCACTTTCCCTCTTATTCGGTACTGAAACACCCATACCGTAACTTTCGGGGTGTTAACTTTTGTTCTTTTAATAGACAGAGAGAGATAATAATGATTTTTTTTTTACTTTTGACGTAGTGTTGAGAAGTCCAAAATCCTTGGTAGTCTGTTTTCTAAGCAAGGGTTTAATCTGTTATTGATTTTCGAGAGTTAAAAAGATTTGTAAAGTTAAACCCCTATACATTAGTATCATCGAATGGTCTCATCGTTATCCAAACCCCGCGACTGCCACGGCTCGTTGCCTCGACACGCCATTTTTCACCAACCGCCAACTTTCCTGAATGATCGCTGTCATTTTTTCCGTAAATAAATCCAAAATGAGCCAACCCCCCAAAAAAACTAAAAACAATCTCAATCTCATTATACTAAGCGTGTCAGCACACGCGACGCTGAAGCCGCTTTGTCTTTTTTGACAATTTTCGTGTTATCAGGCTTGTTATGGTATTTTTAAAGGGAACACAGTTTTGGGCGTTTCGCCAGACGCTATTTGTTACGCTGATTGACTAAGTTTTTCTATGCGTGAGGCGCAACGCACTAATATCAAAAACTGCCTGTCATTACGTATCAAATCATTTATCATTGCGTCCAATCTCATCAATCTATTTTCCTGAAAAAGTGCTGGAAAAGTATAAGTATTAAAAGTTTATAAACAACATAACTACTTAGAGATTTCATTAAGAGTTCAGTTGTACCTATATCCTATACACATATTGACATGGTTAAGTGTATGTTATACTACCACTAGTAAAATTGACTAGACTTTTGCCAGAAGAGCGTACTGCATTTTTCGGATTTATGGAAAGTTTTGCTTTTTTGCAGTACTTCTTACGTACGTACTCTTACGCGTAGCTAATCATTGAAGTATATAATATCATTAAGTATAATGATATAAAGTACCAGAACAGACATTGCTAACAAAATTTGTGTCGCGCCAAGAGGTTCTATTTTCAAAATCGAGCACTCGTTCTCCTTTCAAAATCGAACGAATCTATTGAAAAATAAATAATTGAATCCTAAAAAAATTTTTTTTTTAAACGCTTTTATTTCAATAATGTTTAGTTTATAAAATTAGCTACAAGTTGTGAAAATTTCAAGTCTCTACGTAAAATAGAACATAGAGAATTATGCGTCTAAAGTCTGAAAATCGTTTTTTTTAATTTAACAACAAATAAACAATGAAAATTAGTTTAAAATATGATTTTCGTGTATTGTCATCGGAAATACACATGTCTGCCAAATTTCATCAATTTTCATTAAAGGGAAGTCATTCAAATTAACGTTACAAGATTTGATGCTTTGATGCTCCGAAGTGAAGCTAAATATAAACCTTATTGCCGTGTAAATAGAGTAGCATTTTGATCATAATATTGAAGATTTGATGCTTTGATGCTCCGAAGTGAAGCTAAATAAAAGCGTTTAATAAAGCCCATTGCAACCAATTCATTGGGCCAAACATCGTGTTCGCGAAGTCGGTACTAATATACGCCAGTAATAATACTTCAATGAAGCTTATCACGTTTTCCTTACTTTTCAATATCCCGATTCCCGCATAAAATGATAGGTAATTTTAAATTTATATCTGAAGTATAGCAATGCTCATAAATTAACTAACTCCTAAAATTAAAGTTTGATTTTATCCCATTGAAGTATAATGTCATAGAACAGACGTCTCGAACAAAATGCGTGGTCCCACCGGAAGGTTCCATTTTCAAAATTGAGCTCACTATTCTCCTTCCAAAATCGAACGAATCCATTGAAGATTGAAGCCACGTGGCGCCAATGCATTGGGACATACGTATACAAGGTGTTCGCGGTGTCAGTTCTATACGCTAGTAATAATACTTCAATGTTTTATCCTTTGATTAATACGAGTATGATCGTGGAGAGCGTATGACTCAGTTTAAACAAGGTGTACCAAAATGTTGAATTAAACACATGAACAGTTTTATTTAAATGCATTAAACATTCACGAGCCATATATGAAAGGCCAATAAAATTGTTTTGTTCAGTAGCTTCCGTTATTTGGTCATTTTAATGGCCATATTATCGATTGTTCAGTATCAATCCCATTATAGCAATACAATGGCTCACGCCACAACAGATCAGTTTGGAGAGGTCGTAGTAAGCCACGTTTGATAGTAAATAACAATCGTTTGACAAATAAAATAAACAAGTACCTATTTTGATAATTCTGCTTTTCTGAGTGTTTCAGAATACGCAAGAACCACTTAATCTCGGGGTAGTGGACGAACGTGTAGGACGGCGTCTCATGGGGTAATCGGAAACACATTACAGTGACAGCCGGACCTTGGTTTATGGGTTCGGGTCACGGAGACAACGCATTGTGAACGAGAGGGTGGTGGCTGTCGGCTGATATATTGGTGCTAACTGCTAACGGCTTCACCAGCGCGTGTGAGCATTCGTTCAACCTATCGATCTGTGTTGACTTGTCGAAATATATTATATCGACGCTTGAAAGGAAACATTGATCTAAGCGACATTGAGTTAGCTTTACAGGAGAGCAGTTTAAAGTTGAATTTTTAGAAAAGTTGTTGTATTATGCCACAATATACTTACATAATAAACGCATCATTTACGCATCAGTGATGTCTTTAGTGTTGCTGATGTTCATGGGCGGCGATAGCCACTTACCATCAGGTGGATCGTCAACTCGTTTGCCGGCTATTTCCATAAAAAAAGTAAGGATTCCAAAACAGTAAGGAGTCGGTAGGAGGATTACAAAAATAAATGTTTTTTTTTCTAAAAATCCCAACTTTAAACTGCTCTCCTGTAAAGTTAGCTCAATGTCGCTTAGAAGATGTTTCCTTTCAAGCGTCGATATGATCAAGTTTACAACGATATACCCAGAAAATTATACATAATGAATATAGAGTCGTCACTACTTACTGTAATATTTAGTGTTAGCATCAGGTGCGGAAAGATGTCTTTACACACCATTATTGTACGTATCACTATAATCACATCGGGAAGGCTTACATAGCGCTTTGTAGAGCATCCTTCTCTGTTAATACTAAAACTTTTAATATAAATACGAACGCTCCCTGCAACAACAGCAAAATAGGCGGAACAATTTTATAAAGGAATAGTACCACAAAACTAGTGCAGTTTATATTTACCACAGACTTTATATTTACATTATACTATGCATAATAGAACGCTGATTTTGGCCGCATGAACAAATATATCCTGATCGATAGGAGGACGCAAGCTCTTCTGTTGGTTTTAACTTGGAAAACAAATATCGTTATTTACATAAACAGCACCATGTAAACCACGCGAATATCACACGCGAGAACAGCGAACAGGTGTTGCAATGCCATTAATATCAATTGGGCACTGACCGGGTGCCACTTGCATGGCCAATATAGAACGACATGCCGAACCCCTGCTTTTCACCTTTTAAAATAACCGTAGTAGGAATTTCATAAGCCATGGCACAGGTCAAGTGTAATTGGTTCAGAAATATTTTATGAGCCAATTACGTCGTACGTGGAATAATGCGATTTTATGAGATATACTACCTTCCGTTTCCTTGCCGTCGATTGCATTGATCGTAAACGATACAATGTATTTCGATGTCTGAATAAATATCGGTGACTCTTACTTTTTATCTTCAACAATTATTGTATTTATTAGTACCTAATATGAATTTATTTGAACGTTATCTTTTCCTTATTTTTTCTGATACGTTCATGAGTGGTCACAATTTTGTGATGAGTTTGAGCCCGATAGTAGTCTCTCTCTGCTCAACTTATTTGTAGAATGGGATCACATACCTACTTTTGTTGGGTATTTTTGTTGTTCTTGAGGTTATTGGGTTTGCCAACATACGCATACCAAAACAACATTTTTACAACTGGATCCATTCAATAGTGCATCCAGTGCGGATCTATGTTAGTTTCGATTCTAAATATCCCTTTGCCTAATGTAGAGCCTTGTAGAGCTGATTAAGACGGTGACTGTAAAAATATCATGCTGTAGTCTACAAATTATATCTTCTCTATAAAGATATCACCAAAAAAACTAAGATGCACGTTCCATTCACATAGTTCCGTATGGTTCGTCTGAAAGTCGTCAGCACGTCAGCTAAGTGTTTGAGCAAGCTAAGCAACCTTCTGTTTCGGTTTGAGTTAGAAAGTCCAATATTATTGTGGGTAATAACCGGCAGATATGCATACAAATTAGCTATATCTATAATATATTTAAATCTATATTTTAAGCCTTTCAAAATGTTTTGGCTTCTACAAAAAGCTACATCTTCTCTGCATTAGTTTCTTAGGCTATATGGAAAGAGAATTCTGCCATTTAGACGATTTAGTTGCACACAAGTGGCAAGTAGCAATTAGCAAGTGGCAAGCGAACGTGTCTGCCAGCGTCAGCTCTCCGTTCGATCACAGCCACATGGCAGCAGTCAGTGACAGACGCTGTCAGTCGTGGGACGCGGCCGACTGGAAGAGCCAATAAGGGCAAGGGTGGTCTCTAGTTATCTTGTTTTCAGGGATATTCCCGTGCAAGTAATGTTGTTGGTTACAAGTACCAACGTACGTATTATCCATAGAAGAAAGGCAGATGATTTTTTTAATACTTAAACCAAAATAAGATATATTATAATGTATTATCTTGCGGTCGGTGCCTAGAAGGAAATGGAGCTTATTTAAAATAATTTTATTGTAAAACCTTATTTTTTATGAAATAGATTAAAAACCATCCTAAGAAACGTATTTTTATCTAATCATAAACTTACTTTTTTAAGTAGTATATTTATTTTGTAACAATCTAAGCCCCTAAAGCAAGGTAAAAAGTTTTATGGTTACTTTTTAGAAATAACGTCCTAATTTTACAAAACTTTTGGTCCTTCTAGCGTTAGAACAAGGGTGGCATTGGCGATCGGTTTGCTAAGACGCAATTATATTAAGATTACATATACTTACATATATCTCCTAAGACGGTCACATTTCTTCAGTCATACAGATTTATTAGAGTTGCTACGATAATGATTTATTTATTAATACAACGATTTTCGTACCATTGCACAATCTATAACTTGTCATTAAACCATAAATGTATTAAACTGAGGTCAGAGACAAAAATCATTTATCAGGTGTCATTTTAATTAACGAATCACTTTTGACATATTTATTACTGTGTACTCAAATCGTTATCGAAAGTTTAGTAATTGGCTCGGTCAACCAGTGATAGACAACTTGTGTGAAGTGACAACTGTCATTTAGCTTAACTACTGAATATCATAAATTAATGTTGAAAATCAGTGAAAATAATATAATATGAACCACAGTAAACATTCAAATTATTTTTTATCGATTCGAATATACTCGATATTTATTTATGTTTTTAGTAGCAAAGGTAATGCTTTATTATAAACCCTGACGGTGGTTATAGCATCTCTATGTAGGTTGGTCCAGCCCCTAGTCCCTTTGATCCCTAATATTGATTTGGGGATCAGTGGCTGGACTCGGACTTTCGCCTGATCTTATCATTATTTTAAATGTTTCTCTGTGATGCTTCCGTTACGGGATTTGTAGGGCAGTCTTGATTTAGTGTCGCATTATCAATATGTGTCGTTATATCGTTGTTTATTTGTTATTGTTATGGTCTTAAAAAGTCGTTCAAATGATTTAACAATTGATAGAAAATATATCTAATTATTATTTACTACTTTCAGAAAAGTTATTGAAATGCAAATTGAAAAATAAGATATTGCTCACACAGTTATTTATTTATTTATACTTTTACACAGCCCTACGGCGTGGCTAGAGAACTAAGTAATGCTTTATTTCAGAACTAATGTGTTAGAATTAAATGAGAGACTCTTCACTTGGTAAGTGGGACGGTGGGATGATGGGATCACTACAGACAGGGGTCATCTAGTTATCTGTTTTGAGTTTTTCGTCTGCCTGCAGCGTAGCAGCTAGCCACCATCGTCATTGAAGAATCAATCGTAGAACGTTTTTTTATGTATGGATTTCGATATAGACTGTGTTGGAGAGCCAATAGTCAGCAGTACCTAATGGACCTCCTACTCCTTTCTTAACATGACATCAATTGCTCATTTACCAGCTAAAAAAAAATCTTATAAATAACAATACTTTTGTGTTTTTATTGATGTACAATAAACTTCCACGATACCCGTCTACTTAGTCACTTGTCATTAATAATCATAAAGCAATAAATAGACCCTATTTTCCATATGAGACGTGCATTTATAAGCTACGGCAATTTCATTGTATGTATCGGTGATCATGAATGCCGATCAACGGTCAAGCTTCACCGCGTGCGCATTGAACGGTGCCAAATAACACCGCACTGCCATGCCCACAGCCCACGCTCTGCAATGACACAGGAATTATTACCAGGATTATATTGACGCTGTATACTGACGTAATGAACCGTAGCCCTGGAGTTTGTGCTAAAGGTCTGACAGGGTCAAAAGTTATTAAATAGGCAATTGACAGGGTAAAGCAATACCATGTACATCAATCTATATTGCTTTGAATGAAGGTGTCCGTTCGATTTGGGCGACTTGGGTTCGCATCGTGAAGGCATAAATTTATGTACGAGTTAGTACAAAGCACTTGCTTCGATGAAAGAACAACGTAAACTAACTTTCATTATTGATAGGTCACAAAAATAACTATTTGGAACTATGATTTTAATCTCTTACTCTTACAGGACACCTTAGCCAATAAAGGGTCATTGTGAAGTGATATACTTAATTAAAATTATTAGACGAACTTACCTGTAAGTGAAGTTCTATCAAAATTATGTGAGGTGTTTCGTTCGAAGAGATTAGATATTACTATATTAATAGTCTTCAGATGTAGTCAAAAGATTATGATAAGGAGTTGTATCACTAGCGGCCTTTGGGAGGCATGTCAAGCTTTCTGTACCAGTAATCATGGTCAGGTAGCAATCGCTCAAGCACATAGAACATTTTGGGCGGAAAAAGATTTTCTGTTAATAAATGACGTTTAACAAAAAACTAACCTAATAATAAGGTCGTGGGAATCGGATGTCAATTCAAAATAAGGCAAATTGAGGGTTGTCAAATGATAAGTTTATTGGTTAGCGAGTGTGACCGAGGTGTCGCACAATGGTAGAAGCGTCGCGTCGGTGTTACAGACGTCATGGTACATGGCACGCCAGTGTGTGGTTTGATGTAATTATTCCCTTCGGCCGTTTATCGACGGAAGTGCGTCAGGGCATTGGCTTTGACATTGGTGAATACGGATTTTTTTCCAATCACATAGACATTTCCCAACTTTACTTAAGAGAGTGAAAGGAGTCAAAAAAGAAAAGAAAAGCATAGCTTGTGTAGATGAGGAACAATCCTCGGCGTTCTTTTGTTGTCTCCTTTATAATAGAACGCTTATAGTTAATTGTATCGACTAGCGCACTTGAGGTACTAACTAAAAATAATACCCCATATATCATGGACATTGACGAATACCCACTACCTGATTCATTAATGTTCACGGAGGATTTTCTTTATGGTTTTGGTAGTTTTGTCCCCCGGAGATTAAAGAACTTTGTCTCCGCAAGTTATTAAACGTGTTTAACTGAATATTTAAAGTGTTACATTACCAGCGTGGCGTTATCATGCCGGTCCGTCTTTCGAAGGGTCTTGTTACCTCTCAGTTAACATTCTGGACCCCACTTACTCTCCTTCATTTTCCCCCACACTAATCCGATCTATCAACTTAATTTTTTTTTCATAACAGATAGTAAACAACGAACAACAACTGAATGTTAGCATTTCAACAACAATTGACGAGCAAATGACCGAAATCATCATGAAAATAAAAAAGCCTCTCGACATTGCTTAATATAGTCCCTATTTGCTTATAGCAACCGAGACCGACTTCGCAACTGTTTAACGTGTTTTCCAAACAAAGTTTTTTCGAAACACTATTCGAAACGAATCGAAAGGGAGCTTATAAAATTTTAACTATTCAGTGACACCTTCAACTACAAAAACGCTCTGTATTTTTAAGCGAATGACATGAGTCGACAGCTGAGCGCTTCCAATGGTAGTCTTACTGTAAATTCTATTTCCTATTAAATGCTAACTACCTGATCAACACTGACTAAAAATCCATGCGTGAAGTAGCGTCATTACATCTTCTGCATTCTCATGAATTGTATTTCAATTAATTCAAATTAATTATCTACGTAAACATTGAATACATGCACGCATTTAGACTAAGGTTACCAACAAGTCCGGTTTTGACGAGATAGTCCTAAGATATTCAGAGATCATTATAATGCAATTTGTAAGTTATCGTCGTCCAAGGAAATTTAGGACTATAGAAGTATCAACAAAGTAATGCAAGTTGGACTATCGGATTGGATTTTATCCTTATCCATAAGTTTTCTATCATGAAGGGTCAGATTAAAGTAGAGTAAAAGTCAAAATCAAGATTGAAGTTTGGTTGATTGAAGTTGAACCGATTTTTGTTGGGGGCTACCCAGCCCCCTCCCTTAATTCGCCACTGGACTGCTGTATTGCATTCCTAAATTTATGTCAATCAGGCTAGTCATACTATTCTAGACACGTTTTTATCTCCACAGGGGTAATGACGTGTTAAGTGCAATTTTCTCGTAAACTCAATTGTCGGTTACATTACCAACATGGCAAATTACAACAATGTGCACTCAGATCTATTTTCACATGGTTTTGTTCAATAATTACTACTTCATATGCTGTTATGATTTGTAGGAATAGGGAATTCTGTTATGCTGACTGAGTTATATGCTGTGAATCGTTTGTAATTAGATGTTTTTATCGGTTTATAGTATAGTTGGCTAATTGCTAGTTGAATCGCGGAGGCCACCGAGGTAGCAGAGGAGGATTCATTGTTTTAAAATACAAGTATTATTGCGCTCTATCTCGTTAACATTAGGCCTGGTTGTTTAGATACAATCACACAATTGCGTCGCGTGAAAACTATTAATATTCCTTATATTAATTCAATTATTTGAGTTATCTTTATTGACCACAATAAAATAATATATTGAGGTACAAATGGTGAGCTTAATGCTTAATGCATTATTTGTCGGTATTATATCTTTTAATGGTAATATGGGCTTACCTTATTCTGTTTTAGGAAATGTAAATTCTACATCGAAATTAACACTAATTTAAGTAAAATTAAAGTTTAATTATTCAATTTATTATTTTCTGTATTATTTTTTGGTATATAATGAAATGTTTTGTATTGTATTATATTATATTCCCCTGAAAAACACTCTTTTCATTCTAAAGTCTAAACGGCAACCCGCTCTGCCTAAGATGAAAAAATCGTGATCTATATAGGTACATATTAAATATAAGTATTAAAAGTTCGTTGAAACTTGAGTCATCGATCCTAAACTTTGAAATGGTACATTTCGAACGAATACGAATTAAAATACCGTCACTATACGAAGGGTTTTAATACCTTAGATTAGAAGACTTCGATTCGTCTGATTATTCCTTTACATATAGGACCGTAGTCTTTTCGTTTGTTTATCAAGTTTAAGTTTGAGTATTAGTGATCACTTTTGCTAAGAATTTTATGAGCTGTAAATAACAGTTTAGTATTGCAAGATTTTTTGTTTGAACCAATAAACAGGTAGTGTTTTTGAGTTCTATACAGACTAAAGGGCTGGTCAAGTAAATGCAGACCTTGCAAAGGTAAGCATCAAGATTCAATATCGATGTTCACACGGTGGTTTAGTTGGGAATCTTCTTATTGTTACTAGCCTTGGTGAAGAAAAGCACCATGAAGAACCGACACGCTTGACAGTTCTCCATAATATGGTATTCAATGTAAGGTGTGTGAAGTCTCCGTAGAATATTGTATTTATGTTATACATTTCGATGACTAAAATTGACGACGTGATGACGTATGGTATATACATGACAAAGAAAAGTAGTTTCAATGAAAATAACTGTAACGGTACCTACATTTATAACGCAAATCCACCCGCTTCTACTAGTGAAGTTTTAAAGTTTAATTTTTGTGGCTTGATAGCAGAAATAGCCTTAAGGCGTCAGTAAATTTGAGAAGAATGCATTTTAGCCAAATTCGGCGAGAAATTCTTGGATAATTAGTTAACTGCAGCATTAAGTTAAATCCTATGACAATAACGCCAATGTACCGGACTACCCACTTCAGACTTTTATTTTAAAACTAAGGAGAGGACCATTAGGTATTGCAATGTAATTAATTAATTTAATTATTTGTGTCATTTATCAATTAATCACACTCTATTTATCTATCTCTCGAATAATAGGTCAATGTTTAATTCCCTTTGTCCAAGTATTAGCATGGTGTAAATATTTGGTCTACATATTGTACACATAAGTGTCTGTGATATATGTATGTATTTTGATGATTATAAATATACCAGCGCACTGATCGCGGCTTTGCCCGCGATTTCCGAACAAGAATATTTATTTAAGCGTTTTATTTTCACAAATTTTTAAATTTATAATATTAACTAGGATAAAGATAGGATAGGAAGTAGGATAGTATGACGCCCGGACGCGCTTGTATGTACTAGATGAGACATTTTTAAAGGATAGGATAGGAATGGTGGTTTAGCTAGCTAAAGTAAGGGCAAGGGAGTTTGCTTTGTCTAACACGAAGTTATCGAGCCCTCTCCACTTATTTCCCTGTTCGATGCAACGGTAATAAATACAGTACAATTAGAGGTTATAAAGCGTCCCCGGCAGTCTGTTAGCGCTAAATGGAGCCACACAAAAACCACCGCACGCACGCTCGGCGACTTTAACTCTTATTGCAGCGTTGTCTTTTGTTTGGCTATATTACCTTTATAATTATACTATTCCATCTTAGGACTCATTGAAGAACTATTTCATTTAGATTGGTCGGCATTATGCAAACGTTCAACAATTTGCAGAATGTCACTCACACAGTGACAAGGAAGGTCATTAAGGTTTCTACACAATATTTTTCGTAAACCCATCTACTTAGTTGAACTATGGCTCTACGAAGTCATTTGTCGTAGGTAATGTCATGTGCTTGTATTGACAATTACTTTAATAGATCTGCCACCATCAGCAAGTGCATTTTAACTTTATTTTAAAGTTGAATTGTGTTTGCATTTGTATTTGGTCAGCATAAATGCGTTCGGGATGCCATACATATTAACGAAATATAAAAATTGCGATTTTTAAAGGCCGCTAGTGGTAGGGCTCCTCGAGAGATTATATTGGTAATATTGATTTTAATTGTTAATTAATACCATTATTACTATAATTATTTCTTCATGGGTTCCGCCTGTATAGCTTTGATTGAGCGTAGGTCAGTCGCCAAACTATGTATTATAGTGTATAGGTAGATGTTCCGGCTGGAGTCAGTTCTTTCTTTCTTTTTCTTATTTCTTTCTTGGCCGGCAACGCATCAGTGATGCCTTTGGTGTTGCTGATGTCCATGGGCGACGATAGCCACTTACCATCAGGTGGATCTTTAGCTCGTTTGCCGGCTATCTCCATAAAAAAAGAAGAAAACTTTTATCTCACGTATCCAGTGAGCCTTCGACCGACAATTACAAAACATTTTCCAGCTTATAACAATTTGGGGCGCTTTGTTCACAAATAAATTGTAGCGGTGCGTCCACACTCGTCCGGGCGGTGACAGATAGCGCCAATTTGAATATTAATAGCCGCGGCCGTGCGTGAAAACTGACGCCCGGACGCGCTTGTACTAGATGAGACACTTTTCAATGTGATGCATTGAAAAAATGCAACGTTTTTCAGTGGGAAATAATTATATATTTAAGTCCCTTTCGACGATGTAACTGAGAACTATTATAAATTAAAAAGGCCTCGGGTGTTGTCATCTACTCACTACTCTATGTGTCTATAAATTAACCCAATTTTTTTTTCTTATATTAGCCGGAAAATGGGCAGACTAGCCACCTGTTAATAAGTGAGTGGTCATGGACGAGGATAGGAGAAAATTTGATTAATTGTATTGTGACAGACAGGGGTGTAACTGAACTTTTAAATAGCAAAAGAGAAGGCCGTACTTTTACATTAAATCACCATGAAGCGTTAATAAAAGCAAATATAAGAATTTAAAATTCAAGCAAGGCTCTATCGAATCCACAGATTTCTAAGCCACAAATGTTCCATATATACAATATAAGATAATCATAATACAATCGTCAGGATACATCATAAAAGACATCATATAAGATAATAAAAAAAAACACAGGTTACATCAACCCAGTACAGGGGCCCTTGCCACTTGTTTGTTATTGCCTTTTTGAAACGAAGTAAACGATTTTTGATTTTTTTTTGATTTTGATCGTCTAAATATCTCGCCGTGTCTAGTACCGCTAGAATACACGTCGCGGGCAACCGCCGAAGCGCGACACTGCCATATGACCGCACCCGTACGCATTAACAGTCGATGCATCGTGCATAAATCAAACGCTAATAAATAAATATCGCCTGTAATCGCTTCCTGTGCCCAACGATACACCAATTTAACTTCGCCCTCATACCTGTGAAGTGTCATGTGCGATCGGCACTTGTTTTTTAACAAAAAGTTGTTTTAAAAAAATACTACTTAGTTGATAAGAAATATTCATTTCTTGTTAGATCTCCGCAATAGATTCCTATGCACCTAGACATGTAGTAAAATGTGACTCTTTTCTTCCCACTAAGTATTAGTTATGCTATCTGAAAATCTTCTTTACTATTGGCCTAATCCACAAGCTCAGAGTAGCACAGCGGGCTATGGAGAGGGCTATGTTCGGTATTTCTCTACGTGATCGCATCAGAAACGTGGAGATCCGTAGACGAACAAGGGTAACCGACATAGCTCAAAGAATTAGTCGGCTGAAGTGGCAATGGGCTGGCCACATAGTGCGAAGGACCGATAACCGTTGGGGAAGAAAGGTCCTCGAATGGCGCCCACGTCTCGGAAAACGGAGTATACTCGTAGGACGCCCCCCGACCAGGTGGACTGACGACCTGAAGAAGACAGCGGGCATCCGCTGGATTCAGAAGGCTCAGGACCGGTCAGAGTGACGCAAGTTAGGGGAGGCCTATGTCCAGCAGGGGACCTCCAAGGGCTGATGGATGGATTTGAAATAAATGATTATGATTATGAAAATCAATTTTTTCGTCACAGTCGCAAGCGGAACACGGTAGGAAGTTCATCCTGCCATTTGTTTCTTTAATTCCCAAGCCCATATTTGCCAGGAAAGCTGCTTAGGGATAGGGCCGTCTTTTTGTATTTATAGTATTTATTTTTCAATGTACTTATCATAAAAAAAAACATAATTTCCGTCAAATTCATATTACATAAATATCAATGGATTTCACAATACTTCGAAACAAGAAACCCCTTAAAAATTAGCAGTTTCCTTGATCAAAGTTCACAAGATTAAACAGTTTTGCAAGGTAATAAAATATTTTGGTATACTTTTTACGTCACGTTAAATCAGTACTGTTTGTAAACCTATAAATACCTAACTGTTGTAACAAACAAAATTCTTAACTGATTTGTTTCTAAGGTTTCATATCGCAGAAGTTTTTCTTAAACGATTATGCCGGCTATAAAAATGTTTTTTAATATTATTCACTTTCCAGTTCTGTGCGGGTAAGAAATTTATTTACATACTTACTATCTATGTATGTGCTTAAGACTTATGAGAGGTGAAAATAATCTAACATTTTAACAGAAAATTAACCGACTTCAAAAGAAGTACATTGTAATTTGACATGGATGCCATTGTCAGATCTCGCTCAAATTTATGTGGGACTACACGACAAGCACCAGCTTTTGATTAAAAAAAGAATCATCGAAATCTGTTGGCGCGATATCGAGTTATTCGTCCATTTATCGCGCACATACTTAATGCAAATTTAAGACTTATATGATTTTGACATGGATGCCATTGTCAGATCTCGTTCAAATGTATGTGGGACCACACGACAAGCACCAGCTTTCGATTAAAAAAAGAATCATCCAAATCGGTTCACCCAGTCCAAAGTTCTGAGGTAACAAACATAAAAAAAAATACAGTCGAATTGAGAACCTCCTCCTTTTTTTGACGTCGGTTAATAACCCAGGTCACAGACTTAAAAAAAAACAGATGGAATGTCAACAACAAATTCAGTGAGGCACCCATAGTAATACCAACTCCTCTATTCTTACAAGTATCACACGCACACATTGACACCATGCTGTTATTAATCGGCCGCCATTACCACCTCGGACCGCACTAAAAATTACGCACACATGGTAAACGGGCAGCGTCACTCTCGATAAGAAGGTGACGTCTGGAGTTATTTTCACGTCCGTGACCCAGGTGAATAAAATCGGCTGAAGATACCTCGCTGAATTATCCAAGGTGAATAAAGGCGATGGAATCACTGAATAACAGTTGAAGCTAGGACACCAGGTACTGTTTCGCGACACAACACGTCGCAATGTATTATGATGCGACCAGTGCCAGATTTATATTTTTTATGAGTGTAGGCCAATTTATTTCCGCCGCCCCATGTACCTTTCTAAAATAATAATTTTCCATTCATAGTAAGGAAGGCACTGAATTAGTCACTAAGAAAGTGCGTAAAAATACAAGAATTACAAAGTTTTTACGGCACTTTTTAATAGCAAAATCATCTATAATATCATTTTTTTTTTCTCTTTATTTAGGTTAACAAACAGTAACACAACAGATCTTAAGTACATGTATGTAGTTCTAGCTTAATACTAGGTTGTGAACCAACACCGTTAACCACAGATTACTCTTAATACTATTATAAATTGAAAGTGAAGCAGCATCAAATTCAACCAAAAGGAAACCGAACTTTAGAAAAGAATATTGAACTTTAAATTTATACAATAAAATATAACTGATCGATGTTTACTAATACAAAAACAAAGACAAATCCCGTTAGAGGTTGATTACAGATGTGTTGTTACTTCTTACAAATAGTGTTTAATATTAAATTCCTGAAAACACCAGGACGGCTGCTGATAATATCTATAGTATTGTAATTTACATTATATGCATTCGTTAATTGATACATAGGTGAGCGCTTACCAGCTTTTGTACGACATTTTTTAGTAGCAAACATAGGTAATTCTCTACGGTTTCGTGACCGGTAAGGAACTGTGTAGTTTAATTTATTATTGAGAGGTATACAGTCATATTTTCCATGAAATATATCATATAGAAGTAGTGCTGCAAGCTGAAGCCGTCTAGTTTTTAACGTCTGCAAGTTATATTTATTAAGGAGGTGTTGATATGACAAATGACTACGAGTAAATTTAAAATGTAAACGTCTTAAGTATTTCTTTTGCACTGATTCAATTGCGTCAATATATTTTTGATAATATGGATTCCATACAGGTACAGCGTATTCCAATTGAGATCTAATGAGGCATTTAAAGATGTAAATGAAAGTTTTCGGTCGAGAGAACTTTGAACACGTACGCATTACAAAGCCATACATTTTGAAGGCCCTATTAACAATGTTATCTATATGAATATTTAAATGCAGCTTAGAATCTAGTGTTATTCCCAGGTCTTTTATGCTTTCAGTGTAATTTAGGTCAACACCACATAGCTTATATTGGTACTTACTAATTGATAGTTTTTTGGTGAACGTTATTACTTTGCATTTATCTAAGCTGAGACTCAATTTATTTTGTACACAATATACCGAGAAGCGGTCAAGATCTTCTTGAATTCTAATGTGGTCGTCAGCATTATTGATAGTGTGATAGATCTTTAGATCATCAGCATACAAAAGTATATTACAGTATTTGAAACACTTATTTATATCATTTATAAATAGGACAAACAATAGTGGCCCTAAAATCGAGCCTTGCGGAACACCAGAAGTTACAGGAACGAATGCCGACTCAAATCCATTGATGACAACTTTCTGTGTACGATTCGAGATATATGATTTGAACCAGCGCCAAAGATTGCCTCGTATTCCATTGTACGCCAATTTGTTAAGCAAAATTTTATGGTCGACTCGGTCAAAGGCTTTTCGAAAGTCAGTGTATATGCTATCAGTTTGTGTGTTATTATCTAGTGATTCGAAAAGATATGTAGTGTAAATTAATAAGTTTGTAGTAGTAGATCGCTTTTGTACAAATCCATGTTGCTGTTCAATGATTTTACTATGCAAGGATGGGTATATCTTTTTATGAACAAGACTTTCGAAAAGCTTTGACAAAGCCGGTAAAATTGAAATAGGCCGGTAGTTTTCAATGTCGGTCTTAGAACCACTTTTGTGCACTGGCACAATCCGGGCTGATTTCCAAATGGAGGGAAATATTCCATCATGCAAACTGCGATTAAAGAGATAATGTAGTGGTTCAAAGAGTGATTCAGCTGTATTTTTCAGAAATACAGAAGGTATATTGTCAACGCCCGAGCCCTTTGTAGGGTCTAGCGTGCGAAGACCTTTCAAAACATCATCTTTACTCAAGAAGACACTACTTATCAGAAGATCAGACGCTTGATTTATATCGGAGATATTATTATCATCAAAGTCTACACTTAGGTCAGATTTTTCAAAGATTGAACAAAAAAATTTTAAAAATAAATTACATATTCCTTCTGGGTCATTAGAAGCTGTACTTTTGTAGTGCATAGACTCTGGAATATCTGGTTTATTTTTTTGGTTATTAATGTATGTCCAGAAAAACTTTATATTGTTATTAATACTATGTTCAACAGAATTAATATATTTACGATAACACTTATGAGATGCTGTTTTAAATCTCTCTCGATACATAGAAAACTCACTTTCATCTGTTAAATTACCATATTTTTTCCATTTTACCCATGACTTCTGAAATCTACCGCCCCTAGGACACTGCCGCCCCTAGGCCGCGGCCTATACGGCCTATTGACAAATCCGGGACTATGCGACGTCATAATTATGTCGTATCGTGTTTGTTTAAGTCTATCCCCTCAACTCAGAATCACTAACGGTTTCTTAAATCGCTTCTTAGTACAGAATTTGTATGGGAATTCTTTACTAAGGAGCGATTTAAGTAACCGTTAGTGACTCTGAGTTGGGGCGTTTTAGTGGTATCTCTTGGTGTCGTAGACTTCGGTGTAGTAGTGCTTATATCTGGGTGATTGTTATTACATGAGAATTTTACACGTAACTTGTACTGATAAAAAAATTGGCAGCTAAATGTGCTTTTGTAAATATAAATAGGTAGGTATGTAAGTATGTTGCTTTTATTGAAAAAAGAAGTTTAACTTCAAAAATACTTGTAATGACGTCTTAATGTGCTGTACAAAATTTTATTCTTTAAAGCACTATTTTCTAGAACGTTGTTCGGTATAGTATTAATAGTAGTGTTATCGCAGCTAGGGTTATCAAAATGGATTTTGTATTTTTGAAATTTATACGAAACATTTGTATGAAAAGCGGCGACACAGTAGTGGTCTATTTAAAGTTAGTTTTAAGAATCGTCTCTATGCTATTGTCTAAATTATTCCAATTTCCATATTAAGCGACAAATCTATAAACAATCTCCAATATTGTGTTTATACGTTAATAATATGTTGCAAATACGAATTATTGTCGATTTGATGATTTGAGCGTGTTTGGGGGGTCTAATTAACTTGTAATTCTAGTGCAGATCTGACTTGAATGCTATAGGTACTATGTCGATGCCTCTCGTGATATATAATATTATTATAGGCTTAGCTCTCTCTTAAGTCAGCCGCAAATCGATTCAACGTTATCCAGCTGAGGCTTGATAGCCAGTACTTCTCTATTTTCTCTCTTCTTTTTTTTTTCTTCTTCTTTGGTTTTGATGTTCATGGGCGATGGATTACCATCAAGTAGCTCGTCTGCCCGGTTACCGTAGTTATTGCAGAGATGTTAATGTGTGAGCGTTGCCAACCCTATTATTGGGTACAGTGACGTGTGCATAACCGAACAGTGTATTGTCACGCGGGTATGACCGTGACGACGCGCCTTGTCGCCTATCGTCTACGAAATAATAGTAAGTTGCATGTACTTAGAGTGATGTACTGACTAATCCTTTCTTTGTACACATTGAGATCATAATATGATTCTCTAGTATTTATTTCTAACGTAAATAAATAATGTCTTCGTGTTTCTTCATTTAACAAGTTGTAGGAATAGTATAGGTCCGAGTATACTACCCTGGGGGACATTGGACATAAATTCTTACTTGGGTTGCTTCGGCTTGCTGGCCGGCTTAAACCACCTGCCCCTCAGCTCGCGGAGGGGCGCCGCGCCAACACTGCCAGTAACGGGCGTGGTAGCTTGTAAATACAAGAATTACGTAATCCAGCATGGTATTTTTCTTTCTCACTCAAATACAAGGCGGTGAGTTATCTACCTTTATATTTACTGATCTGTGCAATCACGCAATGTTATCCTAGATACATGTCTGTAGTTTCAACCGATTTGGTAATTACAAAGAGATAGGTGCTACCTGCTTATCTTCAGATTGGAGCATACAGTAAACCGTTTATTCTGTATCAAAACGTATCAAGTGTAAACAATCAGAAGCTAACAATATGGGTATTTATTATCTGGAGGAATTCTTCCGCTCCCCTCGAGAAGATATTTAATTTTGATATGAAAACCGGCGTGACGCGACTTCGCGGCGGGACGCGGACCCAATATATTATCCAGCATCTACTAGCCAATATCACCGCAAAATATTAGCCGTTGCGAATCTACCATTACACTTGTCCACTTAACCACTATCTGGACTACTCTCACAGGAATTTGAACTCAGGTGGTTAGGCTTTAAGTCTCCTTTTGTTTGTAGTCTTGTGTTGCAGCGAATAAGATCGCCAAACAAGAATATATTCTGTTCTTATATTATTTGAGCACAAAATTGGAAAGTAAACTTTGAATAATCTGAGTTAGATGTTGGATTTTGTAACATTTTGAATGTATGTTGTATCTTGTAAGTCGTAGGGTCTAGTTTCTACACGTGTACGATTCGTAGAGTCGCTTGACCCATCTCTAGGGATTCAACTAGGGCCCTTTAGTCATGGTTTTATTTGAATTCACCGAAATGCTTTGCGACAAATATTTGGACATTTATTGCGGTCATGGCTGGTGTCGAATATTAAACGTTGATTTTATTTGATAACTCATGGACGCGATTGGTCACGGTCGATCGTTGGATTTGCGACAAACGATTTGGGCGAAACATTAGATGAGGAAGAAAAACAAATAACAAATAGAAATATATACCCTCTTCTCTTTTATGATATGATATTAACAAGATAGATCTCAAAGATCTGTGTAGCAGTTACTGAGAATTGCATTGGCGTTTTCAAATATTGTTGACTGATATTTTTATAGCTTTGCTTCAGAAAAGATACAGAACTGAAATACCTAATTAGGTGGTTGTTTCATGTCGGTATGTTACTGGGTATTATTAGGTGTGATCTTCGATCCCTAAATCGATACCATCATCATGAAATAACATATTAGAATCCACATCATGCAGAAGACATAACAGACAGATTTATACTGTTCAGTGATGATTAAAATCTCGACGAATGTTATTGATGAAAACAAAGAAAATATTGTGGCATGCACGATACGGACCTATAAAATCGTAGTCACTGCGAATGGGATGATAAAAGGATTTCTCCTACGTTTTTATTTTGTTAAAACGAAAGTGGAAGACAGCGTTGAAAGCGGGTCATATTGTCAATCCCTCACGTCAATTGGTATAAGTATACTTGCTTAAGGTACTTAACTATAAATCTGTTTAGAAGTTATAAGATCACTGCCGAAAAACGATTAAATATAAAGATTCCTTATCCAATGTATCAATTGATACTTATAACGAGAAGCGACGTATCCACATCACATTTGCAAAGCAGCTTAAATTTAACGGTTAATAACCTTTATTTAGAGATTTTAAGGTAATTTAGGGGAATTGGAGACAGCTGGCAGAATTACGGCGGCGAGGCGCTGACTGGCGGAGTGACAATTTTATCGCGGGCCGCGCTCGGCGACGTCTGCGTCCAGCGCCTGTCACAGGACGCCGCAAAAAATCAAGCAAAACAGTGACAATTGGTGCATATCCCCGACGAATTATCCCCCTTCGGCGCCTTTGTCCAATTGAAGCTTCCTTTATTTCACCATTTTTGCCGTTTTTCCATTCTCATTTGGTTATTTATCTCCTCTTTTTTGGAGCGGACAATGAGCCGACTGCGCTCATTATATCCTCCCTGGTTTAGCACGCCACTCGCCACTAAATCTCCGGTGGAATTCTAGCGAATTACCCGACCGACGAGGCCCGTTTTTTCGGGTGATTGATTGGAGTAAAAATTACTTTCTGTTTTGCTGTGACACCGAGGACGCGCTTCGATCGATTCGTTCGTATCGTGGGGTGGGATCGAACGGATTGACTTTTAAAAGCTATGGCGAAGATAAGATAAATCTCGGTACGTATTAACATACGCTGAAAGACGTACATCGGGGTCGTAAGAGTCATTAATTTAGTGTATCGTGGCAGGTAATCTCGGCGCAGTTTGGCGGCTGCGTTTCTCGGTAGCTGTCGGAAATAGACCGGCCCACCCGTCACGATGTTTCCACTCCATACTCACATACTCGTACTGTTTTATCAACGTAATTACTATTTACTAATGTATTAATTACTTATCAAGTGTATTTGTCAAGTTTGTAGTTTGACTTGAGGCGGCATCCAGTTTTCATGAGATAGCTATATGGCCAGTTAGCCATACCGTGGCCATACACCGTCCATCAAGTTTACTAGATGCCGCATCAAGTCCGCTGCAAACTTAACAAGTAGGTATACTTGATCGTGTATGGCTAGCATTAGACATTTGACAAATTTTCTGCTGTGCTGTCTGCTGAATTCTTTACGCCTACAATTGGGTAATTTACGAGTATGTGGCAGATAACGTTTGTACTCGAATCTTCATTAGATCTAATTTCTCGTGTGGAATATGTCTCGTGTGTAAAAGCAGTGATAGCCTAGTGGTTAGAACGTTGGTCTCCCTAACGCGGGGGCCCGGGTTCAAATCCTGGCAATCCTGTACCTCTAATTTTCAAATATTATGTGCGTATTACAAGTTAATTATCATTTGCTTCGGTGAAGGAAAACATCGTGAGGAAACCTGCACGCCTGAGAGTTCTCCATAATGTTCTCAAAGGTGTGTGAAGTCTACCAATCCGCACTTGGCCAACGTGGTAGACTATGGCCTGTACCCCTTACATTGTGAGAGGAGACTCTGATCCCAGCAGTGGGACAATTATGGGTTGTTGCTTGTTTTTAATATGTCTCGTGTTCATGCTGGCAGCAGCACAGTAATCTGGAGTATGACCACCAAAACATACTATTCTTGTTGGTCATATCAGTATGACATCATAGTATGACTAACAATAATAAACGGCCTACATTTTAGTCATTTTCGTCTGCTACATCCAAATGTTTCCAAATTTTTGACATGACATTGACACAGTAATTGCAAAGGTCGCGCAAGGAGCATTCGGGATGCATTATGCATAATCTATTGTTTCGCCGGACGTCTGCAGTCTGTCCAAATTACTGGACGATTAGTTTCTCGGTAAAGTCATTCGTATGCCGTCGAGATTCGGTTGGTTAGCGAACAATTGACGAACCTTAACAAATAAAAGAAATAAGTCGGATGCAATAAATTGATAACTGTGGGAAAATCGATACACTGGGTGGTAAGATATTTGATGCTTGTTTACATTTACTACTTAGTACTCAGGAGTCAGGACGGCAATATTTACTCTGAAAGCATTTAGTGAAGGGACTTTGTATAAACGCAGGATTTGCGGATATCAAGTAGCGAATATTTTTAAGTCAATGAAATGAATATGATAATTGCTGTAAGTGCCTATTGTATTGGTACTATTAGGATACCACCCTCTTCCTGGAACGCTGGAACGCCGGATAGCCATCTCATAGTTGGACGTCGGTTATCGGTGATGCCGGTAGCAATACATAAGCGGCGGTGAAAATTTACATTTGTTTGTTGACTACTCATATCTATAAAAGAAAATCGAGTTATTAATGTCTTTACTCCTTAAATTTTGGGTGAAGCTTTGTGCCCTACAAATCATATATACTGATATCTAAAAGAGCTATCACCTCAGGAGACTTATCTCGAAAAACGTTGTCATACTTTGTAAGTGCATTTTATATGTTTTGTAACTTATTTAAAGATACCACTTAGAGATAGTCTCGGAGCGTCACGCTCGCATCTGTCGTGCTTAGATCCTACAATCAACAACCAAGCTCATCGCGCTTATTATGAGTCATTACACAACTTTCACCCTTAAGACAAATGTAGTACAGAGGATAATAACATGGGCAAAGCTTTGACGGACGCGCGGACGGCGCGGAGCTATGTCGCCTCGTGCACATCACGACCCAGCCACCATGGCAGAAACGTGCGCTGTATAATACGAGAACAACTAAACATTTCGTTACCATACTCGCTCGCGCACGGCCAATCTCTAATTTCACGAGTCATTACCCAGGCCGACCGAAAGAATCCTGGGGTGACACGACGCCCCGTCACATCGAGGGGGTTCCTTAATAAATTTCCCGAAAATGATAAAAACCCGGCACCGACAACGCAAGCTGTCCTCAATGAACATTCGTTAAAATTCTGCGGCGCCTCACACTCGCCACCGGCGGTGGAAATGTCGAAAAATTCATAAGTTTTTGTCGCTGCGCAATTCGTCGTCGCGAAAATGGTCGAATAACTGTCATTTTTTGTCGGCGAACAATTGAGCGGGGCCAGTACAGGGCGGAAAAAATTGTAACGTACGAGGTCGGATATGTTCGATGGAAGACTTTGTTCCCTGCTACAAACTTTGAGCGTACGGTCGTCTCGCTTTCAGTATTGCTATACATATATTGATATTATACCTAACTAATCTTAAGAGTTCTTGGTCCTCTTTCGATCTGCGCATCGTTGAATGCGCATCCTTTAGTGTTACTGCATTCCTGGGGGACGATGACCACTAATCGACAGGTTGCCTTCTGCTCGTTGGTATGTGGTATTAACACCTTATTTTCTTACCTACCTAGTTATTAATTAATCAGTCCTCATTTCAATTTTGCTAAATAAGTTAGTCATTGCCTTTTTCAGCCGCGCGAATTGTTAAATGCGCTCTTAATATTTCCGTTTTAAAATTTTAATAAGCGGCCATAGTTATACATATTCTGACAAAATTTCAGGTGTCTATTCTATTCACTATAGTTCTTTCGATCATCAAAACTAAAGATCCATATTTCCATTCAAAATTTTCTTAAAAGATATATAAGTACGAGTACAGGGTTATTTATAACTCAACGTATTCCTGGCGGGAGCTGACAAATTTTTCAATTTGTACCTAAATGCAAAAATCCGGGTAAATAATGAAAAAAGTTTAAATTGCAAATATCTCCACAAGTTGCAAGATTTTTTTTTTGCTCATACAAATGAACATCAAATATATTGCATTTTGGCTCCTTTATCAGCTCCCGCCAGGAATACGTCGAGTTACAAATAACCCTGTATATTATGTTAACGGCCAAACCCGATTTTCGGACATTTGTTTGGCCTAGGCCAAACTAGTTTATTCTTTATCCTACTCGTGTCAGGACAAACTAGATCGGCCTAGGACAATCTAACTTGGACTAGGATAATCTAGTTTGTCCCGACACGATTAGTATAAACTAGGTTGTCATTAGTCTAAAACTGATTAGAACCAAACTGTTACGGATTTATATTTTTTCGACAGATTTTTGTGTTTAAAAAATAGGAATGGAAGTGGCTCCATTTTATAGTCCGAGCCAGCCTACTTTAGTCCTGTTGGTTGTAAGCGCTCATGAATGATTTGCTGCCAGCGATCACCCTTCCAATTTTGGAACGCGCCCGCTGTTACTTAAATAATAAATAAATAACACTAAGATTCTCTGTGTCGTGGGTGCCATGGACAACACACAGAGAAAAGAACACTCACACCCAGACAGAACAGAAATTCAAACTCATCATTCAAATTTCCGCCTCGCTGGGAATCGAACCCAGGACCCTTGCGCCACACAGGTCGTCGTATTTAACTCTGTCGGTTACTTAGCAGCCTAGGTATTAGCGCTTCTTACTGGTATTTAGGATCAAGGTAAAGTAGTCAAGCATTTACTTATAAGATATAAAAAGGTACAAAGAACAAAAGGCACAGAATACAATAATGGTACATAATTGTAGTGGAAGTTACAGAGTTTAGTGTTGATGATAAGAGATGGAAACAGACATAAAAACTGTTATGCTTCAGTTTGTGTATATCGAAGAAGGTTACGTAGCGCTCCAAGCTTAATTTAGGTGAATTAACCTAGATGTATTAAGTTTACATGTAGGTGCCTTTAATATTTAATCAATTTTTTTTTTCATTGTTAAAATAAAAAAACTTTCTGCATATTTTTCTGAATACGATAAATGTTATGATGAATATGGATTTATAACTGGATCCTCCCATCGTGCGATTGCTATTTGTTGATGAGGATCATGATTTTCAGATTGAAGCGTTACTACCAAATAAGAGTAAAGTAAAGAAACTATTGAAGCTGGTTTTGTAGTTACCAAGAACCATACCAACACGTAATATTTATTACCACATTTATTCCCAACTAGTTACGTAAGATATCCATCTACTAATTTAGATAAATGTGTTCTCAGGCTTCGGCCCTTTCATTCCTTAAATCGCTTTTGTCACTCCCTTAAATAAATTAAAGTTCTCTTGCTGGTCCAGCCGCACCAGTCAACTGAGTTCGCATTGTCTTCAGTGATTTGTGAGAACGCTCGTCTTCACACGTGAAAAAGACACAAATACCAAACGTTCATTGGTTGGAAAGAGACAGAATACCAACTGCTCCGCAACAATTAATTTATAATGGGTCGCGTCTCCTATTCCGTTGTCTGAACATTTTTTCACTTTACATTCTCGCGCGGAATCAAAATTCCTTAAATAACATTTCACGCCGTATTCAAATTAGACATCTGAGTTGGGTGTCTTGTTTTTTAAGGGATTGGGAATTGGCTTTATCTGGATTAGTGCTAACGCTAATGATCAATCTCTATCCGAATATGTGTTTGATTGGTCTGTAATTAGGCGGTAAATACTTTCATGACTGTTATTTTATTCAAATTGTACCTATTCCATATTATTGTAGTTCCATAAAAAATATCGTATCAACCCTTGACGGGGTAGTTGACGGGAAAAGCCATTCACTTGATTAGCTAAGTGCAGATACGCAGACTACTACAGAAGGATAACTTACGCAGGTTTCCTTTAGATAATTCCTTTCACCGTTGTTATGAGTATTTGCCAACGTGTATATTTTTTACGTGCCCCCCGATCAGGTGGACTGACGACCTGAAGAAGACAGCGGGCATGCGCTGGATTCAGAAGGTTCAGGACTGGTTAGAGTGACGCAAGTTAGGGGAGGCCTATGTCCAGCAGTGGACCTCCAAGGGCTGATGGATGGATGGATATTTTTTAAGTAATTAGCCGACAAATGAGCTGACGATCCACCTACTAGTAAGTGGTCACTGTTAAAGGATGGGCAACACCAAAAGCATCCCCGATGGTGCACCAATCAAGAAAGGAGAGAGAAAGAAGGAAAGAACTGACTCCCAAGCCCCAGCCGGAACAGGACGAGTTGTTTGGCTGACACAAGCAAATCTGATAGCAAGCCACGCAGGCTTCACGCAACTTATACTTATTTAAAAAATAAATGTGCGTTTGCATCAAACATGAGCATAAAATTCAATGAGAAAAAACCTTCAAACTATCACAGCAGACAGCTTGTCAATAAAATAATAGATCAATAATCCAAAATAATACTAGTGGGCCATTAATGGGTTGAAGCCAATCCAAAACAACAATTGTCGTTGGAGGTAAAATAACAAATCTCTTTACGGCATTACATGACAATTGACCAAACAAGCTCCAGAAATTGTTGCGGGTAAGGAATACTGCACGTTTGGTACGTGTGTGCGATCGACCGATACGTGGGTGAGCAGTTTGTTGCGTACTAGCGCCTCCTTGTTATCCGATTATCCATGTTTCTTGATTCCTGACCAGATAGAATGGAAACGGTCATCAAGTTATTTGGTCATGGTACACGTTCGAAACTTAAAGTTAGTACTATCTTCTAATTCTACATTGCTCTTAGGTTATTTACGCTTTAAAATTGTTAACTAAGGTAGCAGACGGGCTCTGATGATTCACCATCCAAGAGCGGCATCACTGATCACACTCTAGCGAAGGAAGGGAAAACACACTGTTTGCAAATCTATCCGCGTGGCGTAATGGTTGCCATGCCGGACCGTCATTCGTTCGGTCCTGGGTTTGATTCTCAGCGAGGCAGAAATTTGAATGATGCGTTTGACTTTCAGTGCTCTGTTTGTAGTATAAGTGCATTTGTGTGTTGTCCATGATACCCACGACACAGATCCTTGTGTGGTGCTATGATAGGTGTACTTAGCAATGCAATTTTACAGTCTTTTTTCCTTAGTACCTACTACAAACTTAAATAAAGGTTGAATTTAAACTTCAAGTTTAGTTATTGTGATGATAAAATCGAAGGTAAGTATTAGATGTATTGAATTTAATGAAGTTCTTCCACCTTCATAATAAACTCTCAGCTTTTCCTTTTTTGGTTATCGTTTGAATGAAAGTGATACAATATGCACCTACTTAATTATACTCTAGAGTCTAGTCTAACAAAACATCGCATAGTATAATCACATAATCAAGATAAACCTGTCAAGTGTGTGGTTATTAAAATCACTTTACGAGATCTTCATTTGGTCGTAGGTCCGGTTTAGATTCACATCTCGTTCAGCTCATTACACACCCAAATCTCGTAGCGTATGAATGGGCCACTGCAAATACTGCAATCTACGTTGTTTATCAACTTAACACCGTGACACTAGCTGCGACACTACGACACTGGTGCTAGCTTACCTTTTATCTTAAATCCTTAGCTATGAATCTCACTGCGCGTGATTCTAGCCATGTTTAGACAATTTAATTTTATAGTGTAGGATTTGCGAATCGCTTGGTACTCATCGCAAAGCTTAGGACTGGTCAGAGTCATTGCCGGATTTATATTTTTTATGAGTGTAGGTCAATTTATTTCCGCCGCCCCATGTACCTTTCTAAAATAATAATTTTCCATTCATAGTAAGGAAAGCACTGAATAGTCACTAAGAAAGTGCGTAAAAAAAAACAAGAATTACAATTTTTATGGCACTTTTTAATAGCAAAATCATCTGTAATATCATCTTCTGAAATCTGCCGCCCTTAGGACGCTGCCGCCCCTAGGCCGCGGCCTATACGGCCTATTGACAAATCCAGGACTGGTCAGAGTGGTGCAAGTTAGGACAGGTCTATAATACTGGACGTATTGGACCTCGAAGTGCTGAGGGATGAGGGATGAATGGACGGTACTCATCTGCAAATGCAGCCGCCAAACGACTCGTCGTGTTCCGGCTGGGGGCTTCAGAGCCAGTTCTTTCTTTCCTTTTTCTTCTCTCATTCTTGGCCAGCAACGCATCAGTAATGCCTTTGGTGTTGCTGATGTCAATGGGCGACGATAGCCACTTACCATCAGGTGGATCGTCAGCTCGTTTGCCGGCTATTTCCATAAAAAAAAATTAAAACTAACCTAATTTGTCTATATAATGACCAACGCTTATCTCATTTGTTATAAGTTGCTCTGTGCATTCATTATCTGATTATGTCTTAATGTATTTATCCCGTTTATTAGTACATTTTACATTTGGTGCAAGTATTTTGGATAAGTAATAGCTTTGCAAGCGTCACATATTTTTTATTGATTTTCTTATTAATCCCAGAATTCCAGCTTTCGTAAACATTGTTTGTTCTGTGACGTTTGTTATACTCGTACATGCACCAATCGTCGATGAACTTTTTCTTTAGAAAAAAATTTTTGAAGCATGAAACATTTTCAAAATTTATTTGTGGAAAATTAGTGCCGCATCCAGTTCCGCGTAGGTAAGACCATAATGTAATTTTTCATTATTTTAAAAGATGTGCCGAGGAGTTTCTTTACGGCTTTTCTTCTCCTCCATGACTCAGATCCTTCCGAAAAGCTGGCAGATTTAAAAATGACGTACATAAGTGTATCAGTGATACCTATTAGAGTTTGATTTTATTTGGCATTTTCTTCCAAATTTTCTTGTTCATTTCATAGACGACGCGGTACCACTTAGACCTATTGTATTATTGGTCACCCTACTGGTTTCAAAATATAATAAAAACCGAATTATCACAAAGATCATGATGACCACAGATACCTAATCTTGTCATGTAGAAACAATTGAGTGCACGAATCACGATTTACGTTCGGTTCGCCCAGCCCGACCCAGTGGGTAAAGAACTAGTTTAGCATACAAATCCTTTAGTGGGCGCACAGCGAGGCGACGATCTGATAGTGGACGCAATTACCTACGTACGTGACACCTCGCGGTGAGATTACATCTGTAAACAGCCTTATAACTGGGAGATGGGAGTGTTCCCAATTACGTGCACTATGAGGCTTGTACTGCTCGTTACTGCAGCATCTGTCGCTTTATGGCGTATGTCATCGTGATTGAAGATAACAATAGCGATGTTGACACTAATTATAAATTAATATTATGTCTCACGTATTAGTGGCTAAAATATGATTCTTTTATGGAAATCAATCACAATAAATTAAATATCATTAATTTAAAATGTTAAAAATTGTACTCACTGTCACGTGACCTCAAACGCCATTTTGAGAATATGACGTCATTGTTACTATTTTATATGGAAATTGAACAAACTTCAGTAGACAGATAGTAGGTATTGAATATTATATTATTATTTATCAACTTTTGTTTTTAAATTTAAGAATTTTTATAATATTTTTTTCGTGAATATGAAGTTCTATCTATAAAATAAAATTGAATCCTAAAATTAGTCAACATCCCTATTGTGTCTGATTCGGGGATCGTAACATATCTCGATTCTCGACAGTAATTATCTTAATAAGCAGATTATTATCACTAACAGTAAGTGTTTTGTTATTACCTAGATACTTAACAGGTGATGTTTGTGTGGCTTCAACCCATTAATGGCCCACTACTGGGCACTGGTCTCTCTTGAGGAGGCCTAGAGGATACTCCACCACGCTGCTCCAGTGCGGATTGGTGGTATGTTTGTGTATTGTTAGTAAATTAGTATTCATGATTTCAGTTGGGTTGAAGGTCTCCGAACGCCTGAGTTTTGGTTTCTTTCTGGACGAGCTGGTGCCCGAGACTTCGTTCACGGAAATATTATTTTTGTCGCCATATAAACTTTTAACCCAGCGTCTCCAGTGATTTTTCTTGTGTGTTGTTTAAGGAACAATTGGACAATATTTCATACTTCTAAATCTAGTGGATAGACTGCGCTTTGACTGTTGGTATAATTAATTAGGTGTTAATATGGAATACCGTACTGATAATTAAGATGGGTAAATTTCTGGTCTCTTATTGTATTACGTGTAAATATCAAAAAAAGAAGTTATAAAAAAACAAACTGTAATTTTGTCAATAGATTTATCTATATATTTAAATGAATAGATTCCAATCATAGCAGGCTGTGTTCGACTTGAAGCAAACAGATTTTTTGTAAAAAATGGCAAATGAAAACTCTTAAGTCGACTCAAATGAGTTGATAATATAAGAGAAAGAAATTGTTAAATGAATTTTAACAACAATTTGAAGTAATTCTTTTAATTGTAAACCCGTCACAGATGTAGCAGAAGATTTTAATAACAATTAACATAATCTATGCCAGAATCGGGTAAATGCACGTGTTACGTACGTGCAAATTGCCACTGTCATAAGACTCATTGTGTTTTAACTTTGGCTGTGGTCGCTGAAGGAGTCTCAAATTCATACAATTATGTAAATGTTGATGTAATTTACTATTAAATTATAAAGCTGCGTCTGTGACCAGCTTTTAAGCGCTTAAATTTAATGAAATTCCATGGAAAATTATATTCATTGTATAATTATATATTTGTATTTTAACTACATATTTATCAACTATATATTACAAAATTTAACTTACAGTTAGATTTTCATCAATCGTTTCTTTAGAAGTGTGTTTAATTATTATTTTCAATGTTAATAGAGATAATCACTTTTGTTAAAATGTAGGGAGGTACGTTGTTAAGATAACTTGTCTTAAATATCAAGAATAGTTATTAGTTAATTTAATAACATTTTTAATATAAATTTCAATGTATTATAATTAATAATTGTGAAAATATTTTTGAAAAATAAAAATTAAACACACCGTTTACCTCACAGCACAATTGACAAAACATATTTTCAAAATATGTCTATTAGTAAACACGTACATAATAATACCTTACAAATTGTATTTACAAAATAAAGCGATATTATTAAATTACTTTATACTATTAAAGTGTGAAATG
Source organism: Thymelicus lineola (assembly GCA_963932265.1). Taxonomy (NCBI): domain Eukaryota; kingdom Metazoa; phylum Arthropoda; class Insecta; order Lepidoptera; family Hesperiidae; genus Thymelicus; species Thymelicus lineola. Next base: position 7,610,712 of record OZ010681.1, on the reverse strand, counting down.
AAATGTAATGGAAGCCTTCGACGAGATAAAGTTCCTTCGATGTCATTAAACGTTTATAATATTTCGTTTCTAAATAGAGACTCGTTAATCTTTGAAAAAGGCAATGGAACTATATACAATATATTATTCACAAACCTTTCCAAACATGTTTGGATAAGCCTTTGGTTAATAAAATACTCGTTTGTTTGTGGGCGTCACTTTAGGTAGGTACAAGTCACGGTTCGCCATTATCGCTGTTTATTTATAACGACTATTAAACATGAGAGGGTTTGGAATTAATGTCAACGAAAGTCGAAATTCAAATCTTACGACTTCAGTTCCAAATTCAAATGAGGGTATCCAATAGAAGTCTGCACTTGCTATTAAATTGGAAATTTTTACCTCAAGTGCAGACTTATGTGAAACCCACTATAGCCTGGGTTCCTACAAATGATATCCATCGTAATTCCGTCATAATTTGAGGGGTTGTTGATTGACAATAATGATTGTACGTGTAACCTCCGCCAATGACATCAGAGCGAACTTCGTGTCCGTCGAAGGAGCGTTTACCCTATTCTATTGCAGTGGAGTCTAAGTGATTGCTATTGTGTCATTCTTACTACATGTTCACGAGAAGGCGTCACGTCAATGCTCAAAAATCGGTTGTTATTTGCCAGAATCTCTGTACATCTCAATACCCAAAGGGCGATACATAGAAGTTATTTAACTTGCAAAAATTCTACAATAAAATTATTCGATTTATGAATCTCGCTGCAGACACGACTCTGTTCTAAAATAACCATGGATAAACTATAAATAAATAATTTAAACAACATTAAAATCATGTTTACTTTAAATTTTAATACATCGTATCATAAAATATTTTTTTATAAAGTATAATGTTATAGAAACAAAAACATGGTCGAATCAGAACAGTGGTGAGCACTATCGGTAGTGAGTGTCGACGCGGAGCCGCCTTGTCTAAACAACCATCTAGTGTAAGCTAACTATTTACAATCAATACACGAATATCGACCCGAATAGAACTCGACAGAAAAACAAAATAGGAACGATACAAAACGACGCCCCGGCCGCCTCCGCAAGTGTCCGACTTTTTGGTTCGAAGCGAGTTGACTCGATACAACCACGACATAACCTCGATATAAATATACTATGTACAGCGCGGGGAGGGCGCGAGTCAGTCCTGGGTCTCGACGTCGAGGCCGTTGACCATTCGCTCGATGCTCTTGAGGTCGGAGGCGGGCGGCGTGGCGGTGGCGCCCGGCGCGCCCGGCGCGTCCGGCGGGGGGTCCGCGGAGGCGGCGCGCGCGGGGGGCGAGCCCGCTCGGATCCGCGCCGGCGACGAGCTGAGGCTCCGCGCCCGGGGGGCCACCTGCTCGAACGCGGAGCCCAGCCCCGGCAGCGCGTACGGTGCGAACCTGTGCGTCTTGCTGAGGGAGGGCGCGGTGGGCGCTGGGGGCACCGGCGGCGGCGGCAGCGTGTACTGCTGCAGCAGCGGGTGCAGGTTGAACAGCAGGCCGGGCGGCATCTGGTGCGTGGGGAAGAAGGGCGGCGGGTACAGCGAGGGGGGGTACAGGTAGGGCAGCAGGGGCGGCTGCACGGGCGGCCCGAGGGACACGTCCGGTGCAGGCGAAGGGCGCGAGGGCCCCGCGGGGGGAGAGGAGGCCCGTGCGCCGCCCGAGCACGACGAGTCGGAGCCCGCCTCGTCCGCGCCCGAGTCTGCGCCGCCGCCGCTCGAGCTGAACCACGCTGCAACAACATGGGTTATGTTATTATTGATGATCAAATTCTTAACTGGTTTATGTATGGTCTAGACTCTAAATATTGGATCAATCAATTTATGTTAGTAGGTTATATTGATTTGGCTTCAACACATTAAGGGCCCACTACTGGGCACGGGTCTCTCCACTTGAAGAGGCCTAGAGCATACTCCACCACGCTGCTCCAGTGCGGATTGGTGGAGTATATTGATTTAGCTTCTTAAATACAGCTCACTTAAGAGCACAGGTCTCATTTGGAAAAATAATCAAGGTCTCATAATTGAGGAGACCTAGAGCACATTCCACCATGATGGTCCGTTATGAATTAAAAGCTTAATAGGCTCGCAGTGTGCAAATTGGCGTTTTATTGTTCCATGTAGCTTCCATAGCAGCTAAAAAATAGCGTAAAACAAAAGACATTGTAAGTGTATTTCGGTACTCACAGCTGGAGGTGTGCGTGGCGGGCGCGGGCGGCGGCGGGCTGGAGGGGCCCCCCACGTCCAGCGGCCGCTCGTCGTCGTCATCACGCGCGTCCGCCCGCGCCGTCAGCAGCGCCTGCCTGCGGTACACGGACAGACTGCTCGTGTTATCATTGTGCCAGTCACTAGCTCACCACTACATCGCTTATGACACTAACTTATGAGAGCGACAACAAGTAATAATAATATGTACAGTCAGCAAAAGAGTTAGGTTTGCAGTGTATAATACAAAAACGTTGCGTAATGTTTAGTATCAAAGAAATTACGGAGTTACGATGCGAATATAAGTAAGCATTTAACATTGATAATAACTCAAATATTTTTATTTAAAAGTTTATGTATCCTAAATGATTTGCTGACTGTACATATACTGACAAACGATAAGACATGTCAAGATGGCAAGTGGCGTGATCAGCGACGTTCATCTATCAGCCTTTATAATTCCACTGCTGGAAATATACCTCTGCTAACTTATGTCACTCTGTACGGTTCTGGGGCTGATACCCGCTGTTACTTTCAGATCGTCAATCCAACCGGTCATGGCCAAAATGGCCAAAATGGAAGCGATGAGCCGTCATTTCTAGCTCTCTGACACTGCGACCGAAACACGTAGGTCTATAATGAACATTTCACAGTCGTTTGTAGCTAACCAGGCGGGAAAATACACCTATCATGATTATGGTTGTACGTCATCACTTTAACAATGCTGCCTAAATCATCTGATGATACATCTAATCATGATTATAATAAAATAATTTATTATACTTTGACGCCCATACTTTTTGTAATGCAATGTGAAATAATACTTTAACACTATCAATTTGATAACTTCTTTAGAACTGTCGTTTAGACTGTAGAGTGTAGAATGCACTAACCAGAGGCATCATCGACTTAAAGCCAATGGCTATCTATGATCTATATCTATCGCTTACTGTCAACAAGAGATCAGTCCTATAACAGCTGTCAATGCAAAAAAAGGTAACAAAAAAACACGTTTCTTAAAATCGGTTTCTCCTTGTATAGGTCTAACATTCATCACAGCTAAATAAGGGTAAGTAAATTCATAATAACATCAAAAAAGGATTATCATCCGCAGTAAGGCTAGATAAGATCATTGAGTTAAAAACAACTTTAGGAAGGCAATTAGGTATCAATAGTCACTTCATTTGAATTAAAAAGTAAGCATCAATCATGTGCTAGACAGAGCCACAGAGAGATAAGGATCTACACTTAATTTGTGTCACTGTTACTCCCATAAAGAACTTTAAAGGAAAACTTGCCTCAACGAATACCTGCGCGTATTGCTTATTTGTGTAAGTCGTAAACTGTGCTGACTTAGATACTCGGATAGGCCTGTTGGCACGAAGCACTAGATAATTTGCAGCACGTCAACTTATATAAATAGAAAATTCCTCAGTCACTTAGTATAAGCCTCGACAACTGTCTACGTACGCTGAAATGTTTATTACACGCGCATTACCCGTTTAAAAATATGTTAGTTAGTCAGTGGTTTTCAAACTATGAACTTTACACAATATCAGAACGTAATGACATTTTTGGAACGAAGTTCCTTATCGCGCGTTGTGAAAGGGGGCTAGACGGAAATTTACGACACTTTTTGATTCTTACGAATGACGACTCTTTTTTTGAAGTGATTCAGAAAGTTTTACAGAGATGGCGCTGTACAACAAAACAATACTTAAATCGAAAGGAACTTCGTTCCATCCGGGTGTCCCTTGACACCTCTCATGTTTTTTTAAATACATATTGCTATGATTAAATTGGATGTCCTTTTCATTTTCCTTTAGAAAATTGGTTCTTGAAGGGTTTTCCGTACACTCTATTCACATTATTAACTATGAACGTGATTTAATGTTAAGTGTAGGGAAATGTACCTCAGTTGGAAAACATCCACAATTTAAACCGACCTTGACCGATCCATTGAGAACTAACGTGACGTATGACCATAGTGGCAGGCACGTTTGGTCACTCTCAGCATTCATTGACGTCATCTCGGAATTGACTTAATTTTGCTTAAAAAAACTTTGGCCGTGCAAAAAGATTGACTCTTGTACATATAAAATACCTATTATATTTCTTTTTATGTTATTAGCCGACAAACGAGATGACAATTTATGATGATGGCCATCGTTGTCCATGGACATCAGCAACACCAAGAAAGAATAGAGAGAACTGGCTGTCGCGCCCCCAGCCGGAACACGACGCAACGAGTCGAATCGGGTCGATACGTCGAGTTCAAAACAAAATGTGGATTATTTTACGGTTGATCTAGAAGGTTCTAGAAGGATGGTGACATAAACATTTGGTAAAGTGCAAAATATCTATCCAGTTGTAAAAACATACGAACGTTAATAAGGTTGATGTGTACGTAGCGTCGTTTAAAATTACAAAGTGTGCACTTTATACCCTTACTTCCTTTGTGGGGTGTCAATCGTTTGACATTTTGGGTAATGGGCCCCACGACCCTTGAAAGGTTAATCATTTCTTAATGATAGTGCGCTTCGAACCACATTCGCCCTTTTGAATATATTGACGGGTGACGGCAAAAATATACGCAAAAATGCGCTTGAAGCCGCTTTTTAAAACTGTTACCTACAAAAATATTTGAAGGATATTCTAGGAATATCCCTATAGCTATGACTGACTGTCAGTACTGCTGGTAAGTTTAATCTCATATCGAGGGGGTGAAAGCTATGAATCTACAGTTTATGGAAACATAAGGTTTCTCAGCGTCATAAAAAAGAAGTCGTGAGAGGAGGCGCCTTCAGGTCGGAGTTAAATATGCAAAAGCGTATTTCGACTTACGATTATTATTAGAACTTAAAAACAATTTTCGTATGATCGGGTATATACTCGTATTCGTACCTACAAAATAAATATACTGACTTCACCATCCTCCTAGTTAGATCGTATACTTTTCGCATCATTATTATACAGATTATCATATATATCCGTCCATAAGGATACCGTAAGTTGCGGTAAATTTAAGAATATTTAGAAGCCGGCACCCTAAACGGCCGAGCAATTATTTGCCTACTGCCGCCAGAAAACAAACACCTCTTTATCTCGCATTGTGTTCTACCCTCTCTAGGACATGACGTGTCTCATCATTGAAGAACAAAGAATAAACTGGATTTCAGAATAATCCTGTTTTTACCATGATAGGTGATGTTTGTGCATAGTTTAATCTTGGTTACGATCCATGTAACTTGATAAATATCTATACTAATATTATAAAGAGGAAAGATTTGATTGTTTGTTTGCATTGAATAGGCTCCGAAACTATCGAACCGATTTGAAAAATTCTTTCAATGTTGGGAAGCTACACTATTCCTGGATGACATAGGGTTATATTATTTTTTTACTATTTTTCCCGAAGCGAAGCGAAGACGATTTCCTAGTAATAAATAAATAGATAATATTTCATAGTAAACCCAAGCCCTAAACCTACTTTTGTGAAAACTATATGAAAATAAATAATAATATGGTAGGCGAGTAGCCCTGTCTGCTTGTTTGCTGTAGTTTGATACTAATGGAAAAGGGATCAAAAACATAGATGAATAAATTACATCGTTCAGTTGAAGTTGTTCAAAAATATAACTTATCATGAGCGGTCGCAAGACAGGTGACTGCTAGTATCCTATGGGCTCGTGTTAGTAGAAAAATCCTATAATAATGATTATCATCTTTCGTATGATTGATGAGATGGCATCCCATGTCTGCAGAAATGTCAATCCCTATAGAGAAACGAAAGTAAAATCTAAAAGTAAATTAGGTTCGTACTTTATCATGGTGGCCGTACAATCAAGTGTACCTACTTGTTAAGTCTGCAGTTTGACTTGATGCCGCATCCAGTGTGCATGAGATAGCTATACCGTGGCCATAGACCGTCAAGTTCACTGAATGCCGCAAGTCCGTTGCAAACTTGACAAGTATACTTGATCTTGGCCACCATTAGAAATACAAATGTAATACGGAAATTAAATAAATAGAAAATTAAATGTACACTGATAGATAAAATTTTAACAAACCAACATTGTTTTAAAATCCAAGAACATAAAAACTTCGAAACCCGTAGTGAAGCCACGACACGTAAAAAACGTTGCATCTTCGGATCTTCCAACACCCCTGGCTATCGCACTAAATTCATTTTATTAACTCGTCTCATCGCCGACTGATAGAATTTAATTTGTGCCACCCTTTGTCATGCAGGGCTGTCACTGCGGGAAAAAATATACAGTAACAACGATATCTGCAACAATTACTTACTGTCGATTGTTTTGTTATGTTTTTTTCTTTTAATTAATTATATTGTATGCTACACTGCAAGTGACAAAGTATTTACAATTCTTTTAACATATAATCGTTTTTATGTGACGTTTTTATCCTGATAACAAAACGAATTGAATTAAAACGTCGTAAGGCGGCTTCCGTTTATTTGTATTCCAACCCAATTAACAATTTATTTACAACTTTCGCAATCATTATAAATTTAAACACAAGTTCATTTATACTGTAGAATATTTTTATCAGTCTGCAATATTTTTTTCATTCAGTACTTTTCATTCATTGCTTTAAAATTGTACTTAATTCAGTCTTATTAAGTACGTAACTACATCTATTAAGATTATAAAAACCAGTTAGTACCTATTTTATATTAATTTTGAACCAGAAACTATTTGAAATCAATTTAATATTGGATTTAATTTTGGCTAGGTACATTACCCGCCAGGTTTTAACAGTCATTTTAAACCGATTTAATATTGGCTACATTACCCGCCAGGTTTTAACAGTCATTTTAAACTGCTTTTAAACTACCCTACTATAATATTATAGATATAAATGTAAACTAGTTAGGTATAGATATAAATGTAAAAGTTGTAAAGAGGTTTGTATGTTTAGATGTTTGTATTTCAGTACGCGCTAAGCATTGTACGGATTAAGATGAAACTCGTGTACACTTTACAATTTGTACCTAAATAGAGATAGCAAAAAATACAATTCACAAGCACGCTTAACCTTGTCTGATTAGTATCAAAGAGCCATTAAAACGTAACGATAATAATTAAATCGATAATCAATCGATAGGCAATGAGGGTAAGTCTTTGTAATAATAATCGGTTTCCTTGCAATATTCCAGATGGTTTCCTAATTTATTTAATGTACGTTTTTAATTATTGAACATGCATCGTAGCGTGCTAAAAAAGTTTCATCGAACTTCACAACTACGAGAAAATACTTCGACATATTAGCAAATAGGTACCATGATAGTTTGTACGATTTTCATATTCAAGCATTCGGTTATAATGGCTATACACGATCAAGTATACTTGTCAAGTCGGCAGCGGGCTTGATGTGGCATCCAGTAAACTTGACGGTGTATGGCCACGGTATGGCTGGCCTGGTCTGGCCATTATATAGCTATCTCATGCACACTGGATGTCGCATCAAGTCAAACTGCAAACTTGACAAGTGCACTTGGTCGTGTATGGCCAGCTTTAAATCTTTACAGCGATGTAACGATATTTTTTTATCGTAAAGGAAATAAAAAATAAAAAATATATTGGTAACAAACATTTTCCTTATTTTTAGCTTTCCATCAAATATTTTCACAACTATGTTTATCAAATCGATTCAATTTCAAACAAAGTTTCATTTATTTGTATGCAAATTACTACCGTTCAATTTAAGATATTTTTAAGTCATCACAAAGACCAGTTAAAGTTTACAGTTTTGATTCAAATTAAAACGAAATTGTGGTTTTAATTTTCTAATTAATTATATCTCATGTTTAAATGCTTCGTTCTCCCAGGTACAAGCTTGTACCGACTAAGAACTTTAAATAGTTTTAAAGATTATACCATGAAATATTGGTCTCAGGCAAAATTATCCACGAATTCTTACATTGTTGATATTTTTGCCTTGAAACTTGAATATTGAGTAAATGTGAAGTTTACCATATTTATAAATGAACTCTTATACCTATTAAAACTCAAATCGCAATATGTAATTAAATTAAACCTACTTAGAAGACAGTATGTTTAAGAAAAAATAATATGCAGTCTTCATAGGAGCAGTAGAGGCCAAAACGGTCCATTTTAGAATGTTATGCAAAAACTATTCGTCCCAAAGATGTAGTTTTCGCATTTGTATTGAGGTCGATGCTTATTAATATAATTTAAACATTAACTCGTTATTAAACAGTCTGGCTCTGATCTAAGTAACCTATAAATGTTCTTTATTCAGGACCAAAAGTTAAAATTAAAATAAACGAGTATTGACAATTTGTCTTTTACATACCTGGTTTTAAAACGTGAAAGTGTGAACCCTACGATAAATTGTACGCATTAGGGTGTTCGCGTTACAAAGTAAACTCTGCTGGGGTGGCCGGCCTTGTAATTCCACCAAATTTTTACCCCAAAACAGTTAGTGCGGTAACCCTCGGAAACCGCTTTTTATTGAATCCATCCTCGTTCGGAAGACAAGGGCAGTTTATTAAAGAGGTGTTGTGATTCTTGTCGTCTTATTTTATTATGCCGCGAATAGGGTGGGTTTTCACAAAATAAATGTTTTTGAGACGACGACCTAAGGCCGCTTTCAGATGTGGACAGGATATAATCGGATATATTACACAACTAGGTCATCTAGGTACGTGGGTAAGTCCAATTTTGAGCTACAAAGTTTATCGCATAGTTAAAAGGTGTAGAAGGACCTAAAGGACCGTAGTTCGTACCTACAATAAGACATAGGTAGAATATGTCTAGTAAATGATTTTATGAGCATCACAACCAATACCATCGCAGAGCTCAGGTTTCGTCTCATCATAAGAGGATTTAATACCATAGACTAAGGTGCGTTGGGGTATGTTCGGACGGTTTTTAGTTGTATTTGGAAGATGTTGGCAAACTTTATTTTGTGCGAAAGTTACAATAGTTAGCACAATGAATTATAGTGAAAATTCATTGTTAATAAATAACCTATAGACAGAATGTGTTTAATGTTGTTATAAATGAAGCACCTACTATTTATCGGGTGTTTAAAATATGAATAAAATTTTAAAACCTTGGGAAAAATCGGACGTTCATGGGTAAAGATCGGACTACCTTCTAAAATCGCCATTGTGCCTTAAAACACAGATTTCATAGAACGAAAATATCTGTTCTTATATGTCCTACAAGATTTTCTTTGGAAATTTTTATATATTGTAAAAAAAAGTAGTATTATAACAAAAGTATTTTTTTTTTGTTTTGGACGTCCGACCTTACCCCACTAGACCAAATCTCAAATTTTCATGGCTCTCAAACTTCCGTGTTCCTGATCCTGATAAGCTTTTCTTTCAGTCAAAATTATTTATCTATTAGCATATTTAAGATTGGATAGGTTACACTTTTATGTGTTGGATCAATAAATAAAACCTTACAATTGTTCAGCTAATCAAAAATTTATTAAACTTCTTATTTATGCTATTCTCCGCTTTTTATTCGTTCTACTGCCGATATTAAATCCTCCTGCGAATAGGATGTTGCCCGCAGTGACTTTCTCTCGTACTGACGCGGCATTATGACCCTACAAAGAAAATGCTTAGTTAAAGATAAATAATTATACACATTACATTTTATGTTCGGACCGTAAAAGGCATCTTAAAAATCTATTAACAATAATATTTTAAGAAAACATAATTAAAGGTAATAAAATACAAATGAATTCACGTAAAAAAATAAAACAAAGCACTAACTTCATGAGAAATTTTGTTTATCAACAAGATCAGCTACATAGCGATAGATTGCAACACCATGAAATATCGGGTGTTAAAGTTCGGATTAAAATAAAGTTTTACAACCTCATGCATTTTCCCTTCAGTTTTAGAATTTTCAGATTTAGTCCGAACTTCACCTATTAATATCTGCTTGGGGAAAGTCCGGAACTCAGCCTATAATCACATTTAGCTTATTTTAAACAGATATATTAAAAGACACCACGTATCCTGATAACTCAAAAATTTATTATTTGAAAAAATAGTTAATACTCACCAAAAAAGCCAGCAAAATGTTGTTTGGGGTAAATCCGGATTTCGTAAATTATCCTAAAAGTCGACACTTTCTGTTTCTCGTGCATAACTCACACCTGATGCGTCGGAACGACCAACACGAACTGGGACGTGGGGCAATACGAAAAGGCGTCTCAGGCTTTGTTGCCAAATTATAAAAATAACTACTAATTTAGAATATATTTAACAAAAACGGTCTTCCCCCATATACGATCTTACCCCAACGCACCTTACACCGGCCAATGGCCAAGTATTTTATAATTAGTCACAACAATTTTGTTCTATTTAATTAATCTAGGTCAATATGAATTATTTATTAGCAGTTTTATCATCGTATTTTTTAATTGGCATAGCAAAATATTTTATTAACTTGTGTTATGGGTCATTGTTAGTAACCAATGAACTGTAACTGTTGTACTAAATTAGTAATAATAATTATAATTCTAGCTTGTAGAACCAGTAAAACCGATTTTACATGTACCATACCTATATTGGAAGACATTTTAGTTACGGAGCAAAATAATTGTAGATACATGGAGCGGGTAATTGTTAGATCAGACGCCATGTCTTAATTAGTGATGTACCGTTCGTTCACGGCACGTTACACCATATCAAAGATGACCTCTGTCGTTGCGGACCTGTCACCAATGGACCTCGTTTGACGACACGATTATTTTGACTCAAACGGTAACATACGTTAAATGTCACAGGACTAGGTAGGTACCAGAGGTACCTATGGTTAATTGGTTGCTACAGTATGTAACTGTATAGTGTATGTTAGTAACCTATTATATTACCTAATCTTCTTTAAGCCTATGTAGGCACTTAAATAGGTAATCGTTAACCCAAAGACGTAGAATGCTTGAAAATATTATCACAGAATTGATAAATTAATTATCTATGTGCGTTTGTGTGCAGGATTTTTCGTGAAAATATTTTTCGTTGTTTTAGTAAGTAAGATATTGTAATTACTAATTTATCATAATGTAGACAAGTTAAAACTATTATAATCAATGCTTGAAGTTTTTTTTACATGAAATAAGTTAATGCTTGACAACTTGACAACAACTTAAGTTCTGTGGTTCCTGTAAGTAGGTATTTATATCGATATTCGATGTAACGATCTCTATGATTTTATGTTCTGTTTCATCAGCAGAGATCACCGAAAACTTCTTGCTAATCTTTAACATTATGCTTGCCTATGAACATCTACAACCATCATTGTGTTAAAACAACGTTCCTTAACGCGTCGTCCACAATAACACATCGCCTGTGGAAACAGTTCCTCCGAACCGTCCACAAGAATGCCACAGACAATGCCACGACACGAGAAAGGCCAGCGGTATTCGCGGCATGTTGGCTTTCCACGCGCTGGCGTTTGTCAAAACGCTCACGTTTCCCGCGCTTCCGGGCGGCGGCCATTTTGAAAAGATGAGCTTCCGGCGTCCGGCGCTGCGCCCTCTAATTCGGAAGCTGTGGTGGAAGGTTCCGGTGCAAAATGTTGTGTAAGCGAATTAAAATATCCCTTCCTGTCGTACGTGCTTTAAACACTAAACGTATTTATTTTTTATGAAATAATAACATAGGATCTTTACAATTTATTACGTTGGATTTTATAGCACAAGTATAAGAAAGTTAGAGCTTACAATACTTTATAAGTCAGAGTTTTATACGCTTCAGAGGGAGGGATTGAGTTCGTAGATTTAGTTCGTAGCTTTGTATGCGTTATTATCCATCGACTCTATCCATCTATATCCATCCATACCTACAAATCTAGTAGGTATTCATTTTCATCTATTTATTTATAGTAGATACATTTTTGTTAAACAGGTTCCCTGAACACGGAAAAATATCATAAAAATGGGAAAGCAGCTCCCAAAGGGAGCGAGGCATCTATGAAGAACGATGCAAGCCCATCAGAGAGCATATTCGACTCCATTCTCACGGCTAACATTAGTTACTGTTTATCTCGTAGGTTTTCCGAGCGATTTAGCAGAACTAAATTCTAGGAGTAATAAATCTGAGCCCACTAAAGTGATTTACCGCTACAAGCACGATGCTATCGGTTTCGCAACTGCATAAGTATTTATGAGACAGTATCGAACAGTTATCTGCCAGACTAGACTGTCTGCCTATCTGCTAATTGAGTTCTCTTTGAATTTCAAATGAACGAAACAACCAGTCTAACGCTAGGCAGGTAGGTATATAGTGATGCCCGATAGGAAGACAATCGAATGATTCGATTCGTTAGGGAATCGAACAGTTGTATCTTAAAATTTAATTGTATTATTTACAATAACCGTCGTGTACCTAATGATGAGATTATTAAATTATAACATTGAAGTTTTGTAATGTATTTACATTGAAACCCGTAATTTTCAATTTAAGTCTATTCTTATTCTTATTAAGTTCTTTGTGGCATTTAATTAAAACATTTTAAGTAGGGAATACAAAATGTCTTATAATTAATAAGATATTGAAAATTTAAAATAGAATGCATTTTATTCTCACATAATTTAACGTCCTAGTGCAAATTTAACAACTAAATGGATTCACTCATTTTACAAAATATCAACTTACCTATCGTATTTTAAAAACTAAATTCGAAATTTAACTCCCAAATCGTCTCTACGGCTGAACGGTGAGCGCTATCAAATACTGCAGTGAAAAAACTAAGGCTGATTTTATCGCGGAAATCCAATTTTCTCCCTTGCACGCTAAAGACGTTGGAAAAAAGCGCCAAGTCGAATGACTTCGCCATTTTGAGCCGTTACCGGCATGTTTAAACCCGGTACACGAATAAGGAGGCGCCAGATTGGTTAATTTGAATTTCGAACGACGCCGGGCGTGTTGGCGTTGCTGCGAAATTAGGGAAGCCATGTGTGACGAGGGACAGGATTTTCCTGTAGAAATTATCGCGATGATCTCAAGGAATAAAACTTACACCGTAGTAGTTTTTGATTTGATTTACACGTGTTAGGTAGGTACTTGTTTTTGTAATATTTATAATAAAACTTAATAAATTTAAATTTATTAAAGACAGTGTCGTTTTTACTAAGTATTTACGATTGCTTCCAAAACAAAAATGTTATTGTAATAACAATAAATTAAGCGAGATTTCATAAAAACAAAGTTATGAATCCCGGACGTCCAGAAGACAGTATAAAGTTGGTCACACCGCGGGGAGCGCTTGTGGTCTAATTAATTTGGAGAGATCCACAGATAGGACGCTAATTTCGTTAGCTGTTAACTTTGCTTAAATAGTCTCCGTTTTAAGTCGTTAATCTTCCAACTTTTAGTAAATACCACCTACTGGGCTCTTGTGCAGTAAACGCCGTATCAACAAGAACATCGTTCAATTCAGTCAAGACATCTTTTGTAATCGCAACAAGATAATTCTAAAAACAAATGCTTTAACCAATCTCATGCACTTCAGTTTAGTGGTGAAACACATTGATGATTGAAGTATTATTACTAGCGTATAGAACTGACACCGCGAACACCATGTATGTCCCAATGCATTGCCGCCCCGTGGCTTCAATCTTCAATGGATTCGTTCGATTTTGAAAGGAGAACCGGGACTCAATTTTGAAAATCGAACCTCCCGGGCGGTACACACATTTTGTTCGAGATGTCTGTTCTATGACATTATACTTCAATTGTGAAACATTAATTTTATCAATTCCGGTCATATCTACCTATGAATGATTTTGGTTTAATCTATAATTGTGTAATTTAAATTAAGGTGTATTCATTAAATTACACGCTTGATTTGATTTGATTTTTATTTATTCGGAATAACAACAGTTAGATCACTTAACTAGTTACTCGATAAAGCCAATTACAGTCATCCACACTAATTTAAATTAGCAGTAGTTCAGAATAAAGTAAAACAAACTTAGCTGCATGCGCTACTCAGTACGTTCGCATCATTAGCAAGTCATTTGATAAGTTATTAAATTACAATGTAAGGAACACATAAGGTCCTTGAATATTCCTCGGCACAGGCTCGAAACAATGTTGGAAATTTCAAGACTACTACCTACTAATTAATTAATAAAAAAGAAAACCTAAAAACATTATATTTTGGAAGCCTAAGATAAATTTAAGTCCAAAAGCAATGTGTTTTGGCAACCCTACTATACTTTAACATTTGGATTCCGGAATCGCTCTAATTGATTCGACGAGATATAGAGATAGTCCGCTAATTTCGTTACCTGTTCATTTCGCTTAAATACTTCCCGGTGAAGTAGTTCCTTAATATCGCTGTATTAACTAAAATACTTATTACTAACATTTCTAACATACAACGTAGTCCCAAATACTTCCTAGTACTTTAGTAAGTATGCAATTGGCTTTTATAAAGATTTAAGTTCGGGTTTACATGGTTTTCATTTTAGATTTTTGAACCGTTAGTCAACAAAATCGAAAACAAAGTTATATCATTATAGAAAGTAATATTTCACATTGTATTGATGGGTACGATCAGGTAAATAAAACAATTAATTTACAGAATGAGATTGAGGATATGTAAGTATTTTGATATATCATCAGTAACTATACCTACCCACAAATTCGTAAAAGATCAGAATTTTCAACAATTTTCCACGCTTTTTAATACCAGAAGAGAGCAGAAACAGCTCAAACAATATGTTAATACTGAAGAATTTGAACCTTCCTGTTTGTATTTAAGATATATATTCGAATGATCGTATGAGAAATGAATAGAAACATCAAAGGTACTTACTTCTTCTCCCGTTTTCCCGCACCGGTGTCTCTGAATCCTTTCGCGAAAGGATTGTTGTCGATTTTTAGTTGCGTTATCTGAAAATTATACTTTATATTACTACGCGTTTTACTATCAAACATTATATTTTCAATGAGACTAGAGAAGATTAGAAAATAATATTACAGGTATATATTAAGAATATTTTTTCTTTCGAAGGTGGGCTTTGATGGTCTTCTACCGTAACTTGACCTAAAGTGAGCAACCTAGTAAGTTGTCCAACAGTTCTAAATTAAATGGTCACCTTAACACCTACAGTTTATCCGGCTTGTTTTTTTGCTAATAGTTTCAGGCGCCTGCTACGTTTGAATTATATTATCAGTCGGTCGGATTCAATTAGATGAGGTTAAACGGTGTCTAGCCGTCTTGTAAGTATTGTTAATAAAAAACTATTGAATTCTGAGTCTATTTTTAAGGCAGGCTATTAGTACTTTATATAGGACACCTTGTCTACGATAATTGTAAATGCAATATCTACGACCGGCTATTTCATAATTACTGCATTGGGCGTTGTAAAGGTGTCTTTTACGACAGAAAATATTGTAGATTTGAACTTGGTTCTGGGTCAAAACAGACCATGGACATCTGCAGCAAAACAGAATTAATCACTGTAACAAACTGAAGCATTTAACATTAAGGTATTGAGGCTTGAAGACCACTTCGCTATAATTGCTATCTTTCTAATTTTATAACATTCTGTATTTTAACTGTATTCATTCACTAAGCACTCGTACACCACTACTTTGTCTCTTTATTAAAGTGTCCTCTTCCCTAAGGTTGCCTGGAAGAAATCGCTTCTTAAGCGATAAGGCCGCCTGATGTACCATTATATCTATTAATAGTATAAGATGTTACTGTATATTGGTGTACAATAAAGAGTTGTTGTTGTTGTATCAAAAAATAGTAGGACTTATCTGCCTATCTTAATTAAGCCAGCCAGCCAAGCTTGCCTTAAATAAGCTAGCCAATACAGGTTATTTGTAAAAAAAAATTTACGTGTTTCAATTGAAAAAGAGAGGCAATTAGGTATATAGCAGGACAATGACTTATTGGGGAACATTATGTTGGTGATGCCTTGATTACGGTCGACTATACCTTACTGCCATGTAACTTACCATGGCCCTTTATATATCCAATAATAGAATGCTATAGAGAGGTACCGTGGCTACTGCAGAGGCCAGTATTGGCAGTGAGCTAGTTTTAATTCTTTGCCATCAGATAATATGTTGAAGTGAAGCAATTATAGGAAAATAACGTCATATGTTAAGAAGCTTACCTTTTCATTCTGGTAAGCGGTGACCGCGATGAACTCCGTCTCCTTGAACACGTAGGTCCTGAAGGTGGAGTAGGGCAGCTTGAGGATGTCGTTGGCCCGCACCAGGTGGAACCGCGGCTGGTACTTGTGCATTGAGTTCAGGATCGTCTGCGTGACACACTTCAAACAGCTTAGGAACTTGATCGGAACACTTCAGATTCGCGGTATTGTGATGTAGTGGACTATTGTAACATATCTGCTAAGTAGTTATTATAGGGTCTTCCGTTATCAGTACAGCTAATATTATCTCTCAAAAAGTCAACATATAAAAATAATGACGACATAGGAAGAAAATTTGAACTTTCTGTTAGGGAATGATCTGTCTTTTCCGTTGATCCAATGATTGTGGAAAACCCTGTATATTGTCTTCGTTCATATATAGAATAAAAATATTTATATATTATACATTATGATAGGTATACATATAGCAGAGTGCATCAACTAGTGAAATTCGTACTTTCATAAAATAATTACAGTTTCAGACTTTTTTATTGTAAGAAAACTTGTGTAAGGCATTGTAGATAGAAGTAATATAATCCATCATGGAACAGCGTCAACGATACCTTGTTAATAATAAATCGATGTCTAAAAGAATTATGGGCGACGAAGTTTCCTCCCTCGTGTCATTAGAAGCCATTATTGCATGCGCTGCTGAATCAAACATGAGCGGATCGCGATCTTAAGCCCGGGGTGGGTAAGGGAAATCAGACCTAATTGCATGGATAATTGCACGGTATGATTTGTGCCGTTTTCAAGGATTATGTATAATTGTGGAGGTATACAATTATGGTAGTTATTAGCTCCGATAAGGTTGATACACATTGCAATAGATGTAACAGAATCGATAACAGCTTGATTTGCTACGTTCATTCATTTATGAAATTCCGGATAATCAGTCAACATTGCAACGTATTCACAATTCTGATGGCCGATAAACATCTCCATATGAGTAATGGATGCCTACTAACCAAGTGGATTGATGAGCTGAATAGGACATTAATTCATTGAGATACATAAGGTTTAAAATCGTTTAGGAGTGGTGTCAATTGGAACAGACCTGTGCCCAGTACTGAAACTCCGAAAAATGATGGACAGAGAACCTGCCTAGCAGCTGCCGAGCCAAACTCACCTAGCTTCCTTCAATAAATTGATTTCAACACTATATCGCTTGGGGAAATTCCCACACAAATAATATTTTTTCTATGCGATAATATCAGTTTCAGTGACAAAATTGTACTTTATCGATAAAATATTTAACAAGTAGCTTAAATTTCGTTGCGTAATAACAGTGACGGCCCCTGACCTGCGGTTACCAAATTATGGGTCGTTTTCCACTCTGTTGTCTCCCTCGGTCACGTGTGAATAAGTGTTTTTTGTTTGAAGAGTTTCTTTTTGTAATATTAGGTTTCAATATACTTTGCAAAATTTGGTTGAAACATCATCAAATGATTCTTAAATTAGACGTTAAAATGTAAGTGTTAATGTAGGTACAAACAATTATGAGGGGCTTATAATTGTTTGTACCTACATTAACACTTACATTTTAACGCCTAATTTAAGAATCATTTGATGATGTTTCAACCAAATTTTGCAAAGTATATTGAAATCTAATATTACAAATATTTATATTATCCATCTTTATATCCAAGCAAACAACTCTTATGGAGTCCATACACGATCATGTGTACTTGATCAAGCGTCAAGCGGACTTGACGCGGCATCCAGTATACTTGATCGTGTATGGACTCGGTATAGCTATCTGGCCATATAGCTATCTCATGCACACTGGATGCCGCGTCAAGTCAAACTGCAGACTTGACAAGTACACTTGATCATGTATGGCATCATAAAACAGTTGAAGATATAGCGCCAGATTGTCCCTGTTGGTCACTTCTGCTGGGAGTTTTCCTAATCTAGTGTCAGTCAGTTAAATTCAGTTGCTAGAGTTCTTTACCAAACTTGCTTACTCCTATCCTTTAAAAATCTTTGTTTTAACGTGCTTCAATTTTAGTGTCTTAAGAGTCGGTTAAACGTGTTCCTTACTTCCTACTTAGCTGGCAATAATACGGTGATCCATTTAGCGTTGCAAACATCCTTGGTCGGTGGTGATAGCTTATTATCAAATGACCCGTTTGCTTTTATAACACTTTTGATATGTACGCCTGTTAATTTACAATGAACTAAAAATCCTTTATTGTAAATTAAGTCTAGCAATGACATTGGAAATTTAAATGTCTTTAAGTTATTAATTATTTTTGTAGTACCTACCTATCTGCATAATCGTATTGGGCCCAATAGTTTCAAGATAAAACCTAGCAACTATTTAGTTTTACATTACATTACAGTCGCATACAATTGTAATCTAGATATGTGCATCCATTGTTGTAGCCGCCGCACCGCTTTGTGTTGCAAAAATATCTGTTTGTATGCAAAGGGGACATTAAAATTCCTCAACAGCACTCAGCGCGGTATTCGCTTATAAATCAATATCAATATTCAAAAGCTTGTATTCGTTTCAGAAGCTAGGTACGTCTTCTGTTCTGTGTACTACGAGTTTATCTGATTTATTTGCTTGGTTTCTTTGTAACTTCAGCTGTTCCATAATCTGGGTACTAGGTACTGTTTCTGGGTAGTAGGTATTTATTTATTTACACTATTATACCCTTATAACTAAGTGGTACAAAAGGTGGACTTAATGCTATAAGCATTCTCTGCCAGTCGACCTTTGGTTTAAATAGAGAACAGTGAAGGCGGTACAAGAATATAAAAGTAGAAGTAGAAACGGAAAATACATACGGAAAATACGATAAAATATAGGATAAAGATCATAATGAAATATAATATACATATACGTATTCGATTTGAAAAATATGTCAACGTCTTCTATTTGTAGCTATGTAGCCCAAGAATAATCATGTCAAATTAGTTTAAATTTTGAAGGTGTTTTAGCTACGAGGAGAAATGTTAAACGAACCGTCTTAATAAAATTTTAAATCTGATACGATTATTTCTCTAAACTTAGTTACTTAGTTAGCAAACTAAATCTTTTTATGGAACGAATAGAAAGTAAAGAAAATTCAACACTTTGTAGATTTTACTGGCTGGCGAGACGAGCAAAATTAAGTGCATTAAAACAAATAAATTTTATTGACTAATTGCCGGTCTGCCTCCCCATATGAATCTCGGCGCTCCTAGAATTGGTCGGAATTACTTTTAATTCGATTAAATCACTTGATGACGGCAGCTTCCGTCGCCGACGTATTCCATCAAGATTGTGTTTCAAGTTTTTTTTTAAACAATTAATGTGTCGAAAGAGTGAAAACATATGCGGGCGTATTAAACTCCTTTTAATTTTTGTTCATTACAAATGATTTAATTCCGGCCTCGTTTATAAAATGCTTTAGGTTGATGAAAATGTGCGAACGCTGATTTAACAAGCTGTTAATTAGAATTACTTTTTACCATTGAAGTATTATTACTAGCGTATAGAACCGACACCGCGAACACCATGTATGCAATGCATTGGCGCCACGTGGCTTCAATCTTCAATGGATTCGTTCGATTTTGAAAGGAGAGCGGGGGCTCAATTTTGAAAATCGAACCTCCCGGGCGGAACACACATTTTGTTCGAGATGTCTGTTCTAGAACATTATACTTCAACGCTTTTTACTTAAATTTTACGATAACTTATTTCTATTTCAAATCTTATAAAACTTTGTTCAGCTGATACATCGCTATGCCTTCTCAAGAGTTGATTACTCTTTTTAAAATAAAAAAATCTTACTAACGAAGCAGTCATCGGCCAGTTAAGAGCGATAACGTTAAAACTAAATTTAACTTGTATCGTGTTTCATTACAGAACTTTTTAACGTCCGTTCAATTTCTTTATTTCACAGCCGAACAACAAATTAATATGTAAATCAGGGAGCACGGTGGTCCTTCGTATCGAAGACTTAAGTTCTCAACAAAAAATGCGATTAAATAAATCGTAAGCTATGATAACATGTACGGTGGCTAAATAGACTGGAATCGAATGAAGATAAAAACTTAAAAGCTTCGGTTTAAAGACAAAGTTAAAGAAAAAACGTTTGTAATGATGCAGTTACCTTGTACCTTGTACATACTGGCACAATTGCATTCATAACTTTTCTTTAAATTGAAAATACTCCACCAATTTGCACTATTACACTACTCGCTAATTTTAATAGCTACTCATAAAAACACCTTAATTTTAGTTGATACAGATAGATACCTAGGCATCTAGCTACTCTAAAAATATTAACTTGTGTAAAAAAAGAGAATTTGCATGGGGAAGCTGGTACAAAAATAAATTAGAATTAAGGTCGATGCGTACGTAACGTGTTTTTACCCCGTACGGGACGGACGTGAAATTTTGGAAACATCGTTTCATAGAAAATGTAAACGATAGCGCATACGGCACGGAGGTAGGTACGGGACGGGAACGAAGCGCGCACGTTTATTTATGCCCCGTCCACGTTCCGTCCCTGTCTCGTCCACGTTACGTATGCAGCGACCTTTAACTTTATTTGTAGTATTTCTGATGAAGTTTAAAGAGGTCAATTTTACGACAATTTTACACACCAATAACAGCAGTACGTGTCTAGTTGCGTTAACTAGGAGAGATGACGACGGGGTCGGCTGCGTCAGTACTTTCGACACGGTCACAGATAATAAAAGAATTGTTCACAGTTATAACTTTTTAGTTGGTACCTTAATAGAGATGTTAGGCGTAAAAAGCTATTGTTTCTGGTGTTAGACAATTTTCGATTTAAAGCGTAAAATTATTAGTGATAGTTGCCTGTTATTTACAAATACCTTTGTAGTTTTATTAAAGCAATTAGTTTTGAACAGGTGAAAGTAATCCTATTAATATTATAAATGTGAAAGTTTGTGAAGATCTTTGGATGTTTGTTCCTCAATCACGCCATAACTGCTTAACCGATTTGGCTGAAAATTGGAATGGAGATATCCTGTAGCCTGTATTACCACATAGGCTATTTTTATCCCGGGAAAGTTTAGGGTTCTCGCGGAATTTGTAAAAAAAACGATATCCATGCGCTCGAAGGCACGGACATCATCTAATATCTAATAGTGAAAAACCGGGCAAGTGCGTGTCAGACCACGCGCAATATAGGGTTCCGAATTAAGAAAGAAAGAAAGAAAGAAAGAAAGAAAAACGTTTATTATTAGTTTAGTAAGTTTATCGACTATTACCCATTAACTACTTATTTATTATTTATTTATTTATTTATGTACACACAGTGGATATACAATGAGGACACAACATATAGGTAATTATGTACAAAGGCACTGCTTATTACAACTGCTTAGGCACTTATGTTACAAAGCCGTGATATTTTTCCTTGTAAATTCAACATAAAACCTATTTTTGAGTTTTTTTTCACTTGTGCAACTCCAACCGTTTAACCAGCATACAGGGGGTCCCCCCTTGATTCTAACCAAAATTATCACTTGAAGCCAAATATTTCGCGAACAGACCTCTAATTCCAAAAATGGTCTTAGAAGACCCATAATATTTTTGAAGGATCTTTTCAACGATAACCCACAATAAAGGGTTCGCGACAAATAAAAAAATTCATCCTCACGTTACCTGTAGTGGAGGTATACCCTGAAAAAAATTTTTTTCAGTATTTTATTCTATGGTTCTGGAGTTTTAATAAAACATATGTACATTAATGCCAAATTACAGCTTTCTAGCACTAAAGGTCTCGGCGCTTTGCTTCGGACAGACGGACGTACGGACGGACATTACGAAACATGACGGAACCCTTGGTTCCGATTTTACTTCAGAACCCTGAAAATCGATATCCACACGCGCGAAGCCACGGGCATCATCTAATATCTAATATTATGTATCCTAATCCATCCATTCTTCTTATAGGTGCACTTTATTTTTATGTGGTTCTATAAATTTAAATTAATTAATTAAAAATTTCCTTTCGAAACCACTACCACGGGCGAAGCCGCGGGCAAAAGCTACTAGGTGTGATATAAAAATATAAAACAGTTTCCAGTATTAACGGTAATAGATTTACTTTTATTACAATTTTTTGTATATTTAAATCATTATTATTACAAGCTTCTATTTTTACAATACATAGAAAATTTCGGATGATGATTAAGTTTAGTTTAATTTATACAATTTTTTTTCAGTATAGACTTGCATTAACCATGAATTGCTGCTACTCGCCTCTAGATGGCGCTGTATACAACCATCTACGATAACATTCAGTGCAACTTACTTTTAAATTACAATAATTTTAATTTGTGTAATTGATTAATGTTATAGGTTCTTTACTATGTGTGTCCGTTTATTGACTAAGAAACAAAAATAAAAAAGACCTTTAGATGCACCTATTTATCCGTTTATTATTATTGTATGCGAATATTTAATTTTTATTGGTTTTGAAGTTCAGTCTGACGAGTTCACGTTATACAGTAAAAACGTGAGTTTTGTATTAAATTAGTATAAAATTAATGTGATAGCTCATTCGATTGCAGTTGCACGTTCAGAAACGCATCGACGGGCGTCGCCCCACACGTTCGCGATAAATGGCTAATTCGCGCGGCAAACATACGCGCCATAACTCATATCAACTAACCAATACGGGAGGAGCCGACACGTATACGTCGCTCTCGCTCTAGTAAACTAGAGAAACCGAAGGCGACTGTTTGTTTTTCCTTTTACTTCCTTTGAAATCTTATTTTGAATTTTATTCTTGCAGGGGCGTGGATGCGATGTTGCATTATGTCGCTCGTTCACTCCCGCGAGTCGCGCGGCTGTCCTTTTCTCGCTTTTTGTGATTTTAATTCGCAGAACGACATCGGAACGTGATTCGAGTCTATAGAACTTTTTTATTGCAAATGTTCGGAATTCGTTGGACGCCGAGATTTCGAAAGCAGGGCGCTTGTGCGGTATCGATTGAATTTGGACATCGGTTTTATATCGATCCCGAATAGCATCGCAACAGAGTTAGTAGTTGCAAGAGGAAACAAGGATTCTCCAATATTCTGTTTTTAGTAATATTACTTACTGTGTGTTAAATTATATACTTAATTTAAATTAAATATGAATTTTTGCTAATACTTATTACTAGAGATGCGCCGAATATTCGTTTGATATTCGGTATTCGGCGTATTCGGCATCTTTTTCACTATTTGTATTCGGCCGAATTATTCGGTTTTGGTGCCGAATATATTCGGTTCGAGTATTTCTATTTTCTTGACTACACTACACGGTATAGAACTAAAAGACAAAACCTCTTATGTAAGATCTATGTTATATTATAAGTCAAAGAAATCCTATGAGGAATTTGTTGAATAAAGCTAACAAAATAAAGGAATTAAACTTCATATCACATATAAGTATTTGAAACCTCAAGTCAACATATTTATTTCTTAACCTATTGTTACTTAGTATAGTCAACATTTATTTTAAACATTAAATGAGCATTTATTTTTAAACCTCAAAACAATATTTTTGGTAAATGGTAATGGTAAATGGTAAACCGAATAATTCGGCCGAATATCCGGTTCGGTAAAGGTTAAACCGAATAGTATTCGGTATTCGGCTATTCGGTGAAACCACTATTCGGCGCATCTCTACTTATTACCAACAATTCCTATCAATATTTTTTACTAATTAATTCGATTATTACGATCGCAATTCGCTCTTCTAGGAATGACATTCGTGTTTAAGGAATTTATTATGTACGCCCCTGTCGAAAGTTCATTTGGCACCTTGTGCTACGCCACAAAGATACCCTATGGGTTTATGCGTTAAGTTTTTAGGTTAAATTCTTCCAGTTTAAAACATCAAAATGGAACGTTTACATCGGTTTGAAATAACTCGCCAACGCTTCCTATGGAAGTCGATCTACTTCACTTAGTCGATTGTAAAGGAGCAAAAAGCGGTGCCTCAAACCAGATTACGTCGGCAGAGGAGCCGCCGATGCATCAATATTTGGTTAAACTGTTGACACGCAAACCGTCTTAGTCGTGTGTACACAAAAGGGTTCACTAATGCCCTTTTTACCACAAAAAGCTTGGACAAATATTGGGGTAAACGACAACACATCCTCGCCAGGGACAGCATTACGTGATCCTGATTATTTGTGAAATGACGAGATGTGCCATTGTCTATTATTTAATTGCTATTATGATGCAAGTAGCTTCGTAGCTGAATTCGACTGCTGCAGTAAAAAAACTGTTTGAAGCAGATCCCCCGTTTAAAGTAGAAAACAAGCACACAAATACGGCTATAGTTAATATTCAGGTTGTCTCTGGTCCAATACATTAAACTCATATGTAGCGATTGGATTTGGAGATACTTTTAGAGATATTATAATATTAGTTACAAAACATTTAAGTACAATAAAAAAGACGTGTGAATGCGATGTAATGACCAAACTGTAGACGCAGCAAAGATGCAACAAGGAACATCAAGACATCTAGTATGGAAGAGCGGAGAATGTAAAGCTGAGAAGCTTACTTTAGGCACTTTAGTGAGAGCGTTTTACCATCCTTCATTTTTTTAGCGTTTTGCCAAACATCATTGGCACTTACTATCAAGTGGATTTCATCCCACCGAAGACATTAAAAGAATTGCCGGCAGATAGAAAAGAAAAAGACAGATAGCAATTTGAATACGCTTGATCAAACGCTAAAATTCCATGACATGTTTTTGCCAATCCCAATAAATCGGTACATAAGAAGGAACCCGTTCGCCTACACACGGTACATTCGCGAACGGACCATACTCTTAACCGATCTATCGCGTCCATCTTGCGGGAGCAAATCCATTAGCGATTAACGAGCGATCGCGAGCCCCACTAAATTAAAATAAATATTTGCCGGCAGCGCCTGCGCACAAAGAGAGCCGCTTTCAAGTCGCCGACACAGGTGCCGCGTGCGCACAGCCTGTATCCGGAGGCTTTCATGACGGTATATTACGTATCATATCTAATACTTACTTGGTCTTGGACTATATTAAGGATAAGCCTATCGGAATTTTGTGGTTATCTTTGGATTCTGAGGCAAAGAAACCAATCCTACGAGTTTTGGATTTTTAGATTTATAGCCAGGAATGTATAGAACTTCGTTAGCATGGGGAGGTCTGGAGACCAGAGATCTTCAACTTTCGGAGGTCAGATATCTTCTGACCACGTCGCCTATGACTGAACTGGAAGATTTCACACGCCTTTGAGCACATCCCAGATAAAGGTATTCTGATTTTTGATAAAATACAGATGGTAGAATGTGGAAATTCCGAAGATTACAAACACATTACGCAGGCAAAAATTTTCCTGACTTGTTTGGTTATATTGCAGTATAAATTACAAATACATACTCGGATTATAAAACCGTCATTAAAATAATTTACTGCATGATCTAAAATGGTAAAACAATAGGAAGCTCTAAGTAGTCATAGCAGCATCAATACTTGGGCAAATAGAAAACTCATTGAACGCATTTATTTTTTCCAGTATTAGACATCTGATAGCTCCAGGCCGTGAAGCTCTTAGATGCCGTGTAAACAGTCACAATAAACACTGTGGAACAAATGTATGGATTACTGGAAAATCAGAGATCCAAAATTTGTTATCAGATTTCAGTCGTCAGTTACTTAAGACATTTATCCTCATACCAGCTTTTGTCCGCGGTTTCGCTCGCGGTAGAGATCTATTTTTTACAAATCCGGCGGGAATTCTGATCTTTTCCGGGATAAAAAGGAGCCTATGTTAATCCAGGGTATAGACTATTTCGATTCCAAATTTCAGCCAAATCGGTTAAGTAGTTGTGGCGTGATTGAGGAACAAACATTCAAACATCATAAACCTTCACATTTATATTTTCATCAATATTTATTGGTTAAGCTACACGTTTTTTTATGTATTATAACAAGTAGACAAACAAGCTGACCATCCACCTGATGGTTAATGGCTACCGTTGCTCAGACATCAGTTTCATCAAAGACATCACGATTCTTATATACATGCAAATTATCCAGAGGAATTTTTGGACGTCAAATTCAAATAAATCTATTAATTCAGCTGATGAGGCTTACTGCCTGTTAGCTAGTTCCTGCAGTTTCAGATTTAGGCACATTTACTTGAAATATTCGCCTGTAGTTATCCAAAGTCGTTACATGTTAGTGTCTAACGCATTCGTAAAGTTTACAACAATTTATAGTTGAGCACTAACCAGGTACTCGCAGTGAGGATGTCAAAGGATTCGTAAGCTTTGGCTCTCATGAAGATATGATTTTCTGGGAAACGTATAGCAAAGGTATTTTCCACGATATCCGTTTGGAAACGTTTTCACATTGGATGGAGTTAATTTCCGTGAAACGTTTCAATGACATTGAAGGACGAACAAATAATTTATTGCATGTGCACCTACATACTTATATGTAACAAACAGCATACTTTCTCTGGAGTCATTTCAAAAGCTAAAAAATGAGGAGAAAATACGAAAAGTTATAAATCTTTACATTTAAATAACACGATTTCGAATTTTGTAACTGCCAATGGCGGGAAAAGATATTCCGTATTTCCACTGATTCATGATGGCGATTAGTTTACTCGAATGTGAGATTTTGACAGAGAACTCAATTTCAGCATTTTATTTTCAAGCGTTAGGACTGGTTCCAATATTCCTTTTACCGAAGTCATTTCAAGCTTGCTTTGAAATACTTCTAGAAATAGCAGACGTAGTGTTTGCCTTTCAGGTTAGGTGAAACCTCTTATCGCATCGACAATAAGATCGTTGGATTTGATTAATAGGATAATAGGAATTTTTAGTCCAATTTAAACTGGGTGGTAAATTTTTGTGTTCTGACTTTTCTTCTTTATACAAAGTCAACCTGGAAGAGACCGCTACCATACTTTCTTGCTAAAGGACGAACTTTGTATACCGTAGGTACATATCGATTGGATGGTTTCAGAGTCTATAAAGGACATCCACATAAACATGTTTTGTGTTTTTATATAGATTTCTTTATTTCCATTTAAAATTTATATATGATTGGAGTCCCTGCCTTCTACTTTAGTTTGCACTGTGTTGTAAGAGGCAGTGTCTTCCCAAAATTATGGACTATAACTATCACAATATAAGATAAAATATAATACAAGCTACTAATAAGATAGAAACAATTACAGCAAAAAATAAAAATAAGAAAAAAGAAACAAAACGAAATAGTTACAATATAATGCAGCGGTGTGAGGTAAGTAATTGTATTTTAACGGTACGACCAGCAATCTAGAACGTAAAGGACCTGGTACCCAGTGGCGTGCCTAGGCCGTCAGAACAAGGCAAGCCCAGTTGTGTCGTAAAACCCATGGTCTCGAGATCTTTGGCCCGACAACACAGAACACTCCATTCCATAGGTACAATATTTACCAACAAATAATATGAGTGATAACAGCTGCAGAGTGATGATAGTAAAGTTATTATAGTATCAAATTTTTATTGATGTCTTCTTACTTTACCAAACTAATTCTTTCAGAAGTTTAAAAATATATCAATTAATTCAGCTAATGAGGTTTACTGTATGTTTGCTATCTCCTGCAGTTTCAGATTTAGGCACATTTACTTGCTGGGCTTGTAAGCTGGGCTTTTCAGCTTGTATGGATGTGCCGCTACTGCTGGTACCGTTATCATCACCGTTCATGAGCAGGCTGCAGTCTGCAGTGTGCACCACGAGATTGGATGATTGCCTTACTTGTTACTTATTACTAACCAAACCTCAGTTTGGACTCAATGATGGATGAAGGCCCTTTACACCCCCGAGTCCCCTGATATAAGAATTGTGAGAGTTTTCTTTTATTATGAGAATTTTATTTATATAAATCACATTATTTGCCTATTAGGTATTTGTCTTTGTGTCTGTATCTCAGATTTACCTTCCTTTGTGCATTAGGTACGATTAGGTAGGTTTCTACGTCATTATCTGTTTTATGACGTGAACTATCAGACGAGTGCCAAAACCACAATCAAGGGTCTTTCCCTGGGGTTGCAAGTTATGTGTTTATTCAAATACAACCCCAAGTTTGGATGAAAATCCAAACTATGAATTCCTTATGACGTTAATAGACTCGGTTGCACAAACAACGATGCAACAATGTTCATAAATGCTACATTGTTTGAGATAAGTTCTTCGACAATGTAAGTAGTAATTGTACGTTCTGAGGATATCTGAAATACGTTTATTATACACTTAGTAATATTATTATACAATCTCAATGAAGTACACTGTATAATGTATGATATAAAATTAATGTAGATACAGGAAAATATAGAAGTGTTTTTATCATTGTCTAAAAAATATTTAGAGGGTTTTAATAACTTAGACACATTTATGCTTAGATTATTGTTTGTAATAGGTATTTTAATCTATAGATATATAGACTAGGGGGCTAAATTCAGAAATCAAAAATACCTTTCTTACACTGAAAGCTAGCCTACTTATTTATTTTTATTTATATTGTTTCCAGGCGCCTCAATCAAGCAGCCCGGTCTGTTAGACAGCGATTAACATGAGAAATTAACCTCCTTATATCACTATCACTCAAATTTCCCATGCCATAAACCTTTATGTTCCCGGCAACCGGCTTAACTAGCTCGAGCGGCGAGCTAGGACGGCGCCCATCAACCGTATTAATAGAGGTACACAAGTAAACGGCTCACACAGTTCTATTATACTGAATGAAGGTATAAAACTATAAAACCTTTTAGCCGGGCCGCTTACTTCTCCACCATAAGTATAAAATCACCGGTACATCACTATAACCAGCGTAGCAATACCTATCACGGCATACGCTCGCCGCCATCTCGGAGATCAATTACACCGGTTGAAGAATTTGATGTGATTTATAATTGCGACGGGACGCCACTGTCTTTATGAATAGTTTCTGATCTACATTTTAATGCACTCACATCCTTCAGGAAATCGTAAGTGTAGAAACACGCTTTTAACTCAATCGGTCTAGACCCTCAAATTACTCACTTTGTTCCGATATAGAAAATGTTTATCACTCATACGAGTATCAGAGCTCTGTCGTTCTTTGATGTTAAATATTACTTGTGTTACAAGGGCTTTAGTAAAAATTGAGTCTGATGACAAAAGGGGTGATGTGGAAATTTTCTTGATTGACGCGCCGAGATGAGTGACTTTTAATATTTGAATGAAAGCGTTTGCTTTGATTGTACTATTGAGTTTAAAAGAATTTATACTTGTATGAAGATTTATGTTTTGTATTTATGAAGTGTTATGAAGTGGCTGACAAGCGGGCCGCGCTGCGCGTCCGCGACGCCCCTGGATGTAACATTTTGATGACAAATGTAATTTTACACTCACATTTTTAATACTACAAACGATTTGTGTTTTAATACAAAAACGTATAATTATTATGGACATAATTTTAAATGTAATGTTATTTAATGACTGAACGTTCATCTTTGAAGCAAAGGGAAGCATTGGAGTAGATGGAATATGTTTGCTGGACTGAATTTCTAAACTTTATTGTCTAAAAAATAAAGTTT
The DNA here is from genome assembly GCA_963932265.1 of Thymelicus lineola. Taxonomy (NCBI): domain Eukaryota; kingdom Metazoa; phylum Arthropoda; class Insecta; order Lepidoptera; family Hesperiidae; genus Thymelicus; species Thymelicus lineola. The sequence goes on along the minus strand of OZ010681.1, from coordinate 7,580,720 downwards.
AAGGCTTAAGGGAAGAAAACTCAACATTTTTACACAACCTATGCGGATAGTGAGAAGCAGTCGGAGAAGTTATTACAGGAATTGCGTTAGTTACCCCCTGTAAATGAGTGGGTGAAAAGGGAGAAAAATGACAGAGTTATGGTATGTTCCAACAATAAGGTAGCCAAACTTTTCCTAACGTTTGTTTTTCGTCTTAAATATGTTAGAGAAGCTAACATTAATATCAATTTTGATAAATGTAATGTTATGTCAAAGAATATTATTTTACACAATACAAATAACTAAATTCAAAATAAATATGAGATAAGAGTAGGTAACCCTAATAACGAAGGTATTCACTAAAACCGTAGGCGAGCCTGCCAAAGGCTTTCACAGCGAATAAGAACTAAGCCCACGCCTAAAGTTGAACTTCAGACGTCTATTATAGACCAATATTTATCTTATTAATGCCATTAGGTTATAGGTACCTATACTATTCATAATTAAGCAGAACTAACATTCACTTAAATGGATTTAATTTATTAGGGTTTTTTATTATGTTATTAAAGTTTCATTAGTAAACTTTTTGTTGCTACTTTTTGTTGCCTACCTAGGAATGACAGGAGAGTGAAGAGGAAGAAAATCGAAGAAAACTATTCTGTATTATTCGACTAACAGGTTCAAGCTCATGAAAATTTTGGTGGAATCGTAGAGTATCTTAGATCTTTCTTAAGTCTGGAATATATTCCTATATGTTCAAGTTGACATGGGAAGGCACATTTGTAAGTGTTACTGAATCCAAAATACCTAAAGGCTACGAACCAAACTATAATGAAAAATATTTTTGTGATTTCTTTTAATGACTTGTCATTAATGTTTGTCTCTTTTGTTTAGATTTACAGAAGTCAAATCAATGTTTTAGCCACTAAGACCGGACGACTTACGTATTAAGTTGTAAAGGATTCGAAATCAAGGAATAATAGTGCCTTGCGGGATCCCCAGCGGGATTAGAAGATATATAAAATATTATATCAGTAAATGAGGTAACGAACTATTTTGAAGATGAGTCATTCTCGCATATCTTTACCAGGTGGTCATCGCCTGGTTATTGGCCGAAATGAAAGGGATTCGTTTGGTTCAGTGAAATGCTGAAAATTGACTAGGGAACCTACAGAATGGAAAGAGTTATTCAGTTCCTTCGATTGACATACTTTCTTAACAGCTTTTTCATCGACGAGCTACTGTTTTCCATCGAAAAGAAGACCATGGTCCATAATTTAACAAAAAAATATTATAAATTGTTTCATATTCAGAACAGCAATCGATTCTGTTCAACAGGTAACCAGCTTTGGACTTCCACAAAAACAGGACAAGTTATTAATTATTATAAAGCGAACAATTAAAGTATTTCTCTTCAAAGAAGTATAACATATTTTTTGTTGATTGTAATTGATGCTTAATGAATTATGCGGTGGTGCTGCCATCTGTCCAGGCGAGTGTCTTCATAACGTTTTTGTACTTGGTGCTGTAATATTGAGTAGGGTACATTATTTTAAAGCTTTTTATCTCCGGTAAGTTTATGATTAGGTATATAGAGACACGTTGTACAAGCCATGTTTATATTTAAAATTTTAAATTCATGGTCATTAATTAAGTATGGTATAAACTTAGACTATAGGTGCATAAACTAATAGAGGAAAAGATTACTGGCATAACAAATTTTTCTTGGAAAATCATAACATTCTTTTGTCGTGAACATCGTCGGTATGGACGACGCGGTTTGCCTCATCATTCGTTATACGTACCGCGAAGAACTGGAATAACTTGCCTGCGTCGGCCTTCCCGCCTGCCTAACGTGGATGTCTTCAAGAAAAGAGTGAATAGGCTTTTACTACGTTAATTTGCTCACCACCTTGGACCACATCTCCACTTACCATCAGGTGGGATTGTGGTCAAGCATTATTTGTGTAAAAAAAGATATATTTTCGGTAAAAGAGATCTTTAATGCATATATACTTTCAGTGATATTGTAAACGCGATTTATTGTCAAAAGCAGCAATTTCCAAGTAAGTGCTTAGTATTGTTGTATTTTAGTTTTTTTTACCGGCAATGAATACTTTCAACTCTCCACATATTTAAGGCCACCACCACGTATCAATAAAAATACAACCTTACATGTATTTATTAGGGTTGATAAGCGCATCAGAGGAAACGCCGGAGCCAATCAATTACAGCTTACATCTAAGCCTATTGCGACCCAACTCCCAACCCCCAACCCCCAACCCTCGCTACCAGCCCTGGGGATCGCGATCTTTGATCTGTGGACGGCCGCACTGTTTGTTTTAAATTGGATTTATTACCTTCGCAAACTCTACACTCACTCTCTAACATAGCTTCTTCAAATGTGTCTGTAAAAACGAATACGTACGAGTTTTGTTCATGTAAAATTATGTCGCTCAGTGACAGATTTTCAAGCACTTGTTCTGACAAGTATAGTTTGATGCTTTTAAGTAAATAACGAAAGAAAAAGTGACAAAGGAGAAGAAGAAGATGATATGCACCATGACGGGTATGCACCATGCATGAGTACCGTCGAATTGAGTGGAACAATGTCCAAATACCTATACCATGCATGAACAGTTGAACTCGGTGGTACAGAGCCTAGCAATCTTCAAAAGGAGGGACTTGGTCCCTTAGCCTCGTTTTTTTCAGCATGAAATAATGCGTACATACTCGTAGTTATGTTCCTTCGTTTTATAAAAGTTAAGATATATTTTTAAGGTTGTCTTAATTTTAAATTTCCATATTCACGATATGACATTGCGTGAACATCTACATGAGTATCTGCTCATTCTGTTCTATTTATCATTTCTATTCTATCTTTAACGTGATAAAACAGCTGCATTCGCTGATTATCTTGACCATTTCAGACCTATTCGATGCCTCTAACGACAGCAACAACTGACGCCTGGAGCTTGTCTGTCATTGGCTCGTCTCAGAGTCTGACAACCGATTTATCACTAGATATACCTAAATATTGTATGGCTATGGCTACCAAGTTGTTAGTGCCAAAATTTTTATCATTTTAATTTTTATTCTTTTATTGTAAATAAGCGAATACAAATGACTACAATACGATTTGATGGTAAGCGCTTTACTTTTGACTTGAAGACACCTACATTATCAAATCGAACGGGAACACCGACGCATGTAATTCCTGCGTGCACGCTCTAAAATGTATCCTATAGAATACCGACAGGCTTTGGAGTTTGGTATCATTACTTTATTCACATGGGCGTCAAAATGTCGCAGCAACAATATTCGAACGTAATCACTGCTTGCGTCATTTTGTAGTGTCTACAGGTAAGATAAGTAAGTACTATTCAAACACACTGTCAATATCTTATGTATAAAATTCTCATGTCACAATGTTAGTTACCATACTCCTCTGAAACGGCTTGACCGATTTTTATTAAATTTTATATGCATATTCAGTAGGTCTGAGAATCGGCTACTATCTATTTTTCATACCCCAAAGTTATAAGGGTTGTCCACCCCTAACATTTTATTTTTATTTTTTGGACAAAATTTTTAATTTTAATTTTTTTATAATGTGGCATTAGAAAATACATACAACCCTAAAGTTTCACCCTTCTATCACCAACCCCTATTTTTTAATAGTTATTTGATTCAACTTGATAGATAGGATAGCTTACATCTCAATTTATAGTTGCAATATTTTATTGCAAATTATTACCGCGTGCGAAGCTGCGGGCATCAGCTAGTATAATAAGTATTCAGTGACACTCGAAGTGTAAAACTTTAGAAATGTACACGTGCAGGTAGGTAATTGGATTGGTCGGTGTTTACAGGCTTCAAGGCAGCTTCTTGTTACATCTCATAGGCTAAAACTCCGCAATGAGCCTAATCAACCATAGAACAGCTAATAGGATAGCATACAATCCAACTAATGGTAGAAAAATTGTCCTCTCTACTAAAATTTTAAAGTTATTAAAAATTCGCTTACTCACTACACCCCTACAATAGTTTCCTGTGATGTAGGCATCTATCTTCTACATAAATAAAAATGAATGTTGCTAAGAGCATAACTCGAGAATGGCTCGACCAATTCGGGTAATTTTTTTGTGTATATTCCGTAGGGCCCACGGAAGGTTTTCATAATATTAAAAAAAAACTGCGTGGACAAATTTTCATTCATGAAAGATACCCCACTGTAGTTCATTTAGCAGTCCACTTAGAAAATGGCCAAAGATTATATTTTACTGCAAAGAATGTAAATGTCTCTGATTTGTAAAACATACAAAAACTATAAAAGTTAAAAGTAACAACAAAGTACATTCCTTGACTGTTAGGTGTTAAATATTACATTATTTTTTAAAATTTCAGTTAACATAAATGTTTTATTCAACCCGGAATTAAAACTGGGGCTCCCTCGACAGACAGTCATCAACTGGGCTAAAGGAACCTTATTATTGTGCCTTTGTATTAAGAAATGGAACTTAATTAGGTCCTTACTTACTTTTACTAGCTCAAGATTTGTGCCTAATATTCTCAAAAGTATCTCAAATTACTTAAAGTCTGTCGACTCAAATATTCCTAACTTTGAAAAAAAAAAATGCTTTTCATACCGGACAAATAAGTTTAGTATCTATAATTCGTGGAAAGACATTTTTATGTATAGAGTAATAAAAATATATAGAAATTAACGGTAAATGTAATTATTAATAAATTGAAGGATATTAACAACCATTGGAAAAAAATTGTTGATTATAAAATCCTTTCAAATTTGTTATAATTAGTTTTGTCGCTTCACACTAGATGGCAGTCAGCGATATCCACGTTAAGTTCCTGCTATATTAATACTGAGTGTAAAGATTGATTTTTCATGCAAAAAAATTAAGGTTTTTCATCAATTACATTTTCGTATTGTCAGTCATAATGAAATAAATTATTGAAAGGCTATTCCAGTAGATAACACAAGATCTGTGTGCAAACGATTTAATTATTTGTTTCTCATGTGGACTCGGTGGATCTCGAAGCAATGTTTATTAAATTAAAGCGATTGTCAATCTAGCAATTGGTGGAGTGATTGGATGTTTAGTTGCTAATTAGTTACAGATAATAATTGGTAGTAAGATTTAGTACTGTCACTAATTAATACAAGTCTTTATGTTCGATGCTAATAAGAGAATTTATATATAAGAGATATGTGAAAATAAACAAGAGTCACAAAATTGAAATTGAATCATAGGAATAATAACATGGGTCCGGTAAGTCAATTTTATGACCGCTTCCGTGCCTCATAGGACACGTTTAGTTTTGAATTTATAATTTTAGACAGCAGTTCACCTATTTATGGCCAACCCATCAAATTAAAGATTCGCTGTTTCGCCTATTTCGCTTATACTACGAAGCCAACTGATAAAAAATAGAGCGCCAGATAATTGGAACAGCCGAATGCATATGTCAAAATAGAGAGCAATAAACAAACAGACGGACAGACAGCTGCGACCTGTAGAGCTATTTATTACCTCCATAATAATAATATAACAAACGCTCGTTAGTTTTGTCAATACCAAACCCCTAATCATTATATAATTAGAGTCCTTTTTACGCCAATTCTCTCGACTCTACTTTTTTCTAATAAGTCATATTTAAAAGATCTAAGACGGTTCAGTGTGAAAGCTACTTTGTTATTGTTGTATTAAGGTGTCAATTGGGATGGAGGTGTCAAGTAACAAATATTTAAGTTCGTAAGGTGTTTTTCTACCATAATGATTAAGCCACAGACACTTCTGATAGCCCGCGGCGTCTTCCGTCCGAATTTAATAATTAAATGTTTATTTTGAAAAACAGTGCGATGTGGATACGATAATACTCAATGAGAATAAATAGACATTTGTTCGTACTTTTAATTTCGTTATTTATACATGAACTAATAAAAATAATAATACTTACAGAGTGTTAATAAACTGCCGCACCTAACAAAAAAAGGGTTTATAAACTTTATAATTAACTTTTTAAAAATTTAAACAGGTTGCTCAAATATTATTGTCATAATAAGGCTAAATGTTTCTACTATTTCAAATGCGGCTTTTAAACACTTTTTAGCAATCTCAGTTTACATTAGGTAATTAAAGAAAAGTTGTGTGTTCAATTTTAGCCGAAAGAGCAGTTTTTTACATCCTATTTTAATTATTAGTTATACTGGCAACAATACAAAAAACAACTAATTAATTACTTCGCAACTAAATTCATTAGTTACAGAAAAAAAACTAGATGGCGTGCGCGTCATCGATTGAAGTACTATCTTGATTGAAGAGTCTCAAATTAATGATCTCTTTATTATATGAATAGATGACAATCAAACCACCTGAAGGTAAGTGATTACCATAGCCTATGGATATCACTTGCCGCTCAAGAAAGAAGAGAGGAGAAAGAAACTCTTTCTTTCTATAGAGCACACTCAGGTCCTATAGGATTTTCACGGATGAGAAAATTCTAATTCAGATATTTTATTAAAATTCACCTTTATTTGCCTGCACTATTTGCTTGGCGTTGAAAAAAAGTTTTCAAATATCTACCTATAATCATTATCTTGTTAGATGTGTAAGTATTTAATTATATTTTAGAACAACGTCTGCTGGACTAAGTATTTATCTACCTACCTCGTTAGGTATGTGTAAATTATAAATGTTAATATACACCAAGCCCGATCTGTAAGCATTAGGATTTTAAGCTACAAAAGTGAAATTAAGAAAAAAAACAATGCTGCCTTTTGTCATAGATAAGTAAATTATACAGTCGAACGCGCAATGTATTCAATGAAAAGTACAAAAACAATCGTATTTGTTTATACAACGGCTCATAACATAGAAAATTACACGGATGAACTATTTTAGAACGCATCCATTTACTGCGTTCATAAAAAGAAAAAAAGAGGAAACAAAAAAACGAAACTACTCATAGACAAAACTCGATCATAATTTAATAGAATCATTAACATCTGCCGCTATGATTTCGACCATAAATTTTTTAGGCGCCAAAAAACTCAACGATGCTTAACTTGAGTCTTGTTGGGGCGTTATCGGGAAACGACGTGTTTGACTGTTAGTCCGTTTCGTTATTTTTAATTTCCTTGTTTAGGGTTGTTAATTTTTTTCTACGCTTATTTTTTATTACATTCACTCTTATTACAGTAATCTGTTTGTTGTCTGTTATATTCAGTTTTTGTCTAGGTTTCAGGTGATTGATTAAGTTTCCAATTTTTTGCTGTATATTTTTGCAACAAATTAATGAAGTAATTAAATTGTGCAGCAGATTACGTCAATTCAATAGTGAATTTTTGACAGACAATTAAGTAGATCAATTAGCAATTTCGGTAGATTTAGTCACTTTGCAGGGGTATAAAACTATTTCAGAAAGTTCCAAAAAGGATTTTTTTAAAATTTTTGTAATAAAATATTAAAAAATCAAAAGGTTTACTAACCAAATGGTCTGAGTGAGGGTCTCGAGGCGCACTAGGTGCTGGATTGGGCCACAGCAACTTTGACAACATCCGTTGGCTTTGGCTATAGATGAGCTCCTACGAAGGAGAGAAAAACGAACTTTAGTCATATAAGAATAAAGGCGAAATATGCCTGACAAGCGAACGGGATTGTTGTAATTGGCCGGCAGTAGCTAGTCGACCTAGATCTAAAATAGTTTATTGAGGAAAGGAAACATAGATCTAAAGAAACCATATATTATTTTACAATTGTAGTGTGATTGCAGTATTAGTATTTGGTTAAAAATATATGTATTCACTGCTACCAATAGCTTGAAAGTACCTGCCTGCTAAATAAGGTTAGGTTATTGAAAGAAAAAAATATTCATCAAGACTAGTCACCGATACGTGTTTGCAATTTCTCAACGCCAAGACCTGCTTAAGGAAACTAAATACTATTGTAATTGCAAACCAACTAAGGCATGGAACACATGTAGGTAATTAAAATGGCATGTAACACTGTCATTAATACAAAATTCTTGTAACAAGGTGGTTCATGTGTAGTGTTTACAGCCTTTTGTCATAGAACTGGACGACTCATTTGTTGCTCACTTTAAATCATTTTATAATTCATGCGTTACATAAAAATCACTGCTTATACATATATACAAACCTTTAAAACTGTTTCGAATAGTTCAATATGATTATTCAATATACTATGGATAGTACGTATAGACTAGTTGAATAGACTTGGTCAATATTTCTGTTTGAATTTATTTATTATTGATATGTATATTTTATTACCATTATAAAAATGCTATAATTAATAATAACCACATAAAAAATTGGTTAGTTTTCACATTTGATATCAAGCTTCTCAATTTTGGACTAGTCTAAGATGGTTACTCTAGTCACATGTTTCTTAGAACTAACAGGCCGTAACAAAATAACCGATATAACATCGAAGTGAGTGAATGAGTAGATTATTAATAATAATAACACGTTTTTACGGCGAGCGCCCGCGCCCCCAGCGGTTGCGAGGCACTACGGTACACATTGGAACTAAACTTTTGGTCCAGTACACACTCGCAGTTTGTGCTATGTAGGTATGTATGACTGTCGTTTAAATACGGCACACAAAACTTAAACCTTATATTATGTAACATATAAACCGGTATTAGCTGGCTAATTAACATGCTGAGTCCCAAATTCTTATTCAGGATTTATATTACCAGCAAAAAAAAATTAAAATATATTAACTTCTTTTTCTATGTATGTATTTTTAATTAAAAAAAATAATTAATATTCACTAAAACAAGAACCAACTGTTCTGAATTTAACTTTACCAATACCAAAAAAAATCATAAAAAAACAAATCCAACACGGCTAGTTTGAAATTAATTTAAAATATGCAAGAGCCAAATGTTATTTACACCTGTTTGTGGTAAATGCGATTTATATCTACCTAATACCCACTAATGTTATGGCTAAATAATATCTTCAGCGTTCATTTTAAAACAGAAACTTAATTTTCAATAACATTCACATGATTTCTTCTGTCGCAGATCAAGCTTTAGAACTCAGATTTTACATTAGCTGTACTGTGCGTAGATAAAAAAAGAGATAAATATTAAATCAAAAAGTTGTTGCATTAATATCTCATTCAATGAAAAATGAATGTGTTTCAAAAATCGAAAACAAGATAACATCTCTAAACGCTAAAAAATGGTATGAAGCGAGGCACCAAATGTTGTAAACACCCGCTAAAAAGTATAACGAGTCGGTAATAATAGGTTGAGCAAAGTTCTCGCCTGCAAAACAAACAGAGTCGACAGAGTAGACGACTTGCAGAGAACGCTAAATTACTTTAATAACGCGGTGTCGGCCGCTTCAGCAAATATTTTCTTTCGACCCATGATTTATTACACCGTCTTGTATTAGCGATGGACGGGACTGTCGAACTTTGCTTTGTGAGTTTTAAATGCGTTGAATTGCACTTAACTTCTCATACAAGTGGGCGCGTTACTATTTTGCGAATTATTTAATGCGAAACAAATTCCTATTTCTAGTGCAATAGTAACTTTGTTGTGGCAACTATTTTCAATGAGTTATAACGTTTAAGGTTTTATTTCCATTTGTTTTTCATTTTTTCATATTTGTAACAAAAATCTATCCATCTTTGATTTGTCTATGGAATTTCCGGGAAGTGGGTGACCAAGAATCGAGTTTACACCAACATAATCGATATTTATCTTGTAATACAGTTGTCGAGTGTCGATAACTGGTTAGTCGTGTCGTTGTAAATCACCAATTATTATTTATCGATATACACAACTGTAGCTCGAATGTAATAACTTGTGCATCGATTCATTACTAGTTACGTTTGTCGATAGTATCATTGATACATTGTAATTTGATGCGATTTTAAGTGGCTACTGCAATGCGCAGACGGGTATTACAGTGTTGAGTATCTAGTCTTCGACTTGATTGCTGGAAGATTGAAAACTTATGTTCAGTTTTAAAATACTTCTGGTTTTATTTATTAATTTTAATTTAATTTGATTATTTTGGTTTTGATTCCTGCTGTGCTACATAGATACAAGTGCTTCATCGGTTTCAATCAATTTAGCTCTATATTAATTTAGAATTAGGATCAAAAGTCAGCTTCTGGAACTATCATTGTTCAATATGTCATCTGTAAGAAAAGCCTTATCGACATTTTGAGAGATAATCCAAGCCCAGCAGAAGACAATTTGATGACGACGATAATAACGAAAAGTGTTTCACAAATGCTTTTCTTTTTGGATTCTCATAACGAATTACACGTTGTACGCTTCGATCACCAAAAGGTTGTACGATTATTTTAAGCGGTTTTATTTAGCTTGCCCTGTTTGTTTGGATCAAATCTTGCAAGCTGAATTAAAACTACTTCCTGTCATCCTGCGAAGTTGAAATTTTGTAAAGTGCTATGGTTTCAATGACAATACATTTATATGATAAACGTAATCTGATAATACTTTAAGGATTGGCTCGAGAAGAGTGAACTCCTTAACGGTTAACAGTAGGTACGATCACAATTTTTAGTATTTACAATGACCCTAAAAGTAAAACGGTTCTTATAAACTATTAACTTGTTTCACAACAAGTTTACTGACAGTACATTAATCGTTCATTTTCTCTTTCTATCCTGCGTCCGCGATAGTTTACAACTTAATACTACGACATCAAAATTTAATTTAGTACTGGTGAGCGGCAGTTAGGAAAATTGTTCTCGGCTAATGTCGGCTTGCGGTAACCGGACCGAATAACGCAGGCACTGTAAATTCTGTAATCTCGGTATAAATCTGATTTAGTCCTGGTCCTACAATGCACCTATTTGTATAGCTTACGTTTATTGTAGCCTTTGTAGATACCTTTAAAGTTTAAGCTTTAATCGTGAGAAAAGTGCGGATCTTGTCTGGAAAGCCTTGCGTTTGCAGTTTCATCGGTGATCTCTAAAATGTGAGAGCTTTTACTGGAATCATGCACGCACCTCTTAATTATATATATCAGGAATTTAGGTACGTTTATCATTTGGTAAAGGAAAAAAATCGCAAAGAAACTAACGCGCCTAAAGTTTTTCATAACGTTCTTAAAGATGTGTGAAGTCAAGGCACACTCGACCAATATGGTACACCGATTGAATTTTGAAATGGATGATTTCTGTGATATGGTACCTATCTATCTAAGTATTTTTATAATTGGTTGTTATATATATTTTTTAATTACAGGTAGGTACCTATTACATTTCCAATTTATTCTTTATTTTTGTTTTAAATATTGCATCTACTGAGGCAAAAATTATAGATGCTTATATATACATATTTGAAGACGTCTATGTTTAAGTTTAGGAAATAGTAAATGTACTAAATTTAGACATTTAATGAATGTTGTAACTAATAAGACTTATAGTTAATACGGGATACCTATTACAACGCTACTTAAGAATAAATTGCTTATTCACTATCAATACATAAACTATTTTATCTGCGTTTCGGCAACCCAAAACCAATTAACTCCTCAGCCACCTACCACCCGCAGTATAATAAAACACGCGTTGACAAATACCCAATCGTTCCAAACAACATAAACACGGCCGAGAACCAGTTATTAGTGCAGACGAAATAATATAACGTCAAGAACTTAATCTGGCCGGCATCAAGAGGTCTGTGAGGTGTAATTAGTGGCCAGACTGGCCAGTCGTATAAATATGAATGGGCCATGCGCCCGCGCAGCCCGCACGCCTTCCACGCCGGAGGGCAGATCAAAAACTTCCATACCTAATAGTCGACTAGCCACTGCGATCAGCGTGGCTGCGGAGGGTAAAATAAGCAGGGGATCCGAATGTATTGGAAACATTTTGTAGGGTTTCAGTAGAACGCAATGAGGAATGCTCACAATGTGAAGACACGAACCCAAAAGTAAAGGACAAGAACAGAAGAAGAACAATATTCATGATTAGCCTTGACTGTGAAGAAAGAATCGAGAGGGAATGAGCTTAAATCTGCCTTATCGTTCACGCATCAAGATGCAACGGATCTACGAGCAGTGGGCACTGACAGACTCGTGACCCTCGACTCCACGCTAAATATGGAAAACCACCGAGAAAATGACGCGAACCACTAAAGCTGAATAAGCCTCTCCACAATCAACCCCGATCACGACTCGCAGCGTGACATCCACTCAAACTATCTGCGATCTCACAGGGAAATATCGGTCAATAAACGCCCGGTGATATATAAGATCGCTCGAACCGCCGGCGAAGCGAAAGATCAACGCTAATTAAGCTCCATAAAACCGAATATCGGTCGTTACTCGTTACCTTTCACCGGGCCGACGACGAATTCTATTCGAGACGATGAAAAAAGGAAGAATTACCTCACATGCGCGAGGCGAGCCCACCTTACGATCGTCGTAATAGATTAATGATATAGCCTGCGAGGTCTGCGTTTAAGCAAGCTGGTAGAGGTCGCTGTGATCGCGGTGGCCGCGGTAATGACGCGGCGGGCGCCACCCGCGTGCGTGCGAGCGAGACGCCGCGCTACAAGCGAGCGGGACGCGGCAATAATCGATAGAGGCGCCACCGCTTCGCCGCGGGGCGGCGCCCGCGTCGGCCCCACGCGCAACACATCTTATTGAGAAATTCCCGAGATGATGCATAATTCTCCTTTTGGTTTCCTGTGTAGTTATTTTACTCCCTGTTAACAATATTACCATTTCGGTGACCGGCTCGCAGACGCATATTTTATCGGCAACATCGTCCCTTTAGTAGGGTCTGACTTGTACGCGCTTCGCTGGCTATCCAGGTGATTTATAACGCTGCGTAAATTCGACGTGAGCCACAATCGGTCTGATGCCGCATAAATCCTGAATTGGCTAGCTCCTAATCCTGTTTTAGAGCACGATTTGCATATGAATATGAATAGGTAAGTAGGTACCTAAGGAAATGTTGCTAAAGGTTCCCTCACGGTAATCGCAAAGGGACGTTCTTTTTGTGTTTAATATTAAAAAGGTTCTAATAAATTGTCGTTTTACAGTTTTATCTCAAGAAATGATTACATACTGTCAAAACCATTAGATAGACTAGTAAGAGTATACATGAGTGTTACATACTTCAAGAATTCTGGTGTGATTCTTCACAAATAAATCATACATCACTAACGACTCTACACCGAATTAACCCTGTCATTGTTCAATGCAAAATTTCACGCAAATCTCAAAAGTCCGACGCACTTCACGGAGCTGTTAAAACAGCAATCAGGTCTTATCGGACAGTTATGCTAATAAGACATGCTAATTCCGAAAACCAACAAGCGGTGAACAAAACGACTCGGGGCCGGGGGCCAAAAAATGAAAAAGAGTTATATGAGTCGACGGGCGCCACAAGGCAATTATGGGCCCTAATCCGCCGAGTTCGACGCTCGAAGACGAAGAATGTAAGGTCTAGTCCGTTTTTTTAAGGACTACATTTTTCGCATACCGACTTTTCTTCTTAGAAAAGAATGCTGCGAGTATGTCATCAGGATCGGTCTTCCTACGCCTGTTTAGGCTGGTAGATATCGTCGAATATTAAATATCTCTTTGATAGTCTTTCTCTTTTTATTCTGATAAAATTATCTGGACAATAATAACGTGATTATACCCGCCTATGATACTATCAATTACGGCTTCACAATATATTTGGGAATGAATGAAATGTGTAACTAATAGTTCTGTTTGTAGGACAATGTTACATAATCTGGTCATATTAGTATTTTCTATGCAACTAATTGGGCGAAACGTCAGCTTTATAAATTTTCGTAAGAAAAAAAACCGGGCAAGTGCATGTCAGGGCTCAATGTAGAGTTCCGAAGTAGTAAGTTTATCGACTATTAGTCATTAACTACTTAAGCTTAATATGTATAGCCGTGATAGTTTACCTTGTAAATTCATCATATAACCTATTTTTGAGTTTTCTTTTCACTTGTCCAACTTCAAACGTTTAGCCAGCAGGGGGAGGGGACACTTGACTCTAACCAAAATTAGCACTTGAAAGCCAAATATTTCGCAAATGGACCCTTAAATCCAGAAATGGTCTTATAAGACCCATAATATTTTTGGAAGTTTCAACGATATAGGGTGCGCGACGAATAAAAAATTCATCCCCACGTTTCCTGTAGGGGAGGTACCCTGATAGCACTAAGGGTCTAAGCGCTTTGCTTCGGATAGACGGACAGACGGACGGGTGGACGGCGAAACTATAAGGGTTCCGATTTTACTTCGGAACCCTAAAAACGGAACGCAAAAAGTTGATGCAGTATTCAGTAATGCAAGCTACTTGTGAACAGAAAATTGTGAATCTTCACATTCATACAATGACTCCACAATTACTGGGCTCAAGTCTTCTCTCATGATTAGAAGAGTTTGGAAGAATTGGAAGGCTCTTATCAGGTGATTAGTGGGTCAGAAACGTTGTTATTTCAAACACATCCGTAATGGGTCATAAAACATTGGTTTACTGACACAGTAGAAGAAAAATACATACGCCTGGTAAGAAAGAAGTATGAAAGAGTTTCGTTTTACGTGTATAAAACACGGTTGAAAAAGAAAAATACAACAGCTGTAACAGCATAATACATGTCTGTCGTTAACTAAACGTAGGTACAGATCATTGTAACAACTGACATCAATTTCTCAGCACATATCAGCACTACCGGTCACTAATCCTATAATTCGAGAGGGCGTGACCGGCGCGTGACGTCACGCCGGCCAGCCAATAGCGGTCCGGGACACCAGAGCTTATTGTCACCCTTGCTGAGTGGCGTATAGGCCTAGGTTGCGTTTCTAGTGTTGAGAACTTGGTACCTTAGAACCTTGGTAAAATAAGACTAAGTTCAGTGAATTATATCGACGCTTGAAAGGAAAAAATGACTAAGCGACATTGAGCTAACTTTACAGGAGAGCAGTTTAAAGTTGAATTTTTAGAAAAGTTGTTGTATATGCCACAATATAGATGATAAAATAAGGCTTCCAAAACAGTAAGAATAACGTCTGTAGGAGGATTACAAAAAATATATGATTATTTTCTAAAATTCCAACTTTAAACTGCTCTGCTGTAAAGTTAGCTCAATGTCGCTTAGTCAATGTTTCCTTTCAAGCGTCGAAATGTTAATCGCAGGCAGATATTTAGACTGCTACTACTGCTATTCATGTTACCCGAATGGTTTCAGATTCGATTCCTGGCTGAGTCAGATTAGGGTGAGAATACTGTGTGGTCTTGTCGTGGATACTTGTGGAATCCTCGAGTGTTTAAACACAGATTTCCTGAGAGTGTGAAAATAACCTTTATTTAAGTTCCAGTTGCATGGATAAAAAAATTGCGAGTGCGATGGGACGTCTCATTTGTGCCCCACTGACTACGTGATTGGTCTTAACTTAACATCCAATAATCCAGTAAGTAATCCAGTATATTTTTTTTTCCAAATATCAAAACTAAAAATCCGCCTAAACTATAAACGGGTTACACTATTCAGACTTACACACTTAAAAGTTTATTATTATTAGTCTCTATTACCCCAATTAACGTGCCTATCGAATGATACACTTGTTTTTCTGTTCGATTCGGAACTTTATTGCTTTGTAATAAAGTGTTTGGGGGTATAGTATCCAATTTAGGGGTGAAAGAATTAGGGTGCTATCACAATGGAGTATAGGATTAGTTAGTAGGGGCTTAAGATATTATGTCACGCCTAGTAATGGCTGACTGTTATTATTATGTAATAACTTGTATTAATTTTGAATTATTGTAGTTTAATAATATTAATTTGATAACGCGTTCTCCACCAATTCACACTGGAGAAGCGTGGAGTATGTTCTCGGCCACCTCAAGAGGTTAGTAGTGGGTAGTGATTTGATATCGTAGATCGTTGATAGTTAAATTCATGGTTCAAAAAACTGCTTATAATATTAATTTCATGAAACGAACTTATTCCAAATATCATGATTTGCAGGCCGAGAATATCCTAACGCGAAGTTCAGCTAAGTTATCCACTCCCAGAAACCCCTTTGACATATTAAGAAAAATGTGCATTTAGGTGTTTAGGTGTAAATGCTGTTCCAACTCAGATCAGAAGAATACCAATGTAGTTGCATTTAGGTGTAAACGCAGTTTCAACACTTTCAACTCAGGTAAAAAGACTTCAGAATAGACAAAGTAGACCAAGATCTAGTTAACATTAATAGACAGGTTCAAGCCCAAACTAACGCCCTTAGTACAGAATTTGTATGGTGATTCTTTACTAAGGACTTATGCCCCAACTCAGAGTCACTAACGGTTACTTACATCGCTCCTTAATACAGAATTTGTAAGGTGATTCTTTACTAAGGAGCGATTAAAGTAAGCGTTAGTGACTCTGAGTTGGGGCGTTAGTACTTAGAATTTCTGAGTTGGGCGTAAGTGTCGCAGATTTTCATACTACTCAAAGGTTTCCGACGGCTTGGTTCCCTGCAAAACCTCGAAAGCCTGGGCCACTAGAATTATCAGTATCCGTAGTTATTTAAGCGAGAACTTCAACCAAACTCGTCGGATGAGGATTCCTTTAAATTTTAGCCATTAAACCAGTACAATGCAAATTAATCCAGAGCAAGTAAACCTGAAACTTCAATACAAAGCAACAATAATAGTGTTGTCCTTATCACACGTTAGCGTGACACCAACAGTTTGCGCGTCGGGACACAGATTCTTGACGTCGTGCCAACATGATTCTTGGCGATGCGACTCAAAGAACATGGAAGACTATCGAAGTGACATCGACCAAACTGTTGTGTCTTGGCGTCAACCCAATACTATTGTTTGGGATATTGTTTTTTACTACACAACTTTTGAATTATAGAGTAAACGTGATGATGAGATTAATGATATGTAAATTACGTTACGCTTATTTATGTCTTGATATGGGAACAAGCATCTTTAATAAGAATCAAATGATTTGCTGGGATTGTTGCTTCATTTATGTTGTCCTTAATCCAATCTCTCTTGTCATGATAACACCCAGATTATATTCTGGTAACTTTGACCGGTTCAGTTTATTCACTCCAGTGAGTTACTGTTTCTGTAAAGATATTTTTCCCCTTTTAAGAAGAAGACAGACATCCTATTTATCATTGGTACCTAAGTGTAGCTTCGGATGCAGAAATTATGTTTTACCTTAGTTACAAAGAAGCAAATCGGTTGACGTTTTAAAAATATTCCAAACTAATTTTCATCCCGTTTCCCAGGGAAACCTTTTAAATTTCCGAGATAAAAAAGTTTCCTAAAATATGACCCGGAGTATTAGTAACAACTTCACCAATTTTCATCGAAATCCATTTAAGGGTTTTCATGTGATGTTCGGACAAACAGACTGACAGTTGAGTTTAATTATAGTAATAGATTAACACCAGGTAGCGTGCGTTTTCGTAATTTTCCTTCAGTAAAGTGCGCCACACAGTAACACCACGACAAATCAGTCTAATGTGTTCCATTGGCGTCGCTTCGTGTCGTTGTGTGCCCTTATTCCCTAAAGGGCCGACTTATCTGACGTTGGTTGGTCGTAAATCGTCTATCTGTCCGCTAATCTGGGAGCGCTTCAATTAACTTTGAGACGTGTTCGAACTCCGACAATTAAATAGATAGTGCGCTTCTGGTGGTCCGGTCACATTGACGGATAATTTGTGTAATAAAAACTTTTTTGTGATAACAGCGACGTTCGGTAGCGCTTTTACTTCATACGGAAGAATCATGTCAAAATGTTTCGACAATTTATAATTTTGGTATTCGAAACCACGATAATGACAAAACTTATTGCATTTACAAGATAAAGATCAGATGAGATAAAATACAAACTAAGTACAATATTGAATATTGTTTAATACAAATTTATTATACAAATAAGTTGGGAGTCTTTTTTTATTTACTCCTGCGGTGCAAAAGGTAATGTTTTGGTGCTCTACGATGTTTGTTACAGAAAAAGCGTAGAGCGATTTTCTCTCGGCGCGGCTTTAAACAATATTATTTGATGGTATCCTGTGACAAAAATAATCCAGCTATAGGGTTCAAACTATGGCAAGAAATCTACCAGCAAGCTTGGTGAATGTAAATATTGTCCAGTGAATCTTAAGATTGGTGCCGTTTTGGACATTCGGAGTTAAAGATACACGAATATCAAAAATTAATAGCTGACTGTATCAAGTAGTCCTAGCTAATTGTCAGTTATCATCTGTCGAATTTAGTAACACTATCATAATTATTATACTTTATCTCTGACATATCTGTCTCCATTTCAGTTCTCAGGATTTGAGCGATAGTTGCACCTAAATTACCTCATTCTTACTACTTCAAGTTATCCGAAGACAGGTGCAAGGCTGCATTTGTAATTTGACATTAGGAGTTCTACACTTCTACACATAGTTCTACACTTTCTACACAGTTAGTACTTAACGCTATGTGAACTCACTATTATTACCAAAATGGATGTGACTCCATACAAAATCCCAACCAGAGGACCCTGGAATCTGAGTCGCTTCAGATAAAGGTTTTAAGGTCGTAGGACCAAAACCATTGAGGCAGAGTTTAGTGTGTACCTATTCTCCACTTTGGACCGACCCACACATAACCAGCACAGACCGGCTGTGCTGCGTATGCGTAAACAGCATTCTCTGCCTCCCTCCCGTGAGGGGAAACAAAAAAAAATGAAATCCTTTCCGCTTATCAACCTATAGAGTAGATGGAAAAAAAGATTCGATTTTAATCGAACGCGATTTTCGGGGAATGTACAAATCGTTTTGTTAATGCTAAAAAATCTAGCATAAAAGCTTGGCAATCACACTTAATCTAGGCTCGAGTTGTTTGGCACGGGAAGGACAAAGGCGTAGTGGCGCATGCGGGCCCAGACCCAGACGCTCATGCGGGTATGTCAATACAATGAAGTAGCTAGTTTGCCGAGGATCCACAGACTATTAAGTTTAATTACCACAGCTTGAACTCATAATTAAGCAGGTAAATCTTGGTCTAATAAGTTATTATACAACTTTATCAACAGAGGGAACAAAATGTGTTTTAGTCATGACGTTAATAGACGGTTAATTACAACTGTAATTTACCTTTACCTTTTTGTTACCTTTTAAAATCAAATCACAGTTTAATTGTGTAATATTACATATCTTTTGATATCAAAACGTTGAATATAAATTATAAAGACTACAAAATGACTATTTTTGTAAAATCAGTCAGACGATGTATTCAAGACAAGCCGGGAAATTGATATTAAAATTAAAGTGTAATTGTAATTATTAGTAACTGCAAGTTTACTGTATTCAGGTACATACACATAATCCATCTGAATCCTTCCAATCCTCATCCAAAAGAGAAATTAAATCTGAAACCGCCAGCGTGCCGAATCATCTCAACTCAATTTTAGTTGAAAATTGACCAATTTCACTGGAAATAATTAAAAATTTGCAAGTAAACTTCATCATGCAGAATATTGCTTCGCGTTGTAATAATATAGGCACGTTATTGGTTATGAGGTCCGCGGAATGAGGCTCGAAGCATAGTGCATCTGTACTCAGTGCTCACCGCCACGATAAACTGAATAACGACAAATAAAATTCGCTTATTCGAGAGCGGTACGTTTGAAGCACTCAAAGGAAGCCGATTTGTTTGGAATAAAGAGCTCTTTACAGGCCGTCTATATCGGACTCATGAGAATTTATTTGGCCGGTTATTATTGCAATTCAATTAATGAAGGCACAATGTTCACTCGGGTTTCTCCTTTTAAATTGAAGGAAGGATCGCGTTTGGTGAAATTCACGATTGGGTTTATGAGATTCTTGTAATCAAGTTTGAGAGCTGTCGGATGACGCGTATCGCGGGTCGAAAGATATGGGTTTGTGACGTCATTAGACATGGAGGATTTAAATGAGGTTTGAGATAAAAAGGTGGGACATTATTTTTTACTCTCTTATCTTATTATCTCTTATCTTCATTATCTTACATTATCACCTACTTATGGGAGTCATTACTCAATTTGCACACAATCATGACCCATCAAAAAATATATTGTACCTAAATCAAACCCAGGACCCGATATGCAGGTTCAAACTAACCAAAGCTACACCAGCTAAAGCTACAAAACCAGAACAGCTGTTTAGAAACTTAAAGAGACGACCATAATATTAACTAAGCCTTTCTTACGCATTCAAATCGGGAATTCTCTGACGTCGGTGGCATCAAATAGCTACCGGTATTCGACACCCGACAATAAACACCGTTATATTCTCTCCTTTACATATAAAAACACTTTATCCCACCGTTTTATCTTCTTATCCATTCTTCTAGAGTAATCCTAACGCTATAATAGTCGTTTCGGTAATGGACGTTACAAGCGGTATGTTAAAACAAAGTAGCACATTGATTATGCTTATTATTTGTACGAATAAATTATCACTTTTAAAACTATAACCTTTACTTTATCCTCGTTTTGTGGCATATTATAATATTATAAATACCTGATATCTTATTCTAGATCTACTTATATTTATGTGCTTTTTATGAAAATCTTTTCAGTTTATTTGCGTGAAAGAGTAGCAAATATCCTGACAAATTTTCACATTAATTAGTAGGACATCTATCTATCTATCTATCTTGTATATAAAAGACAAAACTGATTGACTGATGTATCAGCGCAGAGGCCCTCTTATGACGTAGGCATACACTAAGGAAGGATTTTTCAAAATTTAACTCCTAAGGGGTGAAATAGGGCATAAATATGGTAAGCATAATTTCCGCGTGCGAAGCTGCGGGCAACAGCTAGTCAAGGATAAAGCAAAACACTAGTTTCTGTGCTGTTCACTATTCAGGGGTTCCTCAGTCTGAAGCCATGTCTGGAGGTAGCAGCTAGGAGTTTCAACAATATATCATACATTAATTTCATAAATATTAAAGTTATTATGGAAGTTTATTACTTTTTTATGGAAATAACCGGTAAACGAGCTGACGATCCATCTGATGGTAAGTGGATCGTCGCCTATAGACATCAGCATCACCAAAGGCATCAATGCGTTGCCGGCCAAGAAAGAGAGAAGAAAAAGAAAGAAATAATACTCTCAATCCACATTACGGATGGTTTTTGTACCATGCCCTGTACCTAACTCTTCTGCTGTCTGTACATTATTGCATTAGTGTAAGTTCTGTCGGTGTACATTAGCCGGTGGTCGCCGACCGTCGGGCGGTGACAAACAAATGAGTGTTTTAACGCTATCGCCAGCTCCGAGCCCTCACATCTCGCCGCGGTAGCTGATACTGCTCTATATTAAGCAATACTGAAGTCCGGTCGTGACTGTGAGTTCTTTAATTGATACTGCATTTTGTCTACACTAATTGTAAAGGAAAAATATCTGTGTATTTGTTTGAATAGGCTCAAACAGTACTGGACTGTTGAAGTTCCTTTAACAGTAGAATGTTTCATTATTACTGCGTGGATCTTCATTCATCTATGAGGCGGTGAGGGCAACACCAGATGAGTTAAACAAAGCAGGGCATAGAGGCAAATTATAAGAATTTTCTCATATTGTTCCCTAAAGATGTCATAGAGGGTATATTGCAATTATTTTTGCTACTAAGTTATACCTTTTTAATTTTCGAATGACAGGTGTAGGTATATGTGTAGAATGCTAATAAATGGGTTAAAAATTTTATTTAAAAAAATCCATTTGTGCTGTGCATTTGAGCATAAATACAATGGAAGCTAATAAAAAGTAAAACATACTTTCCGAGAGACCACTGGTGAAGGGTTAAACTCATACTCCGTTATGATAAGATTGATAGGGCACAAGACCTATGCACCGTTCGCTATTTCAATAACATAAACATGCAAAAACATACGAACCAATACAGACATTGAAAGGCAATTTCTCGCATTCGATAAACGATTTGAAGACTGCGCTTGCGTTTCAAGGAGAAATGTTGGTGATAACAAGGAATCGCTTAAAAATCGATCTTAGTACACTGAAAATAAGGACTTCATCACGCGCCGTGGTGAACTGAACGAATCCAAGACAGGTAGCTCTTTAATCCGTTAAGATAAAAAGTGAACCAATAATGTTTACAGCTCCGGTTTAAAGAGCATATTAAGCGAAGTAGCATTCCGTGTTTCGGCACACGTAGTAAACTTCGGAAGATATGAAGGTTCCGCTGGAGGCCTGGAGCCTTGGTGGTCTAATTAAACGGTAAGGAGCGTATCGCACTGACCGCGTAAAGTGTAATGCACATTTTCCGCATTAGTGTAGAAATATTGAAATAAACAGTGCTGTTTTCCTTTTAAATGCAGATTTACAAACAAAACCTTAACACTTTGCTATCCGTTGCAACGAAGCATACTAACCTATAGGTACTCATTAAAGTATAATGTACTAAAGTATCAGAACAGACATCGCGGACACAATTCGTCACGCTCGAAGGTTCTCTTTTCAAAATCGTTTGAATCCACACACACAGTTCATAGCGCAAATATCGAGTACACAGTGTCGGTTCTACACGCTATAGTAGTTCAATGCTATACCTACTCCGTCTTTACAGACGAGACTTATCTGGTAATCTTTGGCACTGCTTTTTAAGTAAATATTAATTTAAATGTATTAAAAAAATAAATAAGTCAAATGAAAAAAAATTTTTTTTTTTTAAACGCTTTTATTTCAATAATGTTTAGTTTATAAAATTAGCTACAAGTTGTGAAAATTTCAAGTCTCTACGTAAAATAGAACATAGAGAATTATGCGTCTAAAGTCTGAAAATCGTTTTTTTTAATTTAACAACAAATAAACAATGAAAATTAGTTTAAAAAATGATTTTCGTGTATTGTCATCGGAAATACACATGTCTGCCAAATTTCATCAATTTTCATTAAAGGGAAGTCATTCAAATTAACGTTACAAGATTTGATGCTTTGATGCTTTGATGCTCCGAAGTGAAGCTAAATAAAAGCGTGTAAAAATGTGTAAAAATGCGTCTAAATAAATGAATGTTAACTAAACAGAAATTTGTTTTGACATTACGAGTAATGATTATTCATCTTTCAATTATTTTAATGTTGTGCCTGCCTTATTTTTAAATTACAAATAACTATAAAAATACTGTGTAGGTAAGTTTGTTTACGTAAGTAACTAACTTGGAATCCTGTAAGCAGCTCTATTATTTAAGCATTAGTGTCTATCTGTATTAAAAAAATATTATCACTTGCTTCACTCAAGGAAAATAGATGGCATACTATCTAAGTCGATTTCTTCATAATGTCTCAGGTGTGTTACTGAAGTGTACAACAGTTAAAATGTTATTTTATAAAAGAATGGAAAGAAACATTGAAAGTAGTTTCATACTCTTTTGTCAACAATTCTGTAAGAATTGATTTATTGTTGGAGATAATGATTTAGGGGTTACTTCGATTGCTTAAGCTTTACTCAGATATAATATAATTATACGAGATGACTGGTAAACGTGACTACTTAATTGTCAGAGAAATATTTACAAATATTCACGTGCTAAAACGATGCTAAAACAATTATTAAATTAAAAGTTATTTTCATGCTATCTTTACTGCCCTCAAGATTTACAATCCAAACGTTTGAGCCTCCACTCATAACGCAACCAGATAACACATCAGCTTAGGCTGCAATATTTTTAAGAAGGCACTCCAAACACCATCTAAAAATCCTCACTTCTATTACAAGGGCATAAGGTCCTAAATTGAGACTTCGAATTAATTAGCAGAACACCTAAAGTTGCCTAGTTTGATTGTGTGAGTGTACACGTATTTACAATTGGAAATAAAATAATAAAAGCTACGATAGTGTGGGTGAATGAGCTTGAACCGGTGATAAGGGGCTATAAAAAGTTTAATTTAAACACCTTATCGATACATCGGATGCTATTGGTGGTCACCGTGGTCGGGACTCGGACGTCAGGGCACCTGTGGTGGCGATATTGTCGTTATGTTTAATGTTATTGCCTTTACTTGTTTACTAGCTTTTGTCAAGTCATGTGTGTGAATATCGTCGCAGTTTGCCGCCATGGAATTGAGATAGCGATGTAAATTTTCCATTTGAGTATGGATCGAGTTGCGCGACGTCATCAGACGAAGTATTTACTAGCTTAAGAAATTGGTTGCTAGTTTCATTCATTAATCCTTAAGAATCCTACTAATATAAATATAAAAGATTGTATGGGTGTTTGTTACTTTTCACGCAAAAACTACACAACGGATTTTCATGAAATTTTGCACACAGGTAGACCGTTATTTGGAAATTATCTGGAAATTATATTATCTGGAAATTCTTTTTTGGAAATTCTCTTATCTGGAATAATCCCGGAAAACACGGACAAAGCCGTAGGCTGAGCACTAGTTCTTTATATTAAACTATATAGGATAGTTTGATAATAAAAATATCATACCAATGTAATAATAAAATGATACCTAATACCTGTAGTACCTAATAATTCAGTAACCAATACACCCAGCTTCTGGTAAGATTCTAGTACAAATTCCTACATCTATAGCATTATGTAGCCATTAGAATGGAACATCCCAGAGCCGAGATCAATCACGACCCGCCCACGCCAGCTCAATTTGTCACTTCGGACACGCCCGCCCGCCCTACACGAGCTCAGGCTACTCAAATTGAATTCTAACGTGACCCAATATTACTCGTATTCAGAATGGGAGCGGATTTTTCAGTAAAATGTATAACGCTTAATGTTCGGATGCTTTATGGATTTAACGGAGTTTATGTGATAGCAGATTAATGAGGTGGTGGGCACCCAATGGTAGGTTGCAGTCGCCCATGGACATCAGTACACAAGACCTAAGAAGTAAGAAAGAATATAAGAGAACAAAGGTTTTTCATAATTCTTCAGTTATTTCTTTCTTTCTTTTTCTTCTCTCTTTCTTGGCCGACAACGCGTTAAAGCCATTTGCCAGTTATTTCCATACAAAAAGTTGTGTTATAGTAATAATATATGTCTCTTGATTATGTGATAAATCTTGTAGTTGTTAACGGTAACCATCAACAGTACATTTGTTACAGTAAAATCGCCGACACGTTGCTGGTCAAAAAAAGACAAAACCGCTAACCGCTTACCTTGTTGATGTTTTGTTAGTGCTTGGGGTAACTGTGACAAACGAGATTTTTAATGCCCCAAAATAGATTTTGACTTCAAATAAAACCTTGTTTTATTAACTTCTCACCATCTATTTCCACTATCTACAACATTTTAGATAACATTTATGTAAGTATAAGAAACATTTTTTACATTATTGCCATTAATCTAAACAACGTTCCCCTTTTCCTTTCTAAACATTACGACACATTGACTGAAACAACAGCGAATATCAAATACTCTAGCAAAGAACGCGGAAAATGTAAAATTGTCGTTTTCACGAATGAAGGAGCAGGTGTGAGGGCGACACGGATACCTCACACAATATAATAAAAAAATTCAACACAGCGAGAGAAACATTCCTCACACGGGTCTATCTCCCAAAATACTCGGCATGCGCGAGGCAACGCTGCCGATTATACTCCAAAACTGTAGGAAAGTCACAGTATAAGAAATTACAGTAGCCAAATGCGTTAGATGTCGAAGAAAACGGACAGCGTCCAATTTTTGACGGTTTAGCAGGCTTCGCACGTACCTATTGAAAAATAATGTTCTACTATAAATGCCAATACTATACGTACACGGAACCCCAAAACAAACTCTCGTCTGACTTGGAACGTCTCCTGGCCGCCTCCAAAGACTTAGACGAATAAGACATCCCAGTTGGTGCTCATCCTAATGATGGCGCTAGTTCCCTTTCGGCACACTCATAACATCTCTAAAGGTTTTAGCAGATACTACGAAAGTTTGTTAGGCTATGCTACAGCCATTTTTAAAGAAACACTCCGTTTGAAATACGCTGTGGCATCTACATGGCCGACGGAATTCGGCTTTGTTTAATAAAAATAAGAAAATGGCGAAAATAGCAGCAAGCAAACGCCGTACGAAAAATGAGGAGTGAATGTCGTCATTCGTAAAACATTTGATCTACAACGAAGCGAGTTCCAAATTGGAATTCTTTGAGATGTTGCATTTAAGTCCTTATTGCTCGAATTTGTCTTATTGTAGACGTAGAATTTTGTAAAATTCGTGACATGTCGGTACTGAACTAAGTATTTAATTAAATAACTAACTCATTCATTATAAGGTAAAGGTACCTAATTCCGATGGGTTCTAAAAATGACACCTTATTCCGAGGTATTTCGAAAACCGGCATTTTCAAGCAATTTACAAGTGCTTCTTGCCTGCAAGGTACATCATTTAATTCATAATTTATCTGTTCATATGTATATGAGCAAAATAGTGCTTTAGTATGTGTACGTTTTAAAATATTGGCCAGATTGACTCTCGCTCGCACCCACGAACCGACTCGCTCTAGCAATCCGACCATGTACCTCTAGCACCTCTATGTACCCAAGATCCGGCGCTTGGTAGCAAAGCAATCCAAAACAACTCCAGCGAATGCTGTGCGCCTAGTATCACTCACCTTCATTATGTCGCTTTTTGTCTGTCACATTGTAAATATTTTACTCTCATAATTTTTTCCAAATGTCCCATAAGAAGTACAACTTCAAAAATACAAAATGTTTTGTTTGGATAAACCTTAAGGTAACTTTACGATATAACAGAGTTGCATACGCTAGCTTTGCTAAAATATATAGATGGCAATAATGACATGAAACTGTTAAAAGATGGTTTTTAAAGATTAGAAATAGAGTTAACACTATACTGTTCAGTGTTCATGAATGACAATATAAACACTAACATGTCACGAAAAAGCAAAATAACATGAGCATCTAGTCACGTTCGTATGCACGCCATTTTGTTTGATAATTTGACTTTTAAAAGTTTGAAGCACCTAGTTACGTTTGAAGTGTTATTGATACTACCTTCAAGTATTTTTGCTCACGACACAGCGAAAAGAACTGAAGTTGTTTTAATACCTATGTAAGTTATTAAATTAAATTACATTTCACTATACAATATACAATTTGTTCTTGATTACAAGAACTTGATGACAGAAGGATTTGCCCGTGACTCTCCAATGTGTGAAATCGGGACATATGTTAAGCCTACCTATCTTTAAAAGCGAGTGTTTAATTTTCCTTAGTCTATCTAGACTAAGCATATTTTTTATTATAATTAAATTAGGTATACAATTTTTTCCAATAGTATTATAATTAAATAAAATTAGTCTTCACATAACACGTCGAATAAAGCGTAGGTAACTCCTTCAAAATGCGTATCAATAACCAAACCATAACAGGAAAGAAAAAATCATCGCCAATATAGTTCCGAAAAAGCAATCTTGTTCATGATAGGAAACGTAAGCACGAAACGAAACAAAATAAATTACAGACTTCAGGTCATCTTTCACCAAAGCTACCAGTGTGTAAGCTCTGACAGTTTTACGGTGTATCCATGCAAATTGTCCAAAATGGATGAGCTGGCACCACATGTCATATTTCAAGCTCCAACCTGACGTAAGCATAAGCTTGAAAAGTAGGTCGTCAGGGTGTATGCTTGCTAACAACTTGTCTTCTTACTCCGCTGATGGACAAGTTAATAATTCACCGTTGACAAATACTTGGATATTTGTTAAGGAATTATTTTTTGATGAATCTTATAAAGAAATATTTTCGTATATTCCCAGAAATATATTTCTGTTTTGAATATTCTCAAAAGTCATGTTTCATTTTTATGAGTAAGTGTTCAAATTATTGTCCTTATCTTGATTCAAAGTTACCAAAGTTCAGAAATAAAGACGAAATTCAAAAATATCGCGAGGTTATTTCTTCAAGCGATAGGCTTAGATACTGACAAAAATACTGAATTGTATAAACATTCTCGAAAAATATATTCATGTCGTGTGTGTTTCAAATGTGGCTCGAATGGCGTGAACCATCCCATTCTAGTGGAAACAACATGCTTTTTACAAATTTCCATGTCTATCTGTCGGAACATCTCACGCCATCCGCAATCCATGTCAATGTTTGGACGAATAGAGGTCCCACATTATACAGAACAAGAGAAAATCGCTATTTTTATCGTATGTTACGCCTTTGCAATTGTCGCAAAATTTGTTGCGACAGTATGGTACTTAATGACGCTAATTCTTCAGTTATGAACTAATAAAATGTCTATACTCTATATTAGATAAGAGCGTGAAAAAAGCAATAATCTCGCATAATAAGCTAAGTATGCTTAGAACGTACATGTTTCCTAACACCTAAATAACGACATCAAACCTGTAATTCAAACGGAACACATAAAAAGGAATAACACGTGAAGCCGTTAGTTTGGCACCCCCTTTAATAATAGGTGATTTGCCCTCCCCCCTCGCCCACATCAGGAACTAGGGAGGTGTAGACCATTTTAGCTAGATCTCCGCGTAATGGTCACGATATGTGCGCTCGTTTGATACAGGGAAGGTCTCCGCGGGGGATTGAAGACCAAGTATCAGTGGAAGTTAGAGTGGATGCGTGTCTCTAGCCCATCCTAGTGGCTTCAGTCTAATGCCACTTGTATCGGACATTTTATTGTCACACGCTCGCAGTTTTCCGTGAGTTGTGAACTTCGAAATTTGGAAAGTATGTTCCCGGTGACGTTTTTATTGGCCCTAAAAACGAAATAAAGTTGGAGTGTTCCTAAATTTGCGGTGTTACTTTGGTTGCTAGTTTTGACTTCATAATTTTTATGGTGTTATAAACAAAAAGAATGTGGAAAGTTAATTCGTTTGAATTGATAAGCCTATCTGGGGAATATAATAAAGAAGATTTATTTTTATGTTCGTAAAATATTGTAATACGTAGGTAATTATTATAATAGTAAGTACCTAATATCGACGTAATTAGATGTTGAACTGTTAGGAAAATCAAATTTTTAACCAACTGAATCTAATGTCTACCTCAAATGAAAACTCAATCGATCCATTACCCATATTTAACTGTTGAATTTCATATACCTACCACTGTTATCTTCGTCTCATTCGAACAGTAAAAACAAACATAGACTTTGTAATTTATAACACAAAAGGATGTTCAAACAATTTGGTTGTTCTATATTTTAATGCTTCCGCCAAGACTGCGGGTGGGTATGGTCGTTTGCATTAATTCATGGATTTACAAGTCGGTGAACCATGGGACTCGTACAAGTGTCGTTTTCTCAATTTTCCCGCCAATTTTCGGTCACAAAATGGTCGCTGCTCAGGCACGGTGCGACACGCACATTTTACACGCAACCGTTTCACGTTGTTAGGGTTCCGTACGAAAAAAAAACGAAAAACGGAACCCTTACAGGATCACTCGTGTGTCTTTGAATTACATATTCTTATGACTAAAATTTTAGGCTTTTTTACACTGAACTTGGCAACTATTTAGATCTCAATTCTTTTTTTTGAACATGGCTCTCATTTCACATTTATGTTTTTGATGAGATCAAAATTAAAAAAAAAAAAACTTTTGCAAACCATATCATATGTCAAATGAAAGGGCTTATTGTAAGGATCTCAAATATATTTCTGAAGAGACAAATTTACTTTTCTCCCCTTATCTCTGTAACTACTCTAATATTAATAATATTTTGAAAAAAAAATACAGAGTTGTATTCTTATCTATTACAGGAAAATCTATAAGAAATCTATTGTCTTAAAAATACGGAAAAAAATAAATAAAATAGAAAAATTTTAATAACGTTTATTCAACGTACGGAGCTCTCTCAACGCGAGTTTAACTCGCACTTGTCCGGTTTATTTGTTGTTTTTTCAAGAAAGTGTTATCAAGGTGTACTTACTAAGACAAGTCAAGAATTTCAGAGTAGGTAGCATGAAGGCTTAGGAAGTACTGAAAGCGTAGAGTAACGTGTTTATGTATAAAAGGACAAATTCATGCATTAGTAAAAGTTACAATAAGTCCAGTAATATTATTTGAATAGCAATAAATACAATATAATTATAAAATACCTTATCCGCGTGATTACTGTTATAAAGTAACAGAAAAACAGGACTTTTGTCCTTTCTAAAATATTGTTGATGAAAATAAAGTTTCTAAACAGTTCTTGTTAAAGTGTTCTGCGATACACTGCATTGCACTCTGTCCCATCTTAGAAGATAGCGTCAGAACTTACATAATATGTTTACATGAAACGAACATGTTCACGAAACGTAAAACCTGAAACAGACTGTTCAGAAACTGTATTAATTAACTTTTAACATTTTCGAGCTGTTGTATGTTCTACTAATAAAAACAGTGGCACTCCGGGAGTGCTGACAGAAGTAAGAACTTGAACAATTACGTGTGTATCTTTCGAATCGTATGGAAATATTTCGACGCCCCCGGGGAATAAAATGGTAATCGACGGTTACCGAAAAAACTTTTTTTTTCATTTTTGGCATCTACGAGTCAATATACACCTGCTAAATATTATTTAGATTTTTATCATTGAATTTCATACAATTAGAGCCATTTTATTTTTATTCCTCGGAAGTCATGTACCTACAAATTATAGCCCATAATAAAGTCGTAATCATATATTACTGAACAACTACTAGTCTATTTAGATCAGTAAGACGCTTTACCATTTTATTCTTCCCTAAATAAAATCGTTACATTTCAATACGTCAAAGATGAGTATTAACTTTGACCGCAAGAAAATTGTAATAGTTCAATACATTTACAATGAATTCATAAAAGTACAATAAAAGTGTATCGTAAGTGATGAAAACTGTCGATAGCATGATAGAGTTTTACGAGAATAAAATTGTTATATTATATACACTTATAGCAGTGATAGCCTAGTGGCTAGAACGTTGGTCTCTCGAACGCGGGGGCCCGAGTTCAAACCCTGGCACGCACCTCTAATTTTCTAATATTATGTGCGTATTACAAGATAATTATCACTTGCTTCGGTGAAGGAAAACATCGTGAGGAAACCTGCACACCTGAGAGTTCTCCATAATGTTCTCAAAGGTGTGTGAAGTCTACCAATCCGCACTTGGCCAGCGTGGTAGACTATGGCCTATACCCCTCACATTGTGAGAGGAGACCCCGAGCCCAGCAGTGGGACAATTATGGGTTGTTGCTTTGCTTTGCTTTTTGCCTTATATACACTTACTTGCTACACAATTCCATATAATAACAGTATTATTGTTTTTTGGTGATAATTAAAAAAATATAATTATATTCTTTTATTTTTTTATGGAATGTAATTCCGGAAAAAATAACTCATGTTTTGATGTATAATTCAAAGATACCCGATCATTATTCTGCCTAGGATAAAACAAAACTGGTTTTTTGCTTCTCCTGTAAAATTTACTTTTCTCTATTACCATTTTATTCCCTGGGGACGTCGATTTTATTGTGCAGGAAATACTTTTAAATTAAGTGTTTTTTATTCGTTATTATATACTACTACAAAAATTATATTAAATTTCTTATTTAACACAATATTATATGTAAATACTCACATACAGAGGTTTCGGTTACGGTAACAGTGTGGCAAGTTCAATGGTTTTTTCACATCTCAAAAATGCCCAACGCGCCTAAAGAAGTTTTCTCTTCAATAAATACAAAAACCTTTGGAACTATTATAATGCGATAAATAGTCTTTTCATATATTTTTAAATATTGTATTAGATGTCTGGGTATCTAATATTTATCTATACTAATATTATAAAGAGGAAAGATTTGATTGTTTGCATTGAATAGGCTCCGAAACTACCGAACCGATTTGAAAAATTCTTTCACTGTTGGGAAGCTACACTATCCCCGGGTGACATAGGCTATATTAAGTGTATATTTTTTTACTATTTTTCCCGAAGCGAAGCGAGGGCGATTTCCTAGTTCTAATATAAACCAGAGCTGCTGATATACATATAATCGCTTTATATAATGCAATTAGCCAGCGTGTCCGTACACACAGGAGGCGTGGCGTGATTAAACAGCTAAGTGGTTATATTAATTCCTATCTTGTTATATGAAAATAAAGCAATCAACTGGACCTGATAACGGAGAAAAGTTGTTTGAGCAATTTACAAGTAAACTACGCTAAGTTTTGTTTATACGTATATCAGATACTAAGTAACACTGATTGGTAAGCTAGATTTTGTGTTTTCATTTATATAGGTAGATTTGATTTACAGATTATATAGGTTAACAAAATTCCATCCTGTATAAAGCTTATACACATCGTTAACGAATAGTTTTGAATACGATTTTTAGTAAATGTTATGTGACAGTTCTATGTGATGTGTGTATGTGAATAATTTTATGTGACTATCTTCATGATCAGACGATGAATGGAAAAATAAGAATAGAAGTGGCGTCTATTTTAAGATCAGACATTAATTAAAGACGTCAATAAGCTTCACTTCAATCCAAACGAAACGGAATACCTGCACCATTTACAACAAAGTTACTTTGATAATTAAACAATAGTCCATAAAAATACTAAAACTGTAGCCAGAGCTGCCTACTGCAATTAAATGAATCATTAAAGTGGCTATCCTTAAATTCTTTTTTATAAGCATTGTGTAAAAACATTTATAACTGTGTATGTGTATCTATATAAAAAGATAGGAGTCAACCAGTATCTATATAATTGAATTCCATCCATCCAACGATCAGTCTTTGGAAGTCCACTGCTGGACGTAGGCCTCCCCTAACAAGTGCTACTCTGACCGGTCCTGAGCCTTCTGAATCCAGCGGATACCCGCTGTCTTCTTCAGGTCGTCAGTCTATTTGTTCGGGGGGCATCTCATGCTCCTTTTTCCGAGGCGTGGTCTTCATTCGAGGACCTTTCTTCCCCAACAGTTATCGGTCCTTCGAACTATATGTCCAGCCCATTGCCTCTTCAGCCGGTTAATTCTCTGCGCTATGTCGGTCAGCTTCGTTCGTCTACAGATTTCATCTTTTCTAATTCGGTCGCGATGAGAGATACAGAGATAATTGAAATTAAATAAATAATGTTATGACAACATTCGCTTTAAGAACAAAAACAATACGTATGTTAGTACTTAACTACTAGAGCTTCATTCACCCTAGATTATCGCAAGTTTCGAAGATATTTACCATTCTGCAATAAGATCAATCATTATACCTATATTAATTGTGCTTATACTGAACATGTCTACTTTGTAAAACGAATAGTGATGACAACATGTATTACACAGTTACACAGATATTCACAGAGGCGATCGATGTACGAAACAAATGTCAACCCCATTGAAAATAATCGAACGATTTGATCAAACATCAGTCAAGTGCGAAACTCAAATATTTGTGTCGTCCTTTGGTCAAAACACTCTGTTGGTAACACGAGGAGGGCCAATCGGAAATGAGCAAATAGGTAAAGTGTTACCATTGTTAACTCGATGGTACTTTTGTTTCGAGTGACTTTGAATGAGTTGTCGTATACGTACTTAATAAGGGAGCAGAGAAATTGGTTTACGTAAAGAATTCTTATGCTGTTTTTAGATTGCTGTTATTATATTGTTTTGTTTTGTTTTAACTTTTGGTCAAGCTATTGTCCATAGTTGATTGAATTTAATAGTTTTGGATATTATCATTGGAGATGTCTACATTTATAATATAGGCTAGTTATAGTAATAATAACAGTTAGTTACTTCCTTTATTTTATTAAATAATACATACTATGTAATGCTTAGTACAACATACAGTAGGAGTTTAAGTTATTATTTATTTATTTATTTTATTTAACAATTTTTGTACACAAATACAGTATGTGAGACTTAATAATAGAAATTTTGTACAAAGGTACTGCTTATTTCTATCAGAAATCTCTTCCAGCAGACCTAGGAATGGAGGGGTGATGTTGAACTTAAACTTTATTTTGTTTAAATAAATATTACAATACTATAGTTACTATAGTAATACAACAGTATATAATAACTGTGTTTCGTGGTGACTGAAAATATTATCAAATCAGCCTGAAAAGTATTCATTTTTATTTTATTTTAAATTTTGCCGATGATACAATAGTAGTGGTAATACCGAAGAGCTACAAAAACGCATTCGATCCTGTCTGATCCGTGGCCAATATTTGCACTGGGTCCCGTGGGAACGACGCCATCCATCCCGGATCTTACTTAACTTTCAAGGCAATCAGGGAACATACTGCATACTTACATGTATCATGTTGCAATAGCCCGATATAATTATGATCAAACCGTATTTAGATATTAATATGTTCAAGGAACGACCGACATACAGTTGCGCAGTTACTTTAATTTTTAATGTCACTGGTCGAACTATGCGATTTAGGGTCGCCCTGAAAATCAGCGGTCGTGGCTTGCTGCGGCCCGTGCTGAGTGTGGCCCTATTTCGTCAAGTTCTTACTGTTACAAAAACATTTATCATAAGTACCTATAATGTAAGAATATTGTAGTACGTACAGTGTTAAATTGATGAAATAAAATTATATTCTATTCTATTCTTCTATTCAATAATATTACTAAGTACTACTAAAATTAGTGAGAGTAGTTGTAAACAGAGTACTGCATGTTATAACACTAATGCGAAAAATATGTTTTTTAATGGAAATAGCCGGAAAAGAGCTGACGATTCACCTGATAGTAAGTGGCTAACGTCGCCTATGGACATCAGCACAACCAAAGGCATCACTGATGGGTTACGGGGCGGGAAAGAGAGAAAAAGAAATAAATTATTGTAGGACTAGAGTTCGTTTAGTGATGGAAAGTCCACAATAAATACCTGCTTGTAATCGTAAGGTTAAGGAAAGAGGAGAAGGAAGTCATATGTCTACTAGGTATAAGTCCAACCGCCAATATAAAAAAGACAACCGCCAATATAAAAAAAAATACAGTACCTACTACGAAGTAAATAGATGCGAGGCAATACATTTCCAGTATATCAACCATTTTGGGAGCAAAAACTTACCATGTATCTAATTGTAAGTTACTATTGCTTAACTTCCTCTCTTAAGTAAGACACTGTATCCATCGATGTGGATAAAGTTTTCGGAAACAGCACACATGTTGTTTACCGTCGATGACCCTTGTTTGTCGATACTTCGAGCCAATCTTGAGGCTCGGAGGATCAGAGGACGGATGTATTTCCCACTGATATTGTTATTGTTGTAGATATCCCACTAAATATACGAGTAAGATACTTGTAACAATACAGAAACAAAGAAGAAGTGATATGATACCTGTAGTCGTCTACTATGACTATATGTCATCTTCATAATTTGGATAATATCTGACATTTAAATAAAAAAGAAACAAAGAAAATAAAGAAACGAAGAAGAAAAGAAGAAACAAAGAAGATTTATTGACTATTTTTTTTCTATAAAGTTTGAATACTTTAGTAAAAACCAATTTTATTGTAAAACTAGCTGACCCAGCAAGCTCTGTACCACCTATCAATCTCTCCCTCTCCCTCTCATACTCGTATTCTGTCAATCGCGCCAACTGTCAAATGACTGAATATTTCTAAAAAGACAAAAGACATCAAATGTTTCACAGCTAAGAACATTTTGTATTGGAAAATTAACTTGTCGTTTTTTTATTTTCCATTACTTATTATTTATGTTTCTCACCATTTAAACCTTCCCTGAAGTTCCACAAATATTTGTGGATATTAATATATTATATCAAGATAAAAATTAGCCAACTCGGTCCAGCCATTCTCGAATGTTAGCAAGACAAACGAACAGCAATTGATTTTTATATATAGATAAGATACATTGTTACGCATAGGCGCCACTACGCAGTACGCAATTAAATTTTGCAAAGAAACTTTTTCGCCTTCGTAAGATTTTTTGAACTCAGTGTAAAAGGATTAAAACTTACACCTCAGCTGATAATAACATTGAGAATCCTTTCGACAAAAAATCTTTTGTGTCTTGAAGGCTCTATCTGTATATTATTATGAGCTTAAGTCACTTGGTGGAGTTGCAAGGATTTAAACTTTGGTAGCCTTTTGAAAACCTCTTCTCGTCTTCTATAACTATAATATTGCATGTGAATTGTTACGTGCCACTTACTAAAAATAATTGCGTAAAAAAGTGTCTTTATCAGCAATCCGTTTTCCTTCTGGTGGGCTCTGATCTTTACCCCCTTTGTAGGCAACGTAAAAGGTACATACTTTTTGTATGGATGTAATAATGCACGATATGCTCTGGTAAAATGTAGGTAGAAAGAAAAATAAATTTAATAGTAGTAGGCTATTTATATTAAGCAACATTAAGTAACAATGTAGAGATTAGGTAGGTATAATATTAACAATAACATTAAAATTATAATTCTGAGACTCTCATGATAAGCTAATCTAGAATCTAGATTATTTTAAGCAGAAATTTATAATCCGCTTCGAGAAATCTCTACTATCAGAAATAAATAAAGGAGCGAGTAACATTTCTACCGTGAAGGCGTATCCAAAAACATAGCGATATCCATTCGAGTAGTCAATCAAACTCGCTAACCGCATTACAGCCGGTAATTATTCTATTATCCCCATTAACAATTGAGCTGTAAGATAGAGTCGCCGCTTACAAGGAAGATTTTATCACCCCTGCATACCCTCGAACAATTTGTGGGGCACACCGATCGTCAGGACGCCTGGATGCTTCCGAAAGGACGTCCTTTTGATCAATAACTGTATATAAATTACGAAGCATATGCCCTTTGCTGCTCAAGCAAGCGCACAGGTTTGCCGGCCTTTGTATCGTATAGGTATTCGGTTATTTCGTCCCGTGCGAAACAAAACTACGCCGTTCCCGAGTTTGTAAAACTTTAGAGGGATTCCTCCAGTTTCCCAAAGCCGATAACTTCGATTTGAATATGGTCTGTTTCGTAATAAAGAAAAAAATTGTTTTTGTCGTTTGTCGTCGCCTTTTGATGTTTGTTTGAATACGTAACGAATTTTTACCACTTTTGTTCTAAAACGAGGTTGAAATATGATTTTTTTAATTGTTTAAAACCAATAAACAAAATACAATTTTGTCCTGAATTTAGCTTTATATTTTTAACGTAGATAACCATAGATGTGGAAGTGCTGGTAGAAAAAAGAACATCGATGACTCCTCTAGTCTTGTAATGTCCATGGGCGACGATGACTTTATCAGGTGGCCCTGCTTTTTCGTCAGCACTTCCATAAAAAATGGAGGCCTGCCAAGAGTCTATTACCAAATACTCCATTATTTGGTGGTTCAATAAACCTTAAACACGATTTTTTCGGCACCAGCTGTTTTCGTACCGGTAGATACGGCTGGCGGTACACAATGCGCTACTTGAAATGAATTACCCGCTCCAAAGACGCTGCTTGTGGATTAGCCCTTCACAATTAGAACGAACAGGCGGCGCTTTTCGACATTGTAGGTGGAAATCACACGGAACTTTTGACGGTGTTAAACAAAGCGTGTCAAATGGGTGTCTTCTTGGCCGTAAACTATTTTGGAACCTTTTTTTTTTTTTTTTTTTTTTTTTGTTGACGCTGGAAAATCCTCATGGATAC
This sequence comes from Thymelicus lineola, assembly GCA_963932265.1. NCBI lineage: Eukaryota > Metazoa > Arthropoda > Insecta > Lepidoptera > Hesperiidae > Thymelicus > Thymelicus lineola. Next base: position 7,543,096 of record OZ010681.1, on the reverse strand, counting down.
CCGACAGGCGCGGGGGGGCGCTGTCGGGTTATGCCGGACTCTTACCGGCTAAAAACCAGCGGTGTTCCTCCTCACCGTCTTCCGGCGGAGCTGCGGGGACGCATTCGCACACTTCCGCTGCTCCGCCGACGGTTGCCCGGGCTCGGGCCCAACTTGTGGGGCGCTCATCTTTGGCGCCACTCACCATTCAAACTGGCGTGCCGGAACACGGGACACGCCAGCCGCCTCGGGGGTCTCCTCCAACTGGGCGATGGTACCCCCCGGTTCCACCGCCCGGAGACCCCGGTTATGGGGGAAGGCGGCGCTCGTGCGCCAGGCGCCTCCGCCCAACTCTTTTCCGGCGGATTGGGTTAGAAAGAGGGTCGTCCTCCCTCGCCCGCTCCGCCGCCTCCTTTCGCGCCATGACGCACTCACAAAACCTGAGCGCCGCCCTCCACGCTCTGTCGCTGCCGACCATGGCTCTCACGACGCCCGGCAGCGACAGGTCGTCCCCAATAACCGCCGCGAGGCTCGCCCGCGGCTCCGCCCACTCCGGGCACTCCGCCAGCGTGTGCTCCGCTGTGTCCTCCGGACACCCACAAGCGTGGCACACGCTGGTCGGCTCTCGACCCGCCACGCTGCACAGGTACCTGCCGAAGCAACCGTGCCCCGTCAGGACCTGCACAGCGCGGAAGGTGAGGGCCCCGTGTCGGCGATCGACCCACCTTTCCAGGACGGGTCGAATCGCCTCCACCGTCCTCCTGCCGGCGGTCGGCTCCGCCAGCCTTTCCTTCCATTTCCGGAGGAGGACCTGGCGGTCGAGTCGCCCCTGCCGCCCGGCCTCCTCCGGCTCTGGTTCCGCCAAATCGGCTCGTGCTGCTGCGCTGCGGCGCCAGTACGCTGCCGAGAGCACCTCCGCGTCCAGGTCCCACGGTGGGGTCCCTGCCAGGACGCATGCCGCCTCGCACGAGATGGTGCGATATCCTCTCACCACCCTGATCGCCATGACCCGTTGCGCTTGGCGCAGGAGGGTCCTGTTCTGGGCGATCAGGGTGTCCGCCCAGATCGGGGCCCCGTAGAGGGCCATCGACCGCACCACCCCGGCGTACAGCCGCCGGCATGCGACCGACGGTCCGCCCAGGTTCGGCAGCAGCCAGCTCAATGCGCCGGCCGCGCGCAACAACCTGGGGACTAACCGTCGGAAGTGCTCCCGGAAGTTCCACCGACTGTCGAGGACGACGCCCAGGTACCGCATCGTCGACTCGACAGCGATGGAGACGCCGCCGACCACCAGCCGGGATCCTGCGGGAGGGGCGCGTCGGGCTCCGTGGAAGCACAGAGCCTCCGACTTCTCCAGCGCCACCTCCAGCCCCAGCCGGCGGATTCGGGCCACCACTTGGGCCACTCCGGCCGTCGCCAATAGGGCCGCCTCCCGGTACGTGGCGCCGCGGGACGTGACGAGGGTGTCGTCGGCGTAACAAGTTACGTCGACCCCCCGCAGATTAGCGCCCCGCAGCACCCAGTCGTAGCCGATGTTCCACAGAAACGGCCCAAGAACCGAACCCTGTGGAACACCGCACGTCATGACCCGGCGGCCCCACCCGTCGCGCGTCGGGTACACCACTTCCCTCTCGGAGAAGTAGTCGGTGAGGAGACGACGCAGGTATTCGGGCACGCCGTGGTATCCCAGCGCCGCCCGAACACAGCCCCAGGGGAGGGTGTTGAAGGCGTTGGCGATGTCTAAGGACACCGCCAGAACAACCTCTCCCCGGGACACTGCCTCCTCCGAGAGGTCCCTCACCCGCGCGATGGCGTCGACCGTCGACCGGCCCCGGCGGAAACCGAATTGCCGGTCGCTCAGCCCCGGCCCGACCCGTTCGAGGTGCCCGACGAGGCGCGCGGAAATAATCCGCTCGAAGAGCTTGCTCACCTCGTCGAGCAGCACTATGGGCCGGTATGCCGACGGCGAGTCCGCCGGGCGACCCTCCTTGCGCAGCAGCACGACGGACGGAACGTAATAGGTTCCGAGGTAAATACAAACTATTTTGGAACCTATCGCAACCATAGGCAACCTAAACCGCCTGGGCACTACCTACGGTTTTTCGACGCTAGGAGAAATTGTCGCAACTCAGGAATAAAACATTGCTTTTTTCTTGTAATCTAAATCTATGTATTACTTAACCTGCGGATTCTCGCCGCAGCAGCGAAAAAACGAGCGATAGTGTATACATGAGACATACCATTAGGTGGTTCGTCACTTAATAAGAGTATAGAGAGCAATTACCATAAAAAATAGCTGGAATATGAGTAATAATCAAAAGAGCAATACCAATAAACATGCGTCTATTGGATTTTCACCAAATATTTTCGGAACCTTACCGAGAATCGAGAAATAAAAACCAATCTAACTTGAACATTGTCGATTTGATTTTCATTTGTTCACTTTTAACACTAGATATTAAGCAAACAACATTACTAAAAATAATCGTCTCATCTGCTTTTCGCCTAAACATGCTTTCGCCATTTTAACCGCACTAAAGCCTCGATACCCCCCAGCGATCGAGTCTCCAGACTGAAGGCTCAATGTATTGTGAGCTCAAGATGTTTTGATTTGAAAAACGCGCACGGGAAGCTTGCGATTAGAGCGGTAAAATCCGAAGAATGGGATTTATAAGTTTTTGTTCGTCAAGAGTAAGAACGATCAAGTCCATAGAGTGAAGGATTTGCAATCAGAAGCTAAGTAGGAGGTAAGATTGTTTGTGGTGAAAACTTGAAAACACGGAAGATGAAGATTTGAAGGCAAATAATAAACAATGAATTAATAATGGCTTGCTTCGGTGCATAACGTTTAGTTCCTTTTGATGTTATGAAGCTAGCAAGCAGGTGGAAAATTCACTATGCGTAAGTACAAATTGGAATGTAGTAGGATGGTATAAATCCAGCATTACTGAACGTAGGGACAAACACCTCAGTCTCGTCCATTGTTTAAACAGCAGAAGCAGGATTGATCCAAGAATGATTCTAATCTTCTCCAGATTAGATTACCTTATCTGGAAATCTGGTTTTTCGCCGATGCTATGAAACGCCGCGGGTTTGGCAAATTGCCGCAGCGGCTGTAGAGCTGTAAAGCGCGCCAGGACATAGGTTTACTGACCAAGGAGAGAACAACAAACCCTATTTATATTCCAGATCCCCTAACTTCTTCCTTAGAAAATCTAGTAGGGTACAGATGTAGTAGGTATCCGTTTGTAACAGAATATAGTTATATTGCACGAGTGCAGTGGCGCCGTGCCAAGTGAGCAATTCGCAGTCCGCAGGTGAAGTTAACCTTCCCCCAGCGATGGAGATACCAACTTCCTTATTCGCTACATTATGGTTTGTTTACGATTTTCGCCACAGAGAAAATAATTCCGTTTTGTGTTTAATTAAATTTTGTGACGTAAAATTGTGTTTGTCTTACGTCCAACGGAATTTGAGGTCAAAAACAATTTGGTATTACTAATTAACGTTATCTAACTAATGGTGTAGATAGATAGATACTTATCTAGATAGAAAGATGGATAGATAAATAGATAGAAAGTAAGATCTGTTTAAGCAATGCAACGACCAACATAACGCAAGACGCTCAAAGTTTAGTTTTGTCACAATACAACGTCGTCTACAATTGCGATCAAAGAATAATTTTCTTTGAGACAAACCTTCATTAATTCTATCAACGTTCTTCTTCTATTTTTGACAACTCTAGTCTTACAGTATTAGTTTGGCACTTTGTATAGTCTCTGTATATCGTCTTTTGTTATCGACTAAGTATTAGAAATAATTTGGACTAGCGTATGCCTACTTTATTTTAGAATGCGAGCGATAAAACATACAGATTGCACACCAATTAGACGTTTTATTAACTAAAAAAGATTACGATTAGGCTGATTTTACACAAAGGAATACGGAATAAACCCTTGTTTATAACGAGCTATTCAAATACAATATCACACGTAATAAAAAGATTCAACGGCCCTCCACGAATTCATTTTAAGGTTATTAGATCATATATTATACAATATATTATGACACTGATACCCCAATAAACGTTGTTAACTTTGGATATCTCCGTTGTGCCAAATGACTTTATGTCAGTAAATTAAAAAGTAATTTCATATTTCAGATTGATTTTCTTGATTTGCCAGTGTTACGTAGTTTATTTAGTATTATGTATGTATACTTTTAGTTAGTTTTGCCCGTAATGTAAAATGTTTTATAATAATTTATCAACGGCACCGGCGGAAATTTATCTGAAGAGGCTTCTGTAGAAAAGAGTATAATAAACATAGAAAAATAAGAATATTTTTTCATGCCTCACAAACTAATACAACTTTTAATAAATGGATTTTAAATCAAAGTGCCAATTAATTGTAAGGGGGCCAGAAATACTACTGCCTATTTTTAATTCTGCTGATTTTTTATTCTGCTTAAATTACCAAGTTAATGGCGGAGTTTTATAGCAAAAGTAGATGCAATTACATTAAGTAGAGATCCTTACTAAGATCTACCTAATTAAACTAAAAATCGTTCTTAACTCCATCATAAAGCGTTATAACCGAACGGGTCCTTGCCCGTCTTGGGCGGCGCAAGGCGCCTTTAATCCGGTGCTAATAATTATTAATCTCTTTTATTCCCTTTTCGAGCTCCTAAAGCCTGAGACGTCATTATAATTGACGACACGCCAGTTCTCGCGACGACAGTATAACCATAAAAGAGCCGCAACCAGTCCGGCTCGCAGACCATTGCGCAAGACAACCGGACCGTTTGATTCACGACCTGATGATTGTGGGTTTATTAATTTACTAGTAGGTTGAAGGTTCCCAACACTTTGACTTTGAACTTGGCTTGAGAGGTGGTTTTTTTTTGTGAAAATTTGAACTGAAAGTTGTTCATGATAAGTACATTATCTTCTTTATGTTCCTAATAGCTCTATCATGCTCTAGCTTTTCCTATTCTGAAACAGATATAATGCAATGATTAATAAATGGTGATTAACCGCTCATTTAGATATAGATATGTTGTTGGTTATCTAAAGAGACAGATTGAAATGGACGGTTTCTTCTGAAAAATAGAAGTCTGATATTACAGCGGTCATTCATCCAACTACTGACCTACTGAAATCGGTCGATAGTTGCAGAACAACACTAGCTGTACGATACTGTATAAACTTTGTTAGTTCACCAAATAGTAGCGTTACTCTAATATCTACTTATGTACTTTAAAAATACACATTGTTTTCAGTGTTCAGGGATTTTAATACATTGGTTGCAAACTTCATCCTGGTGGTTACAAGGGATATAGAGGCAGTCTATGGATATTGTTTATTTTAAGTAGATACTCATCTTGTGATACATCCTACTTGCATTAGTTATACACTCGTAATACCAAGGAGGAAACTTTGGTATTTAATGCCAGTAGAATGATCTAGAAGCCGTGTATCAAATTTCCACTCGTACATACCTTTAGATTTTGGACTCCAGTTTACTTCAAACTTCACATGTTATTTTCTTTTGTGATCTGACTATACTGGATATGTCAAATCATCGGATTGTGAAAGCAATTAAAACAAAAATGCAGCAATATAAGATTGGATTAATTAACTACATTTTACCAAATTATTAATTCTTATAACACTTAAAAGTAATTACCTATTTGTTGTTTAAAACTTACGTTCAACAAGCGACCGATAAACAACAAACATGATATTAAAAATGGAAATACAAAATTAATCAATGTTAACAACCGTTGATAATATCTATATGAAAAATTGACGGCCATTCAAAAATCGGCATGTCGCGGTCGGGCCGAATGGCTGGACAAAAAACGTCAAACAAGCATCATGGTATCGCCGGATCTTCCTACCTGTTACTATGTCAGCCAAAACATCGTTTAACAGACAAAACATGTTTTCGGGTAAACTTTTTAAGTGTTTGGTGGATTAAAAAAATTAAACAGTATCTTTTTCACGCGAAAAATAGCCGTCATAGTTTGGTTAGTTGGCGCTATGCTCAGTTATTTAACATTCTACCTATCACTATTTTGTTTTTGAGTTCTTAAGATCGAAAATATGTATTAAAAATTGACAAAATGTCAATGAAATGATCAAACTCATTGCAAAAATTTAAATTATTAATTAAATTGTAGAATTTATAGATATTCAGGACCTTAGGATCCAAATATTTTTATTTCTCTAGTTTGACTTTTTACACACATTAGGGGCCGTCCATTAATCACGTGATCTTTTTTTAGCATTTTTTAACCCCCCCCTCCCCCTTGGTGATATGTAGTGAGGTTTAAGACTACCCCCCCCCCTCCCCCAACATCACGTGTATTTTTCCTTTCTTATACTCTGCAAAAAGGTCTTTATACAGATCACCTACTTTCGACATTGTTTTAATCCAAAACATGCCGAGCCGGTATTCGGTGGCGGCGCGTGAGATCTTCGTTCGTTGCCTGGCAACGGCAAGTCAAAGTCACACTACACGCTGCTTTTCTATTTAAAAATCGCGCGTTTGACGAAAAAATAAATACACGTGATATCTTACTACACCCCCCCTCCCCCTTCGTGATATTTTCGTGATTTTTGTCAAACCCCTCCCCCCCCTTTCAAGCCTCACGTGATTAATGGACGGCCCCTTAGATTGCTATTAATTTATGCGGTTTTGTCGTTATTAACAAGCGAACTTTTTAATGCGGAATAGTAACAGTTCCTAGAATTTGAAGGGTATCATGATTTTGTCGTTTCAAATTGGCAAGTAATATATATTTTAATTAAAGAAATAATTAAAGAAACAATAAAATACCAAACACGAAACAAGTTTCTCGAAAAAATATTTAAGGCATCGCCTACACGAAGTCAGCTGTTCTCAAAATTCTACGCATACCTTGCGGCGACCGTCGTTATTTCAATTACCCGCGTCCCTCGTCAAAGACAAAAGACCTGACACGAGGAAAAAATGACAAAAAAGAAAAAAAACCGAACAAACGTTCATCGGCAAAATTAAAAAAACAAACGTTATCTATGATTGGATCGCGGTCGTGTAAACGCACTCAAGTGTATTATGTTACCTCGAAAGTCGGCTTTCGATTTCGGTAGCATTATTTGAAATTGAAACTGGCTGGACATGAAGAGCGCTTTTTTGTGCATAGAAATGGATTCGGATGTGGTTATGGGTTCTTTGGGTCAACCGGGTTTTGGTATTTTAATGAAGTTCAGTTTTAACTTAGTGGTAAGTTTCAAGTTGCAAACAAATAAGTTATCAAATTAAATATGTAGGTATGTAGTTACCTCTTTCTTTTACAAAACTTGTGTAATTCACGTTCGGACAATGTTTTCAATGTTACTGATATTGAACGCGATCTGATCAGTATGTTCGAATCCTTACGCAGTAGTGTGTATGTATTTGAATTAAAAATGTTTAGTATTGTCATTATTTTTGATAAGTCAATTCTTGAGCTGATGCTGGTAAGTGACAATAAAGGGAAGAGAATAAAGATTTTAAGAGAGTCCCACATTAAACAAATAAATCTGGCCTATTCAGCTTTAATTTTCTATGATACCCAATGAAAAGTTTACTCTAAATATGATATGATAAAAGACTGTGACACTACTTTTCTACTACTGGTATTAAATCTATTCAATCTTGATTAATGTAGTCAACTTAAATATTGCGTGAATAAATCCGTTCCGTTAGTAAATATACGTAAAGTCTAAACCGGTAACACATATCGTCGTTGATAGTCCAATACCGCGTAAATAACATTGTTTAATTCCGCGTAAGTACACTTTCCTTAATTTTACAGGAGAGCCAAAAAACTAATTTTCTGGAAAACTAATCTACCGAATTTTGAATGAACTTGGGCTTAGTATTATGTCATTGTCCTTTAGCTAATGTACTAATGTTAGAGTTAATATTCCCAGTAGTTTTTTCACATTTTCACTTACGCTGTATAATTTCAAACGATTCTGGTTCATTTTCAGTACTTACGCGAAATTGTAAATAAAATAATATAAAGACAAAATGCCAATCCAACATTTATTTAGTATTGTTAAGTATTGCAATCACTGTACGGAATCAGTTTAATTAAATGATATGAAAAAACTACGAAAAAACAAAAGAAGACCACCAAGTAATAAAAAAAATTAATCAAAAACCAATTAGTTAATTTTCTTTTATTTTTTGTAGTAACAGAAGAATTACGATCAAAAGTTGACCAAACTTGAAGGGTAGGTAAGAAATATATATCTAGAAATATCTTAATAAAATATATAATCATCAAAAATAGCTTTTTAAGCAACAAAGTCACTCAGAGAAACAAGGCGCCATTTTTCAGTTCAAACAGTCTCAACATTATCATAATTAACTAAAAAAGTAGAAATAGACAATAAAATTAGTATCTTAAAATCTTTGTAGTTAGCAAATTGACTTACGAGTAATGATATCAATCACTATTTTAAATAAAATGACTCCCAAAATTGTACTTAATCAACAAAAAGGGATTATATAAAAGTAGTACAATATTATGTCTTCTAAAGGCAAATTATCATAAAATAAAATACATGACAATCACGAGGAATTACACTTTTCAACTGTTGTAAGTTTTCATATTATTTTGTTTCCTGAATTGGTAGTCTGGAAGAATAAAGGAGAGGAATGCTGGATAAAGGCGATTAAATATTTTTGTTTTCTCAACCTAGATGCACTTGCAACTTCGGGCTCGGTATCTCTCTCAGGGAACCAATTGACGTCAAGGCTATGTAGAAGATGCACGTTTATTATATCCGAAAGAGAAACAAACGAAGGATCTGCAATGGAGTCGTCAGATCCAAAATCTAAATTGTTTTCTTTCGGAAATATAGCTGCTGCGACATTTGGGGCTATTGTAGGGATGGGGCTGACAGAATCGAGAACTGAGGTCAGAACAGTAGTATTGTCGTTTGCAGTTTCGATACTATAGCGGTCACTTCCTGTAGTAGTGACCTTATTTATTACAATATTATCAACTGCAGGTAGCGCAGGGCATACTGGCTGTATAAGGGTCGGTTGAATTAAATAAGGTCCTGAAATCATAATATTTTCTTCTTCTTTTTAGCAATTCTCCTCGCTGTTGTTAAAGTTGTAATGTCACTATGGCGTCACTAAAATCAACACCCTCCAAGTAATTTGTAGAAGCATCCTGTGCAGAGTTTTCTTCTTCATTCACTGTGAATATCACTGCAAAGAAAAGTATCTACCTAAGTAGTAGATAAGTAACTTAGTATCAATTAGCTTCAATAAACCTAGTTTTAGTAGGTTTATCATAAAATACCAAAAATTTACTTATTTTAATTGAACATTACTAAACAGTGAATAATAAATAAACCATAATAATTAATTATAATATAGTAAGTATAAACATTACAAGTTCTTTTACTATCGAAAATGTACAATTTGAAAATAAAACACATCATAATTTCATGTATAATATAGAATATAAAATGTATTATGTACCTACATCAAAAATATCCCACTAAATATAATTATAAACTAATTTTTAGCTGGAGCGCCACACAAATTCGGCCACACCCATAGAGGTTTGTGCAGGTACTTACGCGTAATTCAGGTCGTAACTTGTTTGACGATAGTTCCGCAGTATTGTTTATTTTGATTTACTCGTCTTCTAATTTTTTGATTCAAAAAATGACCGCACGTGTAGATGCCAATCATAGTCAGCTACCTACAGCCGCGAAATCTCAATTTTGATTTTTTTGTAGATACGCGTAATTTGACAATGCTAGTTACGCGTTATTGGACTATCAACGACGATATGCTTGTTGATTAGTGAACGGTAATAGTTCTGAATAATAATATACCTTACTCAAACATAATGTTTCCGTTTTATAATGATATGAAAGACACCTGTCAACGCATTTAAACTCGAAATAGATCTTAACATAAGACAGAATAAATAACAATATTCAATTATAACAAACATAGGAGACTTCCGCACTGGAATTACCTATATTGTTGGTGGTAGGTATTGGCATACGCATGAAACATCACAATCCTATTTTAACCCTGTTAGAAACCATATAATTATATCGCTAGTACAAATAAAATCGAATGTAGAGCTTTTTGTCAACCAAAAAGCAGAGTTTTCAATTTAAGTTCTTTCACTTCTTTAACTGGCACCAATCGTTTCATTTATCTTTATTTTTATTTCTTGTGATATCCCAAAGTTTTCCTATAGATACTAGGGTAAAGTACCCAACGATTGACATCCAAAGCGTTTAATCTAGAATTTTCGTCATTTAAATGGTTATTTGCTTTAAAACTGATATTTTATTTTGGTTTAAATATTTTATCCATCTATTAAGGAGCAGATTAATATAAATTATATCATAGATTTAATCATTAAATTATGAAAATTATAATTCCAAAATGAAAGTGTACAAATACCATAATCATTGACACCTAAAGATGATACAATGATTGTCAAATAAAATTGACAAATAAAAGATAATATTAATGCTTAATTTAGGGCATAATACAAAAAAGGAGTCAATCGTTTGGGGGGGTATCAACAATAATAGACTTCCTCTATACCTAATCCACAAATTCCACAATTGTGTTATTTAATCGCTTTTGCCTTTTTTATTTAACTTCAAAAACATAACAATTGCCAACCTTCAAAAAAGAGATGTAGAATATCATTTTGCAATTTACGCAAACAAGCGTCATAAAATTTGTCAAAAAGAACCTATATACAAAGCCGTTATAACCTCATTAAGAAACGTTGTCACGTTGTCATAATTATGTATTAATTTATGTAACATTTTAATATGAAATATTGCGCCATTAGGTCGATAAAAAGTATTTCTGTATAAATGTTTTTCAAATTATAGTTTTGCATCTGTTATACGGTATGTCGATATTACCGCCCACGGCGAGGGCTTATCCACAGACTATAATTTAACCCGGCTACCTGAGAGTTAGCGAAGATGTTTTACTAACATCTGCTTTGCGTCTTAGGGTTGTATTTCCTCTTCTTCTCCATTGCTTTAGATTTTTTCGAATTTAAATATTATGACATTAACGACTCTAAAATTATAACTATAAAAATGTCTAAAGAATTTTGACTGAGAAAATGTATTAAAAATTTGAGTAACAAGACCTTTTCATGTTAGCAATTTAGAGAAGTTATGATGGTACTTATAATACTATATTAAAAGATATTACAAAAAAAATCCAGATTTCAAGTGACAGTGATTTAGAAATTTTATATTTTTGTTTAAAAAAATCTAAAAATATCGTAGCGCTTAAAGTAATTACGATAGGAACTTGAGGAAGCCTACCTGTTACAACCTCGTAACCAGTTTTATAACGCACTCCAGTAAACTTTACTTGTGTATGTAATTAAGTTTCTCCCTATGAATATGCATAAGCGGCATGCAGTTATCAGGGCACTAAGATTTTACCTGTTTCGAAAATTTCTTAGTTGACACCTAATAATGCTAAGTAGCTAGCCTATGGCTGTGGTACGGAATTCGACGTTGCATCAGTTGGATGTTTACTACGTAAGTACCTTCCTAAAAATGCCTGGTTTAAGTTTAAATGAAACCGACTAAAAACAAATAGATACACCAACTGGGTAATTAATACAAAATCAACTTAGAAGTTGATCTGTGTTAGTATACAGCAATAATAGATCCACCCTAAAAAAATTAATGAAGCAGTGCTCAGGAGTTTGAAATTCCTCATGACTCTCATAAGTAGGTACCTAAGCTCTTCTTACGGAAAAATAATATTGAAAATACTTCTTAACCATTAGTTCCGTTTTTCTACTGTGATATTAAATTTAGTTAATCGTGGATCGTGTACATTCACTACTATAATATGGCTTATCAAGATACAGTAGGTATTTGATACCACTAAATAAATATCTTATATAATTTATGACCATAAAATCTAGCAACAAATTAATATTCATAAACAATTTTCCTGACATGCAACCAAAACAAACTACAAGACCGTGTAAGAACTCCATCTTTCATCGCAAGGCTACCTGCAAAAACTGTAACCGATCATGCCCTATACAAAAGATAATCTATTGAGAACTATTTAACGGTGAACTTGATGGTTGCCCAAAGTAAATAGCCATAATAACCGTAGCCGGGACAAAGCTCCCCCGCTGCTCGACGACAGGGGTACAAACGGACCTTTTTAATTATAATATCACCCACATTATAAAGTTTTTGCTCTCCACAAAAAATACTCGTCGATTGCTACTTTTTGGGGCCCTATTCTCAACAGATACTCCTGTGGAGGGCATTGTTGAATTACGTCGATGTTGTGGCTGTTATTGGAGGCTTTTTGTATTCATTAGTTCGTTCGTTTTTCTATTCATGGGCTTTAAGTGTTGTTAGTACCTATTTGATTTATAACCTACCTATTGCAATATTTTGTATGCATCTTTGAATTTCATATACTGAAGCGATGTTTGATAAGATTTGAAATGAACTTGTTAAATAAATAAGTTTCTGATGATAAAGATAGCAACAAATTAACAACGTTAGAAAAGATTCGGCTGGTTTAAGTTGTTAGAAATAATTTTTAGTTACATTTTAAAGCGTATATCTAAGTATACCTTTTTATTATTAATGTTATTTGATACACTACATAGCATATGTGATAAAAATATTTTTAATGTGGACCAGTCTATATACTGACGAGGAAATTAATTTAATATTAAATCAACAAACACAATATTTAACAATCACATTATTCTTTACAGTCTCATATTTGTTGATATTGAAATCCAAAATGTTTTGTTAATCCTGCGTCATTTTTATAATTCTTAAAATACACCTCGAAGTTTTGTAAGATGTGTTATAACTTATATAAAACATGTTAGTGCCGGTAATTCATAAAAACTATATGCTATAAATATTTCTCTGTTATATAGATAATAATCTAAAGTTACAGATGGTATGCTGTACCTGACTTTAGATATAAATAGGTACGTCCAACACTATGTACTTAAAAAAAAAACGGGAAAAAAATTACGGGATCATATTTCATTCAAACTAGTAATAGATAGATACTAAAGCTAGGTACCACTTATAATTTGAAATCTAAACATAAAATTAAAGCAGGTACTCACGAATCCGTGTTTGTCGCTGATGTTATTAGTCAACTTCAGCTTGTGGAAGGAGACGACCTTCTGCATCCACTGCTCGCCAGTCGATGGCGAGTCGGGGTGGATGTACATCCTTTTCGGCATCTCAGGGTCCGCTTTACCGGCTACCATCCACCGACTCCGGAAACAAAGACAGGAGATGTAGTTATGGATGGAATGGCAGTGACAGCTAGATTAATCTTTCAAGATGGGAATTAAGAAGAAGAGTTACTGTATAATTTGTTACCGATTAAATAGTTTAAAAACCAAATAGATACCTACACGCTTCTATTGTGTGAATAAAACAAACAATACAAACTAACAATTTTGTAACTCTGCTGACACCGCAGACAAACATGACTGTATTAGAATACCGTATCAAGTTATGCATATCAAAAAATGTATTGTCATAAAAACTAGAGCAATATGTATAATTTTAACTCCTTAGGCTATTAGGTCTAATTAAGCTTGCAATATTTGACCCACATAAAATGGGTAAGCTAAATAAAACTGTTTAAAAATAGCCCAGACTTATAACGGCTAATTCATATGAAGGCACCCAAAGTCAAATAAAAGAATTTTTTTTACAATATCAAAATTATCGATAAGTAGTATAATAAGAACAAATTTATTTTAACCCTCATTAAAGAAAAAATACCAAAATTTGTTTACTAACGTTTTCAAAAATTATTCATTAAATATTTTCAGTTACGATACATAGCAATAGATTACTAAAAAAGTTTAAAAGTTTATTTTAAATCTTGTAGACACATTGATCCGATCTCGGACTAATCTTACCGACTTCATCATTACCCCAATAGTTAAAACGATCATTCGAAAGTGAAATTAATTTTTAATTAAAAAAGAACACGGCGCATTAAGACAGGTGGTCGCATAAATTATAAATATTATGACGCCATAAACATTGTACGTTCATACGAAGAACAGGGACTTGTTAAAGCGAGAAAATATTTATTCAATTAAAACAGAGACACTTTTTGTATCAAAAGCGCATGCATTGTTTCATTGTAAGGATACGATAGAGCTTGTCCAGGTGAGGAAACGCGAAGGATTCAATAGGCCTTCGTGTGGCTTCATTATAAGAAATAATCACGTATCATGAATCTAGTTCCGTATTTGTTGATTTTACCGCCATGAAACAACTTTGCGATTCGTCATCTCATCAGGCCAAGCTCTTAGGCTCGTATTAATAAACCGATCTCGGCTCAAGAGATCTCAGATCTTACAAATGTCATTTTTACATACGAACTCAAGCATCTTGAAATCGCAGAGATCTTAAAATCCGTTTATTAATACAGGCCTCGGTACCTATAGGTGACATGACAGAATAATTTGAAGATGAAGACATGCGGATTAAAAATAATGGTTATAAGCATCACACATTCTATGATAAATTAGTAAGCATGTGAATATAAGAGATCTGCGTCGAACTAAATGTAGCATGTACAATACATAGTAACAAAAATCAGGATGATATTTTGAACATAAATGAAGATTTACTTAAATTGATTGACTCCTATTACAAAGACTATGAAACGACCCAAAGTGACAAGGTTTAGTGAATTACATGTATCAGGCTAGATAACGAGGTAACGCTTTCCACAACCACGCAGATCCCTGTCATCTTCACATTAAGTAAATTATAGTACGCATGCTTCTTGCCTTATTGTTCTTTCAGAATACCGAATTACATTAAAATAAGATCAGCTAACTGGACTCCATGAGCCTAATCCGACAAAATTACTACATTAAACATTCTTATTTTAATTTAATTCCTTCTTTATTCGTACTTCTTTATTTATACCTGTTGTGGAATTTGTATCTGCAATCGTCGGCAGCTACGATGTCCATTAGCAAAATGTATTTTGCTTTTTTATCAAGACCAGAAACGCGAACTTTGTAGGCAGGAAACATACGTCTGCAAGCAATACGAGAGAAAAACATGGGTTGGGACTTGTTCTTAGCGACAACGATTTGACATCACGTCGATTGTGAGACATGCCGCTGGACTAGTTTCGCTTTTTATCCCCATTGCTCCCGGGAATCGGCAGTTAGCTTGTGATCTCTTACCGCACTAATTAGTTTTATTTACGACCGACCTAACCGCTCGCCGAATTTTAGTTAAGTAATTGTAAGGAACAATGCGCTCGCGGTGGCCGTATTTGGCGTTTTCACGTACTTAGCTGTATAGGGGCCGATTACCGTCGCGGCGGGCGCAGGGAGGTGTTGCCAAGTATTTGCAAGGAACAAAAAGCTCGTGTTTCCGCCACAGACGGCCAAAAACGGCGAAGTACGCGGCTATTGTGCGGCTAAGCCCTGCAGCGAGCGTCGTGACCGAGACACGTGAGCGAATGCGCCTCGAAGCCAACAACATGAGCGACACTAAAAACCGAGTATGATACCGAGACACCAGCGTTCGGCGCTACGGTAACCGAATCGAATTTAGAAATCTCCAATCGAGTAATTGGTAAATAATTTATGAACGAATGATTTGTAATAATTAATTACCATATTACTGGCGCTAGACAGCCGGCGCCTTTGTCGGCGACGATATCGGTTTACGGCTGAGTCATAGCCGAAATTTCGACCGGAATGCTCGGTTTGTATTAATTAACGGATATTAAATCGAAGTTTATCGATCGCATCTCGATGTTGCCAAACCTTCGTGTCGGCGGTTTTGATACCGGCCGTCGATCGGCAGACGTAAAGAACGGAGCGGCCTTATCGAGCCTTGTCATCGGGAATTAAACAATGTACACGATCAAATACGATGATTATTTATCAATCTCGGTTTCGATGCAGCGATGTTCGACTGACGACGAATCCGGAAGAATTTCTATGAAACGTTTTTCTAGCAACCCCAGCTGCCTTCCCGTGAAGTTGGTAAACACAGCGTTTCGAGTCGATATTTCTCACCTCTAGTGTCGTTATTCGCTTTTTACGCCTCCGCTGCGGCATTTAAGATAAAGATATTTTAATGATATTACCCATTGGATGCGTGTTGAATCCTTAATCGCCGGCCGATTCCAACATTCTGTCGTGTGATGTCGTTGCCCTTAAATTGAGCGTGTTTCGTACAAATTGTTTAGACGCAATTAAGAGCGGTTCGAAAATGGTTCGGTGGGAACTAGTGCAGTGTGGGTAGAGTCACAAGCTAAATGAGAATGGGTGTTTAACAGGTTTAACGGAGCAGTGGCATATCTCATGAGACGTGACGTGAGTGCAGACGGGCCGGTAATCTGTTAGCCGACTCGTCAGCAAGGGGTGATGGTTTGGGGAGATGAGTTCCGCAGCGATGGATGATGTGTAGTGGTCTACCTGTTGTGGAACTTATAGCGGTAGTCATCGGCTGCGACGATGTCCAGCAGGAGGATGTATTTCGCTTTCGCGTCCAATCCGGACACGCGGAACTTCATTTGTGGGAACATTTGTCTGCAATACGGAATTTTCCAATCATCCTCGTGATCGTCCAAGTTACAAACGAGCCTGCTAATTTAAGTAAGTAACTATTGTTTTTATTGAAGTTTGGCTGGCTTCCATCCAAACTTTGACATGGGGCCCTTCAAGAAGTGAGTCTATCATTTCCTTATGGACCGGCCTTTGTGACGACCCCGGTGTTACTAATGTCCATGGGCGGCGGTAATCGCTTACCATCAGGTGACCTGGCTGCACGTTTGCCTGCTAAAGGCATTAAAAAATTAAAAAACAGCTGCTATCATCTGTAACCAACTTCATAGAGCATGAAGCACCTCGTTTATAATTATTATTATGTATTATAATAATTCACACACATATTGAAGACATTTTATAACTTTATCGTTTTGTAAACTCGCAGATCCAACGATCACAGTCAAAATCGATTAGACTGAAAACTTTACCAGGGAAAATCTAATTTTTCCTACTTTAATCCTGTGGAATTTAAAACATGAACACAAAAAAATAAATTTTAGCACAAAAAAATTAAAAAAGTATAATTATCCGCCATCGCTCGTCTTTAACCAGTATTAGTATTGACGTGAGACATTTAAAGGTAATTATGAAAAAAATAACGTTAGATAAGGACAGGCAGTGACCTTAAGACAGTCTATATTTGGAAATAGCATTACATGATAGATAATTACAATAAAATGACAACTACAAATAACAACGTGTATTAAACGTTAAGTACCTACTTATAGTACATGTAGACAAGAAAAGGCATAACAAGGAAAATTTTCTTCCTCCATACATCCATTAACCCATAATATTATCATTGACCATAACCTTAGATTTTAGTGATTGCAGCCGGAGTGGTTTACGCCTTGTACCCATTGATAAATTCGACTTGTAGCAATATGACCGAATTAATACCATATTGTACCATTAACAAGAACAAATTCAGTATTAATATTGAACTTAAGATGAAATAGTCGATTTTAAAAAACTTTTCAGTATCGTTTAAATGCGACTTTACGTCAAATTGATTTTAGAATTCATGTTGAAAACAATTGCGTGTTATTTAATTCAGATAGATGAAGAAGTTTATAATATCTACAAGTTAAAAAAGGATGGAGGTTGGATACTACTATAATTCAATTTAATTTTTAGCAGAAACGTTGATTTGAATAACTAATCGATACATGATATCGATATAGTGAAAGCAAATATAACATGTAATACGTGTATCAGTGATAATTTAATCTGGATGACTTAAAAAGGAAACGATGATATTTTCAGGGATTATACTGGAGATGAAAGCAATATAACGCTTGATATTGAGCCTAGAGCGTATTGCATGCGCCACGGTACTTCATTGATCCTTAAGTAGGTATAAGAATAATTTAATTATAACCTAGCAAAAACGACTGTGATTTTTTCAGGGAAAACATTGGGGATTAGTGCAATTTTAAGCCTGATGTCTGGCTAGAGTAAAGCACGCACACACAGCCGATTGTCTTGTCCGCGTGAAGCTGCCAACAGCAACCATCCATTCGAAAAAAAAACGGCCGCTTGTAGTCTTGTAGATAGTTAACGCTCATTAGGTCCGAGATTTACTGCGGGTACGTGACGGAGAGGTTGCCGGTTGCCGGTTGCCGGGTCGCCGACAACCTGATAGATGGCGTGTCGCCGCGAGTGACGACTGGCATACGGATGGATCGATTGGCTGTGGTAGGTTGAAGACTTGGGTTTGCTTAACATCGTCAACATCATGTGTTTAAGGTTGTGTTGGATAGATGTTTTTGGTTATTCGAAATTATGATGGGTAGAAGGACGGGTAGGAAAATTCAGATCTGGATTTTTTTGGGAAAAAATTGATAAAACCAATAGCTACCTTTTTTTCACTTTCATTTTACTGGTTATTTGTGCTAGGCTTTCCGCTTGCTTTTAAAAATTATTTATTTTTTCTTTAAAAGATAAAGGAAAAAGAGCAGGCAAAGCGGCAGAAAAAGGAGTATCTACCTTATCACAAATTATTAACTAAAAGATTTCCTTTTTTATTAAAATTGAAAAATTTTTCCCTAAGAGTTGAACGGCAACAAACATAGGTAGGTAGGTAAGGTTCTACTTATATCCAGACAGCTCATTGCCTGTGATTTTATATCGCAAGCATGACACTGTTTCTCGTATATGGCACTGCAATTTATATTATTGTGCGGTGCCACCAGTATTTATTACACTTCGCGGTGAGGTGAAGGAACGAATAAAAATCATGTACATACATAGTGTGAAATAAAGTAACATTGCATTTACTTTTAGCGAAACTATGAAGAGATGATATCGACATTAATATTTTGGAATCTGGGCTTCAAGACAAAACTTCTTTTTGTAAGCATTCACACCAAACGGTAGCGGATGGCGTGAACGCTAACAGAAAAGAGTTTTGTCTAACTCTAGAGGAAACCTCCTGTGACAAACGGCTATTTTTTAGCCTTGTAAACCTTGTAGCTTAGGTCCAGTGGTAAGCAAGAAGTGGTAACTCGTAGCAATATCATTGTGAAAATATTTTGCTGAAAGAAGAAAAAACAATGGGCCTGACGGAATTCTCTGCCATTGACTGGCCATGTTCTATTTGATTAAAGTAACTGTAGCATTATGCTTTCAATAAATAAATAAATATAATAAATACCAACAAATTTTTACCGAAGTAATCGATATGGGTCTCTCTATTTATCAAAGACTTCTCTCACTTTGCTTCGATTTTCTTACGGATCCCGTAATATTTTTAAATAAAATATACCCTATGTTACTCAGAAACAATAGGGCATCCTATTGGTGAAAGAATTTTTGATATTTGTCCAGTAGGTTTTTAGTTTATTCATTACAAACGAAAAAAAAACAAATAAACAAAAATCTAAACTTTCTTCTTTATAATATTAGTTTAGATAGGTAAATTATTAGAAATATCTATAATATTATATATTTTACGGGGTCTCCAGACATTGGTTTTTTAAACATTATTCATAATGGAACTAGAGTTCTCAGAAGCACTTCACCAGGTATTAAGTGGCTACTGCTTTCCATGGCTATTCGTAACCAACCGCAAGTAGGTCACACATACGTCTTCCTATATGTATAATTATAAAACATTTGTATGGATCTGTAATATTTTAAGGACTTAAATCGTTTCATTGTGTCGTCATAAAACTGCTCGAAGTAAGTTATTTTTATTGTTTTTGTACCACGCAAAATGAACCCAATAAGACAAACTGGGTTCATTTTACTGGATGAAACTGAGTTGTTGATAAATGTAACCTTTATTGATTATTTAATATACTTAATTACTGCTACTTCATACGTTATCCGAGACTCAAGACCTGAACATATTCATATTAATATTAACGAACAAATTTTAAGATAACAAATAGTTATGCACCGATATTCGCACACCACAGCCTGCTACCGTGAAATTTAATACAAACGCCTTTCCACAATACCCACCAGAATTACTTGACCTCTGACATACGAGCACCGTTATTCTCCTTGCCTTACTTTAACTTGTTATCGAAAACTTGTGGGAGGTCTATAAATTGGCCATTATGCAGGAAGCGACCACCGTAACTTGATCTGCGGCTCGCGCATTTTACATATCGTTGATAGGCTGTGATATATTGGCGATGGAGCTATGGAGGTTGGAAAACTAAAGCGTTTAGTGCTTACGTAAGATAAGACACGATTGTCAATCACGTGTCTGCAACAGTGGACAGCTCACACTTGACAGAACTCGCTGACTCCACTGGAATTGTCGATACGTACTAATAAATTACTCGATAAGTTAACAACGAAACGTTTGTTCGTAATTAATTACAGAATGATTGATCGTTCGCAGTCGGCTTATCTGGATTCATTGCGATTTATAACAGGCTATTTCTATTTTACGGTAAAATGGAGTCGTTCATTAAAATCACTCGCATGCACGTCTGTTCACCTCGTTGTTCTGTCTCGCTAGTCTTATTGGACGATACCAAGCGACTCGCGATAAACTATTAATCGCTCAGAATAGCAAAAATTTTACGTTCTGCTATAACACTGTAACCACATCCATTTGCTTCTGTTTAAACGCAGGTATAAAACTATTTCACGAAAACGTTGTATTCTTGGAATTAAAATGAATATGTTCACCTTTTTTCTGTCTTCTTTCTTTCTAGTCTAGAATTATATGCTCCGGTTAGAAATCAAACTAGCTTGGTTGGCGATGTCTCCGTCATCTGGGCATCAGTCACAATATAAATACACTTCTCTATCGGACTTACATGCTTTGATTGAAACGGGCGTTAATATAGTGCTGAAACTACATCGATTTTTTTACCACAGTGTGACTTTATCAGTATAATAATTATTCATATCAGTTCTATTGACTTTTATGGACTAATTTTATTATTGGGATTTTGCATATCAAATATTAAAGAGAAATAAAAATATTTTAATATGTATCGATGTAATATTAAAGCATGTAGTTTCTCGCTTCCAATACAACCATTTCGAAGAACGATTTTTTATGGATTTATGTGTTAATGCATCGAGTTCGTTCTGGGAAATCGAAAGGTTGATGAAGAAATAAAATGCCGTCTACACTTCACGCCAAAACGTTATTTATTGGTGGCTATTTCGCGTGAGTATTTTGTCGAACTTTAACGCGTATTCTGAATGGTAAAACCATCTTTGAAACGTACTGTCTGTACCTATCTTTTTTGAAACAAAAAATGTAACTTAAGCGGGACCAATGTCAATGACGGAGAAAATTACTAAAATAAAGTAAGGTATAAAGAAACATTATCCATACATCTTAAAATTCTGGATGTTGATAACTTCGGTTGCGTCTATATCGATTGTAAGTGATCGACGTTGAATAATTTTGCGCACTTTAAGAAGTATCGTTATAGGTGCAAGAAAATAGGCTTATATCATGTCGTCATGAAGGATTTATCGTTAACAGCAAATTTTCGTGAGTGCTTGCATACTTCGAAGGTCATGACTTATGTATCTAACATTAGTCATGACTTTCGATTCGTTATTTAAGTCCTATCGACGATATTGATAGAACAGCTGATTGTAGTTGGCAACTAATTACTGACCCACATAAAATAGTTGTATTGCAGGAATTTGAATTTCGTAAATAAATAGATTGCTGTAGCAAATACTGATCATGCATCGATATTTTAAAATTTTGTGCGTATTAGAAATTAAAGTAAGTGCTTCGATGAAGGAAAAATCATGAGGAAACCTGCATAAAGTCTGTCACAGCTTGATGGATTTCTTCGACCCTAGCTCAGAAATAGGATTCTTATGGGTTGTGAAAATTGATACTAAGCATAAGTCGCTAATGAGTTCATACATACTTTCATGAGAAAGTACTAGGCTGCCATGAATTTATAAGACTTCCAGTACCAGACCAGATTCAGATTGTACAATGCAAGAGCGGGAATGAATCGAAATGGTCCCATTACAGAGATTTGTCTTCATCTAGATGCAAATGAGTGCAAGCCACTGTTACTCGGAATTTCTGTAGTGCGCTTATGCATGTGTTGTACTGTCGACGATACTGCATAATGTAGCATGAGTCTTTATCGTATACCTACCTAATAATCGAATATTCATACTGCATATTAACTGAAAACTCATATCGTAGCGGAATATAAATATTTAAAATAAAAAGTTTTTTCATTCATCATTTTAAATAAATAAATAAATGAAACTAATAAATCAAATCGCCGCTTTCTGGCACTAAGGGTCTATGCACTTTGCTGCGTGTGGACGAATGGACTGACGGACAGACGGACGGACAGACGGACAGACGGACGGACAGACGGACAGACGGATAGACGGACAGACGGATAGACGGACAGACGGATGGACGAACGGACGGACGGACGGACAGACATGACGAAACTATAGTGTAATTTTGACTTGGAACCCTATAAATACGACGCATGCAACCAGGATTTGTTCTGAATAAAAGCAACCAAAACTTTTCAGTTCTAACGGTTGTAGTATGTCGCGTGCAATAAGACAAGTGGTTAAATAGATGGTTATTGTGATTTATTAGCGTTTAGCATTTAAGTGCAGTTTACGTGGACTATCTCGTACACCGTTAGGATCGTGAGGTGCATGGTAAGGATAAGATAAAAGTTGGCACAATGGACTTATTATGATTATCATAGGTCGAGGAATTTCTTAAGCAGTTTCGTGTGGTCGTTTAATATATGTAAGCAATGTACATAGAAATGCTAAAATTGTCATTTCGGATTATTTATCGTTACCTTAGATTATCATTACCATACGATATTAGTTGTATATAGATCCTTATGTACATTTTTTTTTTCAAATAACAGCAGTTTAATACTACATTTGCGGCAGTTGAGTTCCACATGTATTTATGTATGCATGGTTTCAGTTTGAACTAAACAGCTTTTTCTGGTCTCACAATTAGCTGAAAGGTAACCTTATCAAATACATATCTCTAACAAATCTTCGTATTTCGTAAGTTCTGTTTCTAACATGATGTCTACTTGAACTCAAACAACACAAAGGTCGAAAAAGTAAATAGTAATAAAAGTAGTACAACTTTAATTACAATATTTTATTACTTTATACTTTAACAGGTTATGTGAAAGATATCGCTGACTATTGGCAACTAATAATAAAATCGCCTGTTTTACTTATACGATGTATGTACTCGTATTATCAGTTTGGTGCAAGTATACAATTTTCGAGTTTGAGGTATAGAGATAGAAGAGAGAGATGATATTTTTTTCGTTTTTGCAAACGTAGTATTTAGTGCGAAACACGCATTCGTCACCGATGACAGTACCTACTGGTATACAATTGGCACATATACGCAACTGCAGTGTCGACTGTTTCGCGTGAAAAGGGAGCTGGCTCGATAAAGCCTGGTTCCACCATTTACTTAGCCGTAGTTTAACTTGCTGTTAAGTTTTAAAATGACAAATGTTTTTGAAGGATACAGAGGTTTTCAAAGACTTTAAAAAGTTTACAATTTTGATTTCAACTCAATTTGATCAAATTGTATTTTTTTTTCATTGAAGGGAAACAGTGAATTAATAATAAATTAGCTCCTTGTTATCACATGATATGTTTTTGTTATCTGCTATAATTAATTGTTAGCAGCTAATCGTTCCTATATTTTACCGCAAAAGGAGAGCCAAGAAGGAAATGGGGAATCCTCCTATTACTAAGCCTTCAACACTTCAACTAATACATGAAGGTTTCATGTTTCATTATAGAACTGTTGTAATAGGTAGCCAGTGTAATAAACTCTACACGATATTTTCCAATTTGTATCCTCTATCCGTTCTGATTAATTATTAATGTACAATAGCGTTCTCGTTCTCAAACACTCTATAAACTAAGTAAACGAACAGTTACGAAAACTGTAGTTGTCGAAATGAGTGGCACCGGCCCGCGCGCGAAGCCGCAAGAATGCGCCAACGTGTGAGCAGATGCGCCCCCTCTCCACCCGTCACTTTACTGAATTTTTACTATCACCCCCTTAGCTACCAGCAATTGACACGGAGCTAATGACCGCGTTTTTACAGGACTTTATGGATACGTAATTATGTGAGTGTGAGTGTGAACACACTACCATACTAATTACTAGTTTATAAATACAAGGTTCGTAATGTTCAAGTTTTATCAATTTGATACCACTGTATTAACTTTATAGCAATCATGGCTTGTTATTAATTGTTATACATATTGTTATTGATTGTTATACAGTATGATTGATGAAAGACGACAATCAGTTATCAAAATTATCAAAACATTTACCACTTGGCATCTGATAGTAATGGGTCGCCGTTACACTTTGGACATTAGTAGGCTTCACTGATAAGTAGAAGGCCTAGAAAGGAGTATAAAGCAGGATAGAACTGGCTATAAAACCGTCTAAAATGTGAATAATTATATAAATCCTTGTGTACAGCATAATACATTTTATTCCACATTTAATCGATAACTGTGTTTAAACTCCACGCTCCTAATCACAATTTTAAAGTTTATCTAATTTATTCTAACCATAAAATTTTACACGGCTTAACGACTCGTGTAATATTTGCTTCAAATTCAAGCTGTGCTAGCAAGGACATAGAGTATAATTTAGAATGCATAATTAAGTTTAGATGTGGTTTGATGAAGGAAAAGTGTCAAGAAGCATATTCTTTATTAGCGTTATTCTAACCATTTTGCTAGTTTAATTAAGAATATGGCTGGTACAGTGCGTGTAGGTCATTGAATTCCCAGCAATGAGGCCTTTGTTTTAATTGTAATAATTAAGTAAAGATAAGTAATGATTAAGTAATGCCTTTGTAATAATTAAGTAATGAATAACGTTGCCTTAAATTATAATTGTTTCTTTTCGTTATTTTTAAACGCTTTTATTTAGCTTCACTTCGGAGCATCAAAGCATCAAATCTTCAATATTATGATCAAAATGCTACTCTATTTACACGGCAATAAGGTTATTAAACGCTTTTATATTTAGCTTCACTTCGGAGGATCAAAGGATCAAATCTTGTAACGTTAATTTGAATGACTTCCCTTTAATGAAAATTGATGAAATTTGGCAGACATGTATATTTCCGATGACAATACACGAAAATTAAAAAAAAAAAAAAAAAAAATTAAATTAAAAAAAACGATTTTCAGACTTTAGACGCATAATTCTCTATGTTCTATTTTACGTAGAGACTTGAAATTTTCACAACTTGTAGCTAATTTTATAAACTAAACATTATTGAAATAAAAGCGTTTAAAAAAAAAATTTTTTTAGGATTCATTTTAACTTGAAACGAACTTATCACTATGAGAGAAATCATGTAGAGCCTCTTCGTACTTTGTCCGATGGCTATATAATAGAGGGTATATATATGGGTTTTATTGGGTAAAAATCCCATGTAACCCGTTGAGTATCAAGACTTCCCCTTCGGAAAAAGGTAAATAAATGCAATAATTATACGAACTCTTGACATCTCGATATAAATCTTTATAACAATAAAAATATATGAATGAATACACGTGGGTTTGGGGTCAAGGAATTGAAAATCATTCCAAAATGGTTCCACGTGGGACTTTACGAGCGATATTTACAACCTACATTGATGTTCAGCGGTATTTTTGTTCAATCTGCATGGTGACTAAGTTATGTTTTACTTACTTAAGTATTTAACTTTCATTAAGAGTAACTAACTAATGAGATATCACTAAAACGTGCATCCATTGGTTCATAATTCTGAACAATTTTATTATTACTTGACTACAAAACCAGCTGATGTTAATTAGCGATGTAGTCTTGGATTATTGTTACTTAATAAAAGCCTTTACTCTTGATTTGACTAATAATTGGATAAGTAGCAACACAGATATAAGTATTATTTGTGTACCTTCCTATTTAGTGCACAACTTAATTATAATTTTATTGGTTATCAAGTGCACTTACCTATAAGTACACTCAGAAGAAACATAACAGGAGTTATTATGTGTTCAATAAAGATAAATAAATATTCGTATTAAAATATAAAATAAATATAAAATATGATAGTACAATATGCGATTAAATAGTAAATATGTTAAGGTGAATTGAAATTTATCAAGATTAATTCACACATTTTTGTTTTGGTTGTCTAAGTATTCAAAACAGTAGCCAAAGCTGTTTGTAAGCGTATGTAAAGATTTATTACTTACAAACATGTTGTTATCTCTCGATTAATATTTTGTTGGCAAGGTGCTCCAATTGAATATTTTAAATATTACAGCCGCCATGTTGATATACTAGTTTGAATGTCCACGATTGATCGACAAGCTATGACCGTTTTATTTATTATTTTTACTGGCCATAAATTAATACTGTGGCACAGATTGCAACATTATTAAATAATCTCATTGGATAAGGTTTAGAATAGACAGAAATACAAATGCTAGCCTGTTTAAGATAACGTTTAACATGTTGATAAATAATATGCATGTAATTAAGCAAACAGCGAATGTACATACATATATGAATGAATGTACATATAGTTACATCACTATGTAAGTATAAAAGTTATTTACGAAAAACAAGCTTGTAGTTGCGTAATTAAAACTTAATAACACAATTTTTTTGACCTAGCGTTTATAATTTAGGTAACCTCGCTTATCGTTTTTCTCTGATATTAGAAGACATGGCTTAATTAAAATAAACTTCAATATTCTGACACCTGTCGTCTTGTAATTAATGAAATATCATCAACCTTAAGTATTAATTAAGACGAAAGAAATCGGCGTTTAAACCATTATAAACGAAATAAATTGTAAAATATTGCGAAATGCTTATCAGTTAACTAGTACCTACCTGTACCGAAATCAATTGATATTACTTTTTACCAGGCATTATATTACTTTCTTATTTACCCATTAATGATGAGGGGTCCGAGAAACAAATTCATTTAATTCAATAGTTGCATAACATAACATTTTATCTCTTAGCTCGCGGGAACTGATCAATTTACGGGGATGATTGTTCTTCTCGAAATACTTACTAGTAATACAAAGTATAAGGGTGCTTTTCTACCAGAGATGTGCTATGTTACGTTGCTATGGATGCGTTTGATATCCACCAATCATATTCATTGGTGGAAATCAATCAATTTATTGAACCAATCATATTTATTGGATTTCACATCTTCGCAGCATAGCTGCATAGCACATCTCTAGTGGAAAAGTACCCAAGTCTGACACTCATTTAAACCTGTTTAGTAGTTTCCGCGTGCTACTCGAACAAACAGACAAACAAAAACAAATATTTCCACGTATATCGTCTACGTCACTTCGCGGTAACGCTTTTTCGTGACAGACATCTCCTAATACCCCGTATATATGTATAGAAGTTTCACTTAAAAAATGTGCATCTCTGGTGCACGAATGGAGTTTACTCCTTACGAACAATTTTAAAAGAGTGCGCAACAGTTGATGGAATAACATACCTAAGTACTAATCATCATCATTGGATCATTTGAACTAATGCCACTTGATATACTTTTTTTAGTATAACGATCAAATGTATACCATTTGAAGGAATAACGATTAATTGATCTAATTTCATATTTCCTATTTTTATGTTATTTATTTTTGTTTCAACCCTTCCACAATGAGTTTTCCAAGTGTTATAAAAAATCGAATTTTACGCCTTAAACGGACTAGAACGACAGACCTCGGCTCACACTTGCTACATTTTTTATCAACACTTGTCACTATTACCGCGCTTACCGTACGCCGCCTAAAATATAGGGGTCCGATCGACTATAAAGATAAGTAAGGTCCGCTACCGGACACCGTACGGAAAATTAATAAAAATAATGAAAGTGTTTCCCAGAAAGAGACCGATAGACACCAAAAGTGATGTCGCGTGTCCAGACCGGTGACGGCTGTAGGCTGTGTCGAGCACTCGTTAGGAAGGAATAACGCACATTGGTGGCATTTGGTTCGTCCAATTTAAGTTCAATCGGTCCATTATAAGGTCCACTGTCAGTCATGGGTATTTAGATGTGGTACCAAGTAGACTGCTGTAGTAAACAAACTGCTGTAGTTTGAACTGATGATTGCCTAATGTAAATCTCGGACGACTATGTCACTCGAAGACATCGAGCACATACCCTATAGAGGAAATGTCATTTATTTTGTTTGACAATAATTTCACCAAGTTACTGCGTCGACCGCTGCAATTTTTAAGTATTTTTTAACCATTTTTGACCATTTTTAAGTATTTTTACTATTTTTAAGTATTTGTATGTACATCAGAATATATTTTGGAATGATACGGAGAAGAACATGGGTCAGCTGTTGGCGCTGTACTGTTTTAGCGGGAACGAGACTTGATATTTATTAGAGACAAATATTGATCAGTTTCGGAATTGAATGGACCATATTGCCACTCTATTACGTATGTGCTCGATGCTCGAAGGTCTCCGATATGGCTTGCCTTCTGAAGCAGGGAGGCTCCCAAGAAATTTGGTCACCAGCCATCCAATTTACACGATAAAGTGTGTTAGGATCGATATATACGGGTCTTACACCCCATCTCAGAGTCACTAACAGTTACTTCAATCGCTCTTTAGTAAAGAATCACCATACAAATTCTGTACTAAGGAGCGATTTAGGTAATCGTCAGTGACTCTGAGAAATTAGACGTGTAAAAAGAATATTTTCAGCGTTGTCAAATGACAAAGTTAATATCCAGTAGTAAGTTCGTTTTGCTTTGAATATGGTTGTCTTTGAAAATTACCTTAGGCCTTTAGAGTACAGCCATTATTCAAATTAAACAGACTATTATGTTGGGGAACACAATATTCTAATAGTCATACCCAATTTTTGTGGTCATAGTATGAAATTTGACATTTTATATCTAAAAGTATGCAATGTGCGATGCCCCCAAAGACTAGGTGTGAAGCGATGGACACTTTAGTTCATTTGGATTATTACTTTTAATGTTATAGGCGTAAGGTCTATTTTAGAACAAAAGTACAAGTACAAGTTACAAAAAAATTTAACATTGTTATGGTTGAATTTTCTTATAAAACATGTTTTGCATGATTAGATTTGACAAGTGCCACCCAGGAGGTACGTTAAAGGGTCTTAAAGTAAAATGCGTATCATAAACACATTTTGAGAGTATCTTTAAAAAGAAAACAAGTACGAATATAACGGAATTCTCAAGTCAAATCCAAACAGCTGTTTTCATCAAAACTACTAGTGATTTGTGAACTCAAAATTCGACCGTTATTCATATTTCAAAGGGTTAATTCACATTGACACCATATATAGGTATATTTTTAATAAATACATGTATAAAAAACAGAATCTCTGGTCAACATTTCTTTAAGTTTAAACTTTTTGGAATACTGCGTTACAGAATTTAAAAAGCATTAACTAGAAATAGCATTTCTCACTACGCGGAGTGTCGGTGAGTATTCGCGGCGCGTGTGGCTCTATTGTTGGATCGCGGCTTTAATCCTACAAATGTAAGCCTTACCCAGATAACGCTCTTAAAATAGACCTATATTATACTCTAGGTGTAACCGACTCAAAGCCAAAAGCTACGCCTCAGGTTTAATACTAATACGTAAATGGTTCTTATACCTATGGGGCTCGGTGTACGTTTTTTCAATAAATTACCTAAGTCAATACGTGATTTGCCTATCCAAGTGTTTAAGAAATATGTTAAATCTCAGCTAGTAGGCAAGGGATACTATGGTATAAATGAATATATTAATGATAAGACCATATTATGTAACTTTTCATTATTTTAAAAGATGTGACGAGGAGTTTCTTTTAGGCTTTTCTTCTCCTCCACGACAAAGCACCTTTCCGAAAAGCCAAAAAATGACGTGCATCAGTGATGAATAAATTATTTTGAATTTGAATTTTAAAATAATGGCAAGTCTCTCGGCCTTACTCATTAAACCTATTTTAGCTATTGCACTGTTAATATCTTTATTGTTTGTCATAAGAGTAAAAGAAACAAAACACTTATGAGCTTTCTACGAGTATAATTTTGTATAATTAAGTAGACCCCCTATTTAACTACCTACCTCACTCGCTTGCTTCACTCTGTCGATCACTTAGAATTAGATCGACAAAACAATCAGACTATAAGCGCTTAATTATGATGATAGAGTTGAGTATAAAAACATCCAGAAAAAACTTCAGTTACTAAAAAAACAACTTTTCTTGCTATCAAATAAATGTATTATAATATAACTAATTAAATTTCACTGATTTATTGTAATTGGGTTTATTAGCATGTTGATATTACCATGTACTATTATGTCTTCTATGATATAACTTATCGGCCCATTAAATAAAAATTCGGCCTCGCCTAACTTGACGCTAATCACGTCTCATGGGACGAAAAGCTATTAGTTGTTCTTCTAAATGCATAAGTCGTTGTAAACTGAACCAAAACGCTATTTAGACTTTATGATCCATGAAACTGATTCAATAAAAATAATTTATAACAATATGTTAGGATTAGTACCTAATTCACCCACGCAAGTAAAGATTTGCTTCGTATTTGTGTATTTTTTTAGAAACTCACAAATTATAATCGCATTAAAATCGTCTATGTCGTAAACCTCTCTAAGTGATACAAAGTGGACGGTATAATTTAACATTTCTTGTTGTTTTATCATGCTATTTAAATATGTATACGCATGTGTATATGTATGCTAAAAACCTTAATCAAAATAACTTCGAGTCAACATAGTTGCTGTTCCTACCATAATTTAGAGTAAAGTGTACGTTCAAGAGAAACCAGAACATTTTTATCTATTGTAAGTTAACTTTAGTTTTTTGTTGTAGTGTTGCCAATGAAAGTTCTAAAGTATGCAGATATCCATGTTGGTTTTGTGTCGTTGCCAAAAAAACTTGAGCTATCGCGTCGGCCGGTCGTAAGTGCCCATAGAGCTGAGTCTTGAAATTGGCAAATTTTTCACACTGCGACCGAAGTTATCGACCTCATAGTTTTATGAATTATTACTTTATGGTTTTATCTCGCCTTTACCTTTAATATCGATGCAAGCGTTAAAATATTTTTGCACTATTCTACTTTCGTATGAGTGCTCACGATATAAGTATTGCCAATATCCTATTTCAGTTCCGGGGATCGTGATTACGGCTATAGGTAGTACCCGGTAAGACAGTTAGCATTAGCAAAATATGCCCAGTCCATGACGATTCAAGTTTAAATTCATAACGCACTATGAGAACGATACTCATCTCGCTAGAACTGTTAATACTTTACTGTTTTACTTTTTATTCATTACTTAAGTAGGTAACTGAAATATTTCGGTAAACCTGATTTGGGTACAAGCATCATAATTATATTAATTTAATTTAAGTATGGCATCATTGATAGAGTTGGCACTTAGCTTGAGTTAACTAAAGAGGTTGATTTGAGACAGCCCTGATTACTGTCCAACCTTCCTTGGCTTCAGAGACTCGTGCTCTGTTACTCAAAAGAATGTAACTCAGTTGCGTGCCTAGGCCATCAGAACAAGGCAAGCCCAGTTGTGTCGAACAACCCAGGAACTCGGGATCTTTGGCCCGACAACACAGACCACTCCATTCCATACGTATAATATTTACCAACAAATAATATGACTATTAACAATTGCAGAGTGATGATAGTAAAGCAATGATAGTAAACTGGGCTTTTCGGTTCGTATGGCTGTACCGCCACTTATGTAACCAGGATTTATTTCGAAAATACGAATCCCTCACAACCATCAGACTGCACAGTTGAAGATTACTAGCTAAAAATAGCAATACTCGTAGTATTGATCACAGAACGGTGTCAATGTCAGCTTTGGTATTATCTTATTACCGAAGAAAGGCAAAAGCAGGCCGGCCGTGTTATATTGCAGTGAGAATTATAACCAGACGGGTGTTAAGCCAATCTAGTATATTGGCTTATACTTAACTTTTTTCATTAGAGTAGCAAATATGTTTTGATATGTCTATTACCGATTATTAAGTGAGACTTGGGTGGTAAAAAGACATAAGTGTATTATTCTGGTTAGGCATATCCGTTTCATAATTATGTCGCTACAATGACAAGGTATATCTGAGCCATGAGTCGCACCGTATGCTAAAGGAAAATGCATTTGATGTAACCGTCGGCGATGAATCTACGAGGAGGTCGTTAATCCTATACCGCTCAGTTTAACCTCGATGGCTACCTAATGGCTACAGTCGTACCACTAACTTGTTCCACCAGTGTCACGATAAGAAATTGTCATTTCTCGTCGTACTTACCACGGAATACAGATACATGCAGTGAAGGTCTTCTTAATTTACCTTTAGATATCACTTCGTCAGCAACACCAAAGGCATCATGCGTTGGCCAAGAAATAGAGAAGAAAAGAAATAAAGTCTTACATGTCTTGTTGAATCAACCGTAAAATGTTCTTAATTGTTTGGTTGGAGAGCTAGAAAAAGTGTGTTCGACTTTGTGCTTGTCATGCGTCGATAATGTCTTTAGTTATCATTTACCACCAGGATCGTCTGTTCGTTTGTTGCATGAAAGATTGATCTGTAATTAAACTGTCGATCGTATCCGCTGTTAGTTATCCTCGAGCCCCGAAGTCCCTGTGCAAGTTCGCGCTAAACAAACGCCGCAGTGTACGAGGTTCGAGAATTAATGAGGCGATGATCCTCTCGGGAGGACAGGAAGGCTAATGCGGAATTGTCTCGCATTGGTCTTTGTAGTGTAGGGATCGAGGTCTTTAGTCATTTTGCCTCGAATCAAGCTTTTCTCTATTAAATTAGTATTTTGGGTGGTGTTCCAAAAATTATAACTATAAATTAATGATCTCTGTAGTAGTGTTTCTAGCTAAATATTTTTTTCGTCGCCTCCGCTACAGAACTACTCAGTTAAAGACTTGTTGCAGCGATGGTGTCATTGTAATTTGACTGTTGTAAGGCTGGGGGCACGAGATCTGCGACGGGCGGAGCGATGGCGGTCGCGCGCGGCGTGGCGCGGGGCGATAAGCAGCGGTGTCTTGCGTGGGCATGTAAAAACGGTCGGTCAGTCGCGCTAAAGTAGTGTTGTTAAGAGTGATAATATTATGATCCGTTTAATTATATTTTTGAAACTTTCTTTTATTGTTGAAGCGATGGCGTAAAGTGGCTTTCGAAAAGCGTTTGTAACAGAACTACTTCGAATAAAAACTTCTTTAATTTATTATTAATTGGTCAAAAAAGTGACACGCATGGTTTTCATACAGATGGAGGCGCATGCGTCATCTATTCGTTTGTGAAAAACATGAGTTTACGTCGAAGAGGAGTCTAGTCTCCTGTTAAGAGATGAATATAGCAGCTTTTGATGAAATACACGAAATAGTTTCCATTATAAATTTCCATTACTTTAAAATTATAATTCAGTACCACACTATGTACTCGCACAAGTGTCGAAATCAAACCAGTTTGTTTCCATCGCCCCGCCTCACCCTTGCATCGCTCATCGCCCCGCTCCGTTATCGCCCGTTTTGTGTGCGGTCCCTTAATATGCTGTTGCTATGTTGTTTGCATCGCTCTATATCGCCGCTGCTCCGCAACACTGACTTTTTATATAAAAAAATCTTTCACTAATTTGTTTAGTCGCTTCGGATCAAAGGAGTGTCTTTGCGAATACATATTCATATTTCTAAAAATTTCATCGTCAAGTTATTATTACTATTCCTCAAGTAACAAATTCAATCTTAATAGGGCGATACGGATGGTATAACAGTGAGTATTAGTACAGGACATTAACAAGCCGCCCGCCCGCTAGGTGGCGCCGAGATAGCTCGCTTATCTTGTATCCGTTAAACAAGAAACTGTGGAGCCAATTCACCGTAATGAATTAATATTATATCAACTAATCAATAAAAAGTTCTAGATATATTACTTACGACTTCTTATTAAAATGCTTTGCCTATTTTAAAATGCAATTAATTGGCTTGTCATGTTGACAACATTATATATATTGTTTTTGTACCGACTCATGAATTTTAATAGAGTTTATTATTTTTATGACATTGAATGTTACGGTCTTGACAGATATCTAATGTAAATTAAAACAAGTGTGTATGTGTGTATATAAAAATACTTTTACAATCAACTGCAAATGATATGAAGTTTGTCCGGATGATTTCAAAATATATTATTATATTACTGTCAAAAATCTATTGATTGATGAAGTAATCATTTTTATATGTATCGACTGTAAAACTATGCTTGCTAATCTTAATACTTCAGTAATATTACAATAGTTATAACATCCGCAAGTACAGAAATAATCTAAAATGAAACATATTATTATTCAACTACTAGAAGTCAAAAGTCTGCGTCGAGTTCAAGGCGCGTGCCAATGACGAATTCTACTAATATTATAAATCTTAAAGTTTTATGAATGTTTCTTGCTCTTTCACGCAAAAACTACGGAACGGATTTTCATGAAATTTTTATCATCTGGGATAATATCTAGGGGTAAAGACACAGGCAGAGCGCTAATTTAAACATATAACAAGCATTGAAGCTTCTTCATTCCTTATTCCACTGTAACTTTTTCATGAAAATGACATCTCTACTGCTTTCTTTGTCGATTAGGCGCGCTACCGACAGCCAGCGCCCTCCGATAACAGAGCGAGATGACACCGCTTTTTGTTAATCGTTATTTATAGCTTTTTTATTTCAATCTTTTCAACTGCGCCGACTTTTGTCCAAAGCGGTCTGTTTTTGTATTTAAAAACAATATGTTTTGTTTTTTCTTTCCCTCTTTCTAATTTAAGGCTTTGTTGGTGATTATCACTGTAAAGCCCTTTAAACGTTTCAATGAAATATTGTTAGATTAATTTATTGCTTCCGAATTACGTGAACTCAACGTGTGTAGTGATTGGATTACAGTAATTATTAAGGGTAATTTGTCGTAAACATATCACATACATTATAATAATAATTATAATGGTTTTGTTTAAAGCAAAGGTATTAAATAGGTATTATGTCGAATTTCAGAAGTCTTTTATTGCTATAGAACGAGCCTATATTATTGGGACTTAGAGGTTGCACAATAGATTAGTAGTTTGGCGGCCAAAAGTGGTCACAAATTTGGCATATGTACACATGCCACAAAAAAATCGATTATACAAAAACTAGTACAAAAATTATTTAACTTCATCCGCAGCGCGTTTAGCGAAACCAGTTATTCGATTTGAATAATCATTCGCTCGTTATCGCCCGATCTATTTCTGAAAACGCCTCGGCTACGACATCAACATGACACCAACATGACAAGGACATGTTGTACCTGTCGGTAAATCGACACGTCCACGTCTGGAGACGTTTAGGTCGATGATTTTTTTTATGGTATTGGAACTGCCACGCAAACTACCTGGTTAAAAATTACTGTTACGCGTGGAAGTTTGTAACCTACCTTCTTACCTTCTTCTTAGTGACTATAGGCGATGATTGAATGATGATTAAATAATAAATGGCAGAAAAATATTTATTGCGATTATTCAACACCTGTCGTTGCGTTTACCCTTGTTATCACATAATGCCTTTCTAAACAGTTAAATATGAAGTTTGCAAAATAATGTATTTAAAAAAAGAAATTCATTTGCATATTTTCATTATTTAAATAAAGTGCAAGTATTTTTTATACGTGTAAAACTTTTGTTTAGTCGAATAAAAAAAATGTTGTTTTTATTTGCTAAATTTAATAAAGAACAATCGATAATTCGTTGTTCACGCCCATCCCTAATATCCGTCTGATGTCATGTCTTGCCACTGCTCGATCAAACGTCCCGCGTTCCATTTCTAAAATTTTGGTTTGTTTTCTTTTTTAACGAATGATGAACGATGACAATCGTTCAGTTATTGATCACGCTTAAAACTCTGATAATTAAAAAGTTTCTTAATACAACTTTTTTCTTGAGCTGCATACTTTCATATAAGTGATTTTGTAGAAGTAGATCTATTTAGTATTTCTAACGATTACTAGTGTCTCTGAAAAACTCTTGGCTTACATTACACAAATGGTCCATCCACATTCATCGGCTTACTTAATTCAAACAGGAATATGATTTACATAGAAGTTACTAGACGTCGAGTTGCTGAGATTCTAACACCTGCTTCTAAAGCCTCGATTATTTCGTCCATTAAAAAAGAAATCTTACATATCGACATTGCGATTCACGACAGGCCGTACGTAGAAATCTACTTAACGGGCCAATTAGGCAAGAACGATTAATTACAAGAAAGTTAAAATTTACACATACACATTCGGAGTTCGCTCCATATACGTGAGACGACTGCTCATTGAAACGATGAGAATCTCTGCTACGTGACGGATTTTACATCTACGCAACCGTTTAGGTAATACTCGATTGTAGAGGAATTTGGATTAACTGGCCAATTAGATGGGCATCCAGCACACCTGGTCACCGGTTTACCAAATAATGGTCGGGCAAGTACCTAATAATGACGGCAATGTTGAGTCTAGGATGCAAGATTTCTTGTCTGCCAATCCATGGATTTGATAACACGTCTACAAATATATTGGTCCCCATCCAGAAGATCTTTAAACAAACTGACAAAGAAGGAAATCATTCGTCAAAATAAAAGTATGTAATTTCTTTTTTTAATTTTTTTTCTAGCTTTCCTCATTAATTTTACCGATAGGTACATATAATTTGCCGAGAAAAAATATTTTTGACGTTCTTTCATTAGGCTGGAGACATTACCAAATTCAAATCCTAGTTCCATAGAAACTCCACAAAAACGCGCGGACAATCGGTCGGTCGCGCGCCAAAATAAGAAATAAAAGATGGCAGTCGACGAAATGCCGGGAATGTATCCACGTGGAGTGGGCCGAATTCATGGCCAAATGTAAAAGCTCCCGGTTCTGTTTTATTTTGGATGTCTCCCATTTGTTATACATAATACATGTAGGGGCCCTATCTTGGGATCGGACGACAGGGAATTCGGAGACGGCGCCACCGAACCAAAACTGGATACAGGTTGTTCAGGTGTTCACTTCGATTTTTCTTCCAGATGCCTTGCCCAAAGTTGAAACTTTGTATCAAACGGCTTTTGGTTAATTAAAGATTTTTATTTGAATTATACGACACCCTCCTTTAATAATGAATGTGGATTTTAATTAATTAGGAAGAGTTTTGTGAATAATAAAATATTATTTCTAAACCTAACCCTAAAATACTTAACGCATTAAGAACCTTCTTTTACTTAAACCATTCAATTAGAATGAAGACGGTAGTTATTAAACTTCTGTTACTAGTTTGAACCAGTTGACCTTTTAAAAATACTTTATTTTATATTAGGAATTTATAAAAAAATAACTAATTGCACGGGTGTAGCCACTCGTGATTTTCTTGTTCATATCACAACTACGAATTTTTGAACAACCTGTATAGTTGATATTAAGGCTGAGCCCAGCGGAATGCTCTGCTACATAAACTTAAGTTATAAGTTTTTGTGTGCCCAGAAAACTCACGGCGGAAAATTAACCACATTTTAAAACACCATTTTTATCCTTTAATGACACTCATAAATTGTGTGCTAAAAGCTTCGTAAGTCAATATTATATCTATGTGCAGATACAATGATACAATATAATATCTACCTAGAAACTAAGAAAAGTAATTATACAAAATTTGAAAGGATTGATTATAACCAAGCAAGGCTACCCGTGTGGCTCAATGGTCGCCATGCCGGATCGCCGCGCCAAGGGTCCTGGGTTCGGTTCCCAGCGATTAGTTTGAATTTATGTTCTTGGTCTAGGCGTTTGTCTGTTGTCTTTGGGTGTTATCCATGGCACCCACGACACAGGGAATCCTAGTGTGGGGCTATGAGTGTAAAGCGTTATTTTTTTAAATGTCCTATCATCAAAATGACTTAATTTTAAACGCTTTTATGAAAACTTATTAAAAGATTAAGAAACGCATGTTCACCGCATCCTTAAAATCATTCGTTGGAAATTCACACGGTCTGACGATTTTCCACGAACGTTGCAAAAAATCATGACACTGTGTCGCGTGCAGAATTTAAATGCAACGATAAATTAATAGCAAACAAAACAATTAAATCATTCTATTTATGTCCCGTTGCGAGAATTAAGCCTTGAGACTTCAGAATTGTAGCTAATTTGTTTGAGGATTTGCTTTGGCCGGTTCCGCTTCTTGAAAACCATACCGAATCATTCTACGTAACCGTACTGCAGATGAAGAGGTTGGGTGGTGTTGTGAATGGTAATTGCGAGGTTCTGTGAGAAAAAACACCAAAAAACATGATAATATTCCCCGGTCACGCACTACCGTGTAAGGATAAGATAGTGTAGATTAGCAAAATCATTCCGAATTAGGCGTATGAACTGCATTTGAATTTCTAGTAGTTCCGGCATTATCTGTACTCAATATATTTATGATGTCATCAAGCTGTACTGTTCTCTTATCAATATTCGTATTTTCCTACACATTCATTAAAACAAACATAATGTAATTAAATCGTGGTCATACTCACATCAGATAGTTACAACAGTGCTAAAATTTCTACAACATTTACCATTAATCAATTATTAGTGCAGTGACAACATTTTGTCGATAATTACCAGCGTCATTTCAGTTCAACACGTACTTATGTCATGTAACGTTTAACAGATGAATAAGTAATAGAACCTCTACTGAACCATGCTACTAAATCAGTACTTTCTGAGTCTTCTGAAGCCTCACACCAATAGTAATTTTATCAAGTACCTAATTATTCTCATTTCAAAAAATTATTATATACATACAAATCACAATAAACAAAACAAATGCCATCACCAATAAAAATCTGTACGTAAGTAACAAATAGGCGTATGAATTGAACAGACGTGAGCATCGCGAAATGTGTATCCAACAGCAAACAGAAATAAAACCTCATATTAGCACTTGATACAATACAAGTGTGGTGATAACTTTTATTTGCAATGGTAAGTGCACACGATTCGCGATGATTTGTTTGACTGCGCCCGAGCAAAACAACACGGAAAAACATTGTTCGAATCATCCTTTATTTGCGTCAACATTTGAAATGGCTGCGGGGATATAGACAATGGTTCAACTGTGTAATATGAAATTACTTAGGATTATTATTTTTTGTTTCGATTGTGAGCTGTGACTGTGATGATGGAACGGTAAAAGGGATCATTTAATTATTATGATTATAATCAAAGATCTTGATGAGGATTTTTCTCCGCGAAAGTCAGATTTTGGACTTTCAATTTTATTGTCTGCGTGAGAAATTAAAAAAAATCGAGTAAGTAGGTTATTCTCGTAGATTTGGCTAATAAAGATTTGTTGTGAAAGCATAAGGAGAGAAGCTCTGCGTATGTAGACCACACAGGTAGGTTATGACTGGAAGAGGACAACTTACTTAGTATCCCGGAAAATGCAGGCTGAGCACTAGTTTAATAATACTTAGGTTACTTAAAATTCTAATTACTGCGTACTACATCCGGGTCAGAGTCAAGTCGGCCTGAGTGTTCTCAGTCTATTCCGCTCACGGTCGATGACTACTCAATTGACGCCTCATAACTCTTCCAAACTTTGGGACAGCGTCTAAATTGTAACAAACGCACGACGCGCCTTCTGAATTCGCAATAACGAATTAGCATTGTTCAATTTCGCTTCCTTGTGCCATTTGCAATGGATATCAGTTCTAGGAGTCGGCCTGTCTGGCTGATCTAACCGTTTTCGGTGATATACACAAGGACGGTATAGAAGATATTTTATAGCGAACGGCAGCGTACATCCGTTTTGTAGGTTGACTTTGTTTTTATTAAGATTCTGTGATCATAAAAATTGCAAGACAAAAAAAAAGCGTCATTGAACGTATTACTGATATTGCCTTTGTATTTGATGATGATGATATACTAACGAATCAAGGAGTAAAGGATGGTGTGGACAAATAAAGGTTTCTAACTTAGTAACTTAAAATTTTTAAATATTTACATTTTCTAATTTATGATCAATTAAAACTGTACGAATAGAACTTGTGAATTAAGAGTTTGTTAAAGGTGTATCTTCAATACACAAGTAGGTACTACTGGTACAAATCTTTAACAACAACAAAATCTTATCACACCTTTAACAAACTCTTAATTCTTTTGCACCTCATATTTTGAAAGCTGGACCTAATTCAAAACATGTTCAGCTATTGTAAAGCCGAGCACATCTACGAGACGATAGCGCTAGGCACAATCTCTAGGTCTATTTAGTGCACCGGAGTGTGACTTTACGTGATCTGGTTCGCGATAGACCGCAAGGCGTTTTGTCAGATTGATACACGGTAACTATGAATCATTGGGCCTTAATGTATTATTAGAATGAATTATGTGAATTTTGATGCTTATTTAATGTTGCTTTTATTCGTTATTTTATTAGTGTATTTTTCGCTGTTTACATTTAATGCGAAATTAAAAAGTTAATTTATTTCATACAACCTTAAGTAGTCGCAACAAAGCCATCACAATTTTCAGTAGCGCTGTAAGCTGTATAGTCTAGGTGTGATTCAGCTAATAATAATAATAATAATCTTTATTTTCACAAATCATAGGTATTACATTTTACATGGTAAGTAGACTTAAGAATTATGCGGCGGATATTACATATCTACATGATGCACAGATCCTACACTAAGTAAAAACTTGTGTTGCAGGAGTCTGTTAACCCTTCTGAGGAAACAGTATAGCCGGTAAGTAATAACTTTACTAAAAATTATTAGAATATAACATATTTAAAAAGCTAGATAATAATATTACAGTTAAACTATTATTTACTTACATAAATTTATCTGTATGTCTGCATATGTGAGTATGGATATATATATATGAGTGAGTAATATCGACACCCGCAACGCATAAGGTTGTAACTCAAGTTACAACCTTTTCCGACTATACCACAGGCGTATAGTCCGTGAAAAGAGCTACACGACAGTAGTATCGACATATCTCTAGCATTCGTAGTTTCGAAGACAGCCAGTTGAAGAAGGTAGTAATTGCCATATGAAGAAAAGTTCCAGCAATAATTTAGACGTAAAGCGAATTACGTCTCTTATGTTCGTTGTTGAGCGTGGAAGTAACATCTCTTACAACTTTTTGACGGGCATCACAATACACTTACCTATCGGAACCGTAACTTAAGATACTGCTTTGTCACGGCTTAAATGTACTGAGCGACCGGCTAATGTTTTTACGATTTGTGTGTATTTGTCCTACAAATTTACATCTGAGCTCCGTGTTTTAATTAAAATTTGTGGTTATTAGGGTTTCATAGTCAAAACGGAAGCCTTGTGGTGTCATCATGTTCGTACGTCCGTCCGTCCGTCCGTTCCCAGCATAGCGCAGAGACCTTTAGTGCTAGAAAGCTGTTATTTACCCGTACCAGACGTGCTGTACCAGCTAAATGATGTTGTTGGATTCACTATCTTCACTAGCTTCTGTGTACAGTCAGTTTAGCTTATTTGTTGATCTTCTCGTAGGGAGCTGGAGCTTGAGGGGAGAGACAACCGTCTGAAGAAAACATGGTGCTGGACTTGGTTTTCAACATCGTAAGGTGACTTTGCTAAATAGACAGATCCCTGGTGAATACTTTGGAGCCCTGGTTTCACTCATTTGTGTTTTTTACATGATTCGTGTTGTTCTCACAAATCGCATCGCCTGCACTTTGTAATAATAAGACCGAGAGTTTATGCTGACACAATAAGAGATTTACCACTGGATCTTTCAATAATTCGATCCTACCTCGTGGACGGTGGTTAAAATGCTGGTATTAAACTTATCCACTGGGGTGACAGGTGTTGGGCGAAGCGCAGACTTCATAAGGCGTAACCGTTCCAGCTTCACGACGATATTTAATGTGCCTCTTACAAGACGGTTATGGCTTCTGGTTTTTAAGCTGCCGTTTGTCCGCCAGAATGAAGTCCATCTCACTATTTGTGGAACCATCGGGACTTATCCATATCCACTTACGTTGAGGCTTCTTTCTGAAGAAGGAGTTCATCATAAACAGATCTTTCCTCTCTAAAAAGTTAGCCAACAAGTGTCCTCGACGATTCCGCCATCTAATTCCGAAGGGAAGGGACCCACTTTTATCTCGGCGCCATTTTGCCAGTTCCCCATCACAACTGTGAAATAAGC
Source organism: Thymelicus lineola (assembly GCA_963932265.1). Taxonomy (NCBI): domain Eukaryota; kingdom Metazoa; phylum Arthropoda; class Insecta; order Lepidoptera; family Hesperiidae; genus Thymelicus; species Thymelicus lineola. Next base: position 7,500,696 of record OZ010681.1, on the reverse strand, counting down.
TTTAGAGGATACCTCTGGATCTACTATTGTCCTAACACATAACCTCAGTCTCATCGTTGGGGTGTCGGCGCATATGCCTGTACAACCTTCAACAAATAACTTTGAATATTTTTAGTGTTGGGTACCTGCGATACCCTGGCTGACACGCCCCAACTTGCACAATATTGTTGACGAGGGGCTTGTAGATGAGAAACCCGGCACCACTTTGCATCCTTGGTTGGTCTTTGGTCATTTGGTTTACCCTGATGGTAATAGAACAAGTTCCCGAATTATTCATTCCTGCTCTTTTATCTTTCCATTGGTCCTGTGTCCTGGAGGTATAATTATGTTGCCAGGTGCCGAAGTCGTCATTGGTAGCATGAGCAATTAAACTTATTTGATCTTGATAATAAAAAAAAATCTTGATAATTAAAAAAATAAGTAATTAGTATAAAATGGTACTAGTATAAGATAATTTTATAAGTAAGTAAGGTTCTGTTATTGGTTATTTAGATTTTATGTTTATTAGTTTTAGGTATTGTATTAGGTATTTTAAAAAAAATTATGTCACTAGTCGAACTACACGAATTAGGGTCGCCCTGAAAACCAGCGGTCGTGGCTTGCTGCGGCCAGTGCTGAGTGTGGCCCTATTTCGTCAAGTTCTCACTGCTGCAAAAATATCTATTATAAGTATTATGTAAGAATATTGCCTGTTTGTATTGCAGTGCTAACTTGAAGAAATAAAGTTTTATTCTATTCTATTCTATTCTATTCTATAATTTATTTTATAATGTAAGCTTTATAATTAATATTACAATTCAAGAATATAACTTACTTCCATTATAAGTAGGCTACCTTTCATCACTAAGACGGTTGTAACTAGCTAGATACAACCTTATCGCTGCTGAAGTTATCCAAAACCTTGGGTTGTAACTAATGCTATCTCAGCTTCTAACAGTATTTTTTGTGACATATACGTATCAAACTATAGTATTTACACCTATAGAATTGATGCACATATTAATTTTTCATCAAACCCAATACTTTTTTCGTAAAGAGCATTCAAATACCTAATTTTTACTTTTTTGCTTATTCTGAAAAAGACGGATTTCAAGTTACAACCTTATGCGTTGCGGGTGTCGATATATGTATGTGTGTGTGTGTGTGTGTGTGTGTTTGTGTGTGTGTGAGTGTGTGTGTGTGTGTGTGTGTGTGTGTGTGTGTGATCGAGTGCAATAGTGTATACCTAGTGTTTCATACAAGTAATTTCTCCGTATCTTCATAATTAAGACTTTTTAACCATTTAGTAACTTGAGCTTTGGCATCTCTGCAGTAAAGCTCTAAGTTGTTGTCTGTGAATGACTGTGATTTCCGTACACAACACATCATGATTGTTAAATTCGCGTTCTTTGTACTACACTTCTACGAGTATACTATCGTTTCTACTCAATCCCCAGTATAATACTGTAAGAACCGAACAGAAATCGTTCAAACGCAGAGCACACCGTATTTTACTTCACTCTACCATTACAAAAAGCCTTCAATGACTGCAACGCAATGTGCGTAGCAATCCAATAAGGTAAATCCATACTTAGCAGCGGACGGACTACACACACGGATTCGAAATAGAATCAAATACGATAAATACCAACTAAAATATACAATTGGAACTCAATTTTTAACCGACTTCAAAAAAGGAGGAGGTTCTCAATTCGACTGTTTTTTTATGTGTGTTATCTCAGAACTCTTTACTAGGTATACTGATTTTGATGATTCTTTTTATATTCGAAAGCTGGTGCCATGTGGTTTAAAGAGCGAAATCTGACGAGTAGTTTTTGAGTTATTTTTTGAACCGTTTTTTTTTCAATGCAGATTTTTATGTAAATTGTATTGTGAAACTTCTATTGCATAATGTCCTCCTGGGCTTACAAAATATGGCGGTAAGCCATAGATTGCCACACTTTTCTTGTGCGGATTAAACAGATTTATCTATTATGATATCAACGTACCAATTTCCCACTATTATAATTCACTCGGTAGGTACATAAAAACTGTCACACAATCACATTACATTACCACACTGGTGTCTCCAGTACCTTTTAAGGATAGAAACAGATAATATCGAAATGAGACGAATCAAATAACCTTAACCAGATAATGAACTGCAACCATAACAAAAATGAGATATTTCATAAAATAAAGAAGAATAATAGGAATTTATGATGATCATATTTTTCTACTACTACCTTTAGTTACTACATATTATTCTTTGCTTCGACTAAAACACTAACGATGATTGACTGACAACGTACATTCAGAACCAATGGACCTAGAAACATAAAACTTCATACAATTAAACTAATTCCTTAAATAAGTGGAAGACCTACTAATAATACAGTAGTAGTACTAACTACATACGTCTATGAAATGATTCAAGACACTTTTTATCTTTTTAACATGTTCATTAAATTTTCAATATTAATTCCCTCGAGTAAAACTGTTGGTAAAACTTCCTTTTGGAAGACGACTGCAGCTAGTTTCTATAGGATCGCCTACCGGATGTTGACGGGATATTCACCAATTCGCCGTTGGATAGGAAGCGGTATACCACAACCTGTTTAACAAGTCATGAACTATTCGACTCATATGTGCGAAGGGCAATATTGCACTATATACGTGGCCACTCAAACTCTTGGCCATATTATACGATCTTCAGATAGGACCAAACTATCAATAGGTAATAAGATTTTACGCGGTCTATTTTAGTCAAACTATTTTCTTCCACTTTCCATAGCCCAGAAGATAAATAGGGAACCACTCACATCAATAATAAATAATAAACCCTGATAAACTTTAACGACATCACATTCCGTCATAAATATGGCGTCAAGCATAAAACAAACGCCGGCTGTCATAAAAAAGGAATAAAATGAAAGAAGATTATTATACTCGTAATTTACAAAAAAATCTTTAATGCCTGCGATTGCTATAACTCAAGACAACTTATCGTATGCATAAATCAAATAAATTTACTCGTTTTTAAGTGGGCATTATCTTACTGATTACTGATACAATGATTCTACGCTTGGTTCATGAAGGAGCTCTTGTTGTTAACCTTTGACGTGAAGATAGTGTTTAATAGAAAACCCGTTGATAATTTGTTAAGTACGCCGACTAAATTATGAGGGCGATTACGGTTATCTGGTGAGATATTTTCTCATTGAATGCCTTGCGTTGTCCAGGGGCACGTAGCTTCCACGAGTTGCAAAATAATCCACCAAAAGTCCTATCTATTATTCTTGATAGTAAATACAGCAATTTTGTAAGTTTGCACTGTAAACTCTCGTATTTAACAGCTATACTCGTACCATTAAAAACATTAACTACCATAAATAACATTAACATCGAATAATATTAAGTTACAATGACGTAGGTACTCCATTATGATATATCATTGTTTTGTAGTATCAACATAACTATGACTATGCTGTTAAATGTGATCGTAGTATTAGGTCTTGCTTATTACAAAAATGTATTGACATTAGAACTAAAACAATTTGTTAAATTTCAACTCCTCAGGATACAAGGAAGTAGTTATAAATATAATAATTAATATGAAGCAGGAACTAATTTCTTTTCTACTCTACTAATAGATTTAGTAAAAATAGTCATTGGAATATTTCCAGTTGCAGGATACTAACATGAATCCGATTACAAAATCATTGAAGTATCAGTAGGTATTCGGCTCAGAAGTACTATTGACAAGCCTGCAAACAATGTCGTAATGATATTCTGGTTCGATCCTATCCTAACTAGTACAGATAGGATACAAAACTTAAACGACGCGTTGAAATCACGAGTAGGAAGTCAGCGGCAAGCTTCAAACGTAATGTTTCCTACAAATGAACAATACAATTACTATTGTTAGACCTAACGTGCCTTTAAGGCAAGAAATAGCATTGAAAGAGTGATACAATGACAGTATATATTATGAAACGATGTGTACAGCTGGCGAAAAAATAAGTAAAAGTTTTAATCGCATCAAATGAATCGAATTAGTTTTTTTGCTTACAATAAAATATGATCACCTTTATCCATTGTGTATACGTCGATTTAAGATGTCGATATTGGCTGGTTTTTAAGGAGAGGGAATTAGCTGTGGGAACTCATAGAATTTTAATTAGTTTGACGACCCGTGTGGCGCAATGGTTACCATGCCAGATCGCCGCGCCAAGGGTCCTGGGTTCGATTCCCAGCGAGTCAGAAATTTGAATGATGAGTTTGAATTTCTGTTCTCGGTCTGGGTGTGAATGTCCTCGTCTTGTGTGTTGTCCATGGCACCCACGACACAGGGAATCCTAGTGTGGGGCTATGAGTGTGAAGCGTTATTTATTTTTGTTATTTATTTATTAGTTACTTATACAACTAGTTACTTATAGTTCGCTGTTTTAAAGTATTTTAACCCTCGACAAAAGAGAGGGGTATTATAAGATTTACATATCTGTATGTCTGTCTGTGGCTTCGTAGCTCCTAAATGGATGAACCGATTTTGATCTAGTTTATTTGTATGAAAGGTGACATATCCAGAGTGTTCTTAGCTATGTTTAGTGTAAATAAAACTGTCGGGGGATTTTTTAAATTTTAAATAATAATAAAAATAATATATATTTTCATCATTATTTTACTTCTAAAAATACTTTAAACAGTCAAATTTCATTCATAATTTTTAGCGCCGAAAGCAATATAATATATTGCTTTTATAAAATAATTATATTTCTTTAAGCATTCATGATATTATGATATGATTGATTCATTTTATTCTATTCTATTCTATATTATTATTAATTTTCATTTCATGTATTTTTGAAAGGATAGACCTGTAGGTCTTCTCTCTTCTCGTCATTGATAGACAAGCTGCCCTAGTGTTCAAGAAGAATAAGCGGAGTTCGATCATACAATAGCAAAAAAACAGATAAGTACACAAGTTTATCAAAAGCATAGGACAAAACATTATCAAAAGCTAACCACAGTTCCCAAACATTTCAACGTTAAATTAATTCGCAATTCGAATAAAAACGCGTAACCAATGGCAACGCGGCTCAAAGCGCCAAAACTTCACAGTTCCTGAAGAATTGAAGAGCTCTTGAATCACCTGTTCACTCATTTTAGGAGCCAAAATTCGACGAAAGGGTTTAAAGGCTTGAAAGGGACATCCCTTGTTTTTGCATTTTGAATAGTTATGAGATTTCGAATGATAATTAGGCGGGTGGAAAGTCTGAAAAATAAATAAGGGATGTTTTTTTCGTAGTCTTTAGTGGGTGCAGTATTTTAATGATAGTCGCAAATTGGCTTTTAGTCAATTGTGCTAAGTGGCCAATATGAACTTATACATAGAGACACGTAGCTCTCAATAGCGTTAATAATTAGAACCGCAATATCCATTGATCTTGATCGAAATGGGCTTAAACGCAATGTTTACGTACTGTGTGATGGGTTCAAATAACTGTTTCTGGGCATTAGAGAAATCAGAAAATTACGTATTGTGCCTTTTTAGGTAACTGCTGGATATCAAATGGCTTCAACCCATTATTATTCATTCATAGAGTTCATTAAGAGCCATTTCGCAAAACTCGGTTGATAAACTATAGGTATTTGAAGCGGCTCCGCGGCGTGATATTGCCTCGCGCGGCTCGCGTCGCGCTTGACCTCAGTTCTGTGCGAGTAATCTTCTTGATACTTTCAAACGTAAAAATTTTAAAATTATGAACATATAATTTTAATTATACACTTTGTGACCACATACATGTATCTGGTTTGTGACAATATAAGTTTATATAACAATTAAGAGTACAATGTAGTAGTACCATTATCGGTAACTTATTTACATAATACATTTTAGGTACCTACTTAGGTACATCACAATAAAGATGTCCAATAGATGCATATTGCAAAAATCAATATTTTGGCAAATCAACGTGAAAAATTAAAAATCACGTTTTTTCAAGGTGATCTATAAAATGCAATATGCGTCCATTTTGCCTGCGATATTCGCAGCGCGTCGAAATACATAGGTATACCTAAATTCAAATCAATCGGAGGGTATAGAACCGGGAAATCCCGGAACCGAAAATCCCGGGATTTACAAAGGAATACGGTACTTTTCAAAAGAACCAGGAAACAAAATAAAAGAACCGGGAAACAAAATAAAAGAACCGGGATTTTCTGAACTTTTGGGAAATAAAAATATGTCGCGTCGTGATACAAAAGATAACGTAAAAATAAAGGTAAATACAATCCATACACAAAAATGATTACAGCTTTAAAAAGAAGATATTCAGAACGTCGGCTACATGAAGCAGCTATACTAATATAATATTATTTACACAACCCAGATCGATATTTTTCTAATATAAATGAAGATGATTTAACTCTTTTTTCTCGTCCAAGCAGTGCTGAATTGTGCAATACAATTGTGTTGCTTTCATACAATTAATACGAAACTTATGTTTGCATGTAAGGTATAATAGTATGATGGTTACTCAATCACGGCAAACGACTATACGGATTTGGGTAGAAAACAGTTTTTCCCTATTTAATGCTCCTGAGAGATAAAATAGGAAACGCGATACTAACTATTTTCACGCGGGGAAAGCCGTGGTAAAATAATCCCGAAAGAACTGAAAATCCCGGGAATCCCGGTTCCAGCATAGGCGAGTACCGAAAATCCCGGTAATTTAAAACAGGATCGGTTTTCGATACCCTTGTCATTACCGTGATACAAAAGATAACGTAAAAATAAAGGTAAATACAATCCATACACAAAAATGATTACAGCTTTAAAAAGAAGATATTCAGTACACTATTCTTTGAATGTTAAAAACGAATTCTTTATTGTTTTCTGTTGGTTTACAAAACAAAATATTGACAATAGTCTAGTATAATAAATTATGAGAAACGAAATTCGCACTTTCCTCCCAAACCACTTGCTCTACAAGAAAAATGTATGGCACATAAAATGTCAATCTTTTTATGGGCTACAACTTTTACTCGATCCTATCGGAAATCGTCTAGGACGCACCGTTTAGGAGATATAAGGAGTTTTCGGAAAATTTGGGAGGGGGGGGGGGGTTAAGGTTGGGCCCAATAAGATTGGGTAATGTTGCAAGTATGAGTTCCACAGGGCGGATGGAAATTCAGTCGGAAATCGTCTAGGACGTACCGTTTAGGAGATATATGGTATTTTAGGAAAATTTGGGGAGGGGGGGGGGGGTAAAAGTGGGTTCAGTAAGATTTAGCAATAAGGTTTGGGGGTTTCCTAAAGGGGGTTGAAATTTCCGTCTAAACTTGTCTAGGACGCACCGTCTCCGAGATATCCGTGATTTCCGGTTTTCCAAAAATCTATATCCCGATATCCTGATCTGCCGATCTGCGCCTACCTGATGAGTGCGGTATTTGCCCGGATGCCTCCCAGATTATCACGACGCAAAATTCCACTTTTGGGTGAAGAACTGAGGCGAGGGGTTGTGAAGGGAAAAAATGAGAGGGTGATTTGTATTTGTGTTGTGTATTTGAGATACGTGAGTTTCGGGGAGTTGACGGAACTTGGGTGCACGAAAGTTTCCAAACAACGAATGTATTATCTTTGACTAATAATAAGTGACTATAGCTGACTAATGTCGGAGCTTCTATCATTCCAACATTTTAGCTTAGCAATAGGGTCCCGTTGACACCGTTTGGGTACGGAACTCTATAAAGTACAGATTGATCTAAAAGTTGTATAAATAAAGGGTATGTGTATACAAGTTATAATTATTTATTATTTTTTTTCTATGTAAATATGTAATTTACACATATAACAAAAAACCTAAATACTGTAAACAGTAACTAATGTCTAAAAACGGACAATGTTTTATTTCAAATTACAGCAGTGACTTCCAACCCAATAGGGGTTGAATTTCCAAAAATCCGATAGCCTAAAGCCTTCTTCGATAAATGAACTATCCAATACAAAAAGAATTTTTCAATTCAAACCAGTAGTTCCTGAGATTAGCGCGTTCAACCAAACAAACAAACAAACTTTTCAGCTTTATAATATTACAATAGTAATAGTATAGATTAGTATAGATATAGTTATATTTTGTACATATGTATGTTCGTGATTTTCTCCGTTACTACTTACACTACATAAATTGGAAAGAAATAGTTACTTAATTTCTATTGTTTTCTTCAAACCAAAGATGTTTAAAGCAGAATATTACGCAAACGGACCCCTGAATTGAAAAATGGTCTTTTGAAACCTATAATATTTTTGAAAGACCTTTTCAACGATACCCCACATTAAGGGGTAGACGAAGAAAAAATCATACGGAACGGACAGACGGACGGACGGAAGGACGGACGGCCGGACGGGCTAGCCGGCCGGTTGAAATAACGAACGGACTAGACATGATTCCGATTTGACTACAAAACCCTGAAAATTATAGAAAACTAAAAATAATACAATTGAATGTAACTAAAAATTCTCACGTGATCAAGACTGTTCAATGGCAATATAATTACGTTACTTTTACGAAATCTATTCCTTAGATGGCTAAAGCAAAAATTGACATAGGTCCGACGTCCAAGAGTGCTGCCGCACGACTGATTTGATTTCGCGCCAGTGCGTATCTTTATATGGTAAAGTAAATTCGTTTTAATAAATTATTTTTTGCAGTAAGATAAAAAAAAATTACGTGTCATATTCGACAAAGACCATATTTTATTACTACATAAATTTTTGATGGGAAATACGCTTTATTGAATACAAAAATCGATGGTAAAGTCATGGCATAAACCATGAAAATTGGTAATGTTATTGAATTAATTTTGAAACGAATATTATAGTAATCGTATATCCCTTGTAATAAATGCAAAATATAATATATGAGTGTTCTCTAGACATTTTTTTTTACTCAATTTAATAAAACTTAATAAAGAAAATCAGTGTATGAAATTGACTCTGTCGTCCTTTTGCTGAAAAATAGTTATGCTAGATTGACAGTTACGCAGAAACAAATTAATATTTTCAAAATTCCGGTAAATGAAGATCCAAGATGAAGGATTGATCTATTTTATGAGTTCATTTGCCAGCATTAATATCTTTCTTATGATACTAATTTTTGACATCAAATTCTTCATTCCGCGCGTCTAACCGCGAAATGGCTCTTAATGGCCCACTACCGGGCACGGGTCTCTCCTCTTGAGGAGGCCTAGAGCATACTGTAGCACGCTGCTCCAGTGCGGATTGGAGGATCGGTTAGTAGCCAACCCGAATGTTGGAAGTTTTCAAGCCCGAGGGCCTTTGACATGGCTTAACGACTGTTATCTTATGATAACAACCGAGACCGATGGCTTTCCGTGCCCTCCGCAGCGGAAACGTTCAAGAACTTTTTACCACTAGTGGTTACCCATCCAACTACCGATCGCACCCGCTGTTGCTTAACTTTGTCGATCACTTAGGATCGACGCAAGCCGCCGGGCTATTGGATATCAAATGAGCTCTTCTTGGATATCAAATAAAAGGGCTTAATTAAATAAGCAAATTTTTTAAACTTATGTTTTGTTTTAGATTATAAATATCTATGGTATGTAGGTGACTATGTAGATATTACTCATTTATCTATTGACTTAAAGAATAATAATATGATATTTAAGGCATTTCTTTATTTTTTAGATTTAACACAATATTCCATTTTGTTTTCCTGTTAGGCTAACAATTATTTATCTAGACACAGATACACGAGGTAGCCATAATAATAAACCTCAACGACCCTTTGGTATGGATCTCAAAAATTCACACATCCAATCAGTCGGGCAAATTTACTCTAACGCGAAGCGATCGCATTCAGGTTCCCCTCACTATTTCAGAATGGAGTTACGCTTGGTTTATACCCTCTTCCACTATACCTACCTAGTATAAAAATAAGTATGACAATCTGTTTATATTCATAACAATGATTTTTGGATTAGATCGAAAAAAAAAATCTTAATTGAACAAAAAATAGGAAAGTAAAGGAGAAAAATTTTGATTTCAAAATACATAGTCGACACTTTTTCATTTGTTTTTTAATAGCTATCTAAACCTATTATTGGCAAATGTTAAAAATATTTAAAAAATATTATTGTTAAAAATATTTATAAAACTTGATTTTTGAAATATATAATACTTCAATTTTGTTTACGGTTTTGTTTTCATTTGACATTAAACAGACTATAGAGCCTTATTTCCGTCCGAATACTTCCGTCAGAAAAATAATCTGAGTTAGGGCCTTATCACACTGACGGTTTCCGAGCGGATTCAAAGCGGAACGGGTGCGCAGCGAATACGTGAAGCGGATACATTGCGGTTTCGACGCTTGTGCGTGGTGTGGTGTGATTGCAATGTACATTGTACAATATGCTCTCTGAACGCACACAACAAAATTATATTCGCTGCGCACCCGTTCCGTTTTGAATCCGCTCGGAAACCGTCAGTGTGATAAGGCCGTTAGTCTCAATTCGCGCCTAAAGAAGTTTTACTTCAAAAATTTCCACAGATTGCCGAAGCGTTATCCCACAGCCACACCAAAGGTAGCAGAAGCTAAATAATTTTCTAAAATCCTGCAGAGTTCCGCAAATCCGTTCGGTACCGCATCATTGCTCGCCCATCGGAGTCTACAGTTCGAGTCGACCGTACCGTGCTAATTAAGCACTCGTACGCCTGAGGGTCCGTCGTCAATCATCGAGCTAAGAGCAACGCGACTTATTGGTGTCTACCCGCCGGAAACAGAGGACCAAGTATTTGTTTAAAGGTGATTTTTTAATACCAATTTTTTTTTTTTTCGTCTGAGCAAAATCAACTAAATTATGAGTATACATTTAATCAGATGGGTAAAAAATTACGGTATTTTTTTGTCTTTGTATTAGGCGAACATAATTTATAACTTAACCCGAAACCTTTAAGCTGCACAAAACCCTATACCACGTCCTTGTCAAAGTTAACCGAAAAAAATGATGTGCGTTTAGGATTGCGCAAAAAACTGTCAGTGGTGTCACAAAACCGCGAGTGTGGCCCAGGTTTTAAGTATGATGTCATCGAACCAAGGATTGAAGGTTAAATGAATTGTCATATGCAGATTGAAGCGTAATTTCACGGACAGCGCAAGGGCAACTCAGACGAATACATTTGCCGCTCCTGCAAATGGGCCGTAATTTGCCGTGTCATATCGCGAGCTTAGATTTTAAGAAAACATTTTAAAAAGCAACAACATTTAATATACCTGCGATGACGATGACGTTATAAGCCTTGCGTGTGAAACTAATAAGACAAGAACGGAAAATGGCATTCTGCCTGTTTTCTATATTCTTGACAACAAACCAAGTGCAACTGATAGTGTCCCTTCCTGCCGGATCTGTCGATCTGGTTTAATTAAAGTTGACGTCTTATATTGACGCACAGGGAGAGAAATAGAATCAGAGTGGAGGAATAAAGAGAGAGACAAACTCCGAACACCAATTTCAATGAAATCAAGAAAAAGGACACTACTACAACCGAAGTACACACGAATTATGTAGAAATTTATATTGTATTTAACTAGTGGATACCCAGCGTGTGTAACGCAAAAATTATTTGTATAGAAAAAGTCGAAAATCAAAAATGTGCTTTAATGCATTGTTTTAGTGGACTCAAACCCTTTTCGCATTATGCCTTTCAAATTAAACCATTTTGGGACATGTCGGTTGGATAGTTTCAAAGACTATAAAGGACGTCCGTACAAATATTTTTCCATACAAACAAACAATAATCGAAATATTTGCACCAAAGACAAATTAAGTTTAAAATATAGTGATGTGAAATGTATCGCATCCTCGATCTGCAAACGATTCATCGTAGTCCACAGATCACGGTCGCATATTGTGCTTGAACCCGTTACAACTTACAAGCAGTTCAAATTCACTCACAAGATCTAAGCAGAACTGACTAACGAACTAATAGACATGGCAAGTTTAATTTAAGTATTGTAAAAACGGAATTTGTACAATTCGCCTTGGGCGGTAGCACCTGCTAAGTGTTATGAGTTGTGAATTATTTTGTAAGTATGTATTTGATTTGTTTATTTCGACTTTCTTTTTCTTCTCTCTTTCTTGGCCGGCAACGCATCAGTGATGCCTTTGGTGTTGCTGATGTTCATGGGCGACGATAGCCACTTACCATCAGGTGAATCGTCAGATCGTTTGCCGGCTATTTCCTTAAAAAAAATTTGAGGCCAGTGTTGGCCGATATTTGTTTATATTTATGTATAGTATTTTTTTCTTTTTTTTCTTTTTTAATTCTTATCTGAATAAATCTTCTAAATCTTCACTTATGCTACTTCCATAAAAAATCAGTAAGCTTTAAAAACATTGGTGGTTCTATTGAAAATAAATATATTATTTTCAGTACGATCTAGGCCAATACCAATTTTGTACTATAAACTCTTAATAAGTTAGGGCAATGATATTACGCTGAGTAGACCTACGTACGAACTAAATTAGCTATTCTTATAGGTGTGTACTACGATGTCATTGTGCTAGGAGGGTAAGTCAATTCCCAGGTGAGCTGCGCGATTACAAAAATGCATGCACTCACGCGACAAGGACGTGGCTTAGAAATTCGCTAAAACACGTGCTTCGCTTCATTGGGGAGCTTCCAATCGATACTGAGGGGAACCTTGTTCGGATTTTAAAAAATCCCGCGTTTTTTCTTTTTTTTCTTTATCTTTTAATGTTGACTCTTGATTAGCTTGTTTTGAGCCTAGTTTCGCGGTGCTATATTTGACGGTTATTCGGTGTTTGTAATTAATGCTTAGCAGTCTAAATGACAATGACCGATTGAGAAGAGTACCTACGGAAGGGAAATATGTCGTGATTTTATTCGAAAAAATTTGCAAGGTTTTTGTTTATATTTTGTTTTGTTGTTTTGATAAACCTAATTTTATGTTACGTTGTCCTTATAAGCTTGTTTTAGATATTGTGACTATAAAATATTCACGTTAAAATATTGGTTTAGTTTAGTCCTTAAGTACTTGTTAAAATAACTGACTCGGAATAGGGTGTAACTTTCTGATTCGTAAAATTCCCAGTAACAAGTCTTTGTTCCGTTAATTAGGTACATTACTTTGAATGAAGTGTGGTTATTTAAGAAATTATAATGCGACATGGACTAGCCAGTAGGCACGAGATGAACAAAAAAACCAGTATGATTTTTTTAAAAATTACCTCTAATTGTGGTCGCTAGTCTAATTAATTCACTAATTAGCCTGTTCAGAAAATGTAATATTAATTAGTAATATTCAACTGGCCACAGTTGAACAGTAATTTTAGGTATTGAAATTGATTTCTTTGTTTAAAAAACCACAAATAAAGAAACATTAAAATATTACAGTACCGTGAAAAGTATATTTAAAATTGCAATAATTTAAATTCTACTAACGTTCTGAATCCCTTTATTATTAAAATTAAGGTAAAATTATTTATTATATTAGTCTTCTATAACGTTCTATGCTACTTACTACGCAGAAAAACTACAATTTTACACTCATTACCCACGAATAAATTAGCAATGCAAGAAACATTTCCATAAATATATCGTAAAAGTAATTATTCTTAACATTACACATAAGGCTATGGTAATCGTAATATCGGTATTATGTTGGTAAAGAATTGATCTTGAACTCGAGTTATGGATGCTATACACGATCAAGTGCACTTGTAAAATCTGCAGTTTGACTTGTCTTTGCAGTTTGACTTGACGCGCCATCCAGTGTGCATGAGAGAACTATTGGCCAGACAGCTATACCGTGGACATACACGATCAAGTATACTGGATGCCGCGTCAAGTCCGCTTGACGCTTGATCAAGTACACATGATCGTATATGACCTCCATTACTCTATATTTATTATGAGGTACCTATTATGATATTTGCATAACTGCAATGGAATCGGATACACCTATTCGTCTCTGTATTCGGATACGTCTCTGTATGCGGTAATGTTTACAGACTCGACCGTCCTCATAATTAACCAATGGAGAAGACGAAGCGGGGTGCGGGGGGAAACGCGTTCCCAAATTGCTTACAGAGTTTGGGGAACAGAGGCAAGTGATCGAGGAAATTTAAATTTGGGGAAAATCTATTATAAAATATCGTACGGTAATTATGTCATTATTTGTTGGTTGGTCTCTATTGCGGGGTTTTTTTTACATTTTACATATTCAAAGTTGTAAATGGTTGTATGTAGGCATCTATGTATGTAGGTAATTAACACACTATCAAGGGTATTTATCACTTCTGAAATCAAAGATGGGTGCAGGATCTTATACAAAGTTTCGTTACTTAAAACAAGGTAGCCTACGTCAATAACATGTTTGAAAGATAGTTAAAGGCTGGTAAAGATTACTCATAGCGTTTTTACACCAGGTATACGGTAATTCTCCAATTAAAATACGCTAACTCTCTTACATTTAACAGGTTAAAACATATTATCTTATATTTATTTTGAGTCTCCATCAATGCAACGTGGGAAAGTGAGTATAAGCGTATCGTCTGAGCGTCAGCGAGAAAAGAGTAGAGTTGACTCTACTCAACTGATGACTTTAAAAAATAAGTTGAATACCAATTAAAGGTATGGAGCCAATAGAAAATGCATACGTTGGGTTGTTTTAAATTTTTAATTTATTATAGTCTAGCGAGGAATTTATCAGCTAACCCACTCGCAATATATAGAGTGTACTTACTGTATTATAAATTATAAAACACATTTCATCCATTAAATAGATGTTTGAAGGTCGCGCTTAGTTCGGATCTTAGACCACGATATTAATTTTGTTTATACATATGGACATAAGGCCGTAAGGCTAAAGACATTAACGATTTACTTGCCAAAAGGGAAAGAGCTCAACATTTAACCGGTTCTCCGATATCTGAAGCATTTTTATGTAACTATTTGACGACCGAGCTGACGATCCTCCTGATGGTAGTAGTCACCCAATGGACATTAATAACACTAAAGATGTCACCGATGCGTTGCCGACCAAGAAAAATGGAAGAAATCTATCATCACACTGTGCGTTACATTGTTATTATAGACTAAAGCTTAGGTATGTTGCGTTCGGTTTATAAAATTTTAGAAATATTTTTGTAATAACTTAGCGTGTTTAATTATTAAATTATAAAAAAATAAATTTCTTTCTAGGTTTATTTTCCAGAACTTTTAAACAACTTTCGCGACATATTTTTAATAACAAAAAATACATGACTAAATTATGTGAAAATAGCATTTCGCTCACCAGACATCGGTCGTTATAATGAGGTGGTTATGATTCGAGCCGAATTCCGAGTGAACCCGACGATTAGTTAATTGCAAGATGAGTATAATTTTCTCCCCCAATTCGGGACCCTCGGGAGAGGGTCCGGGACCCTGGTTTCACTTATCTCTTAACGCGAACGCGAAATAGCTGCGCTGTGGTTGATGTGGCGGTTAGAAATTAGACGAATCATGTTTACTATCATACCCGCACACTATTTTTTGGTTAGTACTTAATTACACAAGTAAGGTAAAATGTGGTCGTGAATTTTTTTTACAGTAAGTACCTGGTGCCTTCTATATTTCGCTTTACAGGATCAACTTAGTAAATTATACAAAATCTCAGAATTGATTTATTCTTAAAAGAGTACCTACAAAGTTGCCTCTTCTCGTATGTATGGATAATAATTAGCGTGTATTCCAGATTATTTCTTGTAACTTACAGTATGGATTAAGAATATCATCATCGTAAGCACAGCTGATCTGGTAGCATACCCTAATTTTGAACTATAGGGGCTTTAAACTGTGCCGAGGGCAAAGCCCGATCTGATTTTCGCGCGGTCGCAGACAAGGGTCCCATACTCACACGATCATCACATCCAATTTAGATTTCTCTAGCAAGACGTGAGAGTGTTTTGAACGGTGGCCGTGTTGATAGTTTTAAGGTTCCGAAGTAAAATCGGAACCCTTGTTTGTCATGTCACAGTTATTAATTAGTTATTAAAATGTGTGTATTACATATTATTATTTGGAATAATGATGCTCATACTCGGTGCTATAAACCTTTGCCAGTCAACCTTCAGGCTGAAAAGGAGGCGACGAAAAACGATAGAAGAAAATTTTACAAAAAAATGGAAAAATAAAAAATGGAAGAAAGTGATAACAAAAGCATTATAAATACTTAGTTATATGCATAATACGAGTATGTTCATAATAATTTAAATAAAGTTTATTTCATGATTCTCTCTTGTTCTGTGTAGTCTATAAAAAAAAATCAAAGCGATTTGGCAGCACCACATTTTGCTTCCTTTTTTGTACACTTTACATGTATTCCTTTGTGGTGTGCAAAATTATACCCTCACTTGATATGAACATATGCCTACAATTGACACAACCAATGACTATAATTATCTGGGAAGAAACATTTTGTCACATAAGTAAAGATAATGTGTCATAAATGTGGATAAAAATAATGACGTTAAAGTAAAGAAAGTAAAATGAAGTGAATGATTCTTACCAATCAAATAAAACCCTATGATAATTAAGAGTTACGTTATGTCGCTCAAGTTGTATGGACTTATTTAGTGGTGAATCAGAGATTTGGTGATGGATAAATAATATATAGCAAGGATATTTATTAAGCATGTCAGTTGTGATGGGAGATATTTATTGGAAGTGTTGTGCAGGTCGCGTTAGTAAAGTATGATTACTGTTTCTTTAAGGGTTACCTATACCCAATGATATTAAACTATAGATACGTTATGCCCTTACAAATCAACCAAAAAATCTGTTCCGACCGAGCTATAACACACACACGTTTATCTTTTGTTTCACTACACCAATCCTTATTACATTGGTAAATTATGTAAAAGGGATGGCACTACTAAAACCATAATAGTGAAAAAACAACTAGACGGCCTCACTCAGAGGCAGCTATCAACTGTCTGAATTAAAATCGCTATACTTGACTAAATTTGACTGACGTAATTTCAGCGCCGTCTTGGCATATCTCCTTTTATACATATTTTTTATACATACTCTTTTTATACATACTCGTATAATATCATTGCCTACACCTATAAAAATGTACAACATTCCAAAAAATATAGATATTTTAGGAGAAATATAAATAGCTATTTTTAATATGAAAACTATGTATTTATTGTCTGCAAAAAAGTATTACATTTGAATGAGATTTTTTCTTTTCAATTATTGAGTTGTAAAATTCCCGGTTTACTTGATTAACTCACATTATTTTTGCGTACGATAAAGGAGAATGCCCATAGCCAGTACTCTTAAAAAAATAATTGTGTCACAATGATTTTTGGACAAAAAATTTAATTAAAATATTTCAATTATTTTACTCTATTTCCTAAAAAATCCTTATTGGGAATAATTTTCTGAAATTAATAAGTAACTTTACTTCCGTTTTACAAAAGAAAATCATTGGGCCATTTATGTTTGGATAAGGGCCAATCAAGAATCTTTTAAGATCCTTCGGGCCAATAGGTTGCATTGATTGGATTATAATTATGATACAACAGTTATAGTATAATATCTCCATGACAACAAACTAGATGTAAGGGGACTGTCAAATGAATTAGAAAATTATTATAATCAGCCAGGAGTAATACTGTTCTGTGATTATAATACATTACAAACTACATGGTGTTTGGGGACTGCCAAATGAATTTGAAACTTAAAAAAGATCGATATTACATACGCAATCGACTTTAATACGCCAGCATAGAGTCCATATTACTCTGAGTTTACTATAACCTAAATACAAATTAATTTTGTTTAAAATCTCTTATTTCCTAATATTATCATTGACTAAAGTTAGTATGTGTAATTTATTAAGATAACATAATCAAATAAAGGTATTTTTATCAAGACACAAAAATGTTAAAGTCAGTACATTTCTCCATACTAAATGGGCATTCTCCTTTGTATAACAGTGCGTATTCTCATATAATCCTATCCTATTCTATTAATATTATAAATGTGAAAGTTTGTGAAGATGTTTGGATGTTTGTTCCAGTTGCCTGTTGTTTGGATGTTGCCACAACCACTTAACCGATTTGGCTAAAATTTGGAATGGAGATAGCCTATACCCTGGATTAACACAGGCTAATTTTTGTAACGGACGATTGAGAGCCACTTCTTTCTTTCTTATTCTTCTCTCTGTTTATTGGCCGGCAACGCATGAGCGATGTTTGGTATCGCTGATGTCCATGAGCGACGATAGCCACTTACCATCAC
The DNA here is from genome assembly GCA_963932265.1 of Thymelicus lineola. Taxonomy (NCBI): domain Eukaryota; kingdom Metazoa; phylum Arthropoda; class Insecta; order Lepidoptera; family Hesperiidae; genus Thymelicus; species Thymelicus lineola. The sequence continues at coordinate 7,482,374 of OZ010681.1, read as the reverse complement.
GTGGATCGTCAGCTAATTTTATCGCCTTGTTTGATAAAAAATAACGAAAGGGTAATACAGTGTTATCTAGTAATGGTGTGATGATACCTAATGATGGGATACATAATAAATGGAATAATAATGGGTTTAATGTAGGTGACCAAATTAAAAAAATTAAACCCCAAAAAATACGTACATTTGCTGTCCCAATGAAACCTACCTACCTACTAAAGATTCACAGAGCTAACGGCAAACTAATCATGTCAGATCGTTATCAAATCATAACTGACACATAACATTAAGTATTCTGTCAGTCTGTTTACATCGCAATCTACTTTATATAGTCAAAGTAATATCCAGAACAATTTAGCAGCGGTTCTAGCTTGTTAAAGTTGGAAATTTCAACTTTAAAGCGATTTGTACGAGAGATAAGATTGAAATGGAGTAAGCGCAAAAAATGCTTTATGGTCGCTTATAGCGTCGAAATGGCTATAAAAATGATGAAAATGCAGATTCCTACTTCACTTTTCGCACTATAATCTGTATTTAACGTTGTCAGTTATAATTATAATTGACGTATCTAATCGTTGCGCGTGTGATCCAATGTTAGTTTTCCAGTAAGGATCTATGCACAATGGTGTCAGATAATTAGAGTAAGGTTGCCATAAATGCAGTTTTCTGACAATGTGAAGATAGAAAATTATAATGTTAATAAATGTGTGTGTATTATAAATTTAATTTACTTTCATTAATTAAATTTAAAAGTGATAAAATAATCAATACGGTATACTTGCATGTTAATAATAACATAACTGATTATTGGTTGAGCTTCTTCTGAAAAAATTAAACAAAATTCGTACAGCAACACGAAAGTCGTAGTAGCTACAGTAACCTAGCTACAATTTAAAATAAACTTGACAAGTGCGAGTTAAACTCGCTTGGAGAGGGTTCCGTACGTTGATTACGTATTGACCGTTATTTTTCAATTTTATTTATTTTTGCCATCTTTTTTAAACTCTTTTGTAGGTTTTCCTGCAATATTTAAGTAAAGAACTATTCTATGTATTTTTTTCAAAATTCTAGCGTCAGTAGTTTCAAAGATAAGGAGGGGATTAATTATTAATTGTTCTTTCTTGATTTTTTTTATATAGCATATAAGTTAATGCTTGACTTCAATCCCACCTGATGGAATTTGAATAATTTTTAAACTATCCATTATAGAACTACAACAAAAATATATTTGAGATCCTTACAACATCATGGACTTCAACACCAGATGGACTGCATATCCGTAGGTACAACTTGCCTTCAATATAATCTAACATTTTAATAAAAAAATAACCGACTTCAAATGACCACACGACAAGCACCAGCTTTCGAATCATCCAAATCATCCAAATCGGTTCACCCAGTCCAAAGTTTCGAGGTAACAAACATAAAAAAAATACAGTCGAATTGAGAACCTCCTCCTTTTATTGAAGTCGGTTAAAAAGTATTATAGCTAGGTTTGCATTGTGCACCAACCCTAGGCGTTACATATACCCAGTGGGTAAAACGCGCAAGAAGATTAATATTCATTGTCTTCCAAGTAAACGAGTGTTCGTTACAAGCATACATTTTTTCCGAGTGTGTTAACAAACTACTAAAGTTACACGTATCTTGTATAAAAAATACCTCCTCATGTCATAGCGATAGGGGCATTAATATGAATGTGATTAAAGGTCAGCTTAGGAGAAATAGTGAAATATTTTTATGTGGTGTCGATATGAATTATTGAAAGACCAACGTGACAGTAGCTATAGTTTGTGGTACACTCAGCTGTTTAACTTTCATTGAAGTAGGTATACATTACAAAAGAAGTAAGGATATATTACTTATTTCTTTTTGCGCACTTGGAAAAAACTATGAGAGTAACATTTTTACGATGCGCGCGCACACCGACAGCCAACAAACGACATGATGAAGTTAGCTGATAACTGTCTCTCAAGTTTGTGTGTAACGATGCGCGCGCACCGACACACAAAAATCGACATCATGAAGTTGTGTGCATCTGGATCAAGGGCCCACTTTTTTCTTCTGGCGTAGCAAATTGAGATTTATAGGGAATTTAGCTAAAAGTAGTTAAAACTTATAGCAAACACAAAAAGCATAAATTAAAAGCATAAAAGCATTTATAAGCATAAATTTCTTAAATTACAGATGTTATGGGCAAATGTTTTGGAGTTCAGATGCCTAAAGTGGCATCTTTATTTTGTATTAATTTATGGCCTGAATGTTGTAGTAAATAAATTACGTAACACTTTTGATTACATTTTCGGAATCGGAATAATTTTTAGCGACGAAATAGAAATAGGTTTGTTGTACAGTATGTTATAAAAGTAAATAAGTTAGTATCAAGTTTTTCATGATTTTTAGCTGGGACATCGAAAATTCCTTAGTTTATAGAACTACCCATACCACCTTTACAACACCTATTACACTAAATCCCTTCAGATAGGTCCCACACTAGATGTACTATCGAAAACTAAATAACTACACGCACTACACATACTATACACACTAGAATAGTATAGTGTTAGACACAACTTATAAATTCCACGTATGTATCATTGAATGATGTATGAATGCAGTCGCGTGATAAATTCGTATAGCACTAGATTCCCGTGAACTGCAAAAAGCAACTCACGGTCTGGTGGTCAGCAGGTGATGCCATAACACGTCGTAAATAGCCAACTGACTGCTGACTGATAATGGTTCTAGGAAATACGTACGAGTTGCTTTCTCTATAGCTCGCCGGCTAGATGGGGAAAGGATTTCGTTTTTCTTTACAGATACTACTTAGGTAGGCATTACGCAATCTAAAAGTAAAGTGGTCAGCGAAGCGGGGTGGTTTTATGGGCAATTTAAATATGACTACAAGTCATTAAAGTACTATTACTAGCGTATAGAATAGCCACGTGGCTTCAATCTTCAATGGATTCGTTCGATTTTGAAAGGAGAACGGGGGCTCAATTTTGGAAATCGAACCTCCCGGGCGGGACACACATTTTGTTCGAGATGTCTGTTATATGACATTATACGAGTACTTCAATGCTACAAGTACAACATATCTAATGAAGATGCGGTATTATACAAAATTTATTTAATGGCACTGAGTCGCTGAGTGGGAGTTTTAAAGATATTTTTTTAGGTAAAAGACCTCTAAATACAATTAAAACTAATTAGTTACAAGCAGATTGAAGGTCCGTCAACAGTTGTCTAGAAAGGCATTTTAAAAAGCGGAACAACGATGTTTGCAATTTGATTTGCATCGAGATCTGCCAGTGGCATGTGAAAAAGCAATTATTTAGATGAGATTGTCACTCGGACAGATTTCACGCACGAACACTCGTACAGCCGTGTAATGTTTAATATGGATGTCTCTTGCAGGATGAATTTCCTAACGTTGCAGCGTTGTCGAGTTTTTCGGATTGGCGATAGGAAATTGGAACTGATTTCAACTCATTAGCAGCGTATTGCATGATCTACTATCATTGTAGTCCTGTTTTTTTTTCATTTTTCTTCATATCCAACTCATGGAAATGCTCATAAGCTGATAAAAACTATAGCTTTCATCAATTATCTCATAGAATTAAATTGAATTAGACCATAAAATAGTCTAATTTTTGTTTACTTTAGTAGGCTGAAGCCAATACAATATAATATATTATTATAATTTTTGCATGGTTCCTTTTTTATTTTTAAGATCAATAATGAACATAGGCATATTTTATCAACACTGTTAGGTACATAGACCGCTTTAGTTCCAGGCTAGACAACAATTTTGTAAAAGGCGATGACCCATAGTCACTTTGCAAAAGTAACCTTTGCGCAATTGACAATGACCGCTACAAACAAGCACAGATAAGACACAAACGTTTGGAACTTATCACAAATACAATAAACTGGAACATTCATCAGCTGTTCGCCTTTCCGTAAACAAGCTGATTAATTAAACTATCGCAATAGGCGACAACGAGTGAAGACATTATCGTTTGTTTACATATCACGTTTCAGGCCGCGCCCACAAGATGGCCGACGGAATGGCCAGCTGAATTATTTCTGGCTGAATGGAACGGCAAGTGCAAGCGGCCAGTGTAATCCGAGAAATTAAAAAGTTAATTTTTATTTTTGGCGGCAACAGCGCTGGACATGGCGGAGAGACCAACAAAGAATCAAAGAAGATGGTTGCTAGTTTTGTGAATGAACCCGCTGCTGATTATATGTCGGTAGGTACCAATTTATGAAACTTTATTGTAATTGAATATCACCTCAATACACTGATTAATATTAAGTAAATGAATATTCAGTCAACTTCAACAGAAATTAAAATTAAGTTATCATTAGTGATGGCCTAGAATTTCCAAATATCCAAATAAAATAGGTATAGGTATAGAAAGAGTTTTCCTTGAGGGCCGGCGATGCTTGGCGATTCTTCTTGTATTGACCATAGTCGAAGGTAACCACTTACCATCAGGCATCAAGTGGCCCGTCTGCTTTTTCGTCAAGAACGAAGAACTGTCACAGAATATGAAAAAACAGAAAGAAAAACATGCGGAAATAGAAAGTGATGTTCAATACGCGACATGTAACAAAATTGAGTTACTTAATAGGTATTCGTTTTAGATATTGGATGTACCTACCTGTTGAATCTAACAATGCATACAATACATATTTAAATTATTAATGTTTACTTACGATGTTAAATATATGTCCTAGTAGTCTCTCCGAGACGAAGTGGAAATAGGCATAAATCGTATGGTTGTCGCTTCTGCGTAAGCGCGACCTATTCTATGCCGCCGGCACGCTGGCGAGTTTGCGACGCGGATTTTGTTCGGAACAGACCGTCTAAATTATTAAGTCTATGTCTATAACCACCTAAAATTAGTCAAACCTGTACTTTATACAAGCTCTTTGCAATTTAATCATTGCAAGCTATGGACCCTGATTGACATATTAGTAATCTTTAAAATACAGGACGCTAGTAATAATACTTCAATGGTCTGAATAAGTAAATTTATAACATAATGAGTGTAAATTATTATTGGATGGCAATTTACTGGTATGCTTACTTTACTTGATATTTCTGAGCTTACAGTCTTGCAGATATGATTAAGTAATCATAACCATAATTATGGGATTTATGGGTGATTTCCGTTAAAATCAGCTAATATACCCATTATTACTTATCAACGTTGCGTTGATCTGCAAATGTGTTTATAAATCGAAGTAACAATCTTTTATTTATTACTAAAGTTTTTCCCTCTGTAAAGTTACTTCGTTGAACGAAGTAGAGTTCGAAAGAATTCGTAGAATCGAAGTAGAGACAGATGATTGTTTTGTTGATAAACACTTTTGTAAAAAAAAGTTAGTAGGTACAATAGAATCTCGATAGCTCGAATGTCAAGAGAAATGCTAAAAAATTCGAGATAGTGAGTTTTCGACTTAACAAGAATTTCGAGATAATATGAAGAACAACTGATCAAACAAGGCGCAATTTTTAAGAACATTTATTATATAAAACAAACGAGGAAGGCTATCGGATTTATGGAAATTCATCCCCTAAGTGGTTAAAATAGGGGTTTTAAGTCACTTTCATACAAAGCAACTTCGTCAGTTTAAACATGAATTTTTTTATGTACCTACTACCTACCTAAAATAGTTTTTAAAAAAATTAATTTTAACACATATTTTGGAAAATCATCCCATCAAGGGTTAATTTAGGAGTTGGAACTTAGAACGCAACTTCGTCATTTATGAAGTTAAAAACATGAAAATTGATATATTAGCTCAAGATTAGAAACAAAATTTAACAGTAATACGTTTTTTTGGAAAATCCCCAAAGAGTTAATTAAGGGGGTAAATAAATTAGTATTGCAACTTCGTCAGTATCGAAGTAAAAAAGTGTGAAAAACATAATAATAAGCTTATAGTTAAGGATAGGGAGAGGGGGAGGATGTGAGAGACAGAGAGGGAGATGGAGAGTGATAGAGACAGGGAGAGAGAGGGAGAGAGAGAGAGAGCGAGAGGGAAATTATGGTCTTAAACCTACCAAAACCTTAAAAGTTAGTACATTCACTGATTGTTAGGCGATACGAAGTTCGCCGAGATAGCCAATAAGTAAAAAAAGTAAAATACTGATCTAAAATAATTACATAAATGTCTTCAAAACGAGTGCCTACAGGTTCTTACTTTTTACCGCGTCGCATTCGTTCGCGAGCAGCTCATTCGGAAGAGTGAGACGAGCGAGTACTTATTGAATGGAATCCATTGTCAGGCCCCCTTCTTGTCGCTGTTTCTTTACCGAAACCTGAATGAAGACCTTTCTTAGCTTCGATTGTCCCTTATTAATGTTTTTAGGTCTCCATATTTTATCATACAGCATGCTTGCTTCGTTGCATCGTGCTACATATTAAAATATGTACTCCTTATTTGCTTTACGTATAGTATCTATTATAGTTATGTTGAAAGTTAAAACTTATCGACAAGCTAATTTTACGTTGAGTTAAATTTAATGGTCATCGCGCACCAACACGTTGACTGATCAATACATCGCTTCTTAATAGACCATTCAAATGAGCAACCGAAATACGTACATGTTTATTAATAGAAGGAAGGTATCCAGGTTAATATACCTAATATACAGAAATTTAGGATCATTATATATATTTAAAGCATTCGGTGTTGAAACACTTGGTTCGTGGGGTCCCGACGCTCACTATCTTTTTAAAGAAATCAGTAGAAAATTAAAAGACAAGACGAGTGACCCTAGAGCTGGCAGTTTTCTTGCTCAGCGTGTTAGTATCGCCATACAGCGAGGGAATGCTGCCAGCATCTTAGGTACTGCACCGCAGGGGCCTAGTTACATACATTTATTTTAATTAATTTTACTTTTAAGTATTTATTTTTATTTTATATAGTGTAAATATTATGTTGTTATTTAATTTATTTCTGAGTTAATTTGAAAATAATAGATCAATACTTTCAACACCTATATACCTACCAAACATAACCTTCTAGAGGAGAAATCTGGCCATGAGGCTAGCCTCTGCATCCTATCCTACAATTTTTCACAGTAATATTAGTAATAACTGTGAAAGATTGCTTGTGAGGATATATGAATGTTTGTTACACCTTCATAAAAACTCGCACCTTCAGTGGAAAAAAGGCATAAGATGAAAATTGCAATTTTAGAGGAGAGCAAAAAACTGTTAAAATATCAGTAAGTCAAAGGAATTTACATTACGATTTCTTACACAAAACCGTCAAGATTAATGATAAAAATTTGAAAAAAATTGAGCATATGCAGCTTTTGTCCCTCTTTGTAATCATATTAATAACTATAATTCAACGTAAGACGACTTATGCTTTTATTTCACTGAGGTTGCGAACTATTGAACAGATTTTCATGAAATTTTGCATACAGGTAGACCCTATGGGATCAGGTACAGCGCTAGTTAAACAATACCTGTAACCTTCAATAGGGATGTTGACTAATTTTAGGATTCAATTTTATTTTATAGATAGAACCTCAATATTCACGAAAAAAATATTATAAAAATAATAATTTTTAATTTAAAAACAAAAATTGATAAATAAAAATCATTATCAAATTTCTCACCAAAAACGTCACGTGACGTCACTAAACTATATTCAATACTATCTGTCTACTAAGTTTGTTGAATTTCCATATAAAATTGTTCCAATGACGTCATATTCTCAAAATGGCGTTTGAGGTGACGTGACAGTGAGTACAATTTTTAACATTTTAAATTAATGATATTTAATTTATTGTGATTGGTTTCAATAAAAGAATCATATTTTAGGCCTTTAAATGTTACCACTAATATTTTAGACATAAATTTATATTAATTTATAATTAGTGTCAGCATCCCTGTGACGGATGACGGATCCAGAATTTTTCTTTGGCTTGAATAAGTCGAGGGAAAGAAAATAACTTTTTATTTGACGGGTGGACGAAGATGATTTTGGGGCCCATGAGCCTTCTAGGCATCCCACCTGGTTCCGTCACTGATTGGAACTTCAGTATTCACAACAAAAATACTATCAAAAGTATTATAATTGCTAAATAAAATATGTACATGATGACTGCAAAAGAGACAAATAAGACATATTTCTTTATGATTCTGATACTAAATACTCATCATATAATAACTATATTTAACTAATATAGCAAGGTATAGCAATTTAGAGTGCCTCTCTATACAAAAAGTAACAATAATTATTGTAATTTATAATTACATGACTATCACATAATTATGTAGCAAGGTAGAGCAATGTAGAGTACACAAAAAGTAGAAATAATTATCATAATTAGTAATAACATGTAAAAACCTCTCATTTTTAGGGTTCCGAAGTAAAATCAGAACCCTTATAGTTTCGTCATGTCCGTCCGTCCATGAAAACAAGAAGAATATTCTTCAAAGACCAATTTCGGAATTAGAGTTTCGTTTGCGAAATATTTGACTTTAAAGTGCTAATTTTAGTTAGAGTTAAGTATTCCCCCCTGCTGGCTAAAGGGTTAGAGTTGGATAAGTGAAAAAATTCTCAAAAATAGACTTTAATATGATGAATTTACAAGAATGGCTATGTTATATCACGGCTATGTTAGCATAAATAGTTAATGAGTAATGGTCGATAACTACTTCGGAACCCTACATTGCGCCCTGACATGCACTTGCCCGGTTTTTACACTATAGACCGTACACTATTTACTTCTGGGTCCAATTAAAAAATGTTGGTTACCAACCTGCCTCTACAGTCCAACTTAGTAATACCGGAATATGAGTAACACAACAATTAACTAACAACAATCAGAACAAAATTATTCAATGCAACGTATCTGAATTAAAACACCTACATATTTGCTCATTAATAGGTGAGCCATTTTTTCAGCCACAAGCTTAATGTGGACTAGAAATGGCAGATGTGAAAATATTACGTCAACAAACGTTGCCATGTAAATCACAAATTAATAATTTACGAGCGTGATATCACGGTAAAGATATAAACAGTAGTCGCTCTTCATACAAACGGCCGAAAAGCGCGTTATACCTACCCACATCCGAATACGCGTGCGATACGTGGGCAACAGCGGCCGCTGCGTGGCGATTGCCGACAGGCGAACGAGCGGAGCTTGTACCACGGTCCGGTCGGTACAAATAACATTTTTTTTAGTTTTACGAATATAATATGAATGACGTGATAAAGAATATAATGATGAATCTATGAATCTCGTCTGGAAATAATTGTACCTACCTAATATTGTAATTTGTAATAATTGTAATTTGAATATTTGCGTCTAATTTGTCATTAAAACGTTATTGCTACTTGCTACTGTAACTTTGATTTCAATGTTATAAATTAATTTAGCAATAGGTATAAAGTTTATAGAATCGGACAGTTGTACCTTTTTTATTTACCTTAACCTGCAAGAAGAACTTACCCTAAGAGTCTCTGTCTCTAATACAATACTGAAGGCTTACGAACCTTCACAGTACTAATAAAAACACAACATAGATTTTTATGGAACACTTCCTTTTTATTCACAATGAATTGCATTTATTAAAATAGAAAATATAACATTTATAAATACAAAACTACAAAGAAACTCAAGTCGTTTTATAAAATTAAAATACTGTCGGCGGACAGCCCTAGCGCGCGGCGACGCGTAGGCAAGTTTTTCGAGAATCGGGCCGAGTCACGTTACTGTATATATGTGTACTGTGGTGATATCACATAAAAATAATTTTACCAAGTTAAATATTGATTTGTAAATAGATATCGTACGATTAAGTCATCGATATTACATTATGCAATATCTAAATTAAAGGATATATTTATGAGAAACAACTATTTATCTATGTACGTATTCATTTTAGTTTTGAAAGTGAGTTTTAACATTCGTTCACTCATTTGATTTTTACTTTGTACCTACATAATAATAATATGTTGTTTGAAAGATTGAAATCGATATTTGAAACCTCGCTAGGTTTATTTTTATTATTTTTTATTTGATAATTGCGTCTTTCCAGCTTTGTAGCAAGTTAGAAGTTTCTTAAAGTTAAGAAATTATTTAATAGTCTTAACATCGGTTCAAGTAGATACACATTTTTCTGTTTGAGTAACTATGAACCGATGAAAGAAGATGCCAGTTTATTTGGATCCATCGGTGTAATCTTCAAGGCAGTAAGTTATTCATTTCTAAAAGTTAATCATTCTGTAGTTCTATAATATAATTTATAAAATTTTATACGCAAAGATTATAATGTAATACAGATTATTTGCATGATTGTGTTGGCAAGTATTTATTATTGTTATTTTAACAATGTCTTAATCGTTGTAACTAAATCTTTTGTGCCTATAATGAGCCCATATGACGTATTCATGCTTACCTCGAATGATTCTAGGTTCATTCTCGACTGAGGCAGAAATCAACGTCACTAATAAAGTGTTTTTCATGTGTTAAATGATGTTTAATTACATATTATACTCGTTTAATTAATTAAAAGTAATTCACTAAAAGAAATAAATATTCGTTCAGGGGTGTTAATACAAATAACATATTTTATATAACTACTTTTACTGTTATAGACTTATCTATAAATAAAATAATTGAAAGATAACTAAATAATTTTTGCAGTGATATAAAATGTTACGGAAAAAATTACACTTCATAATTCCGATATTACGCATCATAAAATAGAGCAATGTAGAGTATGCAAAGATGTAGTAATAAAAATTATTATGATTACTAATTATATATAATAACCTCTTATTTTTTTGTCATCTATACACTATTCACTTCTAGGTTCAATTAAAAAATGTTTGTTACCATCCAACCGCATTCAGGACAAAATTATTAAATATAATTATTATAATTGTAAATTATAGAACTGACTACTCTTAAACCTTTCTTTGAGAGAGCTTGGTGCCTGAAATAGATATTCTATATAAAAACTTGTGGTAAAAGTCCTCCCGCCATCGGCAGTTTAGAAATATTTAACTAAGTATGTAAAATTAGCTTTAATTACAGTAATACAAATTTATTTGGTTTATTTATACTCGGTACTTATAAAAGACTTGTGTGTGATTTGAGGGTGCAGTTTAGAGAAACATCTAGGACTTATTTAAGTAGACAAGGTAGGAATTTTCCCTAGATTCCAAGGTAGGAATTGTCTACTTAAATAAGTAGACAAATTAAGATAAATGAAGATAAATAGAAGAAGATAAATAAGTAGACAGTAGTAGGCAGAGAAAAGAGAAAAGTTTCTAGTCTCATTGAATCCCAAGAATAAAATTAATTTATGATACTAGTAGATGTATGCAGTTATGTACCTAAATAGATATTTACTAGGTATACTATACTTAATTATTTACAGGAAGTCCCCCACTCTTCTAAGTTCACTGGAATAGGTAGCAGTGAATACAAAACCCAATTTCGGAATGTTTATTGAAAGTGGCTTAATTTGCGCCGTCAAAGGCACAATACAAGAAACAGTCAAGGACAAAACTTTCCCAAAAAAAAAATGTTTGAAAAAGGATTGGAGGGAACCTTCGTTCGGAATAGAGATGGGCAAACGAATGTTGATAAACTCATTTTTCGAGTCGATTCAACTCGAATAAGTAATGATTTTACTCCTATCGTTTATCGATTTCTGAAAAAAATTAAACATGTGACGAAGGAAGTAGGTAAGCACCTAAAGCGCCACCGTAAGCGGGGCCTATTATGAACTTTTAAAAAACCATTCATGTTCCAGGCAATTCATTTATCAGGCTTTGACCGACGTATGAGTGGCTAAAAAGTATCACGTGACAGCTTTGGTAACACGAATTTGAGGTTTACACTGGATCATAGCTGGAATTAAGAGTTCATAATAGGCCGCCTGGTTCCGTCTAATATTAAAAGTGCTAGAACTGAAAAAAATACATTTCGGCTATAAGAGTATATAAATAAATCTTTTAAATCTTCTTTATCTACATAAACATGTATCTAATAAGCATGAAGAATAGTGGAAGTACATACTGTGGAAGTCCTACAATTCTGCAATATTTATTTTGATTTTTGCTAAATAAATATAGATATCAAATTATTGTTATTTGGTCTAATTTGATGTGATATCATAATAAAACATTATGAAAATTCGAATTGGTTTCGATTTTACTAATCGAATAATAATTAGATCAAAATTCATTTAACCCATCCCTATCTTCACTGTCTACGTTCATTTGCGCGGTTTTCTTTTTCGAAAATTTCTCCTGCGCTTTGATGTTCTCAGTGTTGCCCCTCTATTTCGGCGTTAGTCGCCTCTTAGCTGCACTCGTTTGGATACTTTGGCGCGTTAATTCAGTTCCCACTGAGAATAATTGCCAGTTACAAAGTTTTGCTAATTATTCGGGAAGATTTATCCTCGAACTAATTAGTTAACTTATAGTCATGTTTTTTTTGTTAAGGGACTTTTTTGTTAATATTTAGTGACATTGATAATAATAATAATAATCCTTTGTTTCAGACTGATCCATTCATATTATGTTAGTAGGTATGTCTTCCTCATTAATGTAATAAATGGAAAAATTAACCTAGTCTGTGTATAGATACATCATATCAAACTGATTTATGTTCATAATTAAAATAATTCAATCATCATCAATTACGATTATGTTTGGTGACGGAAAAGAGTATGTACTTAGATGTATTTCTCAAAGGAGATCAAAGTCTTTCAAATCACCAATGTCTGATGAAAATTATTATATAAAATTCAATATCAAAATTGTCGAATTTAATTTAATTATACATCTTTAAAAAATATAAGTAGGTACGAAAAAAAAATGATATTTAAGACTTAAATCCATAAGATTCAAACGTAAAATTTTTAAGATGTTCTGTTTAAATTTTTTGTCGGATTTTAAAATCAAATAATTTAGAATTTTATGTGTTACCTACTTAAATTAAAAATAAGCTCAAGAATAAACTAACTTAGCTTTATTTTACTAGCAGGGACTCGTATTACTTTTAATATTTTGTAGAGACTTAACTGCAAGTGTTAATAATTCTATTAATTATTCCTGATATTTCTATTTATAAGACATGGACAGATCTGATGTCTTTAATAATTCAATTAATAAAGTGGCAATACTTGTTAATTTATTTGCATCAAATAAGTAAAGTCCAAGTGTAATTGTAGGTACAGCTCATAACATTTTAAAATACATAATAACACTTAAATAAATGGTGTAATAGATTTATATTAATATCTGTGTGATACACAATAATACACTTTGATCATTTAATCAAATCGTATTAGTTGATTTGATATTCACAATATTAGTAGATAACAGTCAAAAAAAAAATTAAGCCGAGTTTAATTGCCGTAGTAAAATCATTGCTAATATCGTGTAACATTGTTAGAGCTAATGATGTTATAATGTGTTAGAGTTGAATAAAATGTCGATTAAAATAATTATTCTCATCCGCTAAAATGTGTTACTAAGTATTGTATTAGTAGTACCCAAGTAATTCTACTTAGGTAGGGTGTGTGTGGAGTAGTATTCTAATTGTTTTTCTAATTGCGTTTCTATGGATTTTACTTGCAATGCTTTTGTCTTGGTTAACATTAGTAGTTAAATATTCTAATGCTTTAATGGCCAGGTAAATCAAGTTTCGGCAATCGCTTCTTCTGCTTTTGGAATTTCCAGAAATTTATAGCCAGTCTCTATAGTCTTTTAAAGGAGAACCCCAGTTTCCATAGAAACTCAGGCCTAAGTAGACAAGACTGGAAATTGGCTGTTAATTAGATTATTGCAAAAAGTTCAATTTCTCCAATTTTCACGGCTGCCAGCAATGGCCAACTAAGGAAATCCTAGAATGAATCACCTTAATTATAGGTTATGATTATGCTCGTGTCACAGTGCTATTTAATATGTATGTTACACTTACGTTGGCGGGTGTCTATTATAATATCTACTACTTCAATGGTTTTCACCCAAAACGAATGTCATAAAAAGGTTGTATAATAAAAGCTATTGCATATTTCAAGAGATTTTATTAGTTATCATTATAATATATTAATATTTCGTGTAGTTGTGCAGGAGGCGTTATATTTCGTTAGTACCTTGCCCAATCAAGATACCATAATATACTCATTGTAAGTATGGCCACAGCAACTTCCTGATCTTCTAAAGATGTATAGGGTACGTTATCCAGTGTTCAGGACTTATTCTGAACCTTTGTCAGTCACAAAACAGGCGATTAAGGAGTCCATATTCATATAGTATTGGTTTGCAAGAAATTGTAGCGAAACTGCGAAACACATTCACCAAAACACAAGTACGAAAGCGAATACAATAGAAAATTAAAATCACTGTGTACGTGTCGATGAGTTTCAATAGTAAATAGGACTCCAAATACGCTGAAAATATTTGATAGTAAAAATATACAAGAACACGCGTAGAAAGATGAAAGATCGATGACAAATATGACAATACAGTGGTGTTATTTATAAATACTATGGTTACCAAAATGACATTATTAGGGATTACATCATCATTGTTGTCAATCGATTAATCGATGTCAAAATATTCGAAATGTAATTTAATAAAATTAGCGTAACGATTGAATGGTAATTATAATATATTACATAGTTTTGATTTATATGGAATACGAAAATATGTAAAAAATAAATTAATATTATAATTATAATCACTAAATAATACATAAAATATATTATTATGTTCCATCAATCGATAATTATCAATCGATTCAATCGATTATAAAATCGTATGTAATGAGGTAAATACTGTGAAAACTTTTTTGCATTATTTTGTTCATTTGGCAAGAGCAGCTGAAGCTAAGATTTAAATATGTTTATCTTATAAATAAGACGAATTTTTTGGTATATAGTTTACTCTTGTCTAGTCCGATGTTCTAACACAGATTACATATGGTTCGGGGCCGAAAATTGGGGATCTCCTTTATAGTTTAGCCTCGAGTTATCTCCAGGGACCAATAACTTCCTATATGTACTTAGTTGCCGAAAACGATTTAATACGTTTTAATTAAGATTGAGTCTTTATTCATGTTTGCATGACAATTTGTTTTGTTTCCTAGACATTTGGGTAGCAACTGTAGTTAACAAATCAGAGGTTCCATTCATCTCAATTTACCTTAGATTCACCAAACTTTAATTGTAGAACTGAAGTAGTAAAATTTTAGAAATGTACAGTTGTCACGATTTTTGACTATAACACTTTGAGTGCTAACTTGGATAAAGATGGGTTATGTTACTTCAAAGTCTATTTTTTATTCAATCTTAGAAATCAAAATAAGAATTCTCCTGTTTTCATGAAAAATATGAAGATTATTATTTTAAGAAAAGATTCCAGTGGAAACTCACGGTTAAATAACTCAATAACAAAAAATTCAGCTGGAGTTTTGATGAACCCCATCAACACTTCAGCTGAATTCAAGAACATTAAATATTAGTACTTAGGTACTTAAAATTTCAAAAGACATCTGTTATAATTCTGCTGTGAAGCAAATTGCTTCAAGAAAATGTGTAAGTTTCAATGGGTATGCGGGTAGAACCAATATGCAAACGATTTTTTTCTTTGGAAGGACCATACCTATGTGAGTGATTTCAAAGAAGTATCTTCAGTTCTTTTATTCCGTTTATTGTAATTGTTTGTGATTTAACATTTACCATTTATTAGGTAGATCTATTTTAGGAGATTCAGCAACAACCGTAGACCTTTCCTACGTTAGATTCGATTACTTTTAATACCAAGGGCAAACAAAGAAAACCTTATAGTTTTATACTGTAATGCCTACAGAATTGATGTACTCGTAGGTACTTCGGAACATATAAAAGTTTGCGTGGAAGAGGATTTTATGGCATGTTATACGGAATGGAGTGGTACCTCGGCTCTATAAAATACCCGATTTACTACTCAGATACCCACACACAAACGTAAAATAGTAAAATGCGGTAACGGAATCATTCTCTGTTTCGATTCAACACTGAAACGGAAAAACATACCCAAAGAAATGGATGGGTTTGTTTTTGGCCGGGTTGTAGGCGTCTAATTATTTTAAAATATTTTGAAGACACTTTTAGTTTAAATAGGTGTATTACTCGTAATACTTAACAGTATTAAAATAATTCATCCGTTGATTAGGTATATTGTTTACTAGACGAGGAATGAAATCTTTATAATTGGCCACATTTTTACTTATGTTATTATGGTGTAACGATTGAATATTAGATTCTGAAGGGAAATAACAAATTATTACAAGAAACCTGGTTCATATTATTTAAAAAGCACCCTGGCAATTAATACATGAGAAATAGGTAGTAGACTTATGACTTTTGAGACCAAGCTGCTGCCTCATGATAAATGAACTGTGAACTGTTCTCAGTACGGACAATAGGACAAACAATTATTTTGGCTAAGTGTTTATAATACTAAAACTTTAAGAAATTTTCTTTGAAACATAAGAATTTGATAAGGTGTAACATTCAATTGAGCAGAATTAATATATTTTGTTTATGAATTGTCTTTAATTTTCTAACATCATCTAGCTATTTATTTGGTGTTAGGTATTCTAATAAGTATGGAGATGGAACGAAAGAGCACTTACCCCTAAATTTTGGGGTTGTTTCCGTGCGTCTCACGTTGCAAATTTTATAAATTTTGTCAAGAGGTCGTGATCCTCATTATTGGCCTACGCCTGGTTCGCGTTGGTGCATAAAAACGCCTATTTTCAGGGATGCAAAAAAGGGTAGTCACATTTTAACTCAATTACGATCTCGAAATAGTGGCGTTCTCGAAATATGCAATAATTAAACAATAGGAAAGCCTTTTCCGGGCAATAAGAGGTTAGTTATGCGGAATCACGCGCCGTCGGGCGCAGAATGTGGCGAAAAAATGCGCCTAGCGGCAACACCCCCAGACACTCCGCTGCATTGCACTGTTTATTACTAATAAAACCCCCTTTTTCTGGGCTAAATATTAGGTGGAGGTTTTTTAAAACGCACAAATCTGTAGTTGACACAAATATTTGCGATGTTTTTTAAAGGTTGTCCCCTGTTTAGTTGATCCTACAACATAACTTACCCGTAAAGTCAAGCCTCTCATATTTCACTGAGAAAATAAAGTTTGTTTGTGCTCAGATTTACATAGGTGTTATTTAGTCACACACACCGGTGATAAACATTTGTTCTAAACATAATTTAAAAGCCCCTACCAGTTACAAGAGCTCTACGTGTTTGCCTTTTATCATTTATGCTAACATTCATTCATTAGGAACCAGTTACGGCCGCTATTCTTTCAACTCACAAAATTAAAACATTTTAATGTAAATTAGTTGGGTGAATTATGAAGTTTATCTCAGTGGCGGTGCAATAAACTCGGTTCGCGGCAGGCGCGAGTTGTTTTTGTAAACAACACCATGCGACCGTACTCGCGCGCGATGTAACTTATCAAAACAACGCTCCAACCACCCGGCTGCAAGTTTGGCGCTACTTACCCTGACATACACACGTCATACGCAATTTATGGATACATTTCACGCACTGCACTCAGAGACACGTAAGAGGGACACGATCACAGGCGACGAGCGACGACGGCGGCGGACGTACTGACCTGCCACTCTTGGTGATGACCATCTCGGTGCCCAGCTTGTGGAACTTCTCCCAGAGGTCCTTGCCCTCGAGAGTGACCTTGGGGTCGTCGACGACGCCGTCGTCGTCGGGCGGCAGCGGGGCGTAGGGCGGCGGCGGCGGCTTGAGCAGCGGGCAGGGCGCCGAGAGCGCGGCGGCGGCGGCCAGCGCCGCGGGCAGGTACGGCGGCGGCGGCAGCGCGCCGGCGGTCAGCAGCGCCGACACCGAGAAGTCGCTGTGGCGCGGCGCCAGCAGCGGGTGGAAGGCGACGGCGTCCCGCCGCTCCGCGCCCTCGAAGCGCATGCCCGCGCCGCCCGGGGCCCACGGCGCGCGCTCCAGGCCGGCGTGCCCGTCGGCTCCAGCGGTCATGCAGGCATGTCCGTCCGGCGGCTCTCGCGACTAGTACGGACCGCTCGTGAGGCGACACCCTCGCGCGGCAGGCGTCAAACGACTGGCCGCCGGCGGCGCCGGCTCCGACACCCCTCCCGCCGCGGCCAATGGCGCGCCTGGCGGCTCCCCGCGTTCCCCCGCGTCCCCGCAGCGGGCGGGGCGGCGCCGCGTTGTTTTTTCGCCGCGCGAGGTGTCCGCCGCCGCCACACCTCGCCGCACCTCGCGGGCGCCGGGCCGGGCACCGCGCACCGGGCCGGGCGTCGGGCCGGGCGCGGGGCTCCGCTAATCTGGTTAATGCGGCGCGCGGGGGCCGCCGCCGCCTCCTTCTAATTGGACACGTTTCCGTTCGTTCATCAATTGAGCTCGTTAGGTCGCGATATCTTTCGCGACCGCGGCGGCTGCGACCTCCTGCCGCCGCCGCACCGCATCGTACGGCCGCAGACCACGTCTTCGCTGCTTTTTTGTCGACTCCGAGGACTCTCTGTCCTCGTGATACTCCAACTAATATTACCGCTAACTATTCACCAGGGAACGAACACTGCTTAAGTGATACTTAAATTAGCCGCGTAACTTATTTTTGTACGAAGAACCCTAGCAACATGGCCTGCGAAAAGAAATTTCCTCATGTAATTTACTAAAACGTTGAAGCTCATTAAAAGTAATCCGCAACAGAGCTATTTTCTCAGCGGTCTGTGGTCTCTAGTCTACATTTAGTTGCAACGTCGTGTCGTGTCATAAATAAACCACGGCTGGTAACTAAGTAATAACGCTAAGAGGAAGAAGTTGTAATCGGGAAGCGCGGGAGGAAATCTCGTGAAGATTGAGAAGGCTCCTCTAACAAATACCTATAGGATTCGCTTCGGGAAGTAATCAAACAATTGTTTCGTTACTTCAAACATATCCGGCTGTTAAAATTTGCTTCGAAAAAAGTTTCTAACTTAGAGAAAGTTTGGTGTAACATTTTTTTAAAACGATTTAATTCCTAGTTATCTACCAACAATAAATATCTACCTAATAGGTTGGTAGGTACCTAAATAAACTCAGTAATTATTATTATTGTGGCAACAACGTATTTTAGAAATATTTACCCAAAAATGTAGTCTGTGAAAAACGAAGTTTATCCCGACTCTACAAGATTTTATATGACTCTTGATTTGGGCAACTTGATTCAACTATAGGTAAAACCTATGAAGTCACAAACATATTTAAGTATTTGGAGAAAATGTAGGTAGGTAGGTTTGATTGGTACCTAGGTATTTAACTAAAAAGTAAATACCTACCTATGTTATTTATTATTATTATTTGGTATTAATTTTATACCAAATGCACGCTTTGTAGAGTTGACATCTTACCTACCTACCTACCTATTTTTTATGGTAATAATTTTTTGTTAAATAATTGTAAACTTTTTATAAGTAAATTAACTTACTTATAAATAATAAATAACTTATAAATAAATTAATAACTTATAAATATAAATAAATAACTTATAAATAAATTAACTTTTATTTTTAATATAAGACTTCAATAGCTTTTGAGGGTAGACATGTTTTTAGCGACAATAAATACATACTAACAATTGAAGTATTACCAGCGTATAGAATCAACACCGCGAACATGATGTATGTCCCAAAGAATAAGCGCCAATGGGCTTCAATTTTGAACGGATTCGTTCGGTTTTGAAAGGAGAGCGGGGGCTCAATTTTGAAAATGGAACACATTTTGTTCGAGATGTCTGTTATATGACATTATACTTCAATGCAGTAGACTACATTTTTTTAGTTTATTAACAAAAATAAAGGACATAATGTAGAACTCTACTAAAATATAAAAACGGGAGGTAAGTACCTACTCCAGAAGCCTAACTTCCGTACTACTAAAACACTGTTTGTAGATAGGTAGGAAAGTAGGTACCTACTTAATGAAAGTTATGAAGTGTTTTTAATAATAACTTAATTACCGTGCTCCTTTCGGTAAGTAATAAGTCTATCAATTAAAACGTGCAGATAGATACAGTAGGTAGGTAGTATAATATACGTAGGTATCTTATCTACCTATAGTACAGGAGTACAGGACTCCCCCTGACCAGATGGACCGACGACCTGAAGAAGACAGCGGGCATCCGCTGGATTCAGAAGGCTCAGGACCGGTCAGAGTGGCGCAAATTAGGGGAGGCCTATGTCCAGCAGTGGACCTCCAAGGGCTGATGGATGTATGGATGGATGGATGATGGAGTACTTACCGGTATGAATAATAAGATTTTGATTGAATTCCATTCCAAAGTATCCAGGAACGATTTATTATGCTACCAGCGGATTATCGAGCAGATCACTCGTATGGTGGTCACACCATGATGCCATTTAATCATACATTAAATTTAAATACATAAATAGATGTAACGTGTTGACAGCCAAGACAGAACCGGGATGCTCGTGGTACCCAGCTACCCAGGAGCTCTTCCATCATGTATAAATTTTCAAAGGACCTGAAAAAAGAACTCCGTTCCGTCGAAGATAAATAGCCGATCCTAACTTACTCGTAAAACTTGCCTACAAGTAATTAAAACCTTGCCTTTAGGCTATTCAATAAAATCCATTACATTTTAATAAAATTAATACGAGTCGTATTAATACGACGATAATATTCCTCAGAAAATTTAAGTTGACCAATAAGGCTAAAGTAGGTACCAAGTACCAAGTAACAATCGGTGACGGTGCCGTAATTACAAGATTATAAAACTACAGGCACTTGTTCGAAAAAATCGTAATTAAACGTTAAAAGGGGCTACTACAAATTTAGCGTCCACACGCACTGTGGCGTTCAATCGCCTCATTTCTATGAAGCGAAAAAATTTTTTGTTCGAGTGATCTGATAGACGAGTAGTACTAACTCGCGTAGGTTCTACTATTTTTATTATAATTTTTTGCTTTAATTTTAATACCACTTAAAAGGTTTGCTTCTGAACTTATTAGTCCTATCTTTTATTTCATTAGATTGCCTGCCTCGGCTGCCTATCCAAAAATCCTTAACCTATTAAGCAATCATTTCAATATCTACCAAAAACAGTCATTTTTAACTGTAGATTTATAATTTTTTTCTACCGAAATTTTTTTGTCAAAAGCCGATGAAACATCATTAAAAGCCTAAAGCAGATTGTCGGTTGGTAGGCTTGCCTATCGAAATAAAAGTTTTTTACTGTAAAGGTTCCAATGAAAATTTAAAATGTAATTCAAAGGAACGCTAGCTATAAAATCGCATTTTTGTCTCTGAGTTTTAAACAAGCAGGTCGATATTTTAAATGAAAACGTGACATATTGTAAATCTTTGAAATAAAATAATATACCTACATTATACATATTTACGAGTATACCATCATCTTCCTAGCACCTCCTTCACACTATTTTTTTAATATTTCTAAACCGGAAATCTTGTCTGGAATATTGTCTGTGGTGAACTGTTCTGCTTCGTGTAAAAAAATACATATTTACAACACATTCATGGAATTCGAATATTCTTTAAGCATTTATCCGTGGATTTAAACTGTTGGCAGTATCTTAATTTGTTTCTCTTAGACAATGGTATCAATTACAGTGATACCGTACCTAGTTACTTAACTTACCAGTTGTACAACTTGTAGAGAAGGTACTGCAGAGTGAAGCAACTAGCATCGATATTTTTGGTTAAAAATGCTTATTTTTGTTTGGTCAATGGCCAATGCCAAAGGCAAGACTATTTGAGCAAGTATAGATAAATTATAAACATGAAGTGGTTACCTACTAATCTTCTATCATCAAATGACTCGTTTTTTTCTGTGTGATAAAGATACCAAAGGAGCTTACAGTGCCATCATTCTGCCGCCTACATCAGCAAAAAACCCCAAGTAGGACTACAGACAAAAAAGTAGTCGACTACAAACAAAAAAGCAAACTCAAGCAATCATAGATGTTCGAATCCATGTCATAGGTAAGTACCTACCTAATTATATTAAAATTATCGACCATAAAATGTTGTTGTTACAATTATGTATGTAATTCTTCAAGCATAAGACATACATAACCTACATGCGTATAAAATAATTTAGTTATGAAAAAATTATAAAAGAATAAATTTATTAAAATAATTACATGTTAGCCGCCAAATATTTAATTCAAAACAATAAAGTAAGTAACAAGATAAGTACGATAATTATCATTAGAGGCGAGCTCGCGTTCACGTAGCGTAAAACAATTGACAATTAAAATATCCAGAGCCTCGCTAAATACAGTGAAGTATTACAAATATTTAGATAATATCCATTTCACTTTTACCGCGTCGAAGTGAGTTGGAATCTCATCAGTAAAATGGTTTATAAATGCTATTTACAAATGCCGCGGAGCATTCCTCTGGTGAATTTTACGGGAGTCTTTTTATGTTTGAAGTTGTCTAAGTAAACTAATCTGGCTATTTTGAAAAGACCTCACATGGGACCTCGTGTGACGAGTTCTATCGTCGTTGTGATATAATGAAATTTTAGCTGTGAATATTGAAATATAGAATTCTTATATGAATTTTGCTTAAATGACTTGTGAAAATTTTAAAATGACCTAAATGACCAATATTGTGTTTCGCTGGTCAGTCTGTAGACCAGCCTTACCTATACAAATTACAATTTTCAAACGTCATCATGATATGAAACTCCTATTCGTATTTAACTATAAAACGTTAAAAAGATTTACAATAGGTATTTGGTGTTTATACATGTGTAAACTGTAAGCATTTACAACAAGAGAGTGAATCGATACCCAGGTAGAGTATTTGATACCGTCTGGTGAGAAACCAAATTTGTTCAAGCTCAAAACTTTTGAACTCAAAGGTAATCATAGTTAGTGTATATACCATTGATAATTATATAAGAAGTATGTCGCCATTTAGAGTGATAGGTATTTAATCTAATATACACATAAGTAGAGAAACCTTTATAATAATTTTACTCAGTTCTGGATTTAAATTCTGATCACACTATAGGTTGGTATAATTTAACCACTGCAGTGTATACTTACCAAATAATTTATAAAATAATTTGAATTTTGTCTCTGCTAACACTTTAACAACGGTGCTCTATTATGGAAGAGTTTTACAGCAAAGGGGCTTTATATATAAGTAAGACGACATCAAAAAAGAAAAATTTTTCATGAGTAAAAAGCCTAAATTGTGTCTATCTATACTAATATTATAAAGAGGAAAGATTTGATTGTTTGCATTGAATAGGCTCCAAAACTACCGAACCGATTTGAAAAATTATTTCACTGTTGGGAAGCTACACTATCCCCGGGTGACATAGGCTATATTATATTTTTTTTTACTATTTTTCCTGAAGCAAAGCGAGGGCGATTTCCTAGTTGTCTAATAAATATGTTATGTTGGCAACAGAATGACATATTTTACGATACAACATCAAGTCAAGCTCATGTCGGGCTATGCTAATCGCCGGTAAACTCGTTTGGACGTACCTCTCGACGTCATTTCAACTCATTTTATTCCACTGACCAAGTAAGAATCAGCTGCGTTTGGCAGTCACTATTTTCAGAATGGATTCTTAAGAAAGAGAATAATATATTGGCCAATGGTTACCTGGAAGAGAATGCGTTAAGCTCGCCATTTGCACCGTGATATTTTATTGTGGTCAATAAAGATTGAATCATTAAATAAATAAATGACACGATCACCTATTTTTCCACTTTAAAAACCTTTTTTTCTGTAGTTAAAAAAATACAGCCGTAGAGCTTGAGAGATTTTACTTTTTTTAAATAGTTTACATTAATATACCAACCTGCATGTGGGTAAATAAATATTTATTGTTAAATTTAGTGTAATATGTGCACAAATACATAATTTAACGGGCTTGTTAAATAGACGCACTCGAGAAGTGGAGAAAAAGAAATTTAATAAAATTAGCTACAAAATAAAATGCAATTAACTTAATTATGAAAGAAATTGAATAAAAAGATTGTATTTATTATACGTATTTATTTATAAAGTTTGCAGTGTAGATAGAACATATTTTTTGTTATGCTATATTTAGGTGCGCCATCTATTGAGGAGTAGAAGGTAACTAATTAATTAAGCTAAGGGCACAGTGCGCTTAGAAGTGTAAAAAATAATAATCTTTTTCTTTTTTATTTCAAGAACTAGTTAGTCTCAGTGGACTATTGAAATTGTTGATTATAATTTCTAATGAGAAAAGTTTGGTTCGTTACATAAACACTTCATGCGTAGGTATTGACGTAGTCTCATGCCTAAGCTGTAATTAACACTGAATTCAAAAACGTGGTTATTTAAGCCTTCAAAAACAATCTTCGTTCAAATATAAATTAAATTCTCGTCCCCTCCTGAAGGGAGATATTCAATAATTGTGACATCTTAAGGAAGGAAAGATAACCTCCAATAAGTATCAAATCCGTTTAAAATGTCACGTAGAACCTTGTCGATCCAACAGTTCAGCAGTTTTCCGTAAAGTATTCAGGGTTTTTCGACTAAATTTAATGTGACAAGATTCTACGCGATCAAGAAGAGGGAAGATGGAATAATAAGTGCGTTTGAAAGAGTATGATCGGGAAATTTTGTTATAAGATTTGGTTATTGTGGGGATGAGACGCACACCTTGAGCGTTCCAAATTTAAATTGTGGCGTCTTTATTGCGAATTTGTGCGTCGAGTGTCGTTGGTGGCGACAATATACCTTCTTCAAATTTGATTAATTTTGGTGTAAAGAGGTTTAAACATGTACTTTACACATAGTTTTATGCACCTTTTTTAATTTTTATCATTAATAAAGGTAACTTATTCAGCAGAGTCATTCAAGAATCAAGATTACCTAAGCTCAAAGGTACTAGCAACGGCTGTAATTTAAAAATTGTCCAAATTATGAAACGTGTCGCAAAATCGTGAGTACCTAAAGCAAGATTTCGTAAGTAGGTTGATAGGTTATAAATTTTTAATGGGTATCTAAGATATACTATCAAAAAATTGAAAGAATGTAGAAGAAAAAGAAATGGTTTAGGAATAGATCAAATAGCTAGACCATCTACATTGAATGAATCACTTTGTCTTTGTGACTCAATTAAAAGTGATTCAGTTTATAACAGGAACCACAAATTTCTTTATATAGGTATAATTTTAAGACTAGGTATTTTGTTCTTCTAACCGCAGAGTTCTGAACGGGTGACTTAAATCAAAATTAACTATCACTTAAGTATGTCTGGAGTATCACTTAAGTATCTCCTTAAACGCTTAATTTTTTAGAACGATGTTCCTTAACGCGACTGGCGGCAGGAGTGAATCAGAAAATCGTCTACTGTAAGACGGAAGTGTGAAGTAAGTACTTACTACACAAAAAACTTATACCTACATTTCTTTATTGAGGCTACGGTTAACAGAAAATCATAACTATGTACTAAAATATTTTAGTGGAATTTCCACAAATGGTGAATAAACTGTTAATATTAACTGTTCTATAACAATAGCTATGTCTTCCTGTCTAACTTAGATATGTGAAATCTTTTAACATGCATTTCGGTCAAATGGAGGCGTCATTCACAGCTAACTACTTGTATTGTAGTACCAAGTATGTTAATGTTAATTCCCTTACATTCGCAACATAGTAACATTGCAACTTTGTAGTGCTGCGTGTTGCGTGGCATAAAACGTTTCATTCATAAAACTATCAGCATTGAGTTACAATGTGCTTTACGTAGGTTTTTGCGATCATTAGCAAGGTGTCTGACCTATTAATCACCTCAGTCAGTCATAACATACTATGAGAAAATCTGACGGTATGTACCTGTTTTCTATACCATAAAACTATGTTTTCATTGGCATATTATTAGTCTAATTCAAAGTATTGTAATTAAGGTCTAATTAATTTAATCTGCTATTGTATCTAAAAGACTCTATCCATCAAAGTCAAAGTCAAAGTCAAAGTCAAAATATTTTATTCATATAGGTATCACTGATACACTTATGCACGTCATTTTTTGGCACATCCATCCAAAAGTTCAGGATAGCCTTGTTGTATTTTGTATTGCACCCTGCTGATAATGTCCAGTTGACGGCCAGACAAAGCAATGGTATGATCATTTCTGTTAAAGATCTCTGATTTTTGCCTCATTCAGTAGAAATTCGTAATAAATGCAGAGATATTCGCGGAGCGCTATGACACGGAGTTCTTCCAAAAAGTGAAAAATGGTTTTATTTTATGACTTTATTTTTGTGTTCCTATTTTTGTAGTATTTTCTATGAGTCGTCATTAGGATAATCCCTAGGACTTCCTGTGTTGTGTTTCGCATCACGTAATTGAGACCTCGTGAATTAGGTTATTTCTTGAATAAGACCAAATGCTATACCGATTACAAATAGGTACGAATGGAACCTAGTGGCTAGTCTAGCAGTAAAATATAACAGAACACTTCATTTCTATAGTTCGTATCATTGACCAACTAGTTACACAATCGTTTTGTGTTAAACGTCCAGTTAAATTGTTGTAAGTATGACTATATTATTACTTAATGAGATATAATGTTGTATAATATACCAGCAGTAGGTACCTCGTGAATAGATACATAATAACGACCAATAGGCGATAAGGTATTGTAGGTATATGGTACTTACCTCAGCTTTGTACGTTAACAAAAAGAAAATTAGCCGACTAGCCACTGTTAATGTCAAAGTAAATGGTCTTCACTCCTCAACTATAAGCAGTAGCGGCGTTAGGGCGCGGTTGGGCGACTGCCCAGGGCGCCAGATTGAAGGGGCGCCGCAGGTAGTCATAACAGAACCCTAATAGTTTCGTCAAGTCTGTCCGTCCTTCCATCCATCCTTCCGTTCGTCCGTCCGTCTGCAGCATAGCCCCATAGTCCCTTAGTGCTAGAAAGCTGTAACTTTGCATGGATTTATATAATTTATTATTTTAGTATGGCTTTCAAGGGCAGATAGGAGCGCCATAGAAATCTCGCTCGATACATTGCATGCGATATAGTAGTGAATCTCTACCTAATTGTTTGAGGTTGTTTACTGTTTACCGGAGATTGATCTAGGTAAGTAGGTACTAGTGATGTGATTCGAGTCCTTTTTAACCGTGTTCAAAAAAGGAGATGGTAATTAACTCCATTGTATTTTTTGTGTTTGTTATCTCAGAACTTTCGACTGGGTGAACCGATTTTGTTGATTCTTTTTTTAATCGAAAGCTGGTGCTTGTCATGTGATCCCACTTTCCCTAATTTTGAAGTCGGTTATTTTTGTGAAGAATTATTACCCGAGTGACTAGACTGGTATGGTAAAAAAATTAAGATACAATTAATAGAGTGAAAAAAATACTGACTCGTGTCGCTCGCCTATCATTCGAGTCGCGCTCAAATGAATGACTCGAATGACTCCAATGGTAAAGTTGAACATGAGTCGCATCACTACTACCTTACTATGTACCTTAATATTCAATAAACTATTCACATAATATCCAACCAAACATTTCGCAGTGATAAAAAGACCATGAAACTGCATAACTAAACATACTACAATATATGGAAAAGGAAGTGACTGCATTCATGTTTTGCATGATAAATACGATGTTCCATTCCTTTACAATCTATGCAAGAAGTGATTCTACACACGCAAAAGATAAGTAATTATAAATTCATACCTATGAACACTCATAGCCCCACAATGGATACAACTCCATAACGGCGTACCTACTGTTTTAGATGCAAACATTACTTTCTCCCTATTATAACTGAAAAGCCCTGAACCGAGCGGCTTCAATGCGGATTGGTGGGATTTAGCCATACCTATAGTACTTGCTTCGCTTACTTGCTGGTTTGAAAACTTCTCACACTCGGGTTGGCCACTAACCCCGCCACCAATCCGCTCTGGAGCAGCTTGGTGGAGTATGCTCTAGGCCTCCTCAAGAGGAGAGAACCGTGCCCAGTAGTGGGCCATTAATGGGTAGTGTGCAGGTATAGTGTGCAGGCAGCAGTGATAGTCTAGCGATTAGAACGTTGATCTCCCGAACGAAGGGGCCCGAGTTCAAATCCTGGCACGCATTATTTTCAAATATTATGTGCGTATTAAAAGTTAATTATCATTTGCTTCGGTGAAGGAAAAACATCGTGAGGAAACCTGCACAACTGAGAGTTCTCTTTAAAGTTCTCAAAGTGTGTGAAGTCTACCAATCCGCATTTGGCCAGCGTGGTAGACCTATGGCCTGTACTCCTCACATTGTGAAAGGAGTCCCCGAACCCAGCAATGGGATTTTTTTAAATTTGGGTTTTGCTTTGCTTTTTTATTTTATAAATGGATCTAGCAGTAAAATAAAACTATTTTTTATCATAGACGACGGCTAGAAGATTAATCTGTAACCAAAAATTGCATTATAAATCCAAATTATAGATAAAAAAATTGTTTCTCATAATATTAATTATACTTCTATACTAATATTATAAAGAGGAAAGATTTGATTGTTTGTTTGCATTGAATAGGCTCCGAAACTACCGAACCGATTTGAAAAATTCTTTCACTGTTGGGAAGCTACACTATCCCCGGGTGACCTATGCTATATTATATATTTTTTTACTATTTTTCCTGAAGCGAAGCGAGGGCGATTTCCTAGTCTATATATAAACATACTATTAATCTACGGTTTATCCCAGAACAGTTACACTACACAGGGAAGAGGGGGACTTTCTAAACACAAGAAAGATCCTACATCTATGTAATGAAATGTAAAATTATGGAGTAATAAACTATTTTTGATTTTGATTTGATTTTGATTTTTTCATGAATTGTTAATTGTTATTGATATTGACAACAGTTTCACGATAATAGACAGTTGTGCGATTTATTAATAATTAAATAGGTAATAATAAAGTAGTGAAATCTTGGAAATTTAAACATTTGTAATACTACTCGTATAGTACCTAAAGCTATATGTTTAGCCAGAGTTAATTGGTAGAGTTATCAAAAATATTAAAATAATTATGCGACATGGAGATACGCACATTTCTGGATTGTTCCATCATTCAGCCTGGTCCGTCATTCCCCGTTTCTTGTTAGGACAAGTAACTAAATTAGCGTTTAATCGAGTTAAATATTATTGCAAGCACTGCCCTAAACGGATATAAACAAGCACTCATTTTTATGATGTATTTTCGAAGAAAACTACTTGGGTGGCCTTTTATTTACCAATTTAACTCTACCGTTTATTTCTACCTTAGGATGAAGGTTACAAGTGCTATTATCGCTTGTTTTCTTTATTAAATAAGTTTCTTCACGTGTTTGAAGTAAAACAACTCGTTTAGAATTGTTAACGTTTTATTGGTAGGATAAAAGGTTTTTTTCCAGTAGTTGTTAGAATCGAATAGGAAATTTTATTGACGCATGACATAGCTTGAGACTGCGACTTCGTTCTCATGTGTGTTATTTAATTAGAAATCATTAAATTTCACTCATACGTTTTCCCGTATCCCTAGTAGGTATTCAATTTCAAACTCAAATTACCTATGTATGTAGGCACTTTTTCAATACACTTACAAAAATCATTTCTGTTTACATTTCGGAAAGGTGCTTTATCGTGAAGGAGAAGAAGGACGGAAGGAACTCCTCAGTAACCTCTGTAACAACTTTAACTATAGTTACGTGTTTGTTCTTAAAGTGAAGCTTGTAAATAGATTCTCATTGCAGTTTTGAGTCTAAGCCAACATCCCCATGTCCTAAATCCAACTAAACATTGGGCGAAATAACGTCGCCTGATTCTTCTTATCGTTGAGCTCTTAACACCCAGATTACCTACTCACGACGCCATTCGTATCACAATGGCATCTTCGCTGTCTACCTCGCTATTAGATATTTATTCAACTTCCTCGGAGGGATTATTTTGGTATTATTGATTTTAATAGTTCATTAATACCATTATTACTATTATTATTTCTCTCGAGTCAGCCGCCAAACGACTCGTCGTATTCCGGCTGAGAGCTTAAGAGACAGTTCCTTCTTTAAATTATTCTTTCTTTCTTGGCCGGCAATGCGTCAGTGGTGCCTTTTGGTGTTGCTATTATCCGTGGGTGATGATAGCCACTTACCATCAGGTGGATTGTCAACTCAACCTACTGTAATAGATCTGCAACTTTTAAACGTATTTCATAATTATTTATTTAAAAATTGCGTATCTATTATAATCACAGATGGTAACTAAATATGTCTTTGTTTATAGTTCAGATGGCCACAACATGAGTTTATTATCGAACCATGGGAACAACACTATCATCGTGTTAATCTCTTAATAGGTTATAATTATAGGTTAATCAACTAAGACAGCGGAATACGGAGGAATTTTGGGGTAATTAGTTTTTGTTAGAAGACTTTTTATTACTTTCTTAATTGATTTCAAGATTTCTTTGTGAAGGTTACCGCCATTATAGGGAAGTACCTTTTAGAAAAGAAGAGTGGTAACACTCATAACTAGCCATGCGGGTAATGGTAGGTTTACCCATCATAGGTTTACACCACCATATAGGTATGTGTATCGATGAGATAAACTAAGAGGCCCAGAACCAGGACCCAGTATGTCCAGGTCCAATTGGAGACCGCTGCCACAGCCTTGTCAATTATTCAGCAGGACGCACTTCGAGTAGGGGAAGCTGGCTTGGGCTCTAGGATCGATGGATATTTTATGATTCCCAGGTAGGTAGGTATAGGTTAATATTATGGCCTAGTAGTTTAAATATTCTTCTCTTTTACTTTTACCTCTGGTTTGAGTTAGCCGGCAAACGACTCGTCGTGTTCCGGGGGGCTTCAGAGCCAGTTCTTTCTTTCTTTTTCTTTTCTCTTTCTTGTCCGGCAACGCATCAGTGATCCCTTTGATGTTGCTGATGTAACAGGACGATTATTATAATAATAGGTATTTAAAACCAGGACTAACCTATACTTGCAATTCTCTTACTAACAAATAATTAATACCTAATTGATATTCTTTCCATTTGTCTTTGTCTTACACCTTCTGGCTCATCTCAAATAACTTTTTGTTTCAGTTTGAAGTCAGTAATTAACACCTAATAGTGCTAACCTGCTAACAGATTACAGCCCCTCCTGCAGTTCTAGGTGAGGTTTGTAACAGAAGAACATGGACGGTAGGAAATGATGGTACTACCAGCTTGCTTGCTAGCATAGCATTACATAAACAAATTGATCCATTTTACGGTGTTCGATTGAGCTTACATCATATCATAATGTTTAATGACAATGACAATGCAATATAGTGATGTCATAGAGCTGATCAGAGATCTCATAGAGCTGATCTGACATGTCACAGAGCTAATCAGACATCTTATAGAGCTGATCTGACATCTCGTAGAGCTGATCTGACAACTCTGAAATTAAACCACGCAACTCTACCTTATAGATTTCTGACTAACGTTGCTACAACAAAAGCGTGTTTTTAGTTTTTACACTATGTAGATATGTACTTAAGTATATAATCTTCTTTTCAATGTTTTGTTATGTGCATATTAGAAATGAATTACCTAGTTGCTTCGGTGAAAGAAAATATCGTGAGAAAACTTGCCCAGTTTCCCACCTGAGTTCTCTATATTGGATACGAAGTCTGCCAATCAACATTTAGCTACTAAACTGTTATGACGTACCTACCCACCCTACCTGAGTGATTGATTGATGTGATTATTCGTACTTATAAAATGACACATTTCCACTCTGCTTCTCTTTGCTTTGCTGGAAAACGGCTCTAATTTTAAGACGTTTCTTTTTTTTTTTTTTTTTTTTACATAAAATAAGTTAATGCTTGACCATAATCCCACCTGATGGTAAGTGAAGATATGGTCCAGGATGGTGAGCGCACTAACTTAATAAAAGCCTATTCACTCTTTTCTTGAAGTCATCCACGTCATAGGTGGGTGGGAACGCAGACGCAGGCAAGCTATTCCAATCCTTCGCGGTGCGCATTATGAATGACGATGCAAACCGCCTCGTCCGTACCGGCGGGATGTCTACCACGAAAGGGTGGATACCCGCCGTGCGTCGTGACGTTCGATGGTGGAACGGGGAAGGGGGAATTAATTCAAATAATTCCTGCGCACACTCTCCAAAATGTGCCCTATAGAAAACCGAGAGGCTGGCCACTTTGCGCCTGTGCTCGAGACTTTGCAGATTGGTCTTAACCATATCTTGGTCACCAATGAGCCTCTTCGCACGCCTCTCCATCGAATCCAAAGCAGAAAGGTGACATTTCGCTGCACCAGCCCAAATGTGAGAACAGTACTCCACACATGGCCTAACCTGAGCTTTGTATAAGGTTAACAATTGCCTCGGTGTGAAGTACCGCCGCACCTTCGCAAGGACGCCAAGTTTCCTTGCACCAGCTTTAACTTTGGATTCGATGAACTGCCCAAAGTTGAGCTTGGAGGATATCTCAGCTATTTTTATGATACCAATTGTGATCATGCATCTTTGTTGTTATGATACATTTTGAGAGAACACCCGAGCCTTGATAGTATTGGGACATTTAGAAATTGCAAAACCATACAGATTGATACTGGATTGATAAGAATTGATATCCGTAAACTACTTTCTAATAATCTTATTGCAATATTTAAGTATAGGTAAATACATCACGTTTCCTTCAAAACGTTTTATGAAACCATTCGTTACAGCCATATCTAGATAGCATGTGTGACATATCGCTTTAACCTAGGTTTATACTCGTATGTATTGTACCTATATTTATCTCGTGTCACGCTCGGGTTAGCCTTTGAAGGCCTCTCGAGACCTAGGCGAGGGAGGGGTTCCGACTTCTAAGTGAATGATATAAGCATTGTATGAATGCATATTAATATATCTTATAGGGAAGGGTTGCAAAGGGTTATTCATAGGGAATTCGTGAGGGATTAGTTTATAGTTTTTAACGTAATAAAACGGTTAAGTAAAAGATCCGATTTAATGTTTTTGTAGATGGAATGTACTAACTGATATTAGGTACCTAACTGTGTTTTTATTAGAGTTCATTTAATTATTTTTATTTATTTGACAGTAAATCTCATCCATAACCTAGCCAAAAAATAGAGTAAAAGACATAGGTACTTGATTTAAATATTTGTTTTATTGATGTTATATTTATTTCTATTTAAACTTAGGTGTAAGTGTGCAGCTGAGTTAAATATCTCCTTAACTAGATAACTTAAAAATGTGCTTATATAATTTATTAAAAAATAAACACAATAAAAATGTAGATACATTTTTGGTTTCATAAAAATATTACTTAGGTATGTAAAAAAAATCCAGCAAGCTTTAAGAGCGCACACTATCGCCATCTGTTGGAGAGTGGCACTAAATACTTCTGCCAGTATACAGGTAGTCCTAACATTTTTTGTTACTTAAAAATAATTAATCTAAGTTTGCTTATAGTAATATTTTTAAAACCATTCTGCTAAAATCATACTTGTACAATACAATAAAACAATAATAGAGACGTGTCAGCGTATGTTAGTTCATTGGACGTGGTAGACAAATTCCTGCTTGGTGATCGAATAGAAGCAAAACAATAAGTTTAAACTTTAAATCTTTTGTATTTAGGTATCGACCGTGATATAAGTTATTGTGTGTTATTAACAGCCTGTTATACTTATTCAAATAGTAGCAGGTACCTACCTACATGAAGATAATTTAGTCCTAGTTAGTGATAAAAATTAGAGATATTTTTTATCCAAGAAGTTCGCCTACAGCAGTTTATGACACTTGTTCATCACTTTTGATGCTGATGTCCTGGTGATGATGACCTGAATGACTTATGATGGTTAATCATTTACCATCAAAATGTCCCATATGCCCTGCTTATTAGCTTATAATCTGCTTAATAATTATTTAAAAAAAAATATATTTTCGTTTCTAATTTTTCAGACTGTGACATTTACCATCAGGTGGATAAATATTCAGATATTAATGAAACTCAATGAAAATGTCATTAAATTTATCTTTAATGATGAAGAGATACGAGTGGTTTACCCTCAAACATGTTTATCATAAGTTACCTACGCTCCGTACCTACGTTAAAGTTAAAATTATGGACAGTTATGAATAACGAGTGCCAAGCGATTAATTCACTAACTGCCAACTTTAATTAAAGCGATGGCCATTCTGTAATCTATCTATTACCCTGCGGCCTTGTTATGAATTATACATAGGTAATACACTCATCTAAATAGCTATTAGTATCTAAAATAGTTTTTTCCTTTAAGGAATAAATTCCTTAATAAATACAATGTGAGGTAATTTAAACACTTTGTCAATCGTTTACAAAATGCAAATCAGTTAGAAAATTGTAAGTTAATTTTAAACTCATTAAATTACTACCTGACTATAGTTACACCTAAGTAACAGTTT
This sequence comes from Thymelicus lineola, assembly GCA_963932265.1. Classification (NCBI taxonomy): domain Eukaryota; kingdom Metazoa; phylum Arthropoda; class Insecta; order Lepidoptera; family Hesperiidae; genus Thymelicus; species Thymelicus lineola. Next base: position 7,447,873 of record OZ010681.1, on the reverse strand, counting down.
TTTTAAGCTACGCAAATTAACGTTTTATGAACGATTGTAAATGTATAATAAAAAAAATGTTATGAAATTGTTTTGCAAACAAACTTAATTAACAATACAGGTAGGTAATTATAATTCTTAGACGTTTTATTTAGCACTAGCTGTTGCCTGCAGCTTTGCATACGGGAATTATTTTTTAACTTATGCAAACTTTTATCCTGTTTTCCCGGGAAACCTTTTAATTTTCTGGGATGAAATTTTGTCTAAAATATGACCCAGGGTATTAGTAACAACTTTACCAATTTTCATCGAAATCCGTTCATGAGTTTTTATGTGATGCCCGGACAGACAAACAGACACTGAGTTTTATTATAGCAGGTATAGAAGAAGAAATTGTGCTTATATTTCAGACAAATTTATTTGCAGCTCCTGAATGAAGAAAATAAAAGGACTACTGAAAACAGTAGGCATATGAAATCACACAGACGTAGCTACATATAATATGCAATGAAATAGACACCTACATACAGGTTTCGTGCAATTCATTTTTTGCAAATCAAGTCGGTAAAGGCACCAACGTTGTCGCAGTAATTATAAAGTCAAGGACCGCTTTGATTGCAGCAAGAACGATCCAGCATCCACCCTAGAATCTGTTCAGAAACTGAGCACAATTTCCACCGTACCGTTAAAAATCTCCAACACACTGCCAACTCGACTTCATCAAGACGAACGAAAAAAGATGGCGTAAAAAATTTCATTTCTAAAAAGAGTTTCGGCGCGTTTCAAACCAGCCGACGCGGACTTACTTTCAAATTAAACGTCTAAAACTGCATATAAAAAACGTTCTATCCGATACAAATATTGCACACGACGACGGCAGACACAAGTAAAAATAAAACGGTCTGACATTCTATTTTTCTCTGGAAGGAGTCTGCGCGCGCATTGTGACTCTGCGTCTGCGCATAAAACGAACACGACTGCGTCTCCGGTGCCGAGCGATAGAGACGCGAGCATATGCGAAACCTACAGGATAGACAGGGACAGTAGCGCCATGGGCGTTCCGTATTCGAATCCTGCATCCAATTAATGTTCAGTGGGCTTCCATGTAGGCGGGGCGTATTGGGTTCAAACTAATAGCGATCGAGCTAAATGATCTATAGATCGCGCAGTCGGTCGGTGCATACAGTATTGCTATCGTTAATATCGTTTATATTTACGTTTGATGGCTGAATACATTTTCATGTGAGGATTTTATGAAATATGAAATAGTTTTATCATTGGTATTACCTATTATGGGTGCCCATATTTAAAAAGATATGGACTTCGTAGGTAAATGATCACATCGCACCTTCAGTGGAAAAAGGCATAAAATGAAAATTGCAATTTTACAGGAGAGCAAAAAACCTGTTAAAATATCAATAAGTAGTCAAAGGAATTTACATTACGATTTCTTGCACAAAACCGTCAAGATTAATGATAAAAATTTGAAAAAAATTGAGCCTTTATGCAGATTTTGCCCCTCTTTCCAATCATATTAATAACTAAAATTCAACGTAAGACGTCTTATGCTTTTTTCCACTGAGGGTGTGACGTGTGCAATGACGATCATCTATTGATAATAAAACTTCTAGTAATTTTTAAATGAAAATATAACCAGTAAGAAGGTAGGTTACTAGTAGGAATTCAAATTCAATATCATGCAATCATTTAGGTACAATTTTTTCAATAGGTACACTTATGCAGGTCACGTTTTGATTCTGTTAAAGTTGCGAGTTGATATCCAGATCAAAAGTTGTTACGTACCTATCACAACTGATGTAGTGTCTACAACCCACATTCAATATGAGCCAAGTGGAGAAAATTGGAGGAAGTAGGTACCCTCCCTTGTGCATATTATTAGGTATTTGGTTCAAGTAGGTTTCGGAAAGATGATTTCGACGTCCGGTGTTATTTTCACGTCCGTGTTGTAACCCCTATTTCTCAAAGAGAGTGAACCAGTCCTCCTTCTTCGCAATATCTTCTTCTCGGCTAAGCTTTTCCAAGCTTGCCCCTCTGTAAAGAAGCTGTAAAGGCCGCTAGGACCAATATAGCAACTATTGGAAAAGTTTTTAGCGAATGTGCTGCTTTCCTATAGTATATTTAACTGTTTGTGGCGTTAGTGACACAGTAAACATCCGTGTTTTTGGCCTTTAGGAAGCAGTAATTGCTTAATATTTGCTAAAGGTCTGTCCAGTTAGGTGGTGACTAAAATTCTCCTCAAATCTCCCTACAACTGGCTTGCTCCACTCCCCGTAATAGGGATGTTGACACTAATTATAAATTAATATAAATTTATGTCTAAAATATTAGTGGTAACATTTAAAGGCCTAAAATATGATTCTTTTATTGAAATCAATCACAATTAATTTAATATCATTAATTTAAAATGTTAAAAATTGTACTCACTGTCACGTGACCTCAAACGCCATTTTGAGAATATGACGTCATTAGAACAATTTTATATGGAAATTCAACAAACTTAGTAGATAGATAGTACTGAATAAAGTTTAGTGACGTCACGTGACGATAGTGATTTTTATTTATCAATTTTTGTTTTTAAATTGAAGATTATTATTTTTATAATATTTTTTTCATGAATATTGAGGTTATATCTATAAAATAAAATTGAATCCTAAAATTTGTCAACATCCCTATTCTAAAGTTTGTATTTAAATGTAACAGATAACTACTAATTGTGTAATAACAATGGCCACTAATATGGTAAGACAATCAAACATTTAATGGTTAATTAAACAGTTCAGGGCCTCAAGACGTCGTTATTGCTGTGTGATATCGCACCCTCAGTGGAAAAAAGCATAAGTCGTCTTACGTTGAATTTTAGTTATTAATATGATTGGAAAGAGGGACAAAAGCTGCTTATGTTAAATTTTTTTCAAATTTTTATCATTAGATAATCTAGACGGTTTTGTGCAATAAATCGTAATGTAAATTCCTTTGACTACTTACTGATATTTTACAGTTTTTTTGCTCTCCTGTAAAATTGCCATTTTCATCTTATGCCTTTTTTCCACTGAAGGTGCGATATGATATCTACGAAGTAGGTAAAGTGTAGCGAACTATACCAAAAATTGACAGGACCATCTGTCATTAGTTCGTAAAGGACTGTAAAGGATTTGCTCCAATCAATATATTGTAGGGTGTATAAAATACATAACATGTGTTTATATCAAGCCTGTGGCCACAACCAAATTGTATTCATAAAAAAACAGTTCCGCTTCTAACGAATAATTTGGGTAATTTGACACTTCTGCTAGGTCCTACTTCCTGTTCTAAGCTTTACAAAAATCTAATTTAATTTCAAGTATGAACCTTATCGCGTAATAAATAAGCATTTCTTTCCTCTGTGATGGATACTTTTGTTTTTGTATAGTAAAATAATAAGTAATAGGATATAGAGTTACGTATAATTACAGGAAATGAATACTCTTTAAGTCGTGATGCGGGTTGTACTAAATAGCCAGAGAGGTAGCGGATTATTTTGAGAAAGTTCTTTAATCTAGTTAATAATAACTGTAAGCATAAATTAAATTAGGTATATTGGCATATAATTATACGTAGATAAGAGAGTAATATTTAACACTTTCAAGTATGAGGATAAACTTTACCTAACCTTACAAGATATTGTAAATTTTGCGATAGTTATTTAAAAAATATCTATTTATAAACTACTAGGAAATCGCCCTCGCTTTGCTTCGGGAAAAATAGTAAAAAAAATATAATATAGCCTATGTCACCCGGGGATAGTGTAGCTTCCCAACAGTGAAATAATTTTTCAAATCTGTTCGGTAGTTTCGGAGCCTATTCAATGCAAACAATCAAATCTTTCCTCTTTATAATATTAGTAAGTATAGATTATACAATTTTATAGCAGTGATAGCCTAGTGGTTAGAACGTTGGTCTCCCGAACGCGAGGGCCCGGGTTCAAATCCTGGCACGCACCTCTAATTTTCAAATATTATGTGCGTATTAAAATTTAATTATCACTTGCTTCGGTGAAGGAAAACATCGTGAGGAAACCTGCACGCCTGAGAGTTCTCCATAATGTTCTCAAAGGTGTGTGAAGTCTACCAATCCGCACTTGGCCAGCGTGGTAGACTATGGCCTGTACCCCTCACATTGTGAGAGGAGACCCCGAGCCCAGCAGTGGGACAATTATGGGTTGTTGCTTTGCTTTTATACATTTTTATAATTTGTACATTTTTATAATTTGCAAAATATGATTCTTACAGTACTTCAACAAAATGCCACTTTTAATTTCGTAGAATCTAATATAAAAATTGCAGAATAATAGCCTACAGTCAGTTCTTTTATTCTCGCTTTAAATTCGATTACTTTTAAAACATGCGAATCGACAGTCGACCAGTTAATACAAATATATTTTTTCTATGAATATAAGTATTAAATCTATAAAAATTAACAAAATGTTCAGGACTATCAATCTATTTTATAAAATAAATATAATTTTATTTAAAAGCCTTTTCGTCCGCCAGCTCCTACACTAAAATCATATTGTAAATTGCGCCTTAACGAGATGAAAAATAAAATTGGCGGGATTTAAATATGAGGGGAAAGTTTACCTAAATGGTAGTATTAAGGATGTATATCATTTTCAGGAATAGGTAGGTGGAAAAGTATGTAGGTACCTAGCTTAGTTGTTCTAATTTAATTAACGTAGGATTGCTACGTGAAAATTTATAATATACCTATAGTACTTAGGTACCTAATAATCATATTACGTCTAGACTTTTAATGAATTCTTTAACAGAAACAAAGTCTTTACAGATAAGTAGATAATACCTATACTTTAGATAATGTACTAACCTATTATTATCTGTATACGGTTCAATCAAATCGTTTTCAACCAATTTAGGATTTAGTTAGGCAATTGATTTTGTTTGATACAATTGATTTGATAACAGATGGCGTTGGCACTTTATTTTTATCGATATCTAAATTGTAAACGCCATCAATATGCTCAGCTTTGTACTATCTTAAAGTGTTAAATTTCCTACTAGCTCTTTTCGCGTGAAGCTGTAAAAGGCATGGGCCAGCAGCACTGCCCTCGTTATGATAAACAACGTATCTGACATTTTTGGCGAAAACGAGTTATTAGCATATTCGTAATCAGCGAAATGAGATCTATCTAGATCTATTATCTATTTTTTCGTATGTATTATAGAAATAAAAATAAAGGTAAGCATAAACAACGTAAGTGCAAAATTTTCATTGTCTTCCTTATGAAGAACAACGTATTGTCCCTTGCGTTTAGAGTTTTTATTCAATTTCCTAGTCATAGCTAAGTATCGCACAAGCAGTTACGATGTTTATGATTGGTAGTACCTTTTCACAACTCGCTCAACTACAAAGCATAAAGATTATAATTGAGCCACTTACGATGTTTATGCCTTGTATTTCTTTCGTATACCTAGTTTAACAAAATCCTATAAATAATAATCGCATTGGCTCCTTGTGCCATTAATTAATCAAATTAATGAAATGTACGTAAGTATATTAGTTCATTGCGTCAAATAGACGAGATTTTTGGTATAACTTACCTATTTCAAAGTTACCTGTAACAGATACTTGTATCTAAAAGACTCGGATAATATCCTAATTTTAATTTTGACTATTTATAATTTTAAATAGGTGAAATACCAATTCGTTATTTTTCGTAAATATAGATACGTACTTCTTTAATAACAATCTCAACTTAGATAATTTCTATTATGTTTTATGAAGAACTGATTAGTAGGTAGTAAGATTTGCGACGTTGTTTTAATAAATAGTTTTTGTATCTTCTTAAGTTTAACACTTGATCTCAAACGAAAAGTATGTTAATTTACTTGTAAGTTAACATAATTAATAAATATATCTGTTTGTTTATTTTATTTGATCTTTATTATTTTACTAAGCGATTTAAAAAAAATTCTATTTAGAACCAGTATCTACTATCAATAGTTAATTAGAAATACAATAAAATTGCAAGTAAATTGCAAAGCTCATTAATATTTAGTACCTTGTACTAATCATTTTCAATGCAGGTTGTTGCTTATCTTAAGTAAATCATTTTTTATATGTTTTTAAATACAAAGCATAAACATCTTAAGAGCACTTTCCTAGTGATAATGAACGTAACTGAATAATTTTCCTAGCTATAAGCAACGCAACTGCTTAAAAATTAACACTTTTTGGGTTCTATTAACTCAGAAAACATTTAGAAAACAGAAAAATGTAATGAGTCATAAAATACGTACTGAGATCGGTCTCCCAAATATATTTAAATTTTATTCGCCGCAACAATACACAAATTATAAATTAAAATTATAATTATAATACCAACAATAGGTAATAATAATAATAATTTTAATAATATATTAAAATTATAATACCAACCAACCATTGTTTTCTCAACTAATCTTAATCAAGTGGAAACTGGTAACTACACACACCTTTAAACATTTTACTTCACACTATGCCTCGGCATTAGGTACGATTTCGGCAGATTGCCAGAACCGTTCTCGTAGAAGCACTCCACAATCAACCTACTATTTGAACGTACCTACTGTTGATTTTAAATAATTTTCACCCTACCTAATGAGAAGATACCTAATCATCTGCTCAAGTGGGATGATGTCAACCAAGATTGAAAAAAAATTGATTCTTTTTACCAGACTGCCTGAATGTATGTATGTGTGTAATATTTTTTATTACCTTATACCTTCCAAACCACTGGACCAATTTATACAATTAATCTCTAGATGCGTCTTGAAATCCCGAGTGTTCAAAAGCTGCGTATCCACTTGAGCAGCCTCGTGACTAGCTGCCTCATCGTGAGCGTGCCGCGGGCTGCGGAAAGTTCATACGAAGCCACATAAAAGAACATTAAGGCAAGAAGCCTCAACCCGAGCCACAGTTCTCTCAGTTAATACAACCGTCTCCACTGAACACACGGCTCTCACTGAGGCGCCTTTGAGCATGACCATTTACCGACATGGTTTGGCTCACTGCGCGGCCGCATCGTTTGGTTCAAGTCGCGGCAAGCCTCGACTCGCGGCACGGTTTCCACTTGCTCTACCGCTGGTCGAGGCAGCTGCTCGACCCGCTGCCTCAAATGGATATGTAGCTATAAATAAGTGAAATTAAAAAAAAACCAAATAGGTGGCTGTGGGATGAAATTGTTTGAAAAATACATAGAATAATGCAATATGGGTATTAAATTAAAAAGCTAACCATAAGGATTTCAAAAAGGTACCTATATCAGGATAGCTTTTTGATAACAGGCGGAGTTTTTTCATTTTATTTTTAAATTTTTACTAGTTATTGAACGCTTTATCACAATTGCCACAGAGGATCTATACAAAATATGTAATTTACTATCCGTCCGCAAATTATATATACTTTCTATAATATTACGCAGACACCGAAATATTGGGTTTAGCCATGCACTAGCAACTAATACAAGGAGAAGAAACAGAGTCATTGATATACCTCATACTAAAACCAACTTTGCAAAAAAGCAATATTTATCTCAATCAGCATACTTATACAACCAACTTAATCAAAATCTTGTTATTTATACCATGTCCACATATGAATGTAAAAAAAACCGTTACAAATTATCTTCAGTCACAAAATTATATTTCTACTGAAAATCTCATAAACCACATGTAGGTATCCTCACGCTCATGCATGCACGTAGTCACTGACATACACACACACACACACACACATATATATATATATACATACACACACACATACATACATACACACACACACACATACACACACACCCACACACATTTACACATCCTGGCGCATTCCTTAGATATATATTTACTTACTGTTGTAATTAGTACATTGTTATATTTAGAAGATTCTTTTGTTTTTGCAGTCTATTATGTAATGTTTATGTTAAGGAAGAGCGGGGCATCCTGCCACAAGTGTAAAATTTTTTATACTTACTAGGTTGCTTCATCAACTGTATAACCATTGTGTAAAGGATAGACTGAATAAAGATTTTTTATTTTTTATTTTTATCGATGGCTATCAGCGCCACCTAGTGGGAGCAAGACGAATTAAATCATAAGTAAACTTATTTAACTTTGAGTGAGTTTTAATTTAACAGTTTTATAATAACTAATGCCATCATTGTCTAGTCTATTCATCACTAGTAAAAGGAAGCATCTTGTAAAGCCTAGAGCCTACCTCGTAAATGTGACTATCATACACAAAAAATCTATTAAGCTTTGAACCGTTATTTGAAGCCTAAATAAACATATTAGAGAGTAGCGTATTTGATTTCCGGTAGCAGGTCGGTATTATCCTCGAATTCTCATTGGTCGTCCCCCACCATTTTAGTTCTCTGGCTGTACACCAGGTGGCGCCGTGTGCACGAGGAGGTTAGACTCGGCGCATTGCTTCATTGGCGATTTGTTTTTCGTAACAGTCGGTTGTGTCTTAAGAGACATCCAAGCAGTTCCTAACCTTACTAGAAGAAGTATATTACTGAAGAATTTTAATTTAACGATTTTATCGTTCGTATTTTATTTAAAAGTTATTCTTAGTATTAGTATGAGTGAAATTATTCCTCTTATGACTCGAGTTCTCGTAACGTTCGGAGCCAATACTGCTGCAGCACCTAGCCACGTGCGCCGCAAAAATGGAAAGTTCTATTCAGGAAAGTACAGTAAGAAACGACAAGAATAAGTTTTGACTTCGTACATTTTTTGGCGTATAAGGTAAGTGGTTATTACAATACTAAATTATATTGCGAAGAATAGCGTTGCATTTCAACCTACTTATCTACTGTAGTGCTATGTAGCAGCACAGGGACATGGCCCTAGACAAATGGGCGAATTTTGCCGTTAGTCTAAATTTTACCCTACTGAAAGATCAAGGATGAAATGATACCGTATACTATGACACTTTACTTACATTTATTTAGTGAGCAAGATTTTGCCGCTATTATTCAAGAGATATATACTAGCCGCGCAAAGCGCCTTCACATCCTTGACAGACGGGCACAAAAGTTTACTAAAAGTAAATCCGAAAAATCATTGATTGCCAGAAGTAGTACAACATATAGGTGGTTCACAAAAATACGTGATTACCTTACGTTCCGCCTCTTTGGGCATGCAAACTGTCACACATAGCTCTAATAAATAATAAAACACAACCTCAAACTCAAACATATTTACTGTGAATATAAAGGTACATAAGGTGACAATCACAGGTGACAGTGGATAGTTTTTTGCTATGTCTTACCATACGGCGTACAACATAATCAATTAATCATAATCTACATACTAAAATAAATAAAGATAAGGTAATACTAATAAGAATTTTATTACAACATAAATAGTAGCATTTTTCGACCAAAAAGTCGTGTACTTTTCTTCTAAAATATTAAGTTTTGATATGACTCAAGTTCAATATTATATTTAACAAACTAGAATTCTAAATTAAGGAAATAAATGTCATATTACTACTGCAATGTCAAAATATAATAGGCACTGACAGTCTTAGCAAATGTTAAAGGAGGTTAATGATGTTTTACAGCTATCGTGTGGGTAGAAGTGCAGAGTTATTAATTCGTTGCATTAGCATCAGACTTTATAACATTTTGCAGTTATGGATAATTTTCTGAAGGCCCGTTTATGTAAAATTCCTCCCACTAGCGAGAATCTTTGAATCTTTCTTTTTTCATAGAAAAAGCTGCGGATATATCTATATCTAAAAACTTCGGGCCGCTCCGAGCGCCGACACAATATAAAACTGCTGCGCAAGCACAGTGCTATTAGCAGACTCAGGTCACGCCTAGTCATGCTTTAAAGTACAGTAAAAATATATTGTATGTATTGAATTATCATTACCCTCATTTAGATTACGTAAGCAGACCGCTTTTTCAAGGCGTTGGAAATGCATTCAATATTAAGCACTACGGGCGCGACTACCCTCGCACCATGAAATATCTTTGGTTTTGGCCGCTCCAAGCGCCGAAACAAAATAAGGCTGCTGCGCAAGCACAGTGCTATTTACAGACTCAGGTCACGCCTAGTCATGATTTAAAGTACAGTATAAATATATTGTATGTATTGAATTATCATTACCCTCATTTAGATTACGTAAGCAGACCGCTTTTTCAAGGCGTTGGAAATGCATTCAATATTAAGCACTACGGGCGCGACTACCCTCGCACCATGAAATATCTTTGGTTTTGGCCGCTCCAAGCGCCGAAACAAAATAAGGCTGCTGCGCAAGCACAGTGCTATTAACAGACTCAGGTCACGTCTAGTCATGCTTTAAAGTACAGTACAAATATATATTTATTGAATCATAATTACCCTCATTCAGATTACTTAAGTAAACTGCCTTTTCAAGGTATCGGAAATGCATACAATTTTAAGAACCACGGGCGTGACTACCCTCACCCCCAAACACCCATCAAGAAATAACTTTTCTTGATGACAACAAAGATCTGGCCCTGAGAATTTTCATGGCCCCGAAATGCACTCAAAACACAAGTAAAGGTCCATGACCCTTATCGAGCGGTTAATTTATCAGAATTTCTAGAACAATAACAAATTCTACAAGCACCACAAACTGGAAACTATAAATTCAAACTAAAAATTTTATAAAATTTTCGCATTCCATTTTTGGCCACGCTATTGTTAGCAGTATCTACTGTGCCGAACAGTACCAGCTTTGACCTCCTTCAAACATCTACCTCGAAGGCCATGGATTCATGCTAATTAATGAAAAGTGTTTTCAGAACCCGTGCTTTTTAGTTTCGGCTTGGTGTTACAAATATTTTAAATAACCTAAATTATTGTGTTTGATTAAGTAAGTGCAAGCTCATAATGATACAGAGTAGTAAACTGGTTACAACCATTGGATTGGTTAAGCAAAATATATTTATCCAACGTATATTTCCACATACCCATTAATACCAAAACACATCAATGCTTCGTTGAATATAGCCCGCTATTGCAATTGGCGTAGATATATATAGGAGAAGGTGTATTCTACGGTATTGGTTATTCAATAATATTCCTTTTACTTTACATCATGATGTACGTCCAGTTCTCCTAACGTTCACATCAATATTCCAAAATACCATAACACTACGTGATCGATAATCATCTATTACTACTTAGTTTTTCTTCATCACATTCCTTACATGGCAGCCTCTGCATCGGCCGGGCATTGTAGAATAAAGATGTGCGTCCCTGGACCTTCACTAAAGATTAATGGCCTCGCGCACATGTACACCAAATATTTTTGGCGTATCTGATCAATTGTGTTGCACAGATATAACGGCAGATAATCTAATAGACTGCAAGGACCTTGTCCCCTAAAACATCAGATTTAGCAAGCCACAAAAATTTTTAAACATATGGGTTGGCAAATTAACTTTGATAAGTCGATTTTGGTACCACAGATCAACATTTAGCATCTAGGAATCGTTTATTCATGATTGGTTGTCATGCAACCGAATAAGTCTCATAGTTTCTTAATGGACATAATACACAAGTTAGGAATATAACAACATTATACTTTACTACAACATATGTAAAAGGATCCATAGATGATCTTCAAGAATATTTTATCTTTGTGAAAGATAGAAACGGCTGGTCGCAAAGGTATCCAACGTATAATAGGATAAGTAACCTTTGCTATTTCCCCGATAGTCAGGGATCACTTACGTTATCAAGCCCTCTTAAGGCATAGCGGTGTTTACCCAAAGAGTATGTACCACTACGTAAAATCCTCGTCATCGGTATCCACAATACCAGCGAGTGCCTTTAATGATTCGAATTGATGGAATGCCAACCTAACTCCGTTGAAACTTTAAAATCCTTCAATACTGGATTACCTAGTGATAGATATGTCAGTTGAAATAACGTGCCAAACTGAACAACCGCTTGTACTGACATTGGGCTCCAAACGGCTCTACAGTCCATTTTAAGAAACATGCGCGCTGTTTGTTACGCTCTAAGGTTCGATCCGCACCTAGTAGGTCAGTCACTGTTAACTCAAAACGTTAACCGAACGGTAAGTACCTACGAAAATGAAGTACCAAATCAATGTCTTTGATAGAACCGCCGCCAGAAAGGCACCTTTTCTCAGATTATAATAGTGATTTTTACCAGATTGGTTTACCGCTACAGGCCATTTTGCCTCATGAACAACTCGTGTAGTCTCAGATTACAGCACGCTGGATCTGACAGTTCAGCAAAACCATCGTGAAACTTCACATTAATAATCCAACCTCTACGGTATAAATGAGTCACATTGGCGAAAGAAAATCCAATTCCTGTAATTAAGGCAAACGAGGCCGATTCAAATACGAGTACATATTTTTAAATAATAAATATACTAAGTGGCACTTTACTAGATATTGGAGCTAATAATTGCTTATTAACCAAGAAATATGTGATGGTGCAAAACCGCCTATTGTATATGTTATCCATAAAAATAGACTGTGAGGCCCTAGATCCTATTTTTAAATACTAACAGTTGTAGACCTGTCTGAACCTAAGCCAAGCGCAATATCTGCAAAAATTCTAGCTTATTACGTAGAATGTGGGGTCAACAAAGGCAGCTACACATACTAATATAGAAGTTTTTATGTACTTCGACCACGTATTAAGTTAAGGTTAACACAGGTGGTTATCGACCTGCAGTCGCGCCCAAGAATCTAATACAAAACTGCTCTCTACCGTGTGGGGTATGATCTTTAAGTATGTTTACTAACTAGGGGTAACTGAGGATTAGAAAATAGCTTTCTGAGATATTATTGCACAGTGATTCAAAGTTCACCAATACCATCTAGCCTACAGTTGTATCACAACTTTTTAATCAATAAGTGATGCTAAAAGGTTAACTGATGCTACGAATTATAAGTAATGAAAGGTTTATAATATTATTATCAATTACAATAATTTTATATACGACAGTTAATTTAGTTCATTAATTATTTGAATACTGGCGTTCTACCGGCAGCATTGCTGTGTTTTCCGTAACAACTTGTGCCTATTGTCTTGTTCCAGATACAGGCCTACCTGTGTGCTGGACTTCACGAAAGTTCTTTCGACGGCTTGTGCCTGAAAGAGTAGCAAACATGCTCACAAATTTTCACATTTATAATATTATAATAGCATTTACGATAAATTAATGTAGTTTTCAATTGAAACTATATACTAACATTACTTATGTTTGCATGTATCCCGATTCTAGGTACATAACTTTCTAACCTACAGTAATGTATACTGTACTCAAAGGCCAAAAATGCTTTAAAGTAATTTTCAGGATATCGTCACATTGGCGATGGCTGTACACCAGGCGATAACAGACACATCTCTAATATGTTTATTTAGGCTTCAAATAACGGTTCAAAGCTTAATATCAGCGTTTTACCTTACCAATAAAACGCTTATTAAGCGATAACCTTATTTGAAGCCTAACATTCTAACCCTGCCTGGTGAAAACATTTATCTAATATTTGAGATCCAATGAAGCAATGCGCCGAGTCTAACCTCCTCGTGCACACGGCGCCACCTGGTGTACAGCCAGAGAACTAAAATGGTGGGGGACGACCAATGAGAATTCGAGGATAATACCGACCTGCTACCGGAAATCAAATACGCTACTCTCTAATATGTTTATTTAGGCTTCAAATAAGGTTATCGCTTAATAAGCGTTTTATTGGTAAGGTAAAACGCTGATATAAACCTGACTGCGATTCCCAGAGATTAGCGCATTTTGAAAACCAAAAACCTTTTTAGATTGAGGTAAATGTTAATAGAACAGCCTAAATTATAATACTTTAAGCGATAAGTTGTTAAAGAAATACGTAAGATAAATGCAAATACGGGGTATACCTGCGTAATTACGTATACAATGTGTCACATTGTGAGTCAACTGGTAGCACTAAAATTATAATTTTTCGAATTGCTGAGCCAGAACGAAGGATCAAACAACGGATTAATATTCAACAGTGACAGGTAAAGCTTCAAAAAATATTCACTACTGTTTTCATAAGAGGCGAAATTCGTTAAAACATTACTCATACAGCAGACGAGTCCTCGAGCATTGTTATCGTGAAAAATCTTTATTCGGGGCGCGGTTGGAATTCTCCAAACGATACCCACTTACCACTATTTTTTCACTAGATACAATCATTCAATCATTTCCAAATTCGAATTCGACATCTGCCGTCATTCAATCGGCGCGTATTGTCACCGTTCTTTATTTAAAAATTCACATTGACAATTGAATTCGGAAGCGAGGGGTGATTGCCCCGTTCCATTCGGTCGTCGTGTATTTTGTAATGTTGAAGTTTGAGCCTTATTTCTCGAATAGGAAGGTACTAAATTATTTTGGGTGGTTTTCGGGTGTGTCGCTGTAAATTTGTTGAGGTGTACGTTGTGTTGGAACTTGGATTATCCGTGTTTGAAGCCGTCTTTACACACTGTTAAATTAAGTGAAGAGTATCGGATAACACGGTCCAGCTTAAATTATAATATTTATTTCTGATAACAATAGATTGAAATACTATAAGTTTAGTGTAAATACACATTTAGCGTAAATAACGTCAAAAATCGTTTAATTATATTACCTACAATTATTTGTACAGAAAGGTAAAAATTACCTTAATGAACTACACGCTGCACAGCCGCACTTCTGTCAAATTTAAACTTTATGATGCCGCTACTTAATTTATATTATAATAAACAACTCAAATTAAACTTTTACTACACATATTATTGTATCCACCCACTTAAAAAATACCATTTATAATTAGAAAACTTACATTGAAATCAGCGCTCTAAATACAATCCAGTGTAAACACGCTTTTACGGCTTCAGAAAAAACCGTAGGGCGGCATTTGTAATCCCGTGTTGAATTTCGTACTTTACCGGTAAGTACCTATCGAGTAAAGGTACCGAATTCCGAATGTATCGAGTATCGGAATCGAGTAAGGACTTCTTAATTACCTTTTTTTAATTGATACTTCATTGTGCCGGCATTGTGGTCGCGACAATGGCGAATTTTTAATTTTTAATTGAATGCTCGTTATGGAATGAAATGTACAACGAGTAGAGTTGTTAGCTTATTAGTGTTGTTCTCAAATCAACCACATGATAGTACTTAGACCGAGTAGCTATTGTGAATCGGGAGTTTCGTTGACGTGGTTTGAATGCGTTTCGATTCGATATTCCATTGTGGAGTTTGAAAGGATATTTCTATTTCTATGTTAGAAGTAGGTAGGTGCCTACCTACTACCTCAGTATCTACAAGTTAATAAAGTAGTTACATCTTACGAGTAAGTACTTAAGTAGATACAAATTATAAAGCAAAAGCACAAAATACCAAAACTCGAAAAATTTTAAAAGATGGAGTTGGTCACAAGTGCCCTAAGTGACACTTTCAAATAATAACGTTGTTTCGAATTTGAATAGGTACCTATAAAAAAAATCAGTGGTAATGACCTTGAAATGTAGGGATGACTTTCTTTTTTCTTCGGTAATGACCAACAAAAAAATAATTGGAATCACGAAAATCATGGTCACCATAATATCTACCACTGACACCTACTTGCTACAGCTGTGGGGATAGGTGTGAGGATGTGTGTGTGTGATAAGTAAGAACCTGCTAGCCTAACAGCAGGTATCGTAATCAATGTTCCTCCGGGACATCTAATATAAAGCATGCCTTTAAAGGTTATTAATTATTTTTACACCAAGTTGCTTATGCTGTCGCGTGCTATTCACGTGTTCTGCAATAGGACATGCCATTGCGGGGAATCTAAGAACCAATATTATATCTGCCATATAAACTTCTGGTGTAGAACTGAAGCCGGAACTCTTTGCTCACTTCAAAAAGCTCGTCCAAACAATGTAATACGTATTACTACAATACAATGTAAAAAGACAAACTAACAACAAATCAATTCGGATTCCTGTTTTGCATTTAAACGTCTGATTGGAATGACGTTCGCTAGAATGATGGGGTCCATTTCTACCGCGTAGATCAGATACACAGACTAGCGAAGTCTTGTATAGTTGGCTAACGGAGGCGTCTACACTCTACAGGCTGTCGTGTGGAGAGCACGAGGTGTTCCCAAATCTTTTTACGGCGTTTGAGGAAAAGGTTTAGGATACATGTTAAAACTTAAATAAAAGTTAAAAATTAAATTTAAAATTGAATTTTCGTTAATCTACCGTAATTTTTTGCGTGACCATTAGAAATACCTACTTCATTAAAAAGATGAAATGTTTGTAGGTTTAATTTAATCCAATTTTTAGATATAGTTTTTAAGTTATCTAATTTTAAATTTATATTTAGCGTACACTTATAAACAGATTTTGATCAGTTTTATTAATATACAGGGTGTCCAGCAATTAACTATCGATAATTTAAGGGCAAGAAATATACCTAATTTTATCGACAAAAATACCCTCATGTGTAGCACGTAGCTACGTTGCTACATTGAAAAAAATTTAAGTTGGCTAAACCCCCATATGTGGGTATTTTTGTCGATGAAATTAGGTATATTTCAAGCCCTTAAATTATCGATATTTAGTTGCTGGACACGCTGTAGATATATTGTTTATTTTTTTATAGACATAGCAATTGATAGTTTTCCAGGGCAACCGTTTTTCGGTTTGGCGCTACAATCATGTTACTACCTATGCTTAACTTAGCTTTGACTTCATTAATGAAATGATTAAGATTTACTACAATATTTAGCTTACTCTTTAAGTCAGTAGTAGTCTTAAAGCTCTAAGGTATATATTTATTTACTTTTAATCATGTGAAACAGATAGGTCACTCTGTGAGAACTTTGTTTTACTCGTATATTTTATGATAGTTAGGATGTCAGTATTTAACTTAAAAATATAAATAAAATACTATCAGATATTATCGTTTTCATTTATTAATCACGAGTTTCATAAGAAATAAGAAAAATTATGTTTTGAGCATTTTGGAAATTCAGCTATGTACTTTATGTATCCTAAACCTAACTACTAACTATATCTAATGATTCGTTGAAATTCAAAGCTTTTTATAACAAGAAGGTATTCCGTATTAGTTTCTTTATTACAATCACATTCTTAAAAATGTCTTAGTAATTAGTTTTTAATTGGTCTTTGTTTATTTACGCCCCAACCAGAGTCAGTAACAGTTACTTAAATCGCTCTTTAGTACTAGTTTTTTTTTACTTAAAAAAGTTAATGCTTGACCACAATCCCACCTGATGGTAAGTGGAGATGTTGTCCAGGGTGGTGGGCGCACTAACTTAATAAAAGCCTATTCACTCTTTTTTTGAAGTCATCCACGTCATAGGTGGGCGGGAACGCAGACGCAGGCAAGCTGTTCCAATCCTTAGCGTTGCGCATAATGAATGACGATGCAAACCGCGACGTCCGTACCGGCGGGATATCAACGACGTAAGGGTGGATACCCGCCGTACGTCGTATCATTCGATGGTGGAACGGGGAAGGGGGAATTAATTCAAATAATTCCTGCGCACACTCTCCAAAATGTGCCCTATAGAAAACCGAGAGGCTGGCTACTCTGCGCCTGTGCTTGAGGCTTTGCAAATTGATCTCAACCAGATCTGGGTCACCAATGAGCCTCTTCGCACGCCTCTCCATTGAATCCAAAACAGAAAGGTGACATTTGGCTGCACCTGCCCAAATGTGAGAACAGTACTCCACACACGGCCGAAACTGAGCTTTGTACAAGGTTAAAAGTTGCCTCGGTATGAAGTACCGCCGCACCTTCGCAAGGACGCCAAGTTTCCTTGCATCTGCTTTAGCTTTGGATTCGATGAACTGTCCAAAGTTGAGCTTGGAGGATATCTCAACTCCTAACAACTGAAGGCAGTCGGTATAATCCAAGGACACGTTCTGAAAAGTAGGACCCAAGGTGAGCGGGCTCCTTTTGGCGGTGAAGAGACACGTCTGTGTTTTAGTGGCGTTGAATCTCACAAGATGGGGCGTTATAGTTACAAGGTTACAACGTAGTTACAATCAATCAGTCTTATTTATTGACCGTAGGATTAAAATAAGTTTAATAATAATGTTAGGTAGGCACGGTCTAATACAGGAACTTAATTGTATAAAACAGTTAGCTAATAAAATTAACAATAAAAGAATCAAAGAGGTATCATGACACGAATCTCAATTAGAAAGTGAAGTATAAAATGCCACATGCTCTGGCAGCTTAATGATTGAAGTGTCACCTGATGTTAGGGACATCAGATCGTTGTATTTTTCTACCGAAACTTTGGGAGGTGTCAGATTGAGAAGACCTATTTTTCCTCTCTTAAGAAAGCATAAACTTATCGCCTAAGAGAAAGAGAGCGTAGTCTCTGCCTGGCCAGTCTTGAAAAAATATCTTTCTGTACATAAGACAGTTAGTGAGAATATTTTTTGTCTCCTTTTGCAGATAGGCAAAACAAAAAACAAAAATTTTTCAAATTAAAGAGATGTACTTGTAGGTATGTCAGTGTAGATAGATCAGTTTGTCAGATAGGACACTTAGCGGGGAGGGTGACGATATGATACACAGTTTTCATTTGTGATAGGTACATTTTTTTACATAATCCTTCATGTTCACAATTTTTTTAAGTATATACTTAGCCACTCATAATCTAGTTATAGCACCTAAACGTAACGCTTTTCTTCCGACATTGAATAATGGACTATTATAGAATCTTACTCTGTGGTAGCGGTTGCGCGGTCTAGGCAGGTACAGTTAAATTAATTATGATATCGGCTGCTTTGTTCCCATTGTATTGGACGTATTCAACTGACGTGGACGTGAAGTGAACTGAATGTCGGGAAAACATCCACTGTTCGATTGTGAAAGTAAATTAATTCATTAGGCTTGGTTTTTTCTTCTTCCTAACTAAGGTCTGTACATATCAGGTCATTTTAATGAGGTCTTCGAAATTTAGGTTTATCGAAAACAATTCAATCACTAAGCAAAATAGGGATGTTGATATCCTCAAATGTACCAACGCATGACATTACACACCCTCAGTAGAAAAAAGCATAAGTCGTGTTACGTTGAATATTAGTTATTAATATAATATAATAGAAAAGAGGGAGAAAAGCTGCATATGCTCCATTTTTTTGAAATTTTTATCATTAATCTTGACGGTTTTGTGCAAGAAATCTTAATGTAAATTCCTTTGACTACTTAAGTACTGATATTTTAACAGTTTTTTTGCTCTCCTGTAAAATTGCAATTTTCATCTTATTTCTTTTTTGAGGGCTTGGTGACCAACGAACACAGGGATAACACATTTTTTAATGCAACCGGCCGAAAACGATATCCATCTGATGGTAAGTGTCCACCGTCACCTATCACCAACACCAAAGACATCACCAATATGACACCGAACAAGAAATGAGAGAGAGAAAGAGTGTAAGAAAGAAATTGAACTTTAAGGTACCTCGTGCATAGAGCAACATTATTAGAAGCTGTTATTAAGCTTTATTTTTACCTTCTTATTTTCTTAATAGGATATTATTTTAAGAGGTAACACTAACAATAACATCACAAAGAAATAACATGAGGGTCTCGGTATAACCTCCCTAAAAAGTACAGTGTTCCTCTCGTGTTGTGCACACAAGTTGTATGTTATGTAGAGTCGCATATAAATAATGGAGCTTGGCCGCATTACACGCTGCGGGCTAGGCGCCGTGAGCACAGCAGATGTGTGGAGTAGGAATTGTTATACTAATAAGATAGTTATCGAACTCCTAAATAATCATTGTGTAACTGGAAAAAAAAATACTTGTTCTTTAACTCTGTCGTTTGAATATTTTAATTTTAAGTTTGTCTGTAAAAATAATTAAATTGTAGTGTTGGTGTATGAATATAGGAACGACTTAATTTCATTTGTTTCTAAATAGAAGAACGTCAAGAACATAAAGTAAAAAATTAAAGTACGACAATAATATTTTAGATAATTATGTAATACACTAAATCGATTGTAAACGTTTACCTTAAACTAGTTTGAGCTCAATATAACAGTTTTAAATTAGTTAATAGGAGGTATGGCGACCCCAAGTGGGGAAATAGATAAAATAATTGAGATTTAATCATTTACTAATAAATTAAGATTTAATATTTAACTATATCTTATTTCATAATGATATTTAGATTTTTTGTCCGTGTGTCTGCGACTGTGTTTCTGCTAATTTCAGAAACTGATTGACTGGTGTGATTCTTACTGATGTATTACTACATAATAAAGAGCTTGTTTTATTTCAAACGGCTCCCTAATAAAAATACAATATGTCAATTTAAAGCCAGCGAAATTTTTCGAATACGTTATTCTAATAGGTATCCCAAAGCGAGATTTTATTAGCCTACAATAAACTTTAAAAAATGCGCTTTCGACTTAATACACCTTTACCTCAAGCGACTCCACCCCACTCCTGTGCCGGCAGCTTGGGTGGCGCCCGCCGCTATAAAATTCGGACAGCGGTGCGGATTCCCACAGATTCCGACTGGATATTAATTGATCGACTCACTCGCCACCCCGCGCCGGCATGATACATATTCAGTTTAATAAAAATATTTTCAAAACCACTTGATAAATACGGCTGTGTTGTTTTTGTTTTAACAATATTTTTGTAGACGTTTGTAGAGATTTAAGGTACGACCAAAGATTTAAAGTTCGACCAGTAAGGTTCTTTTGGTGCGTCTTGGGATTGATGTAAATACCGACATGTGTTTTATAGCACCTAATCAACTCATCACGACTAACTGTTGGACTGTTCAGCGAGGGTTTCCTCGCGCTAAAAGGAGCTTAAAATCTATAACGCTGGCCAAGTATTGGCAAACTTTATCATCATAAATCATCTTTGAGGAAATAAAGAACTCTCAGGTGGATATAGATTTTTCCGTGTTTTTCTCCACTGAAGCAAGAAAAAATTTATAATACCAAACTTACACAGCCTAAGCCTAAAAGTAGTATAGAGCAGTATGAAAGGATTTTTGAAAATTCACCCCAAAGGATAAAATGGGGGTAAAAGTTTGTATAAGTAGAAAAATTTTATAAGCTAAGCTGAGGGCATCCTCGTCCTGTAAAAAAATGATACAGTCAAGTTGTAAAGAAAAGCAAACCAATAAACAAGTTCATACAAAACTCTGTTTGACTTGAAAACTCTTAGATATGATCAGCTATTTTAATATTACAATCTTATTTAAAATCATGGTCCTAGATCCCGCTGCATGTTTACTACGTTCCTCGAATATTGAATCAAAATCAATTTTTTACACACAATTATAAAAGGGACAATATGGTTTGGCTAGGCTGCCTATTAAAATGTATGATCATAAATCCATCATAAATATAATTTTATGAAGTTAAAATTTGCCTGACATTATACATACATTATTAGTAGAACCGACAACTCATAATTATTATCACTCATACCTTACCACTTTTAATAGGAAGACAGAGCCGTTTTTAACGAGACTTCAACAAAAGCGGTAAGTAGGCTGTTATAACAGCCTGATTCGTAGTTGTCGACCGTCACAATTGAGGTGGTGATTTTAAATAACCCTCCGAATACCGCAAAATTATAGTAAAATCATATAATTAGGGATGTACCCGGTACCGGTAATTTACGTCTTGCGGTCGCCGCTTCCTTCCCTATTGTTCGATTTTTGTAAAGTTTGGGAACAATACGCAGGAAAGTCTAGTCGCTGCTGTGTTAGGTAATCGATTTTATTATTTTGACAGTTGTGGTTTTTAAGCGATTTTTTGGCGATTTCATTGATGGGAATAGGTTTTTTGTTGCCTTTCCGTGGGTGTGTGGTTTTTGTAATGGTTTATTTTATACAAAAGGGTGGGTAGGTAAAGGGTAGGTATGTAGACAGGTGGTTTTTCTTTATTTGATGACTTACCTATCACATTTTCCAGCATTATAGTATTAACTATTCACATATTCGTTTAACGTGATTAATTATAATAGCATTAGGAAATTACTGTCATTGAATAAGTTTATTGTGTTTGAGCTAATGCAAATTATGTTGGCGTTCAATAAATAAATTGAATAAACATCTGTTAATAATTTACTGTGAAATGGGTACCCATTATTAAACAACTACCTAAGAGAGTAGGTATATGTATATCGTGTAGGCGACTGAATAAGACTAGAAAAAGAGCATTAGATAGATCAGATCTTCGAGTCATAACCTTGGTTAACATAAATGTTTAGGAGCTTCGTTCTATCTATTCCAGATTTTAAACATTTTAAATTAAGATATTTAATATCGTTGTTTTACTTACCAAAGTAAACCTGTTGAAAATTCCTTCATTTTTAAAAGTAAAACACTACTCAAACCCCGTGTCTAAAATGGCTTGTTTTTGTTCAAGTTATTTAAAATAAATTCACGGAGCAAGTATGAAATTCTTTTGAGTAATTTTCCGGTGAATATGTCGAGCTGTGAATGGAGACCCTTTATGAGGCAATTGTTACGCGACACGCGATCTCTCGTGTCGCGTTTCTAGAAAAAATAGTAGGTACACTTATTTTCTAAGTTTCCAGTTAAAAATTATACAGAATTTTGATTTAAATCATGAATTAGTTTAAATTCAAACACTCATTAGCAGCTATGAAATGGTTTTCGTGCGTCTTGATAGTTTTGAAACTGTAAACAAGTTTTTAATTATAATTTAGGTAAAAGATCTTTTTTTGGATCTTTAGAATTGATGTAATATTTCATTAACTAAAATAAAGTAAAAAATATATTATGTAGGTACCTAATGATATTGACTTTGACGACGTCGATTCACCTTCAGGCAGACGATTAGTTCATTTAGGTAAAAAGAAACAAAAATGTACAAAACTTAACAGATTTCAAATATGATTCTTAATTATTACCTGCTTGGAAGTATTCCTAATGTTCATCGAGTTCCAATTATAGAAGAAACTCTTTTATAATGCTCAGCAAATACAGTAACAAAAGAGGTTACGATTGTTATTACCTGGAGGTAATACCAATAAGTAAGGAGGTCTTTGAATGGGCCGAAGGCAATTATCTTAATCTGAGTTCACGCTTGTATGCATATGGGGCTGCAGGCTGCAGCATTCCAAATACAATCATCACCATTTGAGTAACCACGGTAAGGTGCATGTGAATACTACTAAAAAAGTTTGAAGTAACGGGTTTTTTGTTAAATGGCATAATTATGTTCCTAGTAGGTATAATAAAAAAACACAATAAGGTTTTATGAAATAAAAAATAGAAAAGTATAACAACAATAAATAGCCATGTGAAATAGTTACATACCTAGGTATATTTTTGCTGAAGTTTGTAGCAAACTTGAACTGAGAGAAGATAAAGCACGTGACGATTATTCGTGAGACTAAAAATTATGATTTTATTAAAAGGTTCGCCAAAAAATTCCTGGAATGATATAAATGTATTTTTAACGTTTTTTTTAATTATTTTTAACGGAGAATTAAACGACACTAAAGCAATTATCAAAAAGTATTGAATACAAAAAACGCAGTATGAACAACTCGAAAGTCGAGTACAAAGCGGACACTACATCTGTACCGCCGACAATACGGTTGACGTGTAAACAAAGGCGTACAGTGAATAGGATGCATTATGTTACCGCCATGGCACAGATTGGTTTCGAGTATCGAATGTTAGTGATTGTTTGAAAAAATGTCGTTGAATTTCCAATTTCTATTTCCGTTAGAATTTTTGATTTAGTAAAAATTCTCACAGACCGACTTTCAGTAGGTACTACATCACGATTCTCTGTAAAATGGACATTGCTACACTGTTTTTAAAACAATCAGGACATAGGTACCTATTTTGTAAAAATTATGACTCTTCTCTCTCTCTTCTTCTCTGGTTGTGGCTGGAATGACGGGACCTGTAAATTTTACTTTTGGAATAATTTTTAGGTAGGTAGGTATGTAGGTACCTATGTAAGTAAATATTTTACACTTTTTCTTACTAAGGTTTATAGAGTTCCTATGTAGGTAATACGTACCTATTAGGCCTAGATGGAACCTAACATTACATATTTTACTTATGTAATATTATTACTCTAAGATATTTTAACACAACAACAAAACCTCTAAAATAAAACAAGAAATATTAGACAGACTTGTTAATATCACAAAGTTTAATCTACCTCTGAAGAAAAACATTTAAAGTTGACGCGATAGGACGGTCCCTTAAATCTTTAAAACCAATCAACTTCTGTATGAGATCTTTTACAATCGAAATAGACACTTCAATTAAAAATGCCGACGATGATCTCCCTACCCATGTTATAGAAACTGATAGCCGCCAACTAATAAGATAAAAAGCTGAAAAGGGCTCTAAACAAAACAAAAAACATTTTCTATGGTTAGATAGTGACAGATCCTGTGTCATAGACAAGTTACAACTAAAATAGACGTGTAATTCGATAACAGTTTGAAAATGGATATTAGAAAGGTCGGGTGGGAAAATTAAAAAATAACGAAGTTGTTCATTCGCGCGTAAATGTGACAGACCTGCGGTTGGCGGTAAAAAGAAAAGCAATTTGAACATTTTAAAGTAGGAACACTCGAAATTCGAATGTCATTATCATGATCAGATTTTGTGTAGGAAGGTAGATAGACTTTTGTAATCTCTGGAAAAATGCTGTTTTTTTATTCTTAACTAGTAATGTTTTCAAACAGAATAACTTTATTATAAATTACATAACTAACTAATATCCTTGATTATTCTCTAATCTATTGTTATATTTATATTGTTTCTGAACTATAGATAGACTTAATGTCTGTACTGTACCTTGAGCCTTGTTAAATTTCAATAGAAGCACTAAAACTTCCTCCCAAGTCATGCCAAATATCTAAAATTTATCATCACTCCTTTTCTTCTATTTATCTATCTTTTATCTAACCACGAATCCCGCCGACCAATAGTAAATGCTTTAGATAATACAATGCTGACTAGGTGTTAAATTTAACACCCATGCTTGTTAATCCAAATAAGACTTTCGGTGCTCCGATTAAAGTTCAAAATATTTTTTCGTCGTTCTAGTAAAGCACAAGGAATATCGATCTTATACGTTGGTGTTAAAGTCCATTCAAACGTTGGGCCAACACGAATTACGATTCTCCTATAGGCGTCAATTTTCACACCTCACTCTGTTTTATATCTTGAGCTCTGTGGTAACGAAATATGGATCAATTTTACATGATTGCAGGTTAGTGTTAGGACATTTATGAAGTACACGTAAGGAAAGGTGTCAGGTTTCACGCCTATGGTGTGAAGGGTCGGAGTCCTGGTTTCTGATTGGTTGAGTGACCTGACTTTCCATTCGCTAGGAGTTGATTACTGAACGTATAGTCTGTACTACAGACTCTATATGAAACAAGAAAGACACAAAAACAAACTTCAACCTCAATACTCTATTTATATTTTTATTCTATGACACATGCCTAGGTGCATCTCCGTATTTCCTCTTTACTTTCTAATATACGTATTTACTCTTTACTTACTTTACTTTTTTTCATTCTAAATACCTATATTTGTGAATATCCTATCATCTGGCTGGATGTCCTGGATCTCTACTTACCTTAGAGGTTCTTGGAAAAAACAACTTGAGGATTTAAATATTTGCTTATCTATTGACTATTCTATAATTATCTATTTAAGTACCTACCTACCCAACTAAATATTTGCTACTACAAAAAAAAAGCAATTGTGTGGTTTTATGAAACCACGGTAGGTATAAGTGAAACTTTTTTTCGTATTGTACTTAACTAAAAATTTTTGGATAAATATTCGATTTAGGGTATTAAAAGATTTAGGGTATTAAAGGCGCTCGACAGAGCAGCCGAGGCCAATATGGCGCCGCCATATTTCACTTTACCCCCACTCCGCGGCCGACCGTCACGCGACATGCGACACACAGACCAAAAAGTTTGAGACGATGTAATAAAAGTTTCACTTTAAAAATCTATGTAGATAGGTTGATAGGTACCTAACCTTCGTACATTAATTTTTAAGAAAGCCTAAATAAGTAGTTTACAGGTTGGACGATATCCAGAATATTCCGTTGCGCAAAAACAAAATACCTGCCTTCATTGCCATTTATAACAATTGTTATTTTGTTCGTGTTGCGACCGAATTAGTGTAGAATAAACGGTAGTGTGAGCAGAAATAGCGAGGGAGCTTCCTGGAACCCGCAGAGCTATTAATCATGCTCATATCTTCATCTGTACTGCTATCGCGGCGCGCGTTACTGGGAACACTTGTCTTGAAATAGGCGCGAATTTGCCGCTTGTCCGCCATCTTGTGTACATGAATATTTGTTTTTTTTATAACATCTGTGCATCGATTCCTGTTTTATTCTTGTTTTTGCAACCAGTATCCTCTACCTACATTTATTTGCCTATCTATTTTAATAGGTGGGTACAGGTAAAAAGTTTTTGGAGAGCTTTGTTAAATTATGAAGAAAATACGATTCTACATATTTGTAGGTTGGGTACATTATACATAATGAAGAAAATACGACTCTACCGATTTCTAGGTTGGGTAGGTTATCTATAACGTTTAGAATTACAAGGAGGTACTTAACTCAGTTGGTTGTCGGTCAATATTTGAGCGATTATGAGTTATTACATTATTCCACATTAACACACACTACCTACTTATATGAGTAATTGATTCACAATGCAGTTTTCGAGAAACTATCAATTATTCTCCATCGCGACTTCATTTGTAACATCTGCACGCTTTTGCGTCACGTTACGTGGAACACTTGAAATAGGCGTGAATTCTTTGAAGGTAGGTATAGTAATTAGCGAGGTAATAGACCTTTGCTCCTTGGTGAATCTCTGCTCCTCTTTCTGCTACTTCATATAGGTCTAGGTCAGCAGGTTATAAATTAATATGTTGCTGGACAGGTACCTAAGTAGGGAGTACTTTGTTTTAAGAAAGCATAATAAAAAGCAAAGTTGCACCATACTGATACCAAATTAATATTTTAATGAATTTTCAGTAAAAATATCTTAAAATTAGATCCAATGGATATTACACACCTGTGTCTGCATCCAAATGAAACCATAATATTACTAAAGAGAATTAAATAACTGCTGCAAATGCTTTTGTTGCGAACAGTACCTACCGGGAAATACGGAGCTGGCAAAATAAATTTTCACCAGTTCAGCACTACACTACACATCAAACGCTTTCGGTCACAAAGAGAGAGTTGTTAGGCTCACGATACGGTATTCGTATACGAGTATTATCTGAAATGATTTTAAAGTGAAACTTTTATTACAACGTCTCAAACTTTTTGGTCTGTGTGTCGCATGTCGCGTGACAGTCGGCCGCGGAGTGGGAGTAAAGTGAAATACCCTAAATCGAATATTTATCCAAAAATTTTTAGTTAAATGTCTACAATACGAAAAAAAGTTTCACTTATACCTACCGTGGTTTCATAAAACCACACAATTGCTTTTTTTTGTTTTAATTTTTAAGTACGATTTTAAGTTTTTTTATCTTATTTACAGTGTAGGTATTAAATTCAATTCTTTATGTTAAAGAAATTATGATTATTGAAACTTTTGCTGTTCGTCTAAAGTCTAAACTAAGTATAAACTTTTTAAACAATTACATTTTTCTTTGGGTTTTGGTTTCTTGTTAGTAAGTAACCTATATCACCGCTAGGATCTACACTTAGACGATAAAATTTATGGCAGTGGATCTTTACTTGAAATGACCAACATTGAATCACTTAAAATAAGAAAGTAATCCAAAGGTGTTGTTACAGTTAGAAAAGCCTTACAGTAATATGATATTTTCCCCCCCTAAAAGTCATCTATCTTTTTTTCGGATATTACCAACATACGAGCTGAGAGTCTTACACATCCCTACGTGCAAATAGTGGCATCAGTCACAGACTCGAGCGTAAGGTTCAAACTCCTTTGCCACCTAAGACTTGCGTATTATTGAAGTGCGTCGTTCATTTGGCCTCTTTTCTTTGTTTGTATTGACGTTTGCGCGATACTTTGCCACTAACGCTTGCAGCTGTATTAAACCGTATAATCTACAGAATAAGGTTTTATATTCATTGTTCATATACAATTTTATTTTCTACCTTCTATTTCGCGTGTCGACGTAAAGCGTCTAGACGTATGAAGCTCGCGGTTTGATGTTTTTGTTAAATTATTTTTAAAACAAAATTATTTAATTGAGGGAGCTGTTTAGAATTTAACTCTACATTTGAAAACAAAAGAAAATCAACGTAGTTAGGTACTTCTTGTATATTCATCTATACATTTTTGTCTACCTACCTCCTTTTCTTTTCTAAATAAATTTGCATTTTAGAGGGTAGGTAGTTAATCAATAAAAATATTTTTCTTAGTAGGTAAGTTTTTTGCCACCTACAATAAGGCAGAAATATTCCTCATCAGGTACACATGGGATAAAAGACGTCTGAATTCTGAAGTCAACTTTTTTAATTTATTCAAGAATTGGCAGAAGTTTTTACCAAATGCTCTCGGGTATAAAATTTTAGGTATTTTGTTGACAGGTATTGGTCCCAATTAATTCAATAAAGAAATAAAATCAATCGACGCTCTAAAAAAAGGTACCTACAGATAAAAATTAAATTGCTGTGAAAAAAAAAAGCAGATAAAGATAAAAGTGTTCTGAAAAATCTTCACTATCTGCATATCACAACAAAATTCGTTCCAAATAACACTTTAATAAAATCGCGCGATTTAGACATCAGCGATTCACACGAATCGATTCTCCCTCCCTACCAGCCACGGAAGACGCACGTATCTAGGTGAATCTTTTAATTCCCTCGCCTCCGGGACACAAAGGGCCGGCACAAAGGGGGAAGGCGAAGCGGGGGGAGACGATTTCAGCCTTTCTGCCTTCTCGACTCGGGTAATCGCCTTACCGGACCTCGGCCGTTATGTGGTCGCTTCTTGATGTGTGACACAAATGCTGTGTTCTATGATAGAGTTGCAAATTCTGCTTTTGATTTGCTTGCAGTTATGGTTTTTTGATTTTTGGTTAATTTAGGGGGTGCAAGTTAGTATGGCAACTTCGTCAGTTTTGAAGTAAAAAGGGTGAAAATTTATACCTATATAAGCTTATAAATAGGGGGAGGGGAAGGAGAGGGGGAGGTAAAAGGAGAGCGAGTGGGAGATGGACAGGGAGAGGGAGAGGGAGTAGGAGAGGGAGAGGGAATTTAACGGTCTCTGATTTGTAAAGCTACCAAAAGTATAAAATTTTAAAGGTAACAAAGTCAAAAAATTCACTGAAGTTCGCCGAGACAGCTAGTTGTTAATAAATATGAGTCAACTGTAATATGATATTTATTTTAAATTAAGTTAAATTTTTTTGATAATACGTCAACATCAAAGAAGTTTTACTTCAATCGCGTCTAAAGATAACACGCACACACTTTTTTCTACCCTTATAATTATATTCCTCCAGATGATGAAGGAATATATAAGAATGATGATTCATCATATCTTATTTATATGCTTACCATATAAAATAGTAAATAAAACAAAAAAAATTAAACAAAATAATTTTCAACAAACAAAAATGCATTGAGTAGGCAGGTTGTGTTTTGTAATAACGCATGCATGGGTGTTGATGAGAATTTCAATACTATTCCCGGAGTTGGAACGCAATGCGTTTACAGAATCCACCCTGCGAGGGGGTTCGAGGGAGAATAATGCTGTATCTCGACTGCCAGTAATCGCCTTACGCCTTACGAATTGGTGTAGTAATATCGTTATGTGGTCCGCTCCGAATCTATTTGATGTTTGAAATTAAATAGTTATTGGGGTTTTGTTATATTAAGTTTAATTTAAAGTACTTAAAGTTAAGTTAAAGTACTAGAAGAACTTACTTACTGACTTTTCGCCGTATTGGGGCGGCTTAGAATACTAACCGCAATCCCACGCCAGATGGGTGTCGTAAGAGGCGACTAAATCCGGCCCGCTGGTGGTAGGGCCCTCGGAGGGATTATATTGGTAATATTGATTTTAATTGTTAATTAATACTACTATTACTATTATTATTTCTCCATGGGATTCGCCTGGACAGCTACCACCCTTGAGCATGAGTCAGCCGCCAAACGACTCGTCGTGTTCCGGCTGGGGGCTTGAGAGCCAGTTCTTTCTTTCTTTTTCTTCTCTCTTTCTTGGTCGGCAACGCATCAGTGATGCCTTTGGTGTTGCTGATGTCCATGGCCGACGATAGCCACTTACCATCAGGTGGATCGTCAGCACGTTTGCCGGCTGTTTGCATAAAAAAAAGAAACTTATTTTGTCCTTTTCGTACGAATAATTGCGTATGAAATTTTGAATTTTGGGTTTAAACTGTTGAAATGTAGCGATAAGTATTAAAAAAAGAAAATGTGTGCAATTCACACGTGGTAGAAGTGAAACTTTCCAAAATTTTGGTTTCAAGATAATGAGATGAAAAAGCAATAAATCGAATCTTAAAGCAATAAATCGAAGCGCCATCTATGAATACAACTTAGCACTTTTTAAAATAGACAATAAAACGAATGTTCTATCTTATTCCTCGCGCCATCTATGAATACAACTTAGCATTTTTACTGTCTGTATAATCGGTCGGTCGATCGACAGAATGAAAGAATGAAATTCTTATTTTTTGTTGATAAATTCTTTGAAAATATTTAAAAGAGCATTTGAAAGTATTTAAAAACAGTATAAAATAAAACTAAAAAAAAATAAAACTAAAAAAAAAGATTTACTGAGAGACGCGAACCTGCGCATCAGGTATTGTGTATCTACGTCCTGACCATTGAGCTACGGAGAAGTTAAATTGAAAGACGAAATTAGCGGTTATATTATCTTACCTGTCGTTGGATCCGGTTTCAAATCACTAACGATTCTAAAGAAGTTTCACTTCAAAAAACTTTTATAAGTATTTCCTATGAGAGTAATGGAAACAATGGAATTATAAATACACAGACACCTCCAGGCTCCATCATTACAGAAAAGATGTATCAGTTAAGTACGTGGTACGGAACCTCGCGTTCGTCAGGCGGTCTCTACCACAGACTCTACATACCCTGGCCAAGGGATCTTAGGACTAACAATAAGAAAGAACAAATTGGTTTCTCTCGATCTGTCCTAATCGACGGGAAACTTGATAATGTAAGTGTATTTATGATATTTCTTGACAAGTAAGATATAAAGGGTGACCATCTTTATTACGATTAAAATAGTCCAACCTTTTAGGCTTAATCAAGGTAAGAGTGCGTTATAATGAAAAAGTCTTGGAGCGTACTCTAGCAAGTTGTTGTGAAGAAGTAAGGTATATGTATATTTAGTTAATCCAAGTATCACTGGTACTTATACCGCTGAAAAACACGGTTTAACGTCTGTTACAAGCCATTTTGGAAGGAAAGTGAAAGCCAGAAGAGCATAAGTACGGTCGAGATATCTAGGTTCTACAGATCCAAAAACCTTCGAGAAGGGCCGTTCTCCATATCCTCATCCGTTGTACAGTACCGTGCATCTTACATACCATAACTTCAAGTATCCTTATGTATCCGTGATACTACATAAATAGTCTATAGGTATGTTATTCCAGGTAACCTGGGTAATTACGTTTAATTACTAAATTTCATGAACATTCAGTACCCTAGTTTTTGCGTAAACGAACATATCCTCATAAACGAACTTTTTTAACAATACTAGTGCTCTGCCCGCGACTTTGCTCGCGTATTCCGGGCAATAATTTACCCTATATCATTGAAGTATTATTACTAGCGTTTAGAACCGACACCGCCAACACAATGTGTGTCCCAACCTAATGTATTGGCGCCAATGGGCTTCAATCTTTAATGGATTCGTTCGATTTTGAAAGGAGAACGATAGGCCTCAATTTTGAAAATCGAACCTCCCGAGCGCGACACAGTTTGTTCGAGATGTCTGTTCTATGACATTATACGAGTTCAATGTCTTAAATGGCTTCCAGGACATGGATAACTTGTTTGCTAAACGTGAAACTCCGTTCATGTGTCAATCCGTAGTTATATTTCACATTTACAATATGTTAGGTATTAGGATTTAGGAATTAGGATATTGGCTTCAACCCATGAATGGCCCGCTGCTGGGCACGGGTCTCTCCTATTGAGGAGGCCTAGAGCATACTCCACCACGCTACGCTGCTCCAGTGCGGATTGGTGGAGGGGTTAGTGGCCAACCCGAGTGTCGGAAGTTTTCAAATCGCCCGAGGGCCTCCGACATGGCTTAACGACTGTTATCATATTATTATGATAACAACCGGGACCGACGGCTTTACGTGCCCTCCGAAGCACGGAATTAGTATATTAGGGTTAGGATATTAGAATTAGGACTAGGCAAGGATATTAGGAAGGATACCTAATAACAATAAAAGGTCTGTAAAATCTTAGTATTGTTCGTAATAGCCTATACAGTTACATACTGTTAGATCCTCGCGTTAGACACGTAATGTGTTGTCGCATTACTCAATGTCTCGCGCAGCGCGTGAGGTACGCTCGCGCACGAAATTGAGTTTGCTCCAAATATAAATTGTATTTTCCTGATGTTTTGTCTTATTTATATGGAGTTTTTTATTTAATAATTAATGCTTACGTTTTATGAGATCAAAGATAAAAATTGCTTTCAGAGCAACAACAAAAACTGCACAGCAATACAATTTTTGTCAGTTTTAAGAGAGGTCTAATGAAAATAACGATAATTACTTTTATGAGATGGTTTAACTCAGTATCATTGTTACATTTATAGTTATAATCAGATAAATAGTATATTATGTCTAGTACGTTAAATAGATTTAAGATAAAAAACCAATCAATATTATGTAAATTTTATACAATCAAAAGAAAATAAAATCAAAATAAAGCATAGACAAAATAGAAACATCATCAATTATAGTGATCGGTAATTTGTTGTCCTTAACAAAATTTTCACAAAAATCATTTTTAGTTTGTTAGGCACTGCAAGCACTGCAGTTTTCTGTTTGAAAGTAAACTCCAGCTACGCTAATTAACGAGCAAGCACTAGAACATTTATATATTCATCTGTTTCTAATCTCCAAAGACATTTATCCGACTCGCTCCGAACACCGTAATTCTGAACGAACACGTCCATACTACGTACCGTCGCGTGCAGAACCCGCTAGGGGTGGGGGCGCGGCGCCCCCCACGCGACGTCCTGTCACTGACAAATGGCCCTGAGGAGAGCTCGACCCCGGTACCCTAGTGTTGTGGTTCTCAAAGTTTTGTTTGACTAAAAATCTTGATCATTGAAATATTTCGTTCCTCCTGAAATTTTTCTCCAAACATTTTGTTTTTATGGAACCAATGTTTGTTACTGATAGTTTTAGGAATGATAAAACTTAATGATTACTTTATACCTATGATGTTGTGTATTCGCGTTGCTTACATTTTTCTCTTTCAACTTACAATGTAAAATTTAAAAATTGATGCTAGATAAATGAGGCTTAAAAGTTACACAGTGGGAAGATTTTATGTTAGTTTGTAAATTACTTTAATAAAAAATAAATTATTTATTTTAGTGAGATTCATCTAAAAGCGCCCATGGTACAGGATATTATATCTAACACACAACTTCAGAGTTTGGCTAATAAAATATCGGTAATTATTTGGAACCTCAAGTTGAAAACCTCTAGTTTCCCACCTCGCCGTGTCGTAGAGATGTCCATAGTTTTCTTGAGTTATAATATTAGATATAACACACTTAGGCAAAGCGAGTGTGGGACGTTTTTCTGCTGCCGTAATCTGAGAAAAGGAAACAAACTAAACTTTCAGAGATCTTAAAAAGACTTTAGTACTTCAGTAGGGTAGGACTAAGGAATTCAGTTAGACTTTAGGACTTTAGTAGTCACTTGAATCTAGGAATAGACTCCTTGTATTTGGTAAATTTTTAACCGACTTCAAAAAAAGGAGAAGGTTATCAATTATCTATCTATTCTTATTAATTTGAATTATTAATGAGCGTTAAACTACGAGTTAACATTTAATTTGTTATTTTCGCTTCGCCTCGACTCGACATGTCCTCTTTGGTAACAATAAATTAATTTATGTCTGATTTTAATTCACGCACCTTACTTACCACAATATTATATATCTTACAAATACCTGAACCTATGTTCTCTGATAAGTACATGATAAAGAAAAAAAATAACATCAAAAGTATTTCCAGACATTAACTTCTTCAAAATTATCGATTTTCAGTATCCTCAATGTGAGATTTGAACTAGTGAATCTGTGCTATTTGGTAGAAATACTAAAATGTCGTGGTTCCCTTCTATTGCAACCAAAGTCGACCCCCTACGCGATGCCTCCCCGGTGCTATAATTCTACAGGACAGGCGACGCTTCGTTGGGCTGAAGCACGCCGAAGCGTCGACCAACGCTTCTCCCGTTAGGGTAACCAGCTTTGAATAAAATATTCGGGAAATAACTGATGTCATCTTAAAAGGGATCCATGGAAAAAAGTTAAGAGCAATATAAAATTCATTTTTTTTCTCTGTCTAAGATATTTATTTGTAAAATTATTCACTACGGTTATGGTAGCAGACCAACAACACAGCAGCATAGGAAGCAGAACAGCATAGCAGAACCAGAAAAATTAGCACTTTTTTGTTTATTTTAATATTTTTTTTGGAGAGTACTCCAAAAAAAAGAGAGAGGAGAGGAGAGGAGTATGGTTTTTAGATAATAAAAAAAAATATTTTTCTAATAAAATTATTGTTATTATTAATTTGATTTTGGTTATTTGTAATTCATTGTATCGATTTTAATGATTTTATATTTATTTATGATTAAATTTTTAAGGTATTTATTTAATAATTTAATTTAAATTTTAATCCTGTTTATAATTTGATTTCTATAATAATATAATTATGAGTAATGTAAAAATGAATTGTGTAATATGTAGTGATTTGTATTTTATATTAGTAATTTTAATGAATGAATGTAATGTGTATAATTTTTATTTTTTATTTTTTTTTACAATATAATTTACCAGTAATTATAGGAGAAATGAAATGTAAGGAAATGCTGTTTGTACCTATAATTAAAATGACACTTGGTTATTATGTTTTTGTGCATGGAAATATTCAAATGTGATAGTGTTGATTTTGTTGGTGCAACTTTTAAAATAAAATAAAATAAAATAAATAAAATAAGAATCGATTTTCATATTTAAGCCCCGTGGTATGAAAATTTATGAGGAGTAAAATCAAACTTTCTCCGTTACGTTATGCGTTATGTGCGTTAGGCTTTAATTTTAATTCGTAACACAGAATCTATTATTGTCAGTGAAGTATAATGTCATAGAACAGACATCTCGAACAAAATGTGTGTCCCGCCCGGGAGGTTCCATTTTCAAAATTGAGCCTCCGTTCTCCTTTCAAAATGGAACGAATCCATTGAAGATTGAAGCCACGTGGCGCCAATGCATTGGGACACACATGGTATTCGCGGTGTCGGTTCCATACGAATAATACTTCAATGATTATTGTAAATAAAAACGTCACATTAAATTAAATAATTAATAAATATATATTAATATGAATAAATGTATCAAACATGCTATCAGTAATATAAAAAATGCGTTCCTTTACCCTCATTTACTAATCTATATATTTTATAATCGTCTGTAAGGAGTAAACTCCGGTCGTGCGTAGGAGCTGGCACACACAATTTTATATTTTCTATTTAATTAGGTTTACAATTTCGTATCCTGGACTCATTATTATCTTATTAAATAATTAGTATCTAAATAAGCAAATAAAAATATGAATTGGATAAAGTATAAATAAAGAATATCCAGGGTATCTTTATATAATATATCCTATAATAGAGTGACTCGTTGTCATACTACACCCACCCCTCAAACACGCCTATACTGCGGTATTGGAAGATCTCCATACGTTACGATAAATTCTATAATACTGTTTGTATTAAAAATTGACAACGTGGGCCAGTTGGATATTAAATATTATTACACGTGTTATATTGATCGGTTAGTTAATTACTTAATTGATTTTTTGTCATGCCAACGTAGACCCCCGTCCAGTCTCCTGTGGATCCCTGGTGGTCCACATGGACCACTTTGGGAACTAAGGAGATAGAGGTAGAATATTGCAGGATGATTTTTAGGTAAATGTCCCAAGTAAATGTGACCAGGAGAGGGTCAATACCCCAAACACCTCTTCATTTTATAATCGACTGAAAAATAGATTCTAAATACTGCATGTTTTTACTGTCACCCCTAACGATTCAATATTTAGAACCCCAGCCAGTCACAAATGTCGATATCTTCTGGAAATAAAGACTTAACTAATTTACGTATAACTTAGTCATTTCCTTGTTAAATAAACCACAAAAAACCCGTTTGATAGCCTTCTCGGCATTATAAATTATGCATTAATAGTTAGAAATCTGATTTGTGCATTAGTTAATGCGTTTACAAGGAAAATAAAATAACTGTCTTTCTTTACGTTAATGATCATAATTAAACGAGTGAGGACTTATTATTACTTAAGATTAAATTATTGCTTAAAACTTTGTAGCTTAGTGCCTGACGAGCGAGCTATACAATCCTGCCTATGTAGTTGTATAAATAAATGTTGAAGTATTCTTATATTCTAAATATTGGATGTAGTCACCATTATGATACAAGAGATCATAACTCTTAAGTGGACTTTTAAAACCTTCAACTGAATTAAAAAAATTGAAATATTAAACTATTCAGATAAGCTTGGTATACGTAAAACCGATTATTATATTAGCTATGGAATTCCAAAGTCGTCTTATTTAAGTGCACTCGTTTATATATTCCAAGTAACGTCGTATCATCACGAAACGCTGATCCAGAAGAACCTCAACAAATATGAGGGCCATCGTAAAAAGCAGCCGAGTCTAGTCAAAGTTATAAAAATATAGCATTGGATAAATAAAAATATAAAATAAAATATGAAATGAAAGTGGCGCGGGACGCAAGAATCTCGCGATCCTTTTGAATGTGTCTGTACCGGGATAGAGAATGTGTGGAGAAGATTTTTTGTTGTAATTTTATTTTATTTCTCATTTTATAAAAAACCGGGCAAGTGCGTGTCAGATCACGCACAATGTAGGGTTCTGAAGTAGTAAGTTTATCGACTATTACTCATGAACTTCTTATGCTAACATAGCCGTGATAGTTTACCTTCTAAATTAATCATACTATCTATTTTTGAGAATTTTTTCACTTGTCCAACTCCAACCGTTTAGCCAGCAGGCTTGAGTCTAACCAAAATTAGCATCTTACGAGTAAAGTCAAATACATCGCTAAGGGACCCCTAATTCCAAAAATAGTCTTAGAAGACCTATAATATTTTTAAAGACCTTTTCAACGATACCCCACACTATAGGGTAGGGGAAGTAAGCCCAAGACGGGTACCCAGCCCAAAAAGGGTAGGCAATGCGACATCGTCAGATTGAACGCTGGACTCGCTGCGAACAGTGCAACAGTCGCTCTGCATCCAGCTCCATCTGAGGCAGTCACTAAAAAACGAAGCTAGTAGAAACACGTGCGCCGTGACCAAAAATATTTTTTCGTCTGTTTCGATAAAAAATTGCAAGATAAGTTCACATTGATTTTTGCTTTTGCTTAAATGTCTGTCTAATAGTGTTAATTCAGTATCGAAATAAACTTATTCAAGTATATTTTCATATTCAACACACGGATTTAGAGTTAATATTTGAAGGTTATTTTTCGAATAATGCAAACTTCTAGCTAAAAGGCAAAATGGGTAGGGCAAAATGAGTACCTACTCGTTTTGCCCCTTTTTAGGTGGGGAAATCTTCATGGATGCCATGAATACTATTGGCTATGCCAGACTCCTACAGGCTAAAACCACCACGGGTGTACTCCTCTACACCGTCGGTCAGGATCACGGGTACGCTCTCGCATTCTTCCGCGAGCCTGAAAGCGCTGGTCCTTTTTGAGATCCCTTTCTCAGCGTGGATCTGGAGTTTAACCATCCCTTTTTCATTACAAGGCACGCGGCTCATACACCGCACGCACATTCTCGAGGCTTTATTTTACTGCCGGCTGACACCGTGTCCACCGTCACGACATAAATTTATGGAGGACGGAGAAGGGCCTGGTAGGCCCTCTTCCGACGTCCTACTTTCCGGCTGCAGATTGGGAGGTTAGATGATATCTCCCTCTCCCTCTCCGCAGATTCTTTCTGCGACATAACCTCCTCGCAGAAGGAAAGTCCCACATCACAAGACCTCTCGGTTCTGACCATTGCTCTTATTATGGTCAAAAGCGAGAGATCGTCCCCCATTTCTGCGACGAGTTCACGGCGCTCATCCTCCCAGGCTGGGCATACTAACAATGTGTGTTGCGCCGTATCCTCGACGCAGCTGCAATGGTGGCACCTGGTGGTCGGTTCCCTTACTTAGGTACTTTCCGAAACAACCATGTCCGGTGAGCACCTGTATGAGCCGGACGGTAAACAGCCCATGCCGCCTGTTTAACCAATCCTCCAGGATCGGACGGACAGCCTCGACAGTCCAGCATCCGGCTCTGAGTTCAGCCAGCTGCTTTTTCCACCTTTCAGTCATCGACTGTTGAGCGTGGAACTTCCACTCTTCTATTTCTCTTGGCGAGGGTACAATACACCGGGCCCGGATCTCATCGCCAATCATATAACGAAGCTTGAGCATCCCGCCAAGACGCACGCTGCCTCGAAGGAGATGGTGCGATATCCTCAAATGACTCCGATAGCCATCACCCTCTGAGTTCTTCTATCAGTCAGCTCTTCTTCCCATACGGGAGCTCCGTATAAGGCCATAGACCGCAACACTCCTAAATAGAGACATCTGCTACTTTCATTAGGCCCCCCGAATAGAAAAGAATAAAAATAGAAGCAAAGAAAATAAGTATGAATGAAATGAATGAATGAATGAATGAAAATTTATTTTAATATAGTAGCAATGGTGCCTGGCTACAATAAAGACTAATTACTACAACTGACTTCAGTGTTATTGGACATTGTTATATTCCTAGCCATCTTAGGCCCGCCTTCCGTTTTGCCCGAGGCCAGTACCCATTTTAGGCCCCCCTACGGGCAAAATGAGTTTTTTGAAGGTTTTTGTTATTTGCTCATAATAATTTTGCTGGTGTAGTTTTAAGTAATATGACCTAATTTTATCAAACTATATTAAACTCCCTTACACGCATCAACTTAAGTCTTTACAAATTATGTTATTAACATGCTCAAACATTAATTTTGCCTTAAGGTACCCTTCTTGGGCTTACTTCCCCTACGCGACGAATAAAAAAATCAACCTCATGTTACCTGTAAGGGGAGGTACCCTGAAAATATATATTTTTTTCAATATTTTACTCTACGATTTTTTTCAATATTTTAATCTACGATCGGCCAGATGGACGGACATGACGAAACTATAAGGGTTCCGATTTTACTTCGTAAACCTAGTAAAAGAAAATTCTTAGCGTTCAGTCAATTTCACTCCTGTCTCTCGGTGTCCAAATTTCGGCCAAGGAATCTATGAATAAGAAATCTAACGCTCCAACTCAAAGTCACTAACGATTACTTAAATCGCACCTCAGTGGAGAATTTGTATGGTGATTCTTTAGTTGGGGCGTAAGAATGAAATAGATATATCAGTTGCCATTATTGAGTGGCTGTTCAGCAATATGTTTAATTACACTAGATTTTACTTATGTTGTTTAATAATAAAAAGTATAAAGTGTGTACCTAATATAATAAATAAATAATAATACATAAATAACGCTTCACACTCACTTCATAGATTTAGGTTGCATCATTGAAGTATAATGACATAGAACAGACATCTCGAACAAAATGTGTGTCCCGCCCGGGAGGTTCGAATTTCAAAATTGAGCCCCGGTTCTCCTTTCAAAATCGAACGAATCCATTGAGGATTGAAGCCTCGTGGCGCCAATGCATTGGGACGTACATAGTGTTCGGGGTGTCTGTTCTATACGCTAGTAATAGTACTTCAATGGGTTGCATAAATAATTTATCAACGTGGTTCATCTGCTCGTTTGCTCGTCGTTAAAAAAATTCACTTTAGCGTCTGCGACGACCGTGTAGATGATGATTAATAATAACTATAATTACAATAATTTTATTTTGAGTGGATTTGATATCT
The DNA here is from genome assembly GCA_963932265.1 of Thymelicus lineola. NCBI lineage: Eukaryota > Metazoa > Arthropoda > Insecta > Lepidoptera > Hesperiidae > Thymelicus > Thymelicus lineola. Next base: position 7,407,565 of record OZ010681.1, on the reverse strand, counting down.
TTAAAATTATAAATAACACCGTTTCTACGGACGCCGCAGTCCCTATAGTGTTCCTCTGTCCGTAACAATGTGAAGGCGCCGTGGGTCAGCTCACCAGCGCCCCGACGCCCGCGCGCCCCCTACCCGCGTGTGGCCGTACAGACCCGGGAGCACAACTACGTAATGGAAGTTACATCGTTACGTCACTCTGCCTTTCCTGCTCTGTGTTCTGAGGTGTTCTCTGAAGACGTTTCGAGGCTTGAATAAGGTAAATTGTTTTCTCGGGAATTTTTAAACAATGGCTTTTCTTGAAAGAATTGTCGCTTGGATAGTACAGTACTGTAGTCTGTAGTTAGTAATGAAAGCCTTTGCTTACTTTTTATTACGTTGAAGAGAAATGCAACATAAGATAGTGTTGTGGTTGATGTTTGGATTGTGTACAGCTGTTACTAGGTTTATCACTAGGTTATGTTTCTAGCTTCTTGTTTTGCTTTCCACGTACTACGCCTACGGTATACCTTTACCTACATGTTCTACATCCATCCATCCCTCCAATACGAACGCGTAACGCTTAAAAAGTAACATTGCTGCTATGATAATATAGAATACTTACTAGCTGTTGCCCGCAGCTTCACATACGAAAATTATGTTTTACCTTATTTGCAAAATTTGAAGCAAATCGGTTGATGTTTTAAAAATATTCCATACAAACTTTCATCCCGTTTTCCAAGGAAACCTTTTAATTTTCCGGGATAAAAAGTATCCTAAAATATGACCCGGAGTATAAGTAACAACTTCAATTTTCATCGAAATCCAATCAAGGGTTTTCATATGATGCCCGGAGTCCGGACAGACAAACAGACAGACAGACAATAATTCTAAAAAAAATATTTTTGTGCTCTAACACGTTATTGAAGTGCCCCCTAATCGAATTTTTTTATAATATTCAATGTACAGAAATGCTCTTTGAGTTATATAAAATAGTATAGATTTTTATTTCCCAAGTCCAATATGACATTAGGGAACATACCAAAACCACGTAACACATTTTTTCCAACTTTTTACCCCCCCCCCCCCTTCGTGACCATCCGTAGTATATGAGAAGACCCCCCCTCCCCTCTAGTTTTCACGTGGTAATTGATAAATACGGTTTTCAATACTTTTTTGCAAAAACATAGTTAAAAAATAATAATTTTGCTTATATTTGACGACTTTGTGGCGCAATGGTTACTAAAATATTGACTACGTGACAAAAACCTAAACCCCCCCTCCCCTCTGTGACCAATCGTGGTGTTTTAAAGACCCCCCTCCACCCCCTAAATGAGGCACGTGGTTTTGGTATGTTCCCTTATCTTAAATAACACTAGCAGCTGTTGAAAATAGTCTTAAAGTTTGGTGGTATTAAATTATATTGTCACAGAATCAAGTATGTTATGTAGTATGTAAGTACCTATGTAAGTATGTCGGAGTGTTCATGTCGCGAGGGTGGTCGCCTCGTCGAAGATACAACAAACTCGATCGTGTTATTGTTATTATAGCTTATTCAATGTTTCACATTCGCTGAATTTATAGCTTTTGTTATGCGATCTCTAAAGGTGCCCTTAGAAAACTGGCCGCGTGGGTGTCAGTTTTATAGAGATACTAGCTGTTGCCTGCAGCTTCGCATGCGGAAATTATGTATAATATTGCAACTATAAATTGAGATGATCCTATCTTTCAAGTTGGATCAAACTGCACACGGTGTGCAAAGATTAAAATCAGTTAAGTACTTAGCTTAGGAGTCCATCGCGGACAAACAACGTGACACGTAATTTATATATATTAAGATATTTATTTACTAGTGTTTCGCCTGCGACTTCACCCGCTTTTCCCGGTACAGAAGTTAATTCAGATCTTTCTGTTGTTTGTTCTCTAGTTTTTGCGTAAAAGAGTTACAAACATCCATCCAGTCAGGATTATTCTGTCTATGCTGTGGTGTTGCAAAAAGGTGACGGTGATTACGTACCATAATGGATCCTATTACGGTATTTTGTTGGCTGCACGCTGTTGAACTTTGACGACCCTTTAGTCTAATGGGTCCCGGGTTCGATTCCAACGAAATGTTTATGAATATGTGAAAAATAAATAATTGTTATCGGAACTTGGATGTTTGTAAAGTATTATATTTTGATGTGTCGTCTGTGTCTCTATATACACATGAAGTCATTTACATGTCTGTTTATGAGCGATTATGTTAATTTGTAAAGAAAATTATTACAATAATCATACTTTATACTTTACACAATCAGTTGTCATAATAACTGCGTGTTTGCTAACCCCTAACTGTGGCGAGTTAGCGAAATCTCCTTATCTCCTTACCTCCTCATTTCGCACCCCCTTCCGCCCGTTTCATCCCCTTAACCTCCCCTTGACCTTTATCACTTAACCGTTTTAATGTGTTGCTAACTAAAATCAACCGAAGACGATTTAGGAACGTTTTACAAATTGTCCGAGAGTAAATAGAAATACTTTTTGAGACAGCTAAAATTATGAATATCATCTCTACCGACCTCACCGTAGTTTCTCGTTTAAGTTTAGCAAAGTATTCTTTTAATATTGGTTTTCAAATTTTCCTCCATTCAAAATTATCCAAAGCAATAATACCTACCTACTTATTCGTGAACTACATAATTATGTATATAGATATTTTATAAAATATTATAATATAATAATAATAGTAATGTTACACAAATACTTTAAATACTATACCTAAATACTAAAAGCTACTTAAAAACATCTGTGACTCCAAAATCTGGCCACAATTCTATCAGAAATCTAAAAATCGTGGTTTAGCACGTTCTTAGATATGATAACCGATATTTCATTTGCATCCTTTGCGTTTTTATTATCGAATACAACTTCACTCTTCCAGATCGATCTCTAGTGTGTTTACTATTGTATTATTACAAAAAACCGGGCAAGTGCGTGTCAGGCCACGCGCAATGTAGGGTTCCGAAGTAGTAAGTTTATTAGCAAAATATTTCGCCAACGCACCCCTGTATCCAAAAATGATTTCAGTCAAAACTCATAATATTTTTGAAAGACTTTTCAACGATACCCCATATTAAGGGGTACGCAACGAAAAACAATTTCATTCTTATGAAAATTTTTACAGCTTTATTATATAGCCTTATTATATTGATATTACAGCTTACTAGCACAAAGGGTCCTGGCACAGACTTGCCTCAAACAGACGGACAGACGGACGGCCGTACATAATTTCCGATTATAGTTCGGAACCCTTATAAATGAGGATCTATCAAATTCATAGTCAAACACACGTAACTCTAATGGTACTCGAAACCACTTACGCCTGTTGTCCAATTTCCATAAAGTTGCGCCGCCATTAGCTTTCCCTTCCGCTTTTCAATGTCATTACCATTCCACCCCAATTTTCTTACGAATTCATCCCCTTCCCCACTCAGATAGCCAGAGGTCAGGAAGTTAACAAGTAACCATTTAACTGTTGTACCGTTTGTGATTAACCCTCTTAACTTCTTACTTCCTAAAAGGATGCAACCTTTTCTTAATATTTTCTGTTTATCCCAAACACGATTTTACTTTCGCCAGCTTTACGGGATAAACAATTTTATCTATCTAATTTATAGTAGATGTACTTAATTTGTTTGAAATGTTTTTGGTTTATCTTATTTGCCGTTCCATTTTGCTGAGATTTTAAAATTGTTAGCCTAAAATAGAACTATTGCTATAGCTATAAATAGTAAAATCATTTTTAGGTGCAGTGACTTCAAAAATTATCCTCCACATAAATATTATGAAGTCATAAAATTTCCATTGTTCATATTATTTTAATTTTCTAAAAAACAACGCGATTAGTATTCCCTTCTAGTATTCAATGTCATTACCATTCCATCTGTTTTCTCAAGAGTTTCTTACCCCTGAAATTTTTAGAGGCGTAGGGGATTCAAAAATAAACGAGTAGGGACAAAGGTTCATATTTAAGTTATGATGTTTGAGTTGAAATAACTAAAACATGATTGTATCTTTCGCCCTCATCAATAGACTTTACATATTATCATATAATAACTAGGTACATCCATACATCATCATCTTTAAGAAATATCTTACATACATCTCAAGATAAACCAAAGGGTCCCAGACTCGATAAGTAAAACATAGTTCATTATAACGGCTAATTTGCAGCTCTAACTTCAACTCTATGACACCCTTTAAATTGCATTGGCATTAGATTTACCTATCCTTTCAGATCAATTAAACACCTTGAAGTCGGACAATCTTTACTTGAACGATCTGTTTACATTAACAAACCTTCATAAAATTATAATTAGAATAGAACACAGTCCTACAAGTGAGTGATCAATCGGAGGAGGTCGATTCTACACCTCTGAAGAGATTACGGAAAAACGCAGCTCACAAACTTTCGCATTAATTTGACATTATAATACTTAAAACATTACAGATAAGAGCAGAACTGCAGACTCTTAACCCGGATCCTTGTTTTTCAAAGATAACTAATAAAAGCTTAGCTTTTGAAAATACTGCTGACAACATTGAATAGATTTATTTTCCCAAGTAAAAAAATGTGTTGAACTTCGCACTCCTCATAATCTTGAATGTTTGAAGATAACCTCTTAAGAAAGTAAGAAACCCTTACTTTCAAGTGAAGTATCAAGGAAGTTGGCAAGTAGCTAATTAAGCGTTAACAGCACAAGTTAAACCGTTTCGGAGCGCCCCTCTTTCTTAATACCTACTTCCTTAAAGGGTCCTGAGCACACTAAGACTGACACGATAAAATACGGCAAAATTTATCAAGGTAAAACAAAACAATGAAATGATTAGGTATAAGTTGATTATCAAATACACAATAAAATTCACATCTTATAAATTTATAGGCCATACATAGATAAGTAGATAGGTATACCTACTAGTGGGCCTGACTTGTAAATTAATTGACTATAAGGTACTAAATAATTATAGTTTAGCTTAGCTAGCCATGATAAAGTCATGTGATATATCCGATTGAAGTAGGTAATCGATTCTTTTACCGAAAATAATTAATGATTTTTTGCCACAAATAACTTAGTAAAGTTACAGGCATCGCTTTGAAGCCTTGGGAAACCATAGTATAAAGACACAGCTGTAATATAATAATTTAGCGCTACTGTTGTGAAATCAAATACTTATAGGTATTTTTAACGGTGAAACTGATCCCAGCAAAACTGCAAATAAGGGTCTAGACACATTAGTGCAAAACATAATGTAAACCTTTATAACCTCCTACCTAATGCTACTAATATTATAATATAAATGTGAAATTTTGTGAAGATGTTTGTTACTTTTTCACAACTTAATAGATTTTAGGTATAGGTAGATTAGGATAGGTAGTCCATGATACCTTTGGTGCTAATACTGCTGATGATTTTAGGCTTGGATGGCAACTTGCCATCATATACAATATACAAACACAAAAATCTTTATTTCATCTCATCCATAAAATACATTCAGATGACATAATATGGATCAGATGGCTCATATGCAACCCGTGTGACGCAATGGTTACCATGCCGGATCGCCGCGCCAAGAGTCCTGGGTTCGATTCCCAGTGAGGCGGAAATTTTAATGATGAATTTAAATTTCTGTTCTCGCTCTGGGTGTGAATGTCCTTGTCTTGTGTGTTGTCCATGGCACCCACGACACAGGGAATCCTAGTGTGGGGCTGAGTGTGAATGTGAAGCGTTATTTATTATTATTTATTTACGTAAAAAGCTCCTATCCTTGGGTCAAGTCATTAGTAATTTATCGATCAAGACAGGTACCTGAGCAACTTCGAGTGCAGTAGGATGTTGACAGTTGACAAAATTTCTTAAACGCTTACAGCATTTGGAGGGCACGTTATTGAATCCGACAGTCCCAGATGTTATCGTTAGATAGCTGTCGTTAAGACAAGGACAGCTTTCAGGTGGTATTACTAACGATACATGGGTTAGTCCGTAACCAGTTCGTGCAGCAGCTTAGAGTATACTACATGCCTTGACAGATGAGGACGACAAGATAAGACCGATACAGAGCAAAATATTTTAGGTCTAAGAATGTATGAATTGTACTAAGTAAGGCTTAATTTGTTTATTTGTTACTAGCTGTTGCCAGCAGCTTCGCACGCGGAAATCATGCTTAGCTTTTCACCCCCTTGGGGGTTGAATTTTGAAAAATCCTTCCTTAATGGATGCCTACGTCATAAGAGGAGTACGTGTGCGAAATTTTAAGTTTCTAGCCCTAGTTTGGCCTGTGCGTTGATAGGTACATCAGTGAATCACTTTTGCCTTTTATAGATATATAGATTAGCGATTTGCACGTGGCATTGCCTGCGTTATCCGGGGAAATAAATACCATATATGTTATTCTAGATCATGATCTATCTACGTGCTGAATTTCATGAAAATTCGTTCAGTAGTTTTTGCGTGAAAGAGTAACAAACATCCATACAAACCTTCACATTTATAACACGAGTAGGATTTTACCTCAGATTAAAGAAATAAAAGGCAGATATATTCATCCAACTAAAATGTAAAGCTACCAAAGCAAATACAAACTAAAAAAGCAAATACAAACCCGATTCAGTACTAAAGAAAGCGTCAAATAGCTTTCATGTCACAATTGTCAAAATTTATTAAATAATTTTCTCAGATAAAATGCCGTCTTGCAATTTTAGACACTACTAAAGTTGTTCCCAAAATCAAGCAAAAGAAGATTATATATCTTTTCACAGGTAACTGTTCATTATTTTATTATTTATTTATAATAATATTTTTGAGGTGCGCTCGGAACACAAAACCTCGACAATTATTCAATTTTATACCAGCTTTATATGAAAATCGATTACCCTAAATTAGGGGAAATATGCATGGGTTATTTGAACACTGATCGATTATAAATTTATAACAAAAAAAATATTTTAAAAGTAAATAGTTGTATTTATTTAAATCTAAAAATGAGGAAATGCAGCCAATGCATAAATACCAGTCGCTGGGTTATTACAAACATAAGATAGATTGTACAAAGGATTAGAGGGATAAAATAAGGATTTTAACATAGGTAAACCTGGTTGATTGAAGATATCACGTTTGCCTACGATAAAATGCACGATTGAAAGAAAATATTGTATTCTATTTTAGTTCCTGTTAGCCTACTCACCAAATTAATTTTTTTTTTGCAGATTGCGAGATTAATGATATTATACGAGATAAATGGGATTTTATTAAGTAGGCAAGATAATGATTGGCCATCCAAATTTTGCTTTGTTTATTCATTGCAATTTAATGAAGATGACGTATATTATATACATATATTTCATGTATTTTAATTATAATAAATGTATTAAAATTTTGATATTTTTCAATGAAAAATAACTACCCAAAAGAGAAAAAACCATAAATTAAAACAATTCAACATATTAAGTACTGTATAATAAAAGAACATTTGACATATTTAATATCTATACTTTTTGATATCTAGTGATATAATAATAAATAATTTGCCAATTTAATTGTTAATAATATTTGAAGTCGAAAATATGGCAAAAAATATTTACTAAATTGCGGGAGATTGAGTCTTTTTGTTTTCAATGTGGCAACTTACACACACAAAGAAGTATGTGTCTCTACGATACCACTGCTAGATGTCAATATGGTTGTCATGCACACATAGTGAAAAAGCGGCTTCACGTCATTCGTTGCATTTCTATGCGAAAGTTATATCTGCCTTTTATTTCTTTAATCTGAGGATTTTACAGCAAAAAATCTTACCTATTGGCCACATGAAGTTTACTGATGTGCAACTGAATTTCATTTCTGGAGAGAAAAACATCGATAAAATTATTCCCGGGAGCAAACAAACAACTTCCCATTTTAGATGTGAAGATTTTAATCGTGGTTCTAACAGTCTGCGTCGAATACGTCTCAAGATTTAATTATCAAATCGTAGTTCCCTACATTGCGACTTTTCGTCCAGGGGTACCTACGTAATCACTTAGACATTTGAGTATGTGGACTTACAAGGAACGTAATTAAACTATTTAAATCGACAAGTTCGTTACTTAAATACAGACACGTAGTACTATCATTAATAAAAAAAGGTTTTAATTACCTTATAGATAGAGCAGCACCATTTTCGAATGCAAATTGTGTCATACCAGCAAAGTATTCGACAGACATGGATAAATATATGACATATTTCGCATTGCAAGAACAAAGAAATATCTTCGTGTGCGGTTAAGTTACGTTATAATATGTCACTGTAACAAAAAGAGGAACGGTAGTAGGAACAACTGCTGACCGTACCGAGGATGTGCCGCTATTTTCCGAACAATTTCTCGCGCGGGGCAAGAGAGCGTGATAAAGACCGGCTTAAAGGACTTGGACTACTGAAAGCATGAAGCGAGAAGCGTGTTAGCTGATAGTCGGTCACTGTCACGCTTTTCGCTTCATCATGGTTCTTGGTCCTGTAGCCTAGAAACCTGAAGCGAGGGGTCCCGATGGTGGTGTTGTCTTGTTTGTGTTGTCCATGGTTTTCATGTCTCAAGAGTAGCAGAAGTTAGCAATCCTTTACTAGGTATCATTCCCTTTACATATCTATGAGGTGGTCGATGTCTGAAGATTAGCAAAAAGGTGTCGGCCAGTTAGAAATGAAGCATTTTATTTGAAACCTCAAAAGCAGCAAGAATCGAACCAGTATCTTATAACAACCAACAGGGGTTTCTTTGAAATCCTCAATAGAAATGGGAGGTTATCCAGCATGTTTCATTTCATCGCTCTTGAGAAGGTTATAATAGGAAGCTGGCCAGCCGTCTCATAGAATTAGGCTTTCCATTTCAATGCTTTGAGAAGCGGAAGGGAGCCAGCTCAAATTTGTTTCACCTGAGACCTTAATGATTAGCGAGAAGTTTAGAGATGAATAACTATGATTAGAGTAAAAGTTATTTATCAGTCCCTAAGATTTATATCTATACTACTAATATATTTTATGTTTGTTTGTTTGAAAACGATAATCTCTGGAACTGTCAGTTGGATTTGAAAAATCTTATCGTGTTTAATAACCACATTCAAAAGGGAGGGTTTAATAGAATATGTAAAATAATTCCTGACTAAAAGAAGTTGTTTATAATTAAATACCCGGATGACCGAACTATGCTCCGACGCCATCTACTGAAGTAGCTTTAGTGTTGCTACTTGCCAATAGATGTCAGGAAGAGTTTATTGTAGCAGTTATTCATTGCCTGAAAACACGGATAAAATGACATTTTCTAAAAATGAATCCTAGCTAGATCGATTTAAGGCCCCCGAAACCCCCTGCATACTAAATTTCATGAAAATCCTTGGAGCCGTTTCCGTGATTCCGAGAATATATATATAAATATACAAGAATTGCTCGTTTAAAGTTATGAAATAATAATCGTGGTATAGACTTTGAATTTACTTTAAAACATTATTGTCTTTTCGTAATAACCGATACTTGACTTACAATTTATTCAGTGACTTAATGAAGTTAAGTAATTGAATTTCAATAAGTCCAGCTATCAGGAAACACGTTAACGTTTACTTGTTCGTAGTAGAACACGACAATACGTAAGCCTCTTTTGGTAAAGTGACGTCACGGAAGACTTGTGACATAATACGAGGCTGCGTTGTATACCTACGTTGCACATACGTTGATGTTTAACCTGAAAAGTTATATTGAAAATTGTATGGAGACTAACATTGCTTTGCACTATTACTTTCGGTGACACAGGCTCTATTGAACACTCTTACCTTAGAATAAGAATAAACACTATTACGTAAAATAAGTGCATAATTAAGCAAATAAAAGCACCCGAAATAATTATTATTCTTTTATTGTTGATATTTATTTTGTACTCCGATATTTCGACCCAGTTGCATGGATCGTGGTCACTGCTGAACTGATAGTGGTTCATGACCGTGGTTCAACCGTGATCACTTGTATTTATGTATGTAACATCTATTTGTATTTTTATTTTGTATACAAATAAAAGAACGTGTTAAAATTTTGTCTTTTCTTTCGATGCTAGTTTTAAGGTTAATCTGTGGACTCATTCTAGCGTCATAGACGAATACTTTCCGTGCGTTTTCAGTTCTGAATTGAGCCAATAATGCTCCCTGTATGGTGGCTGTATCAGTAAATCTATTTACAGGCAACACAAAATAAATAATAATAATATTCGGTCGGGCCAATTTTTTACCAGCGAATTGGACTGGCAAAACTAGTTCCCGCACAAATGACAAATTAATCACTTGAAAGTTTTTTTTTCAACTTTTAAAACGTTTCGGCGGCAACGATCCGTGGCAAATTGAAGTGACATTTCGGTAGTTTGGAATAAGGTACGTTCATAGCGGCATTAGAACCAATGTTTATAAATAAATAATTTTTATTTTATCAGTATAAATTGAGGTTATAAAAGGCCTTTTTCAAAGTATAAATAGTCTGTATTTAACGTATTAGAGTTTAAATGTTGTCATTTTTACAAGTTATGAATTAGCATAGCAAAATTTATATTATTAACATTGAAGTATAATGTCATAGAACAAACATCTCGAACAAAATGTGTGTCCCGCCCGAGAGGATCGATTTTCAAACTAGAGCCTCTGTTCTTATTTCAAAATAGAACTGAATTGAAGATTGAAGCCACGTGGCGCCAATGCATTGGGACATACATGGTGTTCGCGGTGTCAGTTCTATACGCTAGTAATAATATTTCAATGATTATTAGATATATTTTACTACTGCTTTGGAAATTTAATGTCACGTTATGTTTTGTATTAACAAATAAAAAAAATTAGGATAGGAACGATGACGTCACAGACGAGTCGGAGGGTAGTTAGGTACGTAAACTATAAGCTCAGGTAAACAATAATTGATAGATTTCCAAAAAATTTCCGGTAATTTATTAGTTTTGATCTACATTTAAATTGTATTGTGTTAAATATAGTATTTTCAACGTCATGAAACTCCATTCTCAGGATAACTTTGAGAAGCCGTTGTGCAATGTGCATACACCTTAACTTTGTACAACCGAAGTATCAGACCAATTATGTTCAATTTGTTCCGAATTTGGGTGAATAAGTGTACAACTTTCTACACGGTGAGCACAGAACCTGTTTAATGTATTCAGTTGCTTAAAGTTGATTAGATAAAAGAAAATAATATAAGATGCCGCTAAGATAAAGTATTGATGGCGCCATTGCAGCATTGGTACGCTGCCGTGCTGGAGCATTGGTTTTTTATTCGTTTCCTGTGTCTGTACAAGTTACAACATGTTATAGATTTCAAAGTACTTATATGCTATTGGAGGGGAAAAGGCCTTAGGCACAGGTAAAATATTTAGTACCTCACCTTTGCCTAAGGATGTGAGTGACGTGCTATGGCGTTGTATCTTGCTTGCCAAATTCAAAATCAGAATCAAGTAGATCACTGATACACTTAAGTCCGGTTTACACGTATTAAGTAGGTAGTTAAGTAGATAACTAAATTTTCACTAAAAAGTTACTAAATTGTCCGTTTACACATACGTGTAAACGTATTAAATCCGTTTACGTGCATAAAGTCCGGTTTACACGTATTAAGTAGTTAAGTAGATAACTAAATTTTAAGTAAATTAGTATTAATTTTAAAAGTTTTACACGTAAAAGTTTTACATTATATTATTATATTATATAGGTACCCACGTCACATTATATTTTGTACATATTTCAACATAGTCGCATGAATCGTGGTCACGGTTAAACTAGTTTACCTAAGATGGATGAAAAAAAGGTGTCGGAATATGGATTAATGGACCGATACCTGCTCGATCTTTAAGGGTTCTGCTTCTACCATTTAGCTACGATACCCAAAAAACCAAATGAAACAAGAAATCTTCATGTGACCGCACACTCTTCCAAATGCGGAATCAACTTGCAGGTGTCTGAATAATGTGTATATTTATTTGTTGATAAACTCAAAGCTTAGTACAGCTCTCTTGATACAATCTGGATTGCAGGAGCAATACTGACGAGCATTTGTTGAAATAACATAAATCCCTTTAAAGGACAGAGACGTCATGACAATTACCCAACAACAAAGTTTTACGGGCGAGTAGTCACAACCAAAGATATTTAGTGCGGATTGCTTTTCCAAATGTCCTTTTGCATTATATTTTTTGCACAGATTAAACATTAAGCCAATCCTAAGGCAATCCAATCCTAGAAAGGTTTTGAAATCCTTCGGCAATTCGGTTGCGTTCTTTTCCGGTCGGTTTCGCTAATGCAATGAAGCATTTGCGACAATTTTATTTCTGAATCCAGTCAGAAGTTTTTTTATTCGATTTTAAATCATCAGACGTAGCGAAGCAAGTGGTGATTGGGGGATTAAGTTTAACTGCCACTTACAGCCTTTCGTTCGCTGCGATCGTCTGCTATGGACGATGAACGAGACACGGATTGAAGAATTGGGTGTGTACAAATAAAATGTATTGTAACATTTATCTATGTAGAATATTATACTCGGTTTATGTATAATAATATTATTATGTTATTATTGTAAGTACAGTCACAGATACATACATAATACAGTACTCATAAAGGAGAATGCCCATTTAGTATGGAGAAATGTACTGACTTTAACATTTTTGTGTCTTGATAAAATTACCTTTATTTGATTATGTTATCATAATAAATTATACATACTAACTTTAGTCAATGATTTAAACAAAACTAATTTGTATTTAGGTTATAGTAAACTCACAGTAATATGGACTCTATGCGGGCGTATTAAAGTCGATTGCGTATATAATGTCGATCTTTTAAGTTTCAAATTCATTTGACAGTCCCCAAACACCATGTAGTTTGTAATGTATTATAATCACAGAACATTATTACTCCTGGCTGATTATAATAATTTTCTAAATCATTTGACAGTCCCCTTACGTCATCTAGTTTGTTGTCATGGATATATTATACTATAACTGTTGTATTATAATTATAATCGAATCAATGCAACCTATTGGCCCGAAGGATCTTAAAAGATTGCTGATTGGCCCTTATCCAAACATAAATGGCCCAATGGTTTTCTTTTGTAAAACGGAAGTAAAGTTACTTATTAATTTCAGAAAATTATTCCCAATAAGGATTTTTTAGGAAATAGGGTAAAATACTTGAAATGTTTTAATTAAATTTTTTGTCCAAAAATCATTGTGACACAATTATTTTTTTAAGAGTACTGGCTATGGGCATTCTCCTTTCGTTTTCCGTTGTTTGTCGTTGTCTGTACCTACTCTATTTGGACCAAAGGTGTTTAAATAAAAGTTAAATTCAGGGAATTAGTTTACTTGGTAATAATTAATAATTATTATAAACTTTGAGTAACGGTTGAAAGGTAATAAATGTTTATAAATGGAAGCTTGGTAGCATTTTGTGCAACGTATTAAGATCAGAATGTGACAAGATTCCAGATAATTTTAAAAGAGGATTACAATCTCGATTAAATCAGTTTCTTCAAGTGGATATCAGTATCTTTATTGAATAATAATGAGATTAATAATTAATCTAACGACTTAATTATTTGGAAATGTAATATCTACAGCGATTTCTACAATATCTACCTACAATAAAATTCCTGTTACTGAATTAACGGAGGTACCTACCATTGGAGGTACCGTAAAGCGATGTAGTAATTTGTATGTTCATCACTGCTCTAATACCGACACACTTCTTCAGAATATGAGATATAATAAGAGTATTTAATTTTTATCCAAATACAACGGAACCTACATCACATGAGGTTTATGATTTCGCACCTTCAGTGGAAAAAAGCCATAACATGAAAATTGAAGTTTTACCAGAGAGCAAAAAAACTGTTAAAATATCAGTAAGTAGTAAAAGGAATTTACATTACAATTTCTTGCACAAAACCGTCAAGATTAATGATAAAAATTTGAAAAAAATTGAGCATATGCAGCTTTTGTCCCTCTTTCCAATCATATGGCTTCAACCCATTAATAGCCCACTACTGGGCACGGGTCTCTCCTCTTGAGGAAGCTTAGAGCATACTGTAGCACGCTGCTCCAGTGCGCATTGGTGGAGGGGTTAGTGGACAACCCGAGTGTCGGAAGTTTTCAAACCGCCCGAGGGCCTCCGACATGGCTTAACGACTGTTATTATATGATAACATCCGGGACCGACGGCTTTACGTGCCCTCCGAAGCACGGAAACGCTCAAGAATTTTTAGCCACTAGCGGTCACCCATCCAACTACCGATCGCGCCCGCTGTTGCTTTTAACTTTGTCGATCACTTAAGATCGACGCAAGCCGCGCAGGGCTAGAGCGCTTCCAATCATATTAATAACTAAAATTCAACGTAGGTAAGACGACTCGATATTATGCTTTTTCCACTGAGGGTGCGATTTCAGCCAGTTTAATATGTACTCGTTTATTAATATGTATATGTATTTCTATTCCCTAGGAAAAAAAATATCGCTAGAAGAGTCTTTATCATCCACTGATCACTAGGTACATGATGACATTAGGAATGACTGAATTCAGTAAGAAGACTATGACGCCCTCAAAAGGATATAGAACTGTTACCTGTTAGGTACCACTTGTTACTTTCATTCTTTATTAAATGTAATAAGTTTACATGAAAGTATATTCTTAGAAAATATACTTTGTTGCGCAAGAAATCTTTGTATTTTAGCTTTAATCTTGCCTTATGTTATGTTCTATATTTTCTATAAAAACATTCATCTATGAAATAAATAAAGCTTAGAAGTCAGATAAAAAGACCGCAAATCGAGTAGGTATTATAGACTACCGCATACCAATCAAATCATGCCACTGGAGTTATTTCGTCATATTTTATTACGTCAGAATTTTAAACGTTAATTTTATTTTATCTGCACTAATTACGTACGATCATCCGATCGCTATGTAAATCGGCCATAGCTACGAATGAATTTGCAAAGGTACATTTGCTCGACTGTTCTAACAGCATTCTCCGAACATCAAAGACCTCCGTCGTAGGTCGCAAGCAAATTGAATCGTGGTTCCTTCGAAAAAAGTACACGTGGAACGCTGGCGCCAACGCGCCCGCGAGTTCTTTATTTGAATGTCTGTTGGCATTCCTTCGTCTTTTTTTCTTTACATCTAGTTTAGTTTTAAATCGCTATCGACATTTGAGTGATTTTTTACCCTTTCGGAAATTTGGGGTATTCAGCCATGTTCAAATTTGACAAATGTTAAAGATTTTGTTAGTCTTTATTAGCTTTTTAATGCTGCCTCAGAATTGAAGGAGCTAAAACTCATACTGCTGCTATGAGTGGAATATCGTACTCCATACTTTTATTAACATTTTTGAGAACCGAAGACAGACTAACCACTGCTTTGAAATGTTCATATTCTATCTTTGACTTAATATATGTATTTTGATTCTACATAATATGCACCGAATCCTCCGGGAAATGCTCAGAAATATAATATTTCTCTCAAAAAAAGTTTGGTTTTAACCTTAAATCTCCACTTCAATACGGGACTTAATAGTTTAACAGAGAATTAAGTCCTGACCACGATACAACTGGGTCGATCTAATATCCCTCAACTAACGAGGAAAGTTCTAGACCGTCGAAATAAGCCTCAGACGCCTCATCGCCTCAGTGGGGGGCTGAAATTCCGACCACCCGAGATGACGGAACTCAGATCTGACGTAGTAAAATTTGAAAACTTGCATTTTTTGTCACTATCGAATTAGATAAACTAACTGATTTTATCTGGTTACAATTAAAAATGTTTAACATGGAATTAAGGATTGCTTGTTGGATTCCCACAGAGATTAGAGAGAGAAGATAAGGGTTACGTCGATGAGAAATTATCTTTTTCTCACCGTGGTTGACTAAGACGGAGGAATTTAGAATTTGTTCAGAGAAGGTATTAATGAGCTAATTGTAAGAAGCTGTAACATTACCTATAGGAAAGTGCATGGGTTCAACATCCTGCTCCCTGCTAATGTTTTAAATGTTAAATGTGAAAGTTTTTGAGGATCTATCGATGTTTGTTACTCTTTCAAGCAAAATCTAGGGAAGGGATTTTCACGAAAAGCACACAGCTAGAGCATGACTTGAAATAAGGTATAGGATACTTGTCTTATTATCGCATGTTACCTATCATAAAATGTAAAAGCAGTTTCTCAACAAGAGCATTTGCTAGCAATGTAATGTCTCCGATTCGAGCACTTCATCAGCGAAGTC
Source organism: Thymelicus lineola (assembly GCA_963932265.1). Classification (NCBI taxonomy): domain Eukaryota; kingdom Metazoa; phylum Arthropoda; class Insecta; order Lepidoptera; family Hesperiidae; genus Thymelicus; species Thymelicus lineola. The sequence continues at coordinate 7,391,280 of OZ010681.1, read as the reverse complement.
CTGCCTAGCATCACAGTGCGCAATCTCTAACAATACAAATTGCAACATCAGCTATCCTTCAACGGGAGACTTTCGTGTGAACAGTTTAGTTTCAAGCACTAGAAATCTTACGTTAGGTACAACTTACAGGCCAAACTACGTCAGTCACATCAGTCGGTGAGGGTTATTGTAATGTAATGATCAAATTCGATCTTGGGTTGTTGCGTTGCAGGTTAATGCTAATGGCGAAGGAGTGCGAGAGAAGAAGAGAGAGAAGTGCAGGGGAAACGCGTTCCCAGATCTTTGGGAACGAACTACGAACGTTAAGGGTAAAATTATAATTTCGGACCAGGATCATAGGTAGACTACAAGTCTAGTTAATGGTGACGCTGCATGCGCAGACAGGTTATGCAGATTCCAATTCCAGGCAGACATTAATTATTGGATATCATGTTATCAATCAACTCAATGCAACTGTATAACGTGTATGTGAGTGAGTGTGAGAATTTACTTATAAAAAAGAATACAGCAACGGCCCTAACGAAGACGAAATATCTTTTCAGTATCAGCTATCCATCCAATATCTAACTGCAACACTATGACGTCACTCACAAGAATGTACTTATCATTACAATCTAAGCAGAGTACACATTGAGTGTACAGTGTACTGCACTCAATACGTATACATGGCAGGGCTTGCCACGTGGTCTCCCACGGCCAGTGGCGGCGCGGCGGCGGCCCGCTTTGTCGGCGCATCAAACGACACGCGCCGTCACCGCACGCCGAGAGTAAAGCGGTTTTGAGAAAGTTCCAGCTAGGGATGCGACGAGGACTCGAATCGAGTAGTAATCGTTGATATTATATAGATTTTTTAAATTTTCGGTATATTGAGTCGAAAAAAAATGATAAATGATCTTTAACAGTTTCGGTCGCAGTATCGGAGAACCAGGAGCATAATGCCCTATTCTTCTTTTTCAGTAGTGACTACACCATCAGATGGCTGGTCTGCTCGTTTGCCCACTAGGAGAGTGGTAACGTCTGTAACACGAGAGAGGTTAGTTAGTTAACCTGTTTAAAGGTATACTTATTACCTTGAGTGAGATTTAAAAGTATTTCCTGCACAATAAATATTCCTGACGACAAGTTTTCACTTCTGTCGAGAGCCACTGTTACTTTTTTCGATCCAGCAGCTTTTGGCATCGGAATTATTTAAATTACATGTTTTTACTCACGCCAATTTCGTGACGACAAACAGGTTTCAATTGATCAGCTGACATAAATCGTAGTGAGTACAAAGTAAATAACAATTTTATTACGATTTAATAAAGTTATTTAATGAAACATCACCGGTTAAGACTGAAAATACACCAAAGATGTGTGAGCTCAGATTAAGTGTGTGAGGTAGTAAGGCGGTGAGCGAGAAAAATTCCACCAATTTTATTAATGGTAATATCATAACATTAATGCAGAGCTAGAAAAAAAACATGAGAGGTGTCAAGGGACACCCGGATGGAACGAAGTTCCTTTCGATTAAGTATTGTTTTGTTGTACAGCGCCATCTCTGTAAAACTTAATTAATCACTTCAAAAAAGTGTCGTCATTCGTAAAATCAAAAAGTGTCGTAATTTTCCGTCTAGCCCCCTTTCACAACGCGCGATAAGGAACTTCGTTCCAATAAAGTATCGTTCCAATAAAGTAATGGTGGATTTTTCCTCGGATACCGCCTACCTTACACATTGTAATTCAACGTACAGATTCTAGCCCAGGGAGGGATATGTCAACCAAATCAGATTTATTGTACCAGGGTGCAGTGGCGGATTAAATGTCGACGGCGCCCTAGGCAAGGAGTTTATCGGCGCCCCTTGCTCTTTGTTATGGAGTTGTTTTTTTTCGAATGCACAGTTGCTGTTGACCCTAGCGGTCTTTACAGCTCCAAGCGATCAGATGGGCGAGCTTGGAAAGGCTCAGCCGAGAAGACAAAGCGAGAAGGGAGGACGAGCTCTCCCTCCACGAAAAATAGGGGATGCAAACGACCTAAGGGAGGTGCCCTTAAATTTTTAATTTTGAAAATTTTCGTCTTGCTACGGAGTGACATTTTACTCTTCTTGCTTATCATGGGATAGAGTCACCTTAGAAAGCAGCCCGGTTTCTTGCCTTTTTGATGTGCTCTTTGAATGACGGTCGGGGGTCTGGTGCCGCGGCAGCTCTTGAGTCTAGAGTGACGCCGAGATATTCGACAGATTTCGCCCAAGAAATGGTTGAATAATGAAACAGGGCGGATCATTTATCTATGGGTGGATCTGTTGAATTTGAACTGATCTTTTTCGGGATTAAACTCTATTCTTCATTTCCTAAACTGCTCACTTATGGCGGTGTTTGCGGCTTGGAGGGTTGAAGTGATGCTGGCAGGTATAGGGTGAGATTGGCTGGCAGGTGTATTTGGATGTCTAGTAATGTCTCTAGTTTATAAAGTATAGAGTAAAGGGGAAAGGGCAGATCCATAAGGATCTACGGCCGTCATTGTGTGGATAGAAAAACGCGAGTCCTCACCTCTGTATCGGAACTTGTGATTCGTTAAAAAGTCTCGTATGATTTGCACCAATCTGGCACTCCCATTTGGTAAAGTTTGGTTACGTCAAAGAAGAGGGCACCGGTGCCTCTGGTAGGCCTTTTGTAACTGAGGCTGGTTAGGATGTGCTCCGTTATGCGGTGCACCTGTTGTACACAATAGTGATTGATTCTGAAGCCGAATTGATCCTTTATTAGGAGAATCTTGCATAGGGCGACTACCTTGATACGGCTGAGAAGTATCTTTTCGTGGATTTTTCCGAACGTGTTAAGGAAACTGATAGCTCGGAGGCTGATTCTTGTGTTTGCCGAGCTTATGAATGCCTATCACATCTGCCTCTTTCCAGGCGTCTGAGAAGATACAGTTAGATAGTAGAGCAATTAACAATAGTGTATGTAATAGTGTCCATAGCGTGATTTTGACAGGAATCGAACGATGTAGGTGTAATCTTGTCGACGAGCGTGGTCCAAAGGTTTTAGAAAAAGTAAGCATAATTTTTTTGAAGTAGGTACTTAGTTAATTTTCTCGTCAAAAAATTCGGTCCGTGCGCGCCCTTTTCTAAAGAAGCGCCCCTAGGCATGTGCCTAGTTTGCCTTAAGGATAATCCGCCCCTGCCAGGGTGGCAAGAGTTAAGACATATTTTCTTAGAAGTTAATCAATTATTTTGTAGTCGACAGTATGTGGGTACGAAATTTTAACCATACAATTTACAGGTCTGCTGTCAATCTCAGCTGTCTCCCTCCTAGGTACGTCCATATCCGCCAATCTTTCTGCCCACCGGAATTACTACCTGGGACTCATTACCGCCCACTTCGGTGCCTATAGCCTGTAGTCGGTGGCACACGGTGGAGAACTATCGATTTTGTAACCCAAATCGATTTTATTCGATGCATAACCATTCGGTCCAAAGCCGAAAGTTGTATCCCAAACGCACTACATACCGAGAAATGTTTTTCGGATCGATGCCGACGGATGTAATGCTAGGTAGATATGAGACATTTACTAATTCGTCGAAGTTTTTGGATGGACCGATTCTCAAAAGTCGATAATTAGTCTTTTACCTATCATTGCTTGTTTTGATTTTTTTATTTGAATAGTTAAAGGACCCGAGGCCTCTGAATGGCAACCGTAGCAATGGACAACAGTAACGCAAAAGGCATCATCGATGCGTTGCTAGCTAAAATAGAAGAAGAAAGGAAAGAAAATTACTGGCTCTCAATCCCTCAGGGTCCAACCGCAATACGGTGAGTTGTTCGCCGATTCAAATAAGCAGGTGGTAGCATTGGTAGCTAACCATGCAGTGCTCACAGAAAGATTTCCGAGATTTCCGAGATGTCCGAGATTTTTATATGTTAATATAATATTAATATAATATAAGAGATTTTTCTATATTAAAATAATATAATATTATTTTATATATTTATATATTAATATAAAAATCTCTTGTCACGGTGTGTGTGGTCGTACTCCTCCGAAACGGCTCGACCGATTTTTGTGAAATTTCTGTGGATATTTGGGAGAGATGTGAAAAAAGATAATAAAGTATACTTAATTATTTCATACCGCTAGGTGATTAGGATAAGCCTATCTAGAATGTTTAGAGTTTAACTCCTTATGAATCAATTTTCATATTTAAGCCCGTGGTATGAAAATTTATGAGGAGTAAAATCAAACTTTCTCGTTACGTTATGCATTATGTGCGTTACGCATTATGTTTGTAATTTTCTATTGTTGTAAATTTCTTTAAATAAAAACGTCACGTTAAATTAAATAATTAGTATAAATAATAATTAATATAAAATAAATGTATCAAGTATGCTTTCATGTAACATAAAAAAATGCATTCATTTACCCTCATTAATTTACTAATCTATATATTTAATAATCGTCTGTAAGGAGTAAACTCCGGTCGTGTGTCGGAGTTAACACACACAATTTTTTTGGCAGAACAAGGTTTGCCGAGTCAGCTAGTACTCTATAATAAGTGAAATTTTTTGTGGATATTAGAATAGGTAGGTGGGAGATATGAGAATAGGTCGTAAAATATTATTCATATCGCTAGCAGATTAGGATCAGACTATCCAGAATTTTTGGCAGAACAAGGTTTGCCGAATCAGCTAGTACTCTATAATAACTACAGATTAGTAATCACTACAGATGTCACTACATACAGTCTTTTATTATACTTCTGTTTTATTTATGGGTATAGGTGAAGAAAAACAGCTGCCTTATTTCGAAGCGTAATGAAATTTCTTTATAAAGCCTATTTTCATAACATGGGAGGTTGTTATGGAGTTGATGGGCGGAAATTAGTTCTTGGTTTAATGAACACTTAAATGAAGTAGATGGGTACTTGTATGTACCTAATATTTACCACAATATACCTGTCAGAATGAAGACATGATAACAGTAATAACAGAAAAGGAATTATAAATCAGTCAGAGAAGCCTTTTGAGTGTAAATATTTACAAATAGTACCCAAGTGGTTAAAATACTTCAAATTTATGACATGTAGGGACCTAGGGCCAGGAATTTCTAGTCCACCTGGTTGTGGGACTCGTGGGGCATCCATCACTGTGGACCAACACTGGGTTTAATCCAATCCGGAAGGTACACTTGCATAGCAGTAAGAATCTTCTTCGTCTTGATACTGATTTCCATCCAGCTGTAATGTAGAGTCGGAATCATAATTGTTCAACCGATATATTATAAAAAAAAAACATGAGAGGTGTCAAGGGACACCCGGATGGAACGAAGTTCCTTTCGATTTAAGTATTGTTTTGTTGTACAACGCCATCTCTGTAAAACTTTCTGAATCACGCTAGTAGCGCCATCTCTGTAAAACTCTCTGAATCACTTCAAAAAAAGTGTCGTCATTCGTAAGAATCAAAAAGTGTCGTAATTTTCCGTCTAGCCCCCTTTCACAACGCGCGATAAGGAACTTCGTTCCAATATAAACATGTAGATGGTATGGATGGATCATTGCAACGGACTAACTTTAGGTACACATAAGTAGAAAATAATAATGTACTTAGGTACTCCTTATTCTTCTCTCCACACAGCTATTGACTACTCTTTGATTTTATTTTTCCTCTCGACGTATCCAAACAAGGCCCTCATGCACCCTTTTCGCAGAAGCGGGATTTCAGACCTTAATAGTACTTGTGTCATGCAGAAGAGTCTACAATCTCAAAGTGCAAGGCAAATTGCAGCGGACGTCAATGACACCATTAGAGACTATTGACGTCAGAATTTTTATGTCACCCGTTTGTGAAAAACTCAAATAGAGCACGGTGTGTCTACGATATTAATTACCTTCGACATTACGAGTATATACAAGTTATTATAGAATTCATAATGTAGTATTATATCTTTTGTGGCTTAATCAAGACGCTTAGTAATCTGTAGGACACTATCTGAAGACAGATTACCTACGTGATATTGGATGGATATTTGTGCTCTATCATTCGTCAAAGTTACGCGCCCACACCCTTTAAATGTTACTCTACGAATCTCAACTAAAGCTAGCCATACACGATCAAGTTTACTTATAGATGGCCATACAACGTCAAGTTGACTGGATGTCGCATCCAGTCCGCTGCATACTTGGCAAGTATATTTGACCGTGTATGGCCAGCTTTGGGTCAATGTCAATCAGGGCCTATGATTGGTCGAAATAGTTCATCTAGTGTCACGTGGTTCGTCTTCAAGTACCTCTTTGAAGTGTAGTCTCAGATTACTAGAAGCTTTTTGTTTTGGGTTTAACTGTTCCTCCCGTTAGAGGTCGCTGGGCACTGTACCACTGAATTTCACGCTGACGATACTCATGCATGGTAGCAAAGGCTATCTTATCTATTTCTATCTAGCTTTTTTATGAACAACATGGGTGCGAGCAGTAACCAAAGCGCATAGATACCAAACTCCCGCATGACGCACTTTTAATTCAGATGAGCACAGGCTCTAGACAGCTTGTACAAGAAGTATACAGCATACGTCTTTGCATTAAATGTGACATTTTTAACTTGCCATTAACGAAAAATAAAAACGCTAAGCACTCGCAACGGTTCATAACTTTTTACACAAAGCGTTGGTTTTAATTCGTGACTAATTGTCACGCGTCCACACGTGCGATACCACTGACACCAACCGTTGCCAGGGCGTATCACCATCACCACGCACCGTACACCATGTCGACCGAGGGATATACTCATTAAATATTCAACTTTGAATTGGTCGGCTTCTTCTTGTTAAACGCTTTTATTTAGCTTCACTTCGGAGCATCAAATCTTGTAACGTTAATTTGAATGACTTCCCTTTAATGAAAATTGATGAAATTTGGCAGACATGTGTATTTCCGAGGACAATACACGAAAATCATATTTAATTTATACCAGCTTTTTTTAAACGCTTTTATTTAGCTTCACTTCGGAGCATCAAAGCATCAAATCTTGTAACGTTAATTTGAATGACTTCCCTTTAATGAAAATTGATGAAATTTGGCAGACATGTGTATTTCCGATGACAATACACGAAAATCATATTTTAAACTAATTTTCATTGTTTATTTGTTGTTAAATTAAAAAAAACGATTTTCAGACTTTAGACGCATAATTCTCTATGTTCTATTTTACGTAGAGACTTGAAATTTTCACAACTTGTAGCTAATTTTATAAACTAAACATTATTGAAATAAAAGCGTTTAAAAAAAAAAAATTTTTTTCATTTGACTTATTTACATTACATTTTAGAACTGTGACAGGCTCGCTTGTTGTAGGGCCCCTCGGTGGAATTATATTGGTAATATTGATTTTAAGAGTTCATACCATTATAACTAATATCATGGGGTCCGCCTGGATAGCTACCACCCTCTTGCTTGAATCAGCCGCCAAACGACTCGTCGTGTTCCGGCTGGGGGCTGGGGAGCCAGTTCTATCTTTCTTTTTCTTCTCTCTTTCTTGGCCGGCAATGCATCAGTGATGCCATTAGTGTTGCTGATGTCCATGGGCGATGATGCCGATGATAGCTACATACTATCAGTTGGATCGTGTGCTCATTTTCTGACTATTTCCATAAAAAAAACTCGTATCTATAAACCGATCTTAAGATCTCGAGATTCGGTTAGAAATGTAACAAATGTCATTTTTTACATACGATTTGACATATTTCAGCATCTCAAATCGAATCTTGAGATCGCAGCGATCTTAAGATTGGTTTATTGATACGGGCCTAAGAATATTTGCCACATTATGTGTAAGACTATGTACCTACTTACATACAATAATTATATACATGTCAAATTATGTGGCAAAAAGTGCAATACACCAAAATTCCAAAATAATAGTCAGTACTATTTATCAGACTGTGAAGTCTGTAACATACCATTACTTCAGTTACAGAATAACTCTACGCCTGGCAAATTGATAATAGTAAAGATCACCGACAATCTAACCCAGAATACTGAGCATTATAACCAAATATCTTGGCAAAACAGAGACAGGGCCGGGGTATAAGTTAGTACCTGTATAAGGACAGACAAGGTATAAATAAATACAAATGCAGGCTACTGGCGCCACGCTCGCCGCCGAACGCGCTTCTCTTATTGCCCGATATGTGAACAGGGGACTTATGGAGAGGCTGGAATCGAAGATGTATTAACTATTCAGGGAATTAGGAACCATTTCTTTTTAAAAGAAATTTAATGTTATGTGTGAATGTTCCAATACTTGTTTTCTGATCATCCATTGTTATTTGTGAATTCTCGTTTCTTGTTATCAACAGTAATTTTAATTTTAAGAGATAAGTTTTTTTTTGTCTACAACATATTGATGAAAAATAAACAAATAAAGCAAAATTCATAACTCAATCAAAATATTCTGAATGAAATAGTCTATTGAAAATCTAAAACATATGTAGCTATTAAATTATGTTATATTCACTGATTAAATAATAGGTAATGTGAGTTCCTTCTTTTCTATGGATCTTCCTAGGACCTATGTTCGTGCGTAACGAATATTTATAAATTACCCTTTTAAAAAGTAATCATAACAATGCTCACATTTGTTTCATCTTTCTTTGTAATATGAATATTCTTATTTATTATCTTCTTATTATTCTTATTTATGATATTATTATTTACTATCTACTCAATTTGCTTTTATTGTCTGTGATTTTTTCATTTCTTCCTCCCCAAGTCATTAGTGATTTAAAATTCTACTAGGTACAACCCGTTTGCCTAAAGATTTACTTCTTTCAAACCCTAAGATGATGATCTTGACGAGTGAGAGACATCATAGTGTTAGTGAGGTATCAATGTGTAAAGAAAGTCTTGCAATATATTGCAAAGCAGCTCCATAGTTTTTACTGTTATTTGTAGGCTTATCGGATTTATAAACGCAATATTGTATTTGTATAAAAACAATGGCCTTATTATTGGTTCCGAGTCGTGTAGACGGAATCCATTTGCTTTATTTCGTCCACTACACTCGCTAAAAAGTCGATTTTGGCAGAACCTGCCTTTTTGCTGTTGCACTTTGGATTCATATTGACCCTTCGTAAAGCTTTTATGTTTACAGTAGTAAGACTTGAATTCGTTCAATCGTATCGTGTTGAATTGGAAGTAGAATATCATTCGAATCGGATAGCAACACTGGTAATCTTTAAATTTTTTGCGATCGATTAGAAAACATTTGCTTTATACTATCAATCTTTTTTAAATTAATTCTTTAGATTAAGCTCCGATATGTTTTGATATTAGTTGAACTCTGAATTAAAATTCAGTTGCATACTCGATTATACAGGGTGTCCCAGCGCGAAGTGACCGCCCGGCGTCTATTGATTATGTGGACAAAACTATCGACAAAAACCATTAAAGTAAAGGTCTTATCGGTTTGGTTAATTTTTTATTAGCTTTTTAATTTTTTTGTAAAAAAACCTGACTTGTTGCACTATTTTCAAAATATTTTTTTTGTTTTTACATTTATTTTCATTCTGTTTTTTTTATTTACTAGCTGTTTTCATAGTTTATCTATTCGAGGTCTAAAATCTACCTAAATTTGTATAGGACATTTTTTACAAAGAAATTAAGTGAAAATTTTTTGAAAAAAATTACCCTTTTTTATTGAATTTCGCTAAAAAGTTGGAAAAATGCCCTATGAATATTATTATTTTATAATTTATTATTAAATAACATAATATTACCTACAAAATCTCATAAGAATGTTTGTAGTTATCTCAGTCATTTACCGAACTACAAACTCTTGAAATATGCACCCTATTTTCGATAATAAGAAGAGGAGACTTTTAAAACCAGGCTAGTGGATCATTTAAGTGTCTTACAATCAAAAATACTTTTGCCCTTTGATAGAACAATTTTAAAGATAAGGAAACAATAAAAACAAATGGAAATTTAAATCATTAATTTAAAAAATAAACAGTAATTCATTCATAACGTTTTCGAAATGACCGCCATTGGCATTAATACAGGCTAAGGCTCAAAATTACATCCTTTGAGTGGTTCTTTGCACTTCCAAAAGGTTCGCTCCTATTTTTATAGCAGCAGCATCAATCCTCTGTTTCAATTGTTCTCTCGTAGCTATTCACTTTTTGTTTAATGTGGCCCCAAAAATAATAATTAAGAGGCGTTAAATCAGGAGACCAAGAGAGAGAGATGGTCCAGTAGCATGGTCCTCGAAGGTCTCAATTGAAACAAAGTATTGATGCTGATGCTACAAAAATAGGAGCGAACCTCTTGGAAGTGCAAAAAACCACTCAAAGGATGTCATTTTGAGCCTTAGCCTGTATTAATGCCAATGGCGGTCATTTCGAAAACGTTATGAATGAATTACTGTTTATTTTTTAAATTAATGATTTAAATTTCCATTTGTTTTTATTGTTTCCTTATCTTTAAAATTGTTCTATCAAAGGGCAAAAGTATTTTTGATTGTAAGACACTTAAATGATCCACTAGCCTGGTTTTAAAAGTCTCCTCTTCTTATTATCGAAAATAGGGTGCATATTTCAAGAGTTTGTAGTTCGGTAAATGACTGAGATAACTACAAACATTCTTATGAGATTTTGTAGGTAATATTATGTTATTTAATAATAAATTATAAAATAATAATATTCATAGGGCATTTTTCCAACTTTTTAGCGAAATTCAATAAAAAAGGGTAATTTTTTTCAAAAAATTTTCACTTAATTTCTTTGTAAAAAATGTCCTATACAAATTTAGGTAGGTTTTAGACCTCGAATAGATAAACTATGAAAACAGCTAGTAAATAAAAAAAACAGAATGAAAATAAATGTAAAAACAAAAAAAATATTTTGAAAATAGTGCAACAAGTCAGGTTTTTTTACAAAAAAATTAAAAAGCTAATAAAAAATTAACCAAACCGATAAGACCTTTACTATAATGGTTTTTGTCGATAGTTTTGTCCACATAATCAATAGACGCCGTGCGGTCACTTCGCGCTGGGACACCCTGTATAATTGTATCATTAATGTAATACAAAAATCGAATTGTAATTACTAATCTCTCACAAATGCATTACCTCAGCTAGTCTAGGGGTCTTACTGTAGTCCCAAAATGTGTAGTTACAATTTTCTGAGCAAATAATGTAGAAGTGGATGGGGATTATTGGGGATGTCTACCAGTAATACTTACCTGATTTGAAGTTTTATGAACCTTGATATAAGCTTTCTATCGATCCATTGCTGTTTAGGATACAGTAACATACCTACCTACCAACTTTTGCATCGATATATTTGAGCACTATACAATTTAATATACCTAGTAAACATTAAATTACTTACAAGATACAAGTTACCTACTATTACATAGGAATGTGAGTCTTAATTACGTACATTTTAAATAATTACCTATTTAACTATAGATTTTAAAGTGAGGTACCCGTAATATAAAAAATAATGATAGATTTCATTTTAGATTAACACTATTGAATATAGTAGTTATAGTTTATAGTAGTTAGTTTCTATACAAAATAGTAAAATAGTGATTTGTATAACTGTATAAAGCTCAGTATGTAAACAGCTTTATGCCACCCAAGGCTAGCTGTTGTTCTGCCGGCTCTTATTATTTCAATAAATATAAGTCGAAGTCGGAACACGCTTCCACCTGCAGCCCGCCGAAGCACGGTCGAAGCGCGAGCGAAGCAAGAATTTATGTCTCGTGTGTGCAATGTGAACTTCAAGTTAACATTGCAATCTTTTTTGTTTTTGTCACGATTTCGGTGCTTTGAAGGGTTCTGTGACTGTCTGTAAGTTTTATGAAATTCAAAAATGTAATCGTTGTTGATGGTCAAGCAAGATGTTGTTTGGTTGTTAGTGATACGTGATTCTACGACTTGGAATCAATGTGAAACTTCCGATGCAAGATCCGATTTCTTAAGTAACGCAAGACTTCTTACCAATGCGATGGTCACCTACCATCAGGTGGCTCATGGTAGCAATAGATAATAGCCAACCCGGGCTAAAATTTAAATCCCAAAGTCTCAGGCATCAATACTGAGTTTATTAAAGTACATCAACCAAACAAGTAATTGTTTGAACTAAGACAAGCCGTCCATGAGTGTGTGAGCGCTTATTCATTAACTTCAAGCTCAAGCTCAAGTCAAGCTAAGCTACAATTACATCGTCATTCATTATTTCATCAAACCTTTTACGCCACGTTCTGTTGACATCTCAAGCTGCACGACGACCATTGAATTTTAAACCGGCCGGACCGCGCCATTTTGCATCAATAATAAAACACCCTAGCCAGCATTCTCAAGTACACCATTTAACCCTACCGCGACAACCCCTCATCTATAATTCTACAATCCCTGCGGGCGTTAATGTCACGCCTCCACCACCTATTTAGTACAACAAAACTAACACCACGATACCTTCACACACGAAAAAGTACACCTTAAAACCTAGAACGTAAAGTTCAAGTCAGAATGGGAGTAACGTGAGTAAAACCGAGTAATATTGCACACGCATTTAAAGAACAAGTCGTCAGGTGCAAGACTTGCATGTGAGTGGAATGTGCCTTATTGCTACGGAATAAGGTCCATGTCATATCGGTTGCATTAAAAAAAGTTGCCTAACCATAGGTGACAACCGTGACGCCATGTTGGTTTAGTGCAGAGGGGGGCACTATGGGGTGTCTAATAAGAGGTTTATACTAGTTTAATTGGCTCGGAAGAACGAAAACTTAATACGGGTATGGAGAATCGATAGCAGTGTTTTATTCACGAAGCCGGGAAAGTTCGGCTTTCTTTACAGGATGTATTTCGTCCATTGTATTTTACTCCATAATTATTGGGGATGCCTATGAATATTGCAGTAAATACTGCCTTATACTTACCAGCTGTAATTTGAGGGTTAAAGTTGCTGAGTTTTAACTTAATAGTATTTTGGCTTTAGTACCGTCAGTGGGAAATCCCAAGGTGTTCGTGGAAAATAAATGAAATGAATGTATGTTTCATTTATGTATTAATACTTGAAGGGAAAACTTTGTACTTACCTTTCATGCATATAAAAGTCTGAAACTTGGTACTATGTATTTACTTAAAAGTTTACATGGAGAAGAAATGTATTTTCGGGTTACGACGATTTTTTTACGATGTCGATGATCTTTTATCGAGATTTTTAGTCTACTTCAAATTGCAGCGTTTTAAAATATTTTTTTTAAAGCGACGAAATCTAATGCTGTTCAATAAAATGAGGCGATTCAATAGCCTTAAGCAGAAGTAATATCATTAGAAAATATCATTAACACAAATCCTTGTGATCTTATTTCTCAGTAACAAACTGAGGTTACAAAGATTCCCTTTCAAAGCGAAGCACATCTTCAGAGTTCCGCTGAAGCTTGCATTAGATAAGTGTCTCCTTGCAATGATCAACAAGGTCCGTGCGGGTGGTCCGTTGGTCCGTTAAATAGGAAGCGATGCGGTCAATTAGTAGTTGACTGCGCAATTAGCAGGTCAACAGGAGCGGCCGATGTGCGCGGGAATTGACGATGACCGCCCCAATAACGCATAACGCATCTCGATCACATGAGATTTGCATGCTCATATTTTATCGATTGACGGTTTGACGGTTTGACTGTACATTTTTGGGTAGCACAAATAACAGATGAAGACGCTTCATGGCCTTTCGCAATCAAGGGAATGTCGAACACGAAATGTCGAATTCGAATAAAGTCAAACTATGAAATTCTCGAATACCAAATTGTCAAACTCGTAAACTACAAAAAATACGTTTATAATAATTGACATCTTTGAGATTTTGGTTAGACATTATTCGTAGATATTTGAATTTTCTGGCATAGGTAACTAATTGATTCACGGTTCACAATATTATGGTGGTTAAGAAATACCTGGGTTAAGATAACCATAAATCATAATAGAATGTTGAGTTTAAACAGTTTATTCACACAGCGTAGATGGCGCTGGTGTGCTAGGTATGTACACACTATGTACGTATGTAAAAATTTGCTATATTATGTCATAGATGCGATAATAATACTAAACATTGCCAAAAGTAAATACGTATTTTGTAGAATTATCTTCATACATACTTAAAACTTTCCAGACAATACCTTTATTGTCAATTTTAATTAGTAACTGAATTTTAGCAGCAGAATTCTAAGCTAAGTACTTTTAGTTTGGTGCAAGTCCTATTTCATAATTCAATTCAATTTTAATCCAAAAGAAATCCATTTAAGAGTAGAGCAGTAGATGTGCTCTAAAACAGATTAAATTCTACACTTGTAAACCTCAGTCCAGCGCGAATTCCAATAAAACCCAAGGCATTTCGGCTCTGCACTGCGGACTGTCAAAAGCCGGCGCGGGTCGCATTTACCCTCAACCCTCAAGTGTCCGTAACACTCACCCCCTCTCACCCTACTCGCCGCCCGCTACTGACCCTTTCGATTCGCGTTACTACGAGAGAAAACTTTCCTAGAAATAGATTAAGTGAATTTCTCACAAAACACTCGATTCAACGGAATCTTTGTAAGAGATTTGATGATTTGAGGAATTTGATGGAGATTCGCATGTTTTGTCAGAAATTTCGTCGTTTATTTATCTGTCTATCTAACAGCCTTTTAAAGTCAACTGTTGGACATAAGCCTCCCCTAATTGGCACTCCGATCGGCCCTGGGCCCTCTGAATCCAGCGGCTTCCCGCTGTCCTCTTTAGGTCATCAGTCCATCTGGTCGGGGGATGTATTTTAATGTCATCCATATAAATCGTTCTGTGTTCTCTTATGAGTTTCGTATACGTCGGTCAAATGTAAAAAGCCTAACAAAAGGCGGACAGGCCGGAAATCGCTAAATTTGGCCAGACACGCTTTCAAAAAGCCTATGTCCGGCTTTATCCTTTAAGTATTAAAATGTCTTAGTCTCGATTTTTATTTTTAACTTTATGTTTCTACTGTTATTTCCTTTTTTATGATAAACTAGCTTTTGCCCGAAGCTTCGCCCGCGGTAAAGTGGTTTCAAAACGAAATGTTTAATTAACTAATTTAGTTTTAATTAATAAATTACACATAAAAATAAAGTGTACGATACCCGTGGCATCGCGCGGGTAGATATCTATTTTTTACAAATCTCACGGGAACGCTGATTTTTTCCGGGATAAAAAGTAGCCTGTGTATTAATCTAGGGTATAGGCTATCTCCATTCCAAATTTCAGTCAAATCGGTCAAATTAGTTGTGGCGTGATTAAGGAACAAACTTCCAAACATTTTTTTATTTAAAAGATAGTTGAATAAAAAATACAATGACATTACGCAATTATCTCACATCAAAGTCAAATTGGTAAAAAAAATTACACTAACATAGTTAATTCATTTCATCAGTTTATTTATGAAAGCTATAATCAAAAAATTACAGTAATTAATAAAATGTAGTGAGGGTAAGGTCGTTATATTATGACTACAAATTACAATAGTAAAGACTGTCATGTAAGACCCGTCTCAAATTACAATCTTCTAAGGTTATTAGAAGGTACCCGCTGTCTGATACTCAGATTGGCAAGTAATTTTCCCCACTAATCCGCTTTGGACAAGCTAGGTCGTATACCTTTTAGTAGTAATTACTTCCTTGTACGTAAAGATGGTTTACAGATTATGCCTGTCTATAGTTACTTAATTATAAAATTCAAACATGATTGAGTAAAAATCAATCTCTGAAAAGTACCTAGCTTTTCTCTTCGCCGTATATAGTTTTTTATGGTAAGAGGCGTATTTATTGATTTTAAAGACGACGGATCAAAAGCTATATCCAAAGTGTATAGATCTATTGTCAATTTAATCATACTGGAATAGATTTTTCGAGCTTTGGTCGTATTGTCTGAGAGACAGAAATAATTAAAATATAAAACTTAAAATGGCTGGTTAAGTTACGTTTAGTCTAATTTCTTCTAATTCTTGTCCATGGGCAACGATGACAACTTACCAGGCCTACTTTGGCTTCAATCAATTAATGTCTACTAAGCACGGGTGTTTCCTCTTGACGAGGCCTGGAGCATATGCTATGCTAGGCCTTCTGTCTACGTAGAAGCTATACGTACGCTATCGTCTTTTGTCGATAGTAAACAACGAAATCTGTTCACGGAGCGACACCACCGTGCTTGCCTATTGCCTACATTTCATTATGCTCCTTGCAAGCAATAATTAAATGAAGCGTTGCGACTGAACAGTAAGTAGGCCTTACTTGATCACGAACCGACGCCGACACGTTATGTTTACTCTATCTTCTTCTTCTTCTTAATATAATATAAATTACGTGTCACGTTGTTTGTCCGCGATGGACTCTTGAATTACTTATCCGATTTTAATCTTTGCACACCGTGTGCAGTTTGCTCCAACTTGAAAGATAGGATATCTTACAGGTTAGGCGATACGAAGTTCGCCGAGACAGCTAGTTTACTTATAAAACTTCTACATTCGAGAACCAATAGTATGCGCAACTGGCCAGTGATGTAGGTGTCATGGAGACGCCGCCGCGCCGCCGAAGCGCGCAAGGTGGACGGGAGCTCGAGTCTAACAGCCTAATATAGAGGCAGTGGCTCGCAGCGATTACCCTTGAGTGTGCCCTCGACACCGGGATTGGCACTCGAAGATCCTCAGCCTACGAAGATTTTCATTTTATTCAAGCATGTCAGTAGGTACGTTCACATCGGATACTGATGTGATTTTGCTTTGCAAAGCAGGTACCTACTAGTCTAGGAGCTGGCGAACACATTTAAGACATCACTAGACTAACACCAGTGATCAAACAGCTGTCACATACATATCTGACCTCATCGGAAATCGAATGCGAGAACCCAAGTTTCGCAGGCAGGGTCACTATCAACTGGCCTACTGAGTCGTCAAATTACAATTATTAATTATAAACATAATTACCTACGTAACTAGCGCTATGTCCACGGCTTTGCGTAAGTTTTCCGTGATACTCGTCTTCTCTTCTTCTCAGGTGATGCTCTTGACAGAGCTGTCGTGGTCGTCACGTAGTAGTGGAGTTGGGGGCAGATGTAATTCGCCTCACGACGCATCGACGTCCCGCCATCTCTCTGTGTGATAATACTCGTAATGATATCTTATTCCAGACCATAGTCTAACGGTGTGTTAAATTTCATAAAATCCGTTCAGAAAGTTTTTGCGTGAAAGAGTAATAAACATCCATTCAAACTTTTACATTTATAATCAAGCAGGATCTGTCTTGCTTTTCTGATAGTAGAAATCAATGTTCTACAAATTTTAAAATTACTTAATATTTCTTTGTTATGCCTAATAATCTTATAGATAAAATTCTCGTGTCACATCACAATACTCCAGTCCTGGATTTGTCAATAGGCCGTATAGGCCGCGGCCTAGGGGCGGCAGCGTCCTAGGGGCGGCAGATTTCAGAAGATGATTATATTATAGATGATTTTGATATTAATGTCGCAAAAAATTGTAATTTTTGTTTTTTTACGCACTTTCTTAGTGACTAATTCAGTGCCTTCCTTACTATGAATGGAAAATTATTATTTTAGAAAGTTACATGGGGCGGCGAAAATAAATTGGCCTACACTCATAACAAATATAATATATCCGGCACTGCAATACTCACAATGTTGGTTACCATACTCCTCCGAAACGGCTTGACCGATTTTTATGAAATTTTTATATGCATATATTCAGTAGGTCTGAGAATAGGCTACTAACTATTTTTCATACCCAAGTTTCAGTACATTTTTTTATTTTTTGGACAAAATTTTTATTTTTTTATAATGTGGCATTAAAAATACATATAACCCTAAATTTTCACCCTTCTATCACCAACCCCTATTTTTTAATAGTTTACCTAACTATTTAGTAATTCAATCATTTTTCATCCCGCTCGATAACTAATCAATTGTTAGGCGATACGAAGTTCGCCCGGTCAGCTAGTATTCTATAGTATTTTGTCTACGGTATAAAAAGATGACGCGTTAATCTTGTGATCTACGAGATAGTGGGCGGTGAGTTATAAACGGTGAACAGGCGCCACCAGCCAGCCTACGGGAAACACGCTCCCAAACTTGATGGTTCTCAAAGTTTATGACATACATACGTATGTCAATCGTTAAAGACGACACCGGTCATTAAGATATTTGCTTCGAACGTGTGTATATCGCACGCGTTCCCTCTCCCTCTCCCTCTCCCTCTCCCTCTCCCTCTCCCTCTCCCTCTCCCTCTCCCTCTCCCTCTCCGGATCAATTCCATCAAACATGATTTTTGCGTAACTTAAACCGTTCTTAAAATTCTTAAGTTCGAAAACACAAATAAATTTTCTGATTCTGACCTATAACGAAACTTCTAAGAACCTTATTTCATTTGAAATAAATATCTATTAAGATTGACAATCACTGCCTACAAAAAAGAGATTGAAATTCTAAGACAGTCGCAGCATCAATTTGGGCGAATGGTAAGGTTAAAGTCCCTTCGAACGCTTAGAATTCTTACAAAATGACTATTTTGTTGAACAAATTCATTTGGACCGTTTAACACGAATTTGTCAAGAATGTCTTCTGTGTAACCAATCTATCTAGCTAAAATCCGTTTTTAGGGCTCCGTAGCCGAATGTTCCGCAGCAAGAAACGGAACCCTTATAGGTTTGTCATGTCTGTCTGTCCGTCCGTATGTCACAGCCACTTTATTTTAGAAGACTCTTATTTGATAAACATCGTGGCTTCACTTTTTATTGAAAAAGGTGAAGGTGTTATAACTAAACTAGTTTAAAAAAATTAAAAATACGAAAATATTTTTTTGAATAACATATTTTATTACATTATTTAATTTTAATATATTATAATATCCGGGTTAATTTCACACACAGGTTAGGTATTTAATAGTCAGGGAATTACAATTATCCGTTGTCGTTAATAGTAGCTAATTAACAATTAGTTATCGTAATCATTGTTAATACAATAATTGAAAATATTATGTTTATGTAGAAATATATTACTGACGAACCGATAGCTATTAACACTCTTTGTAATAAGGTATGCTATAAATAATTGGTTCATAACTTCACTAAACGAGGTACTCGAATACAGACCTTTATTAAAAAATAACAAAATATATCATTTTTTAAGTAAGCAGGTGACTTGACAGGAAACCTCAAAATTCTAACGTAAAATCATTGAGTTATTAACGAAACATCTGTCGATACAAAATCGATCGACGCCTTAACTACGCCTAACTACATCGAGAATTCCATATAACGACAGATTAAATATAACTTTGATACAGCCTTTCGTCACGGAGAGGAGCAACTTTCCTCACTCACCATAATCAGTATAACCAGCGGAGGAACGAGACAGGTATCTAAATATAAATGGGTGGGACAAAGACAGGTAAGACATAAACTTCTCACTCGGAAGTAGACTGAGACAGCGCTACGGAGAGGTCGAATAGTGCGAAAGAAAGCGAAGACGGTATGGGTGGCCACCCCCCACAGTTGGTCGATGACCATAAAAATGAGTATAAAATTGAAACATCAATATAATAAGCAATCAACGAGGGCCAGAGCAGACCTAATTATACAGAGCCAGCGTACGTTATAAATTACGCTGGAACCAAAGATACAGTTTGATTCAAAATTGAATAATGTTCGCGTGTGACGGCAAGGCGCCGCGCGCATTTTTAATACCTGTGTTACCTACGATACGAGTCTGTGATGATAATAAATTTAAGTCTATCAAAGGAAAAGTTTAAAAATAGTTTTAATGCCTTTTAATTGCCTTGCTTGATGCGTCTTTTAGTAATCGCAAATTGTTGCGCTATTTATAGATGATAGAATCCAATAGATGGCGCTTTTATTATATTGTTTAAAAAAAAATTCTATTATAATATCATAAAAAACCTTCCTATTAAAATAACAGATATTGATGAACAGTGCTTATGTGTCTGTTATCATTTAATTTAAATATTCTGTGAACACGCTATGGCTGTGGTTGTCAAAACCGGGATACAACGTGTGATTAAATTTGGGCTCCCCGATGCCCCGGGCCTCGGGTCAGTAGGTGCCGTGATCTTCGGTTTGTTAGTTTTTGGTTTAATTACTTTTTTATTAGCAGCTTGTAAATAATAGGTGGCCATTAAATTATCCTTAACAAGCTTCATAACTTACATTTGAAAAATAAATCTTGCTAAAATACATAGGTGGAAATTAAAACTGGGCAAGTGCGTGTCATGCCACGCGCAATGTCGGATTCCGAAGTAGTAAGTTTAACAACTATTACTCATTAACTACTTATGCTAACATAGCCGTGATTTATTTTCATTGTAAATTAATCATATACCTAAACTAGTTTTGAGAATTTTTTTACTTGTCCATCTCCACCAACCGTTTAGCTGGCGGCTGGTGGGGGGGGGGGGGGGGGGGCAAAAATGGTCTTAGAAGACTCATAATATTTTTGAAAGGCCTTTTGAGTTCGTTAATTTTTTTTTCAAAATTCATTTGTTATCTTTATACCTTTGTCTTTGGGTCACAAAATGGCACATGAATATCAAATTTCAACTCATTTGGTCCAGTAGTTTTTCTTAAATATTTTCCATGTTGTAACGAAACGTTCTTTAAACATCCTAATATGTATAGCTAGGAAGTAGTCTAACGCGCTAGCCAATGCCGTGCCTCGGTACGCGGGTCGCGGGCGGCGCGGGAGCAGCTGAGGGTGAGCTTAACCTAGTCGAGTGGCGATGATTCATTCCGTTTGAGAGTGACTGAGCGCGTACGCGCCACTCTTTGTAATTGTTGAAGCACCATACATTTTATTTAATAACGTTTTTTTAAAGTACCACAGTAAGAACACTTCACTATCGGAGTATTAAGCTGGGATCTTGTTGGTACATCGTTATACTCGTAAATCTGTGATACTACGTTCCCATACTTGGGTAAGTTGTGCATAATATTCTTTTAATTGTCCTAAGCGTAACGTATATTGTTTGAATGTGCCGTTACGTGTTTAGTGCATCTAGTTACTTGTTATTAGCTGTTTCTCTTGTTTTGATTTATATGGTAGCTTAATTTTGTATTGTATACTGTATAGTATTACTGGCAGACCCATGTAAATATATAATAGTATTATAGTAGTGTCTTTGTATTAGTAAAAAAAAAATAATTGTAACCGTTCTGATTAAGCCACCTAGATTTTTCCCGCCTTGCAAACGCTAATTTGTAGTCCGGATTGCCTTGCTTTCTGACGATCCCTGGCGGCTTGAATTATGCAGAGCTCTGATGGCCAACGTCCCTAAATTCCAGGAACACCGTATCCCCTGAACGCTACGAAATTGTTAGCTGGAACTGGAGCGACCGCATTCAGAGCAGCCGGGAGGCGGAATAGTGCCTAGCGGATTGCTGTTTGGAGGCTACGGGACACGGAGGAGAGTGGGGTATTTTCGGACCGAGACCGGGGAGTGTTTTATGACCGAGGCCGCCTCACGACCCCTTTTCATAATAGTATTTTATTATTATAATTACTGTTTGTCTCGTTGAATTTCTATTATAGTTTATATTTATCAACGTATTTTTTTTCTTGTTTGATCACGCCCCTGACAACGTGACAATGGCGCCCATATACGTGGTCTAAGGTCATAATTCACTTTCAGTTTTGGTATAATTATATTAGTAGTTTGTCTTGGTGTCGGATTTTCTTGGTGTGTGTGTTTTTTATGCTTTGTGAGACGATAATAGTTGTTGAATATTCAACTAGTGTGCTAATTAGTACTAAATAATTTTACTGTTTATTTTCCTATAAACGAAATATTCCAACAATTTTATACTACTTAATTTTATTTTTTATTTTATACAACACTTCACAGCCATATATAATAATTTCTAATATCATAATTACTTATGTTAATAGTTAACACATTAGTTGAATGATACATTAATCTACGTAATTTTATATTTCTGCTTCTTGTTTTCTTAGTTAGTTTTTTTTATTTTTTTTTTTCTTCCTTCTCTCTTTTAGCTTATTATCGTCGTAAAGATAATTGTAACAGAACGGATCTCGCTTCTTGTTTATATTGTTGTATTTTTTTGTGTTTTGATTTTTTTTTTCCTTATTTCTTCTTACTGTTTTTTCTGCACAACTTATCTTTGCTGGGAAAGTAGATTTTAAATTGATTGTTTAGCTGGTTTCTGTATAATGGCTTATCCAATAAAGTTTTTATTACTTCAAAAAGCTGAATTAGTGTATGAGGTTAGTATTAGAGGGGAAATTCCATCCGATAATGTAGAAGGTCTTCGCAGACAAGTTACTAAATTAACACAATTATATCCTTCTGACGAGATCTTAGACTCGGTGTTTGATTATTCATCAGATATTAAATCCTCTCTGGAATCATTAGATAAAATTCGAATCAATATTGAATCCCTTAAAGCTAATTATAATGAATCTCTTCTTAATAGAACCAAGTCTTTAATGAATCATTTGCACTACAAAATTCAAAGGATTCAGCCACCTGGCAAAACCGATAATCCTTCTGATGTTACCGAACTAAAACGAACTTTAGACAACTATCAGGCTGTTTTGTCATCTCTAATTAATTCTTCTTCTAAAGAGTCTAGAGTAATAATGGAAGGTGAAGAGTGCATCGATAGAAGAAATTTACAAGGTCTTAATATAGCAGTTTCTTGTGAGCGTGGTTTTACTTCGGAACTAAATAAATTGAAATTTTCGGGAAAATCTTGTGTTCGCGAGTTTATAAGTAAATTAGAGGAATTTCGTGTAGCTAGAGGAATATCTGAAGATAAAATGCTCATATCTGCCTGTGAAATTTTTGAAGGAGACGCTCTGCATTGGTATCGCAGCATAAAATCGAAGGTGCTTGATTGGAGTGATTTCCTTTCACATCTCCGCGAAGATTTTGATATTGCTGATTTTGACTACCGCATGTCTAGAGAAATACGTGATAGAACCCAAGGTAACGATGAGAGTATTACAGTCTACTTATCTATTATGGATGGAATGTTTAGCCGCCTAAGTAAACCTCTAAAGGAGGAGGATAAATTAGAAATCATTTTGCATAATATCCGACCATGCTACTCGACAATACTTGCGACAAGTTCGGACGTTACTTCTATAGAAAAATTGCGTGTGGTTTGTAAAAACTATGAACAAATAAAGGCACGTGCTGACCAATTTAGGGAACCCCCACCTCTTGGTGTTAACACTCTAGCCCCTGAGTTTTGCTATCGATCTCAGAGGTATAAAAACACATCTACTCAAAATGCTTTTTATAATCGTAAAATGTTTTCCTCTAGGTCTAAAAGTGACGAGGCTAGTAGTTCTAGTAACAGAGGCTTTCAACAAGTTTCTGTACTTAATTCCGATGCTCCAAAAGTAAAAACATATTGTTTCCGTTGCCGTGTTGACACACACTCTATGAAAGAGTGCACAGCCGAAAGAAATATTTTCTGTTTTAGGTGTGGGAAGAAAGACGTCCGCACGCCTGACTGTCAAAATTGCAACCCAAAAAACTAGTAGGCGAAAATTGTGTGAAACCAGCAGTTAGTCGTACCACTTGCTCGGAGTGGAAGGATTGGTTGTTAACTGTTCGGAATTTTTTTTTGAACAAATCTTTACAACACACAATTTTCAATGTCAAACCGAGCAGAGATCCTCGTCCGTATCTTAAAGTTAAGATTCACAAAACTAAAGACATATATTTATACGGTTTGCTGGATTCTGGATCAGCTATAACGATATTAGGAAAAAATACTCATGAACTATTGCATAAGTTTGACCTAGTTCTTTACATTGATCAAAAAATTACAGTTACTGCTGCTGGTGGTCAAAAGATATCGTCCCTTGGATATGTTTTTCTACCAGTGACGTTTGAAAATAAATTTTCAGTAATTAAAGCTTATGTAATCCCAGAAATCGAAACAACGCTTATCTTGGGTATCGATTTCTGGAATAAATTCAATTTATGCCCTAAGTACTTGACAAATTTAGAAAACTTATATGAGTATGATCCCGGGTTGTCTGAGGTCTCTGATTCTTCAAATATTCACATTCATTCTTATGAAAATTTAAATAAAGTACAGAAACATGAAGCTGATAAGATTGTGGGTGCTTTCAAGGACATCTCATTCTCCGAGAAAGGTTTAGGACGAACCCATCTCATTAAACATCGGATCGATACAGGTGATGCTGAGCCGATCCGTCAAAGATATTATCGTATGTCTCCGGATAAACAGCGAATTATATCGGATCAGGTCGATGAGATGCTCAAATTAGACGTCATTGAGCCTTGTGAAAGCCCTTGGTCATCCCCTGTACTGGTGGTTGGTAAAAAGGACGGAAAACCTAGATTTTGTTTAGATAGCCGAAAGCTTAATTCTGTAACTAAAAAAGATGCCTATAGTCTACCTTATATCTCTGAAATTCTAGACAACTTAAAGAACGCTAAATATTTGAGCAGTTTGGATTTATCTAAGGCCTTCTGGCAAATTATGATTGAAGAGACAGATCGTGAAAAAACCGCATTTTACGTACCGGGTCGCGGTACATTCATGTTCAAAGTCACTCCATTTGGTTTAACTAATGCACCAGCGACCCAACAAAGACTCGTAGATCTTTTATTCGGACCAGAATTTGAGCTTAAGGTATTCGCGTATCTCGATGATATAATCGTGGTGAGCCAAACATTTGAAGAACACGTCTCTTTACTTCTCAAAGTCCTTGATAAATTACGTTCTGCAAACCTTACAATAAATCTAGACAAATGTGAATTTTTCAGAAGTAAACTTCGCTACCTTGGCTATGTCATCGATTCTCAAGGCTTAAGAACTGACCCCGAGAAAGTTGAAGCGATTTCGAAATATCCAACTCCTACTAATAGGAAGGAAGTGAAACGTTTCTTGGGCACAGCTTCGTGGTACAGACGATTTATACCACAATTTAGCACGATTGCAGGTCCTTTAAACAGGTTAACATCCACTAAAAAGAATTCGCCGCCATTTGAGTGGACGCCTGATGCCGAAAAGGCCTTCGTAGACCTTAAAAATAAACTAGTTCGCGCACCTGTCTTGGCTTGCCCCGATTTTAATCATCCTTTCGAGGTGCATACCGATGCGAGTAATTTTGGAATTGGTGCTATGCTCGTCCAAACTATTAATGGCGTCGAGCACCCAGTGGCTTTTATGAGTCGTTCATTGACCAAACCGGAAAGAAACTATAGCACAACCGAAAGAGAAGCTCTTGCAGTACTTACTGCAATCGAGCACTGGCGGTGTTATTTAGAGAACGACAAGCCATTTCTTGTCTTTACTGATCACTCTTCACTCAAGTGGTTTCTATCCTTAACCAACCCCACAGGTCGGTTGGCAAGATGGGGTGTTCGTATTTCTTCCTTTAACTTTGAGATAAGACATCGCCGCGGCAGAGACAATGTGGTCCCGGATGCCCTGTCAAGAAGCGTATCTGTTGATGTTATTATAAATAGTAATAATTCCATTATTTCTGCCCCTCACACCCAAGACAGTTGGTACTTGAACATTTTCAACGGCTGTCAAACTGATTCCGTAAGTTTTCCTAACTACAAGATAGAAAACAATACTTTATTCAGATACATGAGAAGTAATAATACTCTTACAACTGAATTCGCTTGGAAAGAAGTCATTCCGATAGAAAGGCGACAGGAAATTTTGACACAAAATCATTCTAATCCTACTGCTGGGCATTTCGGCGTGTTTAAGACATATAAACGTTTAGCACTTCGATTCTACTGGCCTGGTATGTACGCGGATGTAGTGAAATTTGTGTCTAGTTGTGATACCTGTTTAGCGTACAAATTGCCTACTCATGGCACTCTAGGGAAGATGGGTAGACCCAAGAATATTTGTCGTCCCTTTCAATCTCTCTCAATTGATTTGGTTGGACCACTACCAACTTCTAGAAAACAAAATCAATACATATTTGTAGTGGTTTGCTGTTTTTCTAAATACTGTTTCCTTTTCCCGCTGCGCAGAGCCACGGCAGATCTTATATGTAAGCATTTAGAAAATGATGTATTCCTTGTACACGGAATTCCCCAGACCGTAATATTAGACAATGGAAGTCAATTTATCAGTAGGGAATTAGACAAACTTTTTAAAAAATACAAAGTACCTAATATCCATTTTTCTCCGAAGTATACTCCACAAATTAACACCGTAGAAAGATACAACAAAACCATCATTACGGCAGTGTCTGCATTCGTGGACGATGATCATCGAACTTGGGACGTTAATTTACCCCAAATTCAATTTGCTATGAACAATTCTGTTAACGAAAGTACTGGATATACTCCTGCCTTCTTAGTACACGGTAGGGAATTAGTCTCATGTGGGTCACATTATATAGAAAATGATGACCTGGAAGATTTAGTTTTTTTGCCTCGCGATGCGTATGCCGAAAATCTAGGTAATTTATCTACTATTTTTAATAAAGTGCAAACAGCACTTTGGAATGCACATGTTAAAAATACTCGCCGATATAACCTACGTCGTAAACAGGCTGAGTTTGAAGTAGGAGATCTCGTGTGGAAACGTTGCTATTTTCAAAGTGACAAAGGCGCTCACTACAGCAAAAAGCTTGCACCTAAATTCCAAAAATGTAGAGTAAAGGTTAAACGCTCACCACTGGTCTATATTTTAGAAGATTTAGATAGAAATGATTTAGGAGCATGGCATGTCAAAGATCTTAAAGTTGTCAATGCTCGGCTAATGGACTAATAAGTTGTATACCATTAGGGTTCTTAGTTTAGCGGATTTCACACAGGTAAAATCCTTTCCCAGGAGAAGGGGTATTGTAACGAAACGTTCTTTAAACATCCTAATATGTATAGCTAGGAAGTAGTCTAACGCGCTAGCCAATGCCGTGCCTCGGTACGCGGGTCGCGGGCGGCGCGGGAGCAGCTGAGGGTGAGCTTAACCTAGTCGAGTGGCGATGATTCATTCCGTTTGAGAGTGACTGAGCGCGTACGCGCCACTCTTTGTAATTGTTGAAGCACCATACATTTTATTTAATAACGTTTTTTTAAAGTACCACAGTAAGAACACTTCACTATCGGAGTATTAAGCTGGGATCTTGTTGGTACATCGTTATACTCGTAAATCTGTGATACTACGTTCCCATACTTGGGTAAGTTGTGCATAATATTCTTTTAATTGTCCTAAGCGTAACGTATATTGTTTGAATGTGCCGTTACGTGTTTAGTGCATCTAGTTACTTGTTATTAGCTGTTTCTCTTGTTTTGATTTATGTGGTAGCTTAATTTTGTATTGTATACTGTATAGTATTACTGGCAGACCCATGTAAATATATAATAGTATTATAGTAGTGTCTTTGTATTAGTAAAAAAAAAATAATTGTAACCGTTCTGATTAAGCCACCTAGATTTTTCCCGCCTTGCAAACGCTAATTTGTAGTCCGGATTGCCTTGCTTTCTGACGATCCCTGGCGGCTTGAATTATGCAGAGCTCTGATGGCCAACGTCCCTAAATTCCAGGAACACCGTATCCCCTGAACGCTACGAAATTGTTAGCTGGAACTGGAGCGACCGCATTCAGAGCAGCCGGGAGGCGGAATAGTGCCTAGCGGATTGCTGTTTGGAGGCTACGGGACACGGAGGAGAGTGGGGTATTTTCGGACCGAGACCGGGGAGTGTTTTATGACCGAGGCCGCCTCACGACCCCTTTTCATAATAGTATTTTATTATTATAATTACTGTTTGTCTCGTTGAATTTCTATTATAGTTTATATTTATCAACGTATTTTTTTTCTTGTTTGATCACGCCCCTGACAACGTGACAATGTACAGAAAGGAGGATGCCCATTTAGTATGGAGAAATGTACTGACTTTAACATTTTTGTGTCTTGATAAAAATACCTTCATTTGATTATGTTATCTTAATAAATTACACATACTAACTTTAGTCAATGATAATAGTAGAAAATACGAGATTTTCAACAAAATTAGTTTGTATTTAGGATATAGTACTCTATGCAGGCGTATTAAAATCGATTGCGTATGTAATGTCGATCTTTTAAGTTTCAAATTCATTTGACAGTCTCCAAACACCATGTAGTTTGTAATGTATTATAATCACAGAACACTATTACTCCTGGCTGATTATAAAAATTTTCTAATTCATTTGACAGTCTCATAATTATAATCGAATCAATTGCATTGATTGGTCCGAAGGATCTTAAAAAATTCCTGATTGGCACTTATCCAAACATAAATGGCCCAATGATTTTCTTTTGTAAAACGGAAGTAAAGTTACTTATTAATTTCGAAAAATTATTCCCAATAAGGATTTTTAGGAAATAGGGTAAAATACTTGAAATATTTTAATTAAATTTTTTGTCCAAAAATCACTGCGACACAATTATTTTTTTAAGAGTACTGGCTATGGGCATTCTCCTTTATGAATTATAATTTTAACTCATTACAGATTTATCATAAAGTATATTCCCATAAGTACATATGTTATAACGTGCTATTGCAATACTATTACAGGTACTATTAAAATTAAAAAAAAATGTTTCCTAACCAAAAGTCAGTCACTCAAGGTATATCCATGTTACTCTAGCTAACAAGATGGCCAAATTTGGCTGGTTTCTCATGAGTTATGACTTGTTTGGCGATAATTACTCGGTCAGACCTCCCTGACCTGTGATCGGGTTATTAAAGTTAATATGGTCTGTGGGTGGGATAACTGATCGTTTCGACGTTCTCTATTGAACGTTCTAAGAAAAACGGCTTGTTATGGGATTTTAAGAAATTAGCGAATAATTGTTATGTTAATAGCAAATGGTTACTATGCGGATTAAATACGGTGGTAAGGAGACTGTGACCTCAACATGAGAGAATTTGGACTTTTGAGCAGGAAAGGTTGGAAGGTTGGCTTGAGCTCAAGGATGCTCGGATGCAAAAACCTTCACTCCTTTGGAGTTTAACTTCTTTAGAATCGTTTTCATATTTAAGCACGGGGTATGAAAATGTATGAGGAGTAAAATCGTAAGACTTTCTCCGTTACGTTGTGCGTTATGCATTATATTCATAACATAAAATCTAATGACGTTGTTACTGATCAGTTATTACTGATCAGATCAAATGACAATAATAATCTTATTACTGATTTGGCAATCGCAAACTAGATGGTGTTGTAATAATCTTGTAACTAGATGGCGTTGTTACTGATTTGACGATTGCAAACTAGATGGCGTTAAACTCCAGTCGTGCGTTGGTGCTGACACACAATTTTTTTATCAAGAAAAATTAAAGACGCGTGAAAGGTAACGTAGTAACTGAGACTGAATATAATGAATTGAAGGACGTAATTGAAAGAACTGACACATTCTATTAAACTAAACTAAAATTATAAACATGAAAGTTTGTACGGATGTTTGTTACTCATTCACCAAAAAACTACTGGAGGGATTTTCATGAAACTTAGCACATATTTACCATGATTGGGAATAAGACATAAGGTACTTATTATAATAATTACGGATCATAAAGCTAAATATGAGCTCAACAACATAGTTATAGATTGCTGGAGGCGTCGGGCTTCGATACCAGTAATTTACGAGTCCATCGACGCTATTGCTTTTAGAACTTCCGTCAAGCTCGTGGGTGGAAGGCGTTATTCGTCCAATTTGCATTTTGTCCGATTCACTGGTGGTCCAATTCGTCCAAATATCATTAATAAAATTGTTCAAATAAGAAAGGTTGGTTTACCGAAGTCACGGGAGATTTCTGTTTTAGAAACGAGGTTTTTATAACTTGCTTTTTTTAGTTTGTTGGCATAATATATTATGTAACTTAATCTTGCAAGCTGAAATAGAAGGCACTACTTCCTAGCTTACGGAGTTCAAATTTCACATTTTGCTTTAGTTTGGCTGACAATACATTTTTATGATAACCTAGTACTACGCTCAGAGCTGGCTCCATTTATGGTCATTGCGTCATGTCCTAAAACATGATTCATCTTAAAACATAATATGAAAAAATATCAGTAGGTATTCGTCTGAAAAAGGGACAGCATCATCTACGGCACTTTAGCAAAGCACTATCCTTATCCAACGCCATAAAGTATAACTCCGTTTGATTGCTCTATAATAGACGAGGGTCTTGAGATGAAAAGATGAAGACAGCTCAACCGCGCCGTTACCTCCGTACCAGATTTACACAAAGAAAGACATTATCCTCAAAAGCGCAGTCACGAGCGGGCAATTTGATAGCGATCGTGGCCACATCGATACCAACCACCCACGACTCGATGTGACCCAAGATGGGTCGAGATGGGTGTCGGAGATCCCAGTGATTACCAAATTTGACCAGAAATTACCTTGTGACGTAACGAGGCATACCTTGTTCCGCCTGTGTTACGTTATCAGTGATAACTTATCACGGACGGTTCATATGCCGAGAAATATTTAGCAGAATTATATTTGGCCTTTTTTCATTTTGAAATTCTTAAGACTCAGAAGATTTAGGAGAAATGTGTGTCGATTGTTTCGGGTGTGTGAGAGATTAGGATACCAATATCTCCTCCTAAGTTTTTGTTGGGTCGGTCTCAAGTATTCCTCAAAGGTTCTAGCTAGGATCTAATGTAAAATCACTGTTGAAAGCGACCCGACAGACCTAATTTTATGACCAAAATCCTCGTGTAATTTCTCATAAAATTCCAGATTTATTAGGCAGTATTTGACTGCCTGATTCGACATGATAATAATAAATCAAAGGCAATTTACTCAAACGCCGTTTACAAGACATTTGTGTATCTATAACCAAAAGTATCAAATCTGGTTCAATATCTGGTAACGCATAAAGGTCATGCGAAACCCAAACTACTTATATCTGGTCTGTCATCAGGCCAATCATCTCGTGAGGACGCAGCCACCCAAGGCGCCCAGTCGTTGTAATATCTATATTTACCTCTAATCGCAGTAACACTATGATTACATATACGTCAATTTGCCGCGTCCCGCGCATTATTTATATTTTTTAAACGCGCACCAAACTCGATAATGAGATGGGATTGGGAGTCACGAACGTGAGTTTGTTTAAGCTAGAACAAAATAGTAGAGTAGATATCATATTTTTTACAGAATAATGTAATTTTTAGACCCTAAATAATATTGATAAGTGCCAAACTTAAAATGCATCAAGAAAATACAACAAATACTAACTAAACTACAGACGTCAAGTATGAAAAACCGGGCAAGTGCGTGACTGGCCATGCGCAATGTAGGGTTCCGAAGTAGTAAGCTTATTGACTATAACTTATTAACTACAATACTTACTGTTAACATAGCCGTAATAGTGTTCCTTGTAAACTTATCATATAACCTATTTTAGAGAATTTTTTCACTTGTCCAACTTGAACCCATTGGCAGGGGGGTTAATGTCAAGCAGGGGAGGGGGGCCCTAAAAAGCAAAGCAAAGCAAAGCAACAACCCATAATTGTCCCACTGCTGGGCTCGGGGTCTCCTCTCACAATGCGAGGGATACAGGCCATAGTCTACCACGCTGGCCAAGTGCGGATTGGTAGACTTCACACACCTTTGAAAACATTATGGAGAACTCTCAGGTGTGCAGGTTTCCTCACGATGTTTTCCTTCACCGAAGCAAGTGATAATTAACTTGTAATACGCACATAATATTTGAAAATTAGAGGTGCGTGCCAGGATTTGAACCCGGGCCCCCGCGTTCGGGAGACCAACGTTCTAACCACTAGGCTATCACTGCTAGGGGGCCCTGCTTGACACTAACTTTACTCTTCACTTGACTCTAACCAAAATTAGCAATTTAATGCCAAATATTTCACAAATTAATTTTACAGTTTTTTAGCACTATGGGTCTCGGCGCTATGCTCCAGACGCACGGACGGATGGACGGACAGGCGGATGGATGGACATGACGAAACTATAAGGGTTCCGATTTTACTTTGGAACCCTATAAACGTAGTACCTATTCAACCTAAGGTAAAGGTAAACATTAAATTACAAATTTACCATGTTTGACAGTTTCCAATCTACTTACAAGTCAAGGAAGTATTCAGGAACATTTCCTAAAAATAAATAACTTTTTGTGCCAAATTTTCTCCGACACTTTTGGAACCTTCTTTACACTATTTGTATGTATGAGTATATGCGGCGTGTATGCACAAATTAATCGAACACCGACTCTACTCCTGTCGCTGTGCCGGGCGCCAGGTGATAATGTGGCGATGGCCGCCACCGCGGGCGATCTCTATCGACGTGTTTCTAAATGATTTATGTTCAAATTGCAGACCATTACAAGATATACCTACTTACACTTGTAATAATGTGACACTTGGTTTTGCTAGCTTTGCACGTTTCAAATAGTAAACATTAACGTCTTTTATCGTAAAGATGCACGAAATTCAATATCATTCACAATAATTTTAATATCTCTTGTTAATTACGTATCTACTTAAATGTTTTTTTTCTTTTTTTATTCTTATAAGACAATAACTTTATTTTTATTTACATGAGAACTTTATGCTAACTTAACTTTTTACTTTTTTAGAACTTTTTTTAACTTACAAGATATTTTTCTGTCTTAAGTTAGTTTAAGTTTTTTTTAATACCCAATGTACTTTTAAGTTATTTTGTTTCTTAAATGCTTACTTATTGTTATTTCTGAAATTATGGTTTGCACTGACGAGGGACAATCCTCAGCGTACTTTTGACCCAGTCCTAATAGAAAATAGGATATAGAGAAGTCTTGCTTCGCTTATTCTAATAAGATAAAATGTAGCAAGCAATAAAGAACGCGTACAGTTGAGTCATAAAGTAAGTTTACACGCTACGACAACATACAATATAATTTATTCAGTATCAAAGCGGTTTGTGCAGTATTTTATGAAAAATCCAATCACCTAAGTGAGGAGAGGGCCCTTTCCCTTCCCCCTTACAACGAAACGAAGACATCACGCGAGTATACTTGCATCAACATCAAATTGATATAGAAAATCAGTGGCAAGTGTTGTGCGTCGATTCACACACGCAAGGGATACGTTTAGCTGTTAGCGCAAGGGCTACGGAAAATACATTTCTGTGTTGACGAAAATCGAAAAATTTCATCATCGCTTTCATAATGACTGTCTTATTCCGAGTTTGTAGATGATGTAAATTTTTTTGGTGATGACGAAATTCATGTTTCACTTTCATAGTTTATTTTGTTCGTTTTCACTATTCATAGAGCTCCAATACATATTTCAAATCTTTTTAAAATATCACAGCTATCAAAATATACACTGTCTAAGATATTACAGTTTTTAAGTATCAAGAATATTTACATACATTGTAAAAATCGTACCCTTATAAAATAAAATAGGTATACTAAATTACTATAAGAAAAGAATCACCACCACCATTATATGTATGAATTACCATTTATGTAATTTGGTAACCCAGTGATGTTAGTTTAGTCAACATAAACTCATTAATTAAAAAAAAACATTCCTCAATTGCAGTGATGGAATGAGTAAAATCCTAGCAATATTAATTTATAAACGAAAATATTAATTTATAACGAGTAAAAACGTTACAACTTGGCCAGTTTTGCTACACAGATCAGTATTTCTGCGATATTTTAACCTAATGGTCCGGTCACGTTGCGTGGCATGCGAACAATACGCCACCCTTAGGGGACGATATGAGTGCACACGGTATCTCTTAGACCTCGTAGCCCTCGTGGCTCGAATGTTATTTATAGCATACCGTTTACAAATATTGCCGGCAGAGAAATGTAGAACAATCAGAAGCTGTTCTTTTTTCCTACACGATATAAGTATGATTTACAAGACAGGTCTGAGTCTTTTTATGCCGATAGCAAACTTATTAGAGCAACTGAAGTTAATAGTTACCAATAAAGGTGACGTACTGGTTAAGAAGAGAATAGGAAATACTATAATATATTTGGTTATTGACTCTCCGATACTGCAGGCGAAACCCGTTGAAATGATATATAAATGGTATATTGATGCAAGTCAGGAAGGTGAATGCTATCGTACAAGTAACGTCGGGATTAAGCTGTATGGCACAGAACAGCGAACTCCAATAGAAGGAAGTTGGTTCCATTATCCCGAAAATAGTTCAAAAGGGTGCACCAAGAAAGGCAGTTGGATTAAAGTCAAAAACAGATGAAAAACCTAACGCAGTAATGAAAGTAGAGTGTTTAGAAACCCACTAATGTCGAAAGTTGTTAGACCTGACCCACAATTGATGAACGAATGAACTTAGGAGTACTATCTGACTACAATAACAAGGAGCCACGTATAAATGTGCCCTTCGAAAGATAGAAACGATTAAAATTTTAGCAACTAGGTCAGTCACCCAACTGTAAGTACCTAGTTGGTAAGTAGTTAGCGTAAATCCTTGTTTATTATTTAAGACACAATTTAAGCTATAGGCAGTAATAGGCACCTATAGGTCTAGAAAGGCCTTTTTCTCACGATCCTCAAAACTTATTTATTGCAATCCCGCCAAATTTTAAAATACAATAGTCACAGAACAAATTACAAATACCAAAAAGGAAACGCAAAATAAACACAATAAATAACAATTTAAAAATAAATTCGATACGATTCGTCCAAATATTTATCACACTCCACGTTACCTATAGTTGCAAAAGGGGTGCTAAGTCACGTGCCTTATACTATTAGGGTAAAATATAACAAACCTAACGTGACCCTTCCTCTCCTTTTTATACAAAGAAAACGTGGATAGAAAGAGGAAATGTAGAGTATTGGCACGGATCAAGATATCCTGGCCGCCGCCGGTACAAAAGACTTGATTTAATATGTTTAAAATTTATCACTGTCTGGCTATTTGCTTGTGGGTCAAATTTGATTTCGGATATTATGAAGTGGTCTTTTATGATCTGGGACTGTCAATAAAGTTTATGGGGTCCTTAATGGAAAAGTATACGGATTACGTATCTGTCGCGTTGAGTGGTACACGCAAAATCAATTGGGAGATCGAATTGAGTAATTAGGATGAACTCAACAGTGGTATGAAATAAAGAAATAAAATAACGGTAGTTAAGGTAACAGGTAACAACAGTACAAAGGTACAATAAAAGGTAACAACTGGATTTCTCTACATCTGATGAAATAATGGTGTATCTTCCTTTGTATCTGTGTGTTTTTCTTTAAACATACGATTTTTGTTATTTCATATTCATATAACATTTAGGTTAGGTTTGGTTACAGGAAATCTAGTCGGAGATCGAATAATTGGGAATTTATGATGTACATTAATGAGAAACAAATTAGGTAGGTTTAATAATGATTATAATATGCCAATCGTTCTAGTTTAGGTTAGGTTTAGTTATTAGTACCTAGTACAGAAATTGTAACTATTTTACAGTTCTTTCTAGGTGTGTATCTAAGTGTGAACATTAAAAAATCTAATTATAAGAACAATATGTGTCATATAGCAATCAATATAATGATTGATATTGGTTGACCGACACTCGGGTTGGCCACTGACCCCTCCACCAATCCGCACTGGAGCAGCGTGATGGAGTATGCTCTGAGCTTCCTCAAGAGGAGAGACCCGTGCCCAGTAGTGGGCCATTAATGGGTTGAAGCCATAGATTGATATTTATTAAGGTCGCTTGTAGCTCGTTAATCAAAAATAATTCTTATAGCTTTCATTATTTTCTGTGCCAGATATAGTAGTGCCGGATTTATATTTTTTATAACTAAATAAAAAAATAATAATTTTAGAAATAATTTTCCATTCATAGTAAGGAAGGCACTGAATTAGTCACTAAGAAAGTGCGTAAAAAAACAAGAATTACAATTTTTTGTGACACTTATAATAGCAAAATAATCTATAATATATTATCATCTTCTGAAATCTGCCGCCCCTAGGACGCTACCGCCCCTAGGCCGCGGCCTATACGGCCTATTGACAAATCCAGGACTGAGTTATAGACATTTCTTAGGCCACTTTTTCCTATTCAATCTTAATTAGGAAAAATAGATCGTGTCTTACGAATTCTTACATATAACCTGTTCCTGTTGACCTTGTCGTCTCAATTTTTTTTTCATGTATATGTAACAAATGTAAAAATATTTATTTTAAATCACATAAAATATAAAATACTGTCTTTATCATACAATAAAAAGTAAAGCAAGTGCTATAAGGGATGCACTTTTATCCCCACGATGGCATTAGGGGAGAAGAGACAAATTATTATTTTCCATAATATCATCACACGACTATTACCCGTCGCCAGCGGCGCGTGGCCAAAAATTATTAGTCATTTTATTATTTTTTGCACGTCCATTTCGTGCCATTGTTGGAGAAGAACTGCGCATTCCGGAAGTTGTAAAGTAGTGATTTGTAACGCACGCGCCGCGCCGCCTGACGTCACTTCCGGCGGCGGCCATAATCGCCCTAGACGCGAGATTTTCTACCGAAATCTTGTGTATCTGTAACCTTTTCTTTCTTCCCCTCTTCCACACCCTCGTTTACTGCCGGTCCGCTTTTACTTTTATGCTCTGTTTAGCTAAATTTCGCCGTCCATTTAATTACAGTGGGATTCGTAATGTGTTTTGCACATGACGTTTATGCTTCTTGCCCATTCTTGGAAGAGCGTTACAGAAAATAGGTTTGATGGAGATCTTTTTGTTGCACAAAAGTATTATGCATAAGCATAAAAAATACCTAACTACCTACATATATCATTAGGTAATGGGCACATTAAAGTTAAATTTTGAAATAAAATTTATAATAAAAAAAATAAACGTGTACCTACATAAGCACGTGCGTGAAAAATTATACTTATCAACTTAACAATATTAAAAAAAAACACTATAAAAACAAATTCAAAAACAATATTCTAACAATATTAAAAATAATAATTTTTCTAAACGAGCGTTTTTAATAACGCGCGTGACGTTTTTCGTCACCGTCGTTTTTGTGTCACCGTCCGTGTTACAAATCTTAAAATTTTACTTTCATCATTTTTTCCATTTTATGTCCTATTTCTTAACGCGCCTTTAGAAGTGTAACTTCAAAAATATTTTGTTTTACGTAACACCTGTAAAATACTGCTGCTAAAAACTAGAATAAGCTTAACTATACCTTAATAAATCCTTGTAGTATACCCTAGATAAGCCGACATAATTATAAGCAAAGCGTACTTCTAAGCAATAAGCAAATAAAACTGGATTTTACGCACTGGTTATCGCACAAGTCGTTGACCTTAAAAAACTGACCAGTCGACTTTTAATCAGTCTCATTACCACTCTCCGATTCAAAGATTCCAGGGTTTACGTCGACAATCAATCTGGTCTCCAATTACAGCG
The DNA here is from genome assembly GCA_963932265.1 of Thymelicus lineola. Taxonomy (NCBI): domain Eukaryota; kingdom Metazoa; phylum Arthropoda; class Insecta; order Lepidoptera; family Hesperiidae; genus Thymelicus; species Thymelicus lineola. The sequence continues at coordinate 7,353,844 of OZ010681.1, read as the reverse complement.
GCCTCAGAAGCCGTCAGCGCTGCGCGTTCCGATACTAGTTTATATCGTTACTTGCTTTATTTATACAGTTCCCGGCTTTATTTATCTACTTGCCGCTGAAAAATGCACAAAGGCAAAGCGCTGGAATGCTTAAAGTCAAATAAGGGACGGTTCGTTAGACAACATTGAAACTAAAGTTCATATTTAAGGTTTGTGGCGACATGTTCTGCATTTTTTCCTACTTGTGTCAGAATATATTATACGAGTAACCGCCCTCGCTTTCTTCTTTATTTTTACACCTTGGGTTACATTATTGGAGTTTTATTTAGGATCCCTACTTTTTTTTGATACTATGTCACCCGGCGATAGTGTAGCTTCCCAACAGTGAAAGAAATTTTCAAATGGGTTCAGTAGTTTCCGAGCCTATAAAATGCAAACAAACAATCAAATCTTTCCTCTTTATAATATTAGTTTAGATAATCTGAACTACTTACTTAATGAGAAAATCGATTCTAAATTAGAATAGTTAAATGTTTAACCAGAATGGTTAAATGTTTACTTCAGTTCAGATTGTAAACTTTAAGAATGCTTGACTCTTACTTGTCCTATTTCTAAGAGAATAATTCTTGACAAAAAATAACCGACTTCAAAATTAGGGATAACTACTCAAAAACTACTCGTCAGATCTCGCTCAAATTTAAGTGGGACCACATGACAAGCACCAGCTTTCGATTAAAAATTGAATCATCTAAATCGGTTCACCCAGTCGAAAGTTCTGAGGTAACAAACATAAAAAAATCAAATAAATACTATCCATAGTATCCAAGTATGATTTATAGGGTCTTTATGATAGTTTAAGTACGTAGAGACGAAGCCACAACAAATTAGCAGTTCTTTACACTTAGGACAAGAAGAGTGTCACAGAATATGTCTTGATTCGTCGATGACAAGCCCTGTATACTAATTCTGATTATATTTATTTATTTATTAATCCTTTATTGTCACCTTAATACTAACGGGCGGACTTAATGCCTGTTGGTATATAATATTATTTAAAATTAAAAAAACCCCCAACAGTTTGATTTATACTAAACATAGCTAAGAACGCTTTCGATTAAGTTATCTTTCATATAAAAAAAACTAAATCAAAATCGGTTCATCCGTTTGGGAGCTACGATGACACACAAACATACAGAATTACAAATGCACAGACACGTCAAACGTATATCCCTCTTTTTTCGTCGGGGGTTAAAAACACCGTTACCGTTTACACGAAATTGCTTACTAGTCCAGTCAAGGAATGACTCAAAAGAGGGTATAGAGTGCGTGAGCGGGAACCTAAGCGATTTCTTCAGAAACTTATTCAGGGTGCTTAGGGTGATAAAATACTAAAAGTCCCCGCGTCTAGGAGGTGAGCCGGAGGGAGGGGGGGGTTACAAAGGTCTCAATTTTAGGTTTTTCGCCAATATCTCAAAAACGGTGCGTTATAGCGAAAAATGTTCTAAGATGAAATGAAAGCTTATAAAATTCTCTATAACTTTAATTCTATACACTTTTCCCGTATCTCCGACCGTTTTTGAACTATACGCTCCAGAAATGTAGCAGTTTAAGTTATTCAGCGTGATAACAGCGTGATTCACATCAGCTGTCGTAAAAATGACACCTGAACTGATACCATTAAAAAGATGTTAGGCAGGCATCTTTTTATAATGAAGAGGCAGTTCCGTTGCAGCTCAGATTTTCTGCTGCACCAATTGACTTCAAGAATCATTGTTTTTATGTACATATTGCCTTAATGAAGATAATAATATAAAAAAGCCTTTGAACAAAAGGCGGGTTGTACATTCAGTTGAGACTCTAGCTGCTAAATATTGTATCAAGCAGGTATGTTCTTCGAGAAATGATGCCTGGGGTAAATGAGAAATGATGCTCCCTCCGGCTCACCTCCTAGACGCGGGGACTTTTAGTATGTTATCTCCCTAAGCACCCTGAATAAGTTTCTGAAGAAATCGCTTAGGTTCCCGCTCACGCACTCTACAACTACTTTATTGACTGTACTATTACTAGATGCTAAATTTCTTTTCTCTTGGTCTGCGAAAAATGGCGAGGCTATGGCATCGTTCTTCCTGTGGAAGTTCTACCCCGATGATACTCTGGAATACTGGTAGAATGTTTTTACGCTCTTAACTAGAGCTAACAACCTTATAAAATTAAACAAATTAAAACTATGAATATAAAATTAAAATAATTAAAACTATGAAGTGATATTTATGAGTTTCGGTTGCAGTGCCGGAGAGCCCTTTATAATTAAGTGAGTTTCTTGTTACCTACTGATGTCATTGTGCAGTGGTGACACAGATTACCTACCCCCAATAGATATCGTGAAATTTTCTTAGAGTTTGAACTCACAAAATTTGGCGGAAGGTGCGGCTTGCGGGGGACATCAAAATGCGCTGTGATTGGCTATTTCTAATTCATAGGTTGAACTTGATGGGTCAGTATTGGTCGAAATTAATGTCGTGAACATGCAAATGCACGTACGTGTTGGCGCGCGTCAGTTGCCTTATAAGCGGTATCTATTGGGGGTGATCTGTGAGTGGTGACTACCAACCACCTGATTGCTCCCGTATTCCACATTTAAAATTACTCATTAGCATTAAAAAACGTACCCGCAATGCTACTGTACAATTAAAACTTTACTCGACTCAAAACTATCAATGAATTCGGTAAACAAGCCAACTCCAGGGTTGAACAAACATCGGCTAACTAAACGTTGCCCTCGCAATCTGACACAGTATTTGTTTGCGTTGTTAGCGGTCAGACAAACAACAAAAATCGGTAACGAACCAGTAATCCGATTCCGAGTGGTCAGTTCTCTAAAGTTTCGATCGGCAATCAACTGTGCCAACATATCTATTTCGTTGGCAAACAGGGGCAACCCTGCCCGTAAACATCTCGTGTTTGCGTGGTGTAAGCGTATTTTGTCTATGTGTTGCGTGTGTGATATTTCTAGATGTTTTCTCTGTTGTGTGAGTATTTAGTTCGTGTTTTTAAGACGTTCATTAGGGGTTTAGGATCATAAGGGTTATCAAAATGGAGTTTTTTTTAGAAATTATAGGAGTTTCTTTACGGTTTACACCAAGTCTAATCGTAACACGTGTAACAGTCATAATGTGGTAAGACCTAAGTATTTAAATACTTAGGTCCTAACGAATCAAATAAGTACTGTATTTGGCTATAAAGCTAAAATTTTTGGTTTAATTAACGGCCAACCCAATATCTACTCAGAAAACATTATATCACATACCTACCATTAGGTCCATACACGAGTACCATTCGAAGGTTACCGTCATCATATTAATAACTGCTGTCTATCTTCCAGCTTAACATGACCTATGAAGATTGGAAGCGCTCTTGATTTCACCCCGGTAACTACCGATATGAATAATGATGCGCTCATAGCCCCTGCGGCTTGCGTCGATCCCAACTGATCGACAAAGTTAAGCAAAAGCGGACGCGGTCGGTAGTTGGATGGGTGACCGCCAGTGGCAAAAAATTCTTGAGCATCTTCGTGCTTCGGAGGGCACGTAAAGCCGTCGATCCCGGTTGTTAACATAAGATAACAGTCGTTAAGCCATGTCGGAGGCCCTCGGGCGGTTTGAAAACTTCCGACCGAACACGATGTGTTCAAGCTGATGGAGTGGAAACGACGTGGCATTAACATCAATGGCGAATACATCACACACCTGCGATATGCCGATGATATAGTCATCCTGGCAGGATCCCTGGAGGAACTAGGTACAATGCTCGGGGACTTGAACAGCGCCTCACAACGGGTGGGTCTTAAGATGAACATGGACAAGACGAAAATCATGTCGAATGTCCATGTCACACCCGTACCGGTTGTTGTTGACGGCGCTGCTCTCGAAGTTGTAGACGAATACAATTACCTGGGACAAGTGATCCAGATGGGTAAGTCCAACTTCGAGAAAGAAGTCACTCGTAGAATCCAACTCGGATGGGCTGCGTTCGGGAAACTGCGTCATATCTTGTCGTCCAAAACACTACCTCAGTGCCTGAAGTCGAAGGTGTTCGAGCAGTGTGTGTTGCCAGTGATGACATACGGATCCGAGACGTGGTGCTTCACTATTGGCCTAATCCACAAGCTCAGGGTAGCACAGCGGGCTATGGAGAGGGCTAAGCTCGGTGTTTCTCTACGTGATCGTATCAGAAACGAGGAGATCCGTAGACGAACAAGGGTGAACAACATAGCTCAGAGAATTAGCCGGCTGAAGTGGCAATGGGCTGGCCACATAGTGCGAAGGACCGATAACCGTTGGGGAAGAAAGGTCCTCGAATGGCGCCCGCGTCTCGGAAAGCGAAGTACAGGACGCCCCCCGACAAGATGGACCGACGACCTGAAGAAGACAGCGGGCATCCGCTGGATTCAGAAGGCTCAGGACCGGTCAGAGTGGTGCAAGTTAGGGGAGGCCTATGTCCAGCAGTGGACCTCCAAGGGCTGATGGATGGATGGGATGGATGGATAATGGTAGATGTATCTAATTATAACCAGTGTGTACAATTTAATGCCTCAGTCATTGAAATTGAAGTATAATGTCACAGAACAAACATCTCGAACAAAATGTGTGTCCCGCCGGGAGGTTCCATTTTCAAAATTGAGCCCCCGTCTCCTTTCAAAATCGAACGAATCCATTGAAGATTGAAGCCACGTGGCGCCAATGCATTGGGACATATGTCGTATTCGCGGTGTCGGTTCTATACGCTAGTAATAATACTGCAATGGCCCCAGTGCATTTAATTACGAGTAAGTATGGCATGTTTTGAAGTAAAGATTCGCCTTAAAGGTACTTAATGAAAAACCTTGAAATTCCTTCTAATCCAAACTTCTCATGGAAGTTTTGTTCGTCATTCAAACTTCAATATTATACGATAATAATCTTTAAACCTAAAAAATGACGCACACATCCGACCGCATCGAATACACGCATAAATAAAACAATAAAAACAATTGTATTAACTATTCATTGGTGCGGCGTACACCAAAAAGATTCGCTCGCAATCATGCAAAAAACGTCCAAAAGGCAGATTGATATATCCTCCTAATTTGCCTATACGAAGTACGGGCAATGAAGGCAATAAAATATGTCATATCATATGGCTCTTTCAACCGTGCAACCGAGCTCAAAAACAGGCCTTTGAATCAACGATGTATTTCCTGCTCTGAATTCATTGGGAACAAAAAAAGGGAAATTAAAGTTTTAAGATCCTTCCAATTAAACGGAGGAGAAAGGCTTAAGTGATGGGGGCTTGGAGAGACTATAAATCTGTTTAGTGGATTTTAATTATGGTAATCAGGATGTCCTTTTCTCTTCTTTATTCCTTTTGTTGTCTAATTCGTATGAGTGCTCGCCATTGTCGGTGCAAACTAAGCAATTGAAATCTAAACTTGGCATTGCGCATGTTTTGCGATGATGAGATTTTATAACGGTTTTTTGAATAGAAAACGATAGAAATCTTATCAAAAAAACTATATCTTAAATTTGGTTACAAAATGAAGTGCTTTTACATGTACTCGTGATGTAATGGATGAAATGTTATTGTATTAAAATTATATTTCTATTATCTTCAAATACCCAATGGGAAATTATGAAAGTCTTAGATTCCTATTCTATATTTTTTATTTAATATTATGACAAGTTTTATTGCTATTATTCTAAAATATTATGTATTCCAATAGGGTTTATTAGTGACCTTGTCTGTAATTCAGGCTGAATAATCTTCTACAGTTTCATCTCTAAAACAAAAAAGATAAAGTTTGGTAGGTATGTAGGCACATTTCAGGTTAGATTAAGTTAGATTATATAAAATACGATATTTTTAATGTTTTTATTTAATATACTATGTATATGTATTTATGTGAAGTAAAATAAAATGTAAGTAATTAAAAAATATTTTTGTAAAAAATATAGGTACCTAACTACTTTAGTATTCAATAAATATTTACATATAATACCAGATACAAAATGAAAATGTAACTAAAAATATTTTTAGTCGTAACTTATAAATACAAATGCTATATTAGGTAGTAACTGACAAAGCATTCATAATTTATAGAATACACCCATTAACAAAACCGGCCCCTATTAAATTCTCACCATGAGACAACGCATAACAAAACACGAAACTGCAAAGAAAAGAAGGAAACGGCGTATCCGCGATAAACAAACCGTAACAATGATCATGTAATTATTGCCAATAGAATTAGACGAAGGCCATAATTATGAGCAAATTAGCGCTAAGAATCTATTACAAGGGGTATTATAACACAATTATGCATAATTTCTTTCTTGTTTTTCTGGCGATAAATTATCCTCTGGCTTTCGACCGTGACTAATGTAAACGTGACGAAGGGGTGACGGTTGGCAACGACTTGCTCACATTAATGCCCTTTTTTATATAGATTCTAGAATTGTTTATAATTTTTCCGGAACAAATTATTTATTTAACAGTAATTTTATACGAACCGATTTTGCTGTAGATTTTTTGGATGAAATACGGAGAACATGCATTCTCTAAGGGTGCAGGTTATAAAATGTAGATTTTATTAATGATACATTCGTTACATCAATGATCGACATTTTGTGTTAACATTTTTTGCCGCAATAACTTTATAATATAAATAAACAATAATATTTAATGTTCTATTGAAAATGAAGTTCTTACGCGGTCGAGCCGGTATTTTTTTCTTGCTATGCAAGAATAATTTGGTGTTAGAACAATTTTATTATGTATTCTGTGGTGGTAGTTACATTTATTACTTTCATTTATTTTATTTTTTTCGTAAAGCATACAGTGTTTTTAATTGAATATGACAATTACTTAATTAGTACAGGACTATAACACCTTTTACGACTTTATAATATATACTAATAATGCAAATAATATAATATTATATACCTACTGACGTGATAACGTCTATTAAGACGATGCCGGCCGCACGCGTGAAAAAGCATGACTCATCTGTCGCGTTACGCGAGCGAGCGAACAATGGACAAAGTGCCATCTATGAACAAAACTATATACACAAATAATTCAGAAAGGAACTTGCTGAAAAAATAGTTTAGTTCAGGAGTTCTAGATGTCGTTGTAGTATAAAGATAAAAGTTTCTAATTATAAGTTACTTCCCAGAGATAATATTATATGGAGAAAGCGCCATCTATGAATAAAACTATATACACAATTAAGTCACAAAGAAACTTGCTGAAAAAATAGTTTAGTTCAGGAGTTCTAGATGGCGTTGTAGTATAAAGATAAAAGTTTCTAATTATAAGTTAATTTCCAGAGATAATATTATATTCGAGCACTACTTCATCAATGTTTTCTCATGACGTCGTTAAACTACCGTCCGTAAACCGACTTTATAGACAACCATTTTTATTATTATTATGCTCGAAGAGAATGAAGTTATAGGTACGAGTATGATTGTTTTTATACTTGTTGTACTATAAATTGTAAGTAGATGTTAACAAACGAAAGTAAACTTCCTACTTTATTTTCTTTGAAAATGAGTTTCTCCTCAGAAGTGAGAAAAAATAAAATCTTATTTGCTTACGTACTCCTCCAGGAACCTCGTTCATTGATATCTATCTTTCTATCTATCAGCCCTTTGAAGTCCACTGCTAGACATAGGCTACCCCTAATCGACGCCACTTCGTCCGATCTTTGTCCGTTTGGATCCAGTGATATTGGGCTGTCTTCCTTATGTCATCAGTCCACCTGGTCGAGGGCAATTTGGGCTCCTTTTACTCATTGATATGCCAACATACGAGTAAAACAGAATTGCCATATTCGTTATTTGCTACGTATAATCATACCCATTTTGGTAAATAAAGACATCACGATTACCAATGACAAACATTATAGATATTTCCCGAGCAATCTTAGATAGCAATGAATGTGCAAATTCTAACAATACAGCATCCCAAGCCGTAATTTATGTTGCGAATGAGAGATCGCGCAACATCCGAGAGGAAGTACGCAGCCGCCATTTTGGTTCACGCGGCAGGAAGAGCGCGCACGCGCAGCCGACGTCACTTCCGGTTGTTCTGTGACTTCGCCATTTTAGAACTAATATTTCATTCAATTTGATATACGTCACACTTGATTAAGTCCGATTTTGGAATGGAAGGGTGTCGAAATATTTATCACTTAGTGGTTGTTTGTTTTGAGATAGCTTGTTGATTTATGTAATTTGGGGTTTTCAATGGTGAGTTGTGGTATTGAATTAAATAAAATTACCTATTCTTATAGTGATCATACATAAGTTTACTTTAACTAAATTGGAAATCTTAAAAGCAAACTAAATTAACTAACCTATTACATAAAAATAAGTGAAATATGAACCTCACTATATTACCCTATTTATTTATTTAATCTTTTTTGCAAGACCTATAACAGGTTTTTTACTAAGGGTGGACTTAATGCCTTGAGGCATTCTCTACCAGTCAACCCAGGGTGATGGTGAGAAATTGCGGTAGGTGGCAACTGAACTGTCATTGGGGATAAGAAGATATAAGTATTTTAAAATGTTGTATTTGATTGTTTGCATTGAATAGGCTCCAAAACTACCGAACCGATTTGAAAAATTCTTTCACTGTTGGGAAGCTACAATATCCCCGGGTGACATAGGCTATATTTTTTTTACTATTTTTCCCGAAGCGAAGCAAGGGCGATTTCCTAGTAATTAAATACACTAGAAATAAATAGGCTATTAATAATGGACCTATTGGCTATTATAACGTTAAATCTTCAACAATATCGCTAATTGGGATGAAATAATGCTTTCCTCACAAATAGTTAACCAAATCCAACGTTATGAAGACTGACAGACAACATCCCATCAATCTGAGTCTAATAAATAATCATTCATGCTGGTGTATTGAATTACAATATCAAGAGGATAATTTTACTAACGACTTTGGTATGATAAAGATATTGGGGATGACTGCCCCGTTGCCGCTATGATACTAAAATATAAAACAAATGTTTCACTAAGTACATAATAAAACAACGAAAATCAGAATTCGCTCTCTAGCTATACAGGTTTTAACAGTATGTATTGACAAAGAACAAACGAATGAATAAAACTGAAACGGTAAGTTCTGTTGCCTAGATGGCCTATAGACTCTTTAGCCTTAGTAGTTGGTAAAGACCCTGCCTGCGAATCGAGGGGTCTCCGATTCGATTCTCGGCCGAGGCAGATTTGTACACGTGTCATGGTTGGTATAGTGATGTCGTAGTACAATTTGTACATGTCACCCGCGATCTAGATATTCCTACCGCGGAGGTATGAGTGAACAAGCGTTATTTTTGAAGTGAAAGTTCCTTAGAATCGTTAGTGATTTGAAACCGGATGCAACGACAGGTAAGATAATATAACCGCTAATTTCGTCATTCAATTTAACGTCAGGACGTAGATACACAATACCTGATGCGCAGGTTCGCGTCTCACAATATTTCTTTTTTTTAGTTTTATTTTTATACTGTTTTTAAATACTTTCAAATGCTCTTTTAAATATTTTCAAAGAATTTATCAACAAAAAATAAGAATTTCATTCTTTCATTCTGTCGATCGACCCACCGATTATACAGACAGTAAAAATGCTAAGTTGTATTCATAGATGGCGCGAGGAATAAGATAGAACATTCGTTTTATTCACGGAACACAGAGACAAGAGGTGGAAGTGCGAAGTAGGCGGGGCACAGCGACTAACAGTAAGCGTAGCTCCGCTTACTTGCCCGCATAACATATCTGTCACTGAGCTGCGTCGGTTGTGCATTACATAAATTAAAATTTGACTTAAATTATAATAATATGACTTATTGTGCAATTTTGGGTGCAAAAATGATAGCAGAGCTAAGAATTTATTTAATGGCAGTGTTTCATACCACAGCCACCCACAGCTAAGCCTAGTTTTATATTTATTTTCTATTAATTCAAATTCAAAACATAAAATTAAAGGAAATAATACATTTTTATGATCAAAAAGCTACTCTATTTACACGGCAATAAGGTTATTTTTATGTTTTAAATGGTACTGCTACTCGACTATTGTTTTCCAGAACATTCTTTGAAAACATTCTTTGCTACTCGGGAAGGGATGGGATAAATTTATCGATATCGGTGTGTTGTAATTTTATTTACGATGTAATATTATACGACCAAGACCCGACTGATTAGGGTTTAAATGGCTATTTATAGAGAAAATATGTTCGTAACCTACAGTTAATACATATAAATAGTATAATGCCAGTTGGCAATCTCTAACAGTGAACTTGGTCAATATTATAATATTATTATGAATAATTATAATAATTATTTGAATATTATGCTTATTTTGGTTTCTATAGTTACTTCTTAGATTTCCTTAAGACGCATAAAGAAAAGAAGACTGGCTTAAAACTACTGGGCGGATCAATTGGTTCCCAGTAAAATCTAGTACCATGCTCAGAGCATTTTTTATAAGAAGAATTCATAGTTTCAGTGACCGTCAATACGGTTTCCGCCACGGCAGATCAGCTGGTGATCTTTTAGTATATCTTACTCATTGCTGGGCAGAAGCAAAAAGGTTGTAAGTTTGGATGTTGCAATTGCGCTCAAAAAATTTTTGGACTAGCGGTCACCCATCCAACTACCGACCGCGCCCGCTGTTGCTTAACTTCTTCGATCGCTTAGGATCGACGCAATCCGCCGGGCTATGAGAGCTTCAAAGCTAGGAAATATAATTCCACGAAAATAAAGGTGTTTAAACTATTCCTTGGCGACACTAGATGGCGCAATTGGTTCTACTACTAAACGTTGTAGGTCGAACAAAAGGAGAATGCCCATTTAGTATGGAGAAATGACTGTACTGACTTTAACATTTTTGTGTCTTGTAAATTACACATACTAACTTTAGTCAGTGTTTATTAACCTACTATTGTAGGAAATACGAGATTTTCAACAAAATTAGTTTGAATTTAGGTTATAGTAAACTCACAGTAATATGGAGCCTATGCCGGCGTATTAAAGTCGATTGCGTATGTAATGTCGTTCTTTTAAGTTTCAAATTCATTTGACAGTCCCAAAACGCCATGTAGTTTATAATGTATTATAATCACAGAACACTATTACTCCTGGCTGATTATAATAATTTTCTAATTCATTTGACAGTCCCCTTAAGTCATCTATTGTTGTATCATAATCATAATGGAATCAATGCAACCTATTGACCCGAAGGATCTTAAAATATTTCTGATTGGCCCTTATCCAAACATAAATGGCCCAATGGTTTTCTTTTGTAAAACGGAAGTAAAGTTACTTATTAATTTCAGAAAATTATTCTCAAAGAGGATTTTTTTAGAAAATACGGTATATACTTGAAATATTTTAATTTAATTTTTTGTCCAAAAATCATTGTGACACAATAATTTTTTTGAGAGTAGGGGAAAGTCGTCACCCTTCGTACGCTTTTTACATTTTTATTTTTTAATTTATGATCAATGGACTAAATTATATAGTTTATGTGCCGAAGTGTGTTAAATATATTGTAGATCATTACAAATAAGTCTGAATAAACAATTCTAAAAACTAAAAAAGTTATAGTGAATTTTTCAGGATAAGATATTTGTACGAAGGCTCCCCACGTGCGGGGTACTTTCGTACAGCAGGCGGGGCACGTTCATACAGGGTAATTAAAAAGTAAATTAAACTCGCAAACATTTCTTAAATCACAAAAATATGTATTTATCTTAAAACTTACATAATATCAAATAACTTTACTCATAATCAACTTAAATTATTCTGATAGATATAACAAAAAATATATATTTTACAATCAATTAACTTCCTAGTAATTTTTGCTTTGACAATCAGTATTTTAGAGAACTTTGTAATTATCATTTGATATTTTTAACTTTAGGCAGTAATTAATTAAACATTAAATTAACTCTGGCTTTTCTTTCCTGCTCTTCTTTCTTCATTTCTCTCTGTTTGTGTCTCTCTTCTAGTTCATTTTTTATAAGTGTATGTACGAGATTTAACCGGTTTTCTTCCATACTGATTTTTCTATTTCTCACAGTAGGATAAGATCTTATGACATGGTGTTATGATAATATCAATAGTCGATTCTGGTTCAGTCACTCATAGCGGTAGACTTGGAAGGTGCGCCAGTTTATAATAATTCTTGATGATCTTAGAGCAAGGAACGGCGAGTAACTCACGAGGGTTAATAGACTTCTATATTATTATTTTACTTTCTAGCAGATCTTCTAGTGGATTTTTAGATTTCAAGTAGATTTGAACGCGGCTTTTCTGAAGGATAAATGTCTACTTCCTCAACAGCTGCTTATTTTACAGACTTTCCTTAAGGTTTTTGGGTTCGCGTAATCTTCTTTTTATAGTTCCGCACCATGATTCTACAAACAAATATTATATTTTAATGTATTAATATAATAATAAGTAATAATATAATAGTTAAAAGTTGTAATTTATGATAGGAAACGTGAGTTATAGTTCAGTCATTATGTAGAAAAAATCAAAAACAAAACTATTTAATGAAAGCGAAACTTTTTGATCGAGATATACAAATAATACCAAATATTATAATATTATCGTTGAATAAATAAAATATATATGTATTTTATTATAATATTATCTAAATTTGATATTTACGCGTTAGTTTGTGTATATTTTCTATGTATAGAGAGCGTTTAAAGACACAGTCAAAGCTGTGCTACAAAGAATATATGTTAACTGTTGAAAAAAGTATAAAGAAAAACGTTAAATATTTTTGGACATACGTATCTAACTGTAAAGATAGAAGTGAAATCCCATCCGATATCAAATTTAAGGACAAAATTGCTAATAATTTTACGGATGTGTGTTCTTTGTTCTCTGATTTCTTCTTCTCTGTTTTTGAACCTTCCTCCATGGTAGATGAATTAGATGAAATTAATTTGGATTTGCCTATGGATAGTGATTCATATATAAATATTAGTGACATACACATCTCGGAGGAGAAAATTTGTAAAAGCTTGTTAAGTCTAGATGCTACTAAAGGATCAGGTGTGGATAATATTTCTCCATTCTTTCTTAAATCTGTTGCTAAAACAATATGCACGCCTATTCAATATTTATTTAGTAAAAGCTTAAAAGAGGGCCACTGCCCCAATATATGGAAAACTGCAAGAATTGTACCTGTCCACAAGGGGGGAAGTAAGAAAGATGTTGAAAATTACAGGCCAATTTCTATTTTACCCACGTTAGCTAAAATCTTTGAAAGAACAATACATGATGCCATATATCCTTCCTTACATAGAATAATAATTCCAGAGCAGCATGGATTTGTTAAAGCGCGTTCCACTGTTTCTAATTTACTTACATACACTAGTTACTTATTTCATAATATGGACAACAATATTCAAACCGACTGTATATATACTGATTTCAAAAAAGCTTTCGATCGTGTAGATCATAAGCGGCTCTTAGAAAAAATTGCTTATAATGGAATTAGAGGGAATCTTTGGAGATGGTTTAAATCATACGTAACAAATCGCACTCAAAAAGTAGTTATTAGAGGTTTTGAATCAGATAGTGTTTGTATAAGCTCAGGAGTACCTCAAGGGTCAATATTAGGGCCTCTTCTTTTTGTTATATATATTAATGATGTAAAGAAATGCTTTAAATTTTGCAATTATATTTTATATGCAGATGATCTAAAAATTTATCACAATATTCAAAATTACCGTGACCATATAAATTTTCAAAAGGATTTAGATACTTTCTCAAATTATTGCAAAGAAAATAAACTAGAATTAAGTGTTAATAAATGTAAACATATTATATTTACACGAAAGAATAACCCGAGTAATTGTACTTATAAATTATGTGGGACCAATTTGGAAAGAGTGAATGAAATCAAAGATTTAGGCCTGATTTTAGATAGTAAACTTTTATTAAGTGCACATATTCAACATATCATTAACAGAGCTTATAGAATGTATGGTTTTGTTATGCGAGTGGGATGCGATTTTCGTAACCCCCTCACATACTTGTACTTATACAAATCTCTAATTAGACCTCAACTTGAATATGCTGTTGCTATTTGGAGTCCGTATTATGCTAAATATTTAACCAAAATTGAATCCATTCAAAAGAAATTTTTGCGCAGTATGCATTATCGTTGTAACTATAATAAATTAGATTATAATCAGTTGTTAACTAAATATAACTTGTTAAGTTTGGAATGTAGACGTCACCAATTACAAGCCATGTTGCTGTATGATATTTGTCATAATCGCTATGATTGTATGGATTTAGTTAATATGATATATTACACGGTACCTGTGTCGGCTAATGTCAGGACATGCCGTGTCAAACGAACTTTCTATGTACCTAGATGTCGAACCAATATGGGTAAGAGATCTCCGATGAATATGCTCTTGAAATCTTATAATACTAAGTTTAATAACATTGATATTTTTGGTATAAATAACAGTAATAAATTTAAAAAAGAGATTATAACACTCTTAATAGGTTAAGATGACTGAAATGTAAGATCTGAAATAATGTTTTTGGCTCACTATTCTAGATATTATATAATAACAAATCAAGTTATTCCTTATAAAAACTAGATGTAACTATTCCACTACTCAACTTTTAAATAATCGGTGGTCAACGGTGTTGGTAGCAATACAAGTACTTTTGTGTAACTTTTATATTTAAGAGACTATTGTTAACCGTTTGTTGATCCAAATAAATGAAAAAAAAAAAAAAAAATGAAAAAAAAAAAAAAAAAAAATATGTTCTAAGGGGGAACATTCATACGCGTACGAATGTGCCCCCTGTAGTACTGTCCGAATGTACCCCAGGCCTTGCAAGAAATTTAATTTCAACTTTGAATAAATTCAAATTTAGTTTAAGAAATATTACTTATTAAAACACAAAACAAACAATATTAACATGAATTCTTCATCTATAGTAGTAAAAAATATCAACAATTCTACTTACACTACGATGATAAACTTTAGTAAAAAAATTACTCACCATGCACGAAAACACTTTATGTGTTGGTAGATCTCACAGAGTGGCGCGATTTGCGCGATTTTAGCGGAGCACCATGGCTGTCCATATATCTACATACACAAGAAAACTCGTAGTTTCATGTCATTTAGTTTATTTGTTATTCTTACTGTATGAATGTGCCCCGCGTACGAAGGGTGGCGACTTTCCCCTACTGGCTATGGGCATTCTTTTTTACCTTTTTTGTATAACGTTAAGGTTGAAATTCATCCTAATTCACATCATTGTTTTTATAGCTAAGCTACGTTGAGCTACATTGAAATTTCACTTATCGACATACTGTTTAGTTAGCTAACGTTAATATAAAAAAGCTACGGCCACGTCTACGCCTTGTAATAGATATAAGCTTTCAAAATTTTGAGCACGTTTTCACATACACACACACAAGTTGTACAAGAACAAGTACCAACATTACCTTGTAGTATACCAGTTTCGATAAATATCGATAATTGTCGATAACGCGGTAAAAGCACCACGCACATCCCTAGGCCTAATTAACCAAAAATATAACTTACCGCTATACATTTAAGGTTGATATTAGATTCCAGTCACGACATCTAGCGTTCAGAAGACGGTATTATTTAATCATTTTCCAATAAGATTGACATTGTAATACAACCAACTGCAATTCAATGTCAACCTTATTACTATATATTAAGTATAGAATTATTTATTACGTAGAATATTGCCATCTAGCGGTGTATAGCTGTGGTATAGCAGAACTTGAAAAGTATTATGATCTTAATTGATAAAGGTACTAAGTTCACTGAATATGACATTGAAAAATAAGAATTAACATCAAATATTAAAGTGAATTTTCAAACATAAATAGCAGGTTTCTCGGACTATTCGTAGTTGACAACTAACAACCAATCAAAATGTAAGTTTGTTAGTTGTAAGTAATACGATTATCCATTTACTTGTGTTTTTTTGGCTAGAACGGTTCCCATACTAATCAACACTTATACCATTTCCACCTCTTGTCTCTGTGTTCCGTGGTTTTATTGCTAGATAGATTTTTAAAAAGTGCTAAGTTGTATTCATAGATGGCGCTTCGATTTATTGCTTTAAGATTCGATTTATTGCTTTTTCATCTCATTATTTTGAAACCAAAATTTTGGAAAGTTTCACTTCTACCACGTGTGAATTGCACACATTTTCTTTTTGACTTTAGGACCAAAGACATCACTAATTCGTAACAACGTAGCCCGCCTTAAAGAAGGAGGGAACCCGAATTATATCTAGCTTTCTGACCCTAATAACAAAATCAGATTGGTATAGAGTCAGGTGACCTTTCATAGGAACTGTCCCTGCTCCTAGTTAGGACAGTGTGTCACGAGCTGGGTAAGTTGGATTGAACTCAAGGATGGAAACGGATAGGAAATACTACTTACACCGTTCAGACCCCATTTTTATGGCTGCTATCATCAAAGCATCTCGTCTACTTGATTATTACTAAAAACACAGAGTATCTACATTGTATAAACGTAACTTGTCATTGTTTTTTCAATTCATAAATATTGGTTGTCTGTAAAGTCAGTTTACGGACGGTAGTTTAACGTGACCACGTCATGACAAAACATTGATGAAATGATTGCATACTTTTATAGATAAAATTGAATCATTTTAATTAAATTACCATTATTTTGTATAGGGTAAGGAAGTAAGTTGTGTGCTGCCGCTGTCTCTCTTCTACTCGGACGCACCGGCTGATCGAGAGGAACAGAGATACATGCGGCACGAACCGAGCGCTTCAGCCGATCGTAGCCGATCCTGCCTCTCTATCGCTTGTTCCGCGCTCTCGCTCGCGGAACGTGACAGTGAGCCATGCTTTTTCGTGCGTGCCCCCGGCGTTCTTCGTTTTAATAGACGTTGTCACGTCAATGCATTTATGCATTATGCAATTTATGGCATATTTATTTGTTTATATTATGACTTTTTTAATTTTGTAGTTATTTTTAAGTTTTAGTCAAACAAATCAAAAATAATAAGAGACTTATTAAAGTTTCATAGACATTATTACATTCACTAAGTCCATTGCCATGTAATGATTTTAATTAAATTATATCTAATAGGTATCTATTAAAAATAACCTCAATATTTATTCATGACTATGAACATTATGTAAGCCTTGCGAATCCCCTGCGGCTCATAGAAACTTTAATCTAGGTAATGTCGCCATCATAAAATAAATATTAGAAAAGTGCCTTTGAAAATACCGATCGCATAATAATGCTTTTCATAATGGCTGCTACTACAATGCACTATACAAATTAATGGAAATTTATAAAAATGCGGTCACTGCCTATGAATATAACGATCTACGAAATTAAACAGGTTTAACATTTAGTTTTTTAAACATTTAGTTTTAATTTAGTATTTAGTATATGGATAAGTAAAAATTATTAAGGCTGAGGTTATGTGCCTAGGTGCCTACCACGGACGTGATTTTTTAAGTCTGTGGTGCCTACCTATATTTAAGTTAATAAGCGTCTGTATTGTCTAATCAACTTATAATAATATATTGTTTATATAGTTAGTTCATTTTATTTAAATCGATTTATTAATTTTATTATTCATCTTTTTATTAAAAATTATAAAATATAGGGCATGCATTAGCAGTGATATAAATAGGCATAGAAAAATAGTGCGAAAATCATTGAAGTACCTACATTACCTATTACTTGTCATTATACTTCAATGCGAAAAAAATAATTTTTACCATTGAAATACCTATTATTATTTTTACCATATAATAATGTCATAGAACAGACATCTCGAACAAAATGTGTGCCCCGCCCGGGAGTTTCGATTTTCAAAATTGAGCCCCCGTTCTCCTTTCAAAATCGAACGAATCCATTGAAGATTGAAGCCACGTGGCGCCAATGCATAGGGACATACATGGTGTTCGTGGTGTCTGTTCTATACGCTAGTAATAATACTTCAATGATTTTTACCAACAACTTAATATGGACCAAAGACATCAATCCTCAGCTACAAAGCATTTTCGTATCTAGGTACGTGTGTACAACTATAACTATAACAACTATAGGTAACTAACGAGAAAATGGTATTCCATTCCGCTGGCAACATTTCATCGCAAAACCTGGAGGGGGATCGTTTATCACCGTATCTACTATCCACAAATTGCCACGCTATAGCAGCGGGCTCTTCCACCGATATAAATCTACTATTGAAAGAGACGTACGTTCTCAACCATTCACGAGATTCCTTTCATACGAAGACAAACATCAGACGCGGCTGCAAACACTCCACGGGGTCGAGATCAAAGCGCGATAGCATACAACACCAGGTTTAATTTGGCGCCAACTGACAGGACGCCATTTTGCTACTTTTCGCGGTATTGACAAGCTTTTTCTCGGATTCTAAGGCGAAGTCATGGTATACTTATAAGTCCTATATTGATATTTATTTAATCTGAAAAATGCGGCTCCTTGCCATTATTTTTTTAAACGAAGCGTCTGTACTGTAGATAGGGAAAATAAAAATTGATTGTTAATGAATATTCTCGTACTATCTTATTCTATTCTAAATTCATTTCAGTTGCCTTCACAATGTTATTGCGTAAAGGTAATAACTTAGAACACTGTGAAAGCAATTTTTACGCAATAACTTACTAGCAGCAAGTATCTCCCTAGAACCACGTCTGAGTGATAAATGTAATAATAATCTATGATTGCTTAATTCTGCTTTCTGAAGAATGAAAGCACTGTGAAGTATTTGAAGCAGTTACGTTTACTTCACGTTTAGAATTGTTTAAAATTTTAGTAGTACATAGTTGACAAAATGCACAAATAACTATAAATTTTAAAATGTATCTACAACTTTTGAAAAAATACAAAGACAAAAAAAAATGCAATGTCACTGAAAAATGTTTCTAAATATGCACCTACGGAACTATGGAACCAAATTAGAACAGCCTCACGAATATAAGCTCAGATTTGACCGATATTACTTATCGCAGCTTGCTGCAGTAGGGGAAGTAAGCCCAAGACGGGTACCCAGCCTAAAAAGGGTAGGCAATGCGACATCGTCAGATTGAACGCTGGACTCGCTGCGAACAGTGCAACAGTCGCTCCGCATCCCGCTCCATCTGAGGCAGTCACTAAAAAACGAAACTAGTAGAAACACGTGCGCAGTGACCAAAAATATTTTTTCGTCTGTTTCGATAAAAAATTGCAAGATGAGTTCACATAGATTTTTGCTTTTGCTTAAATGTCTGTCTAATAGTGTTAATTCAGTATCGAAATAAACTTATTCGAGTATATTTTCATACTCAACACACGGATTTAGAGTTAATATTTGAAGGTTATTTTTCGAATAATGTAAACTTCTAGCTAAAAGGCAAAATGGGTTGGGCAAAATGAGTACCTACTCGTTTTGCCCCTTTTTTACGTGGGGAAATCCTCATGGATGTCATGAATACTATTGGCTATGCTGGACTCCTACCAGCTAAAACCACCACGGATGTACTCCTCTACGCCGTCGGTCAGGATCACGGGTACGCTCTCGCATTCTTCCGCGAGCCTGACAGCGCTGGTCCTTTTTGAAATCCCTTTCTCAGCATGGATCTGGAGTTTAACCATCCCTTTTTCACTACAAGGCACGCGGCTCATACACCGCGCGCACCTTCTCGAGGCTTTATTTTATTGACGGCTGACACCGTGTCCATCGTCAAGACATCAATTCATTTAGGACGGAGAAGGGCCTGGTAGGCCCTCTTCCGACGTCCTACTCTCCGGCTGCGGATTGGGAGGTTAGATGATATCTCCCTCTCCATCTCCGCAGCTTCTTTCTGCGACATAACCTCCTCGCAGAAGGAAAGTCCCACATCCCAGGACCTCTCGGTTCTGACCATTGCTCTTATTATGGTCGAAAGCGAGAGATCGTCCCCCATTTCTGCGACGAGTTCACGGCGCTCATCCTCCCAGGCTGGGCACACTAACAATGTATGTTGCGCCGTATCCTCGAAGCAGCTGCAATGGTGGCACCTGGTGGTCGGTTCACTTATTTAGGTACTTTCCGAAACAACCATGTCCGGTGAGCCCCTGTATGAGCCGGAAGGTAAACCACCCATGCCGCCTGTCCAACCAATCCTCCAGGATCGGACGGACAGCCTCGACAGTCCGGCTCTGAGTTCAGCCAGCTGCTTTTTCCACCTTTCAGTCACCGACTGTTGAGCGTGGAACTTCCACTCTTCCATTTTTCTTGGCGAGGGTACAATACACCGGGCCCAGATCTGATCGCCAATCATATAACGAAGCTTGAGTATCCCGTCAAGACGCACACTGCCTCGAAGGAGATGGTGCGATATTCTCGAATGACTCCGATAGCCATCACCCTCTGAGGTTTTCTTAAAAGGGCGATGGTTTCATCAGTCAGCTCTTCTTCCCTTACGGAAGCTCCGTATAAGGCCATAGACCGCAACACTCCTAAATAGAGGCATCTACTACTTTCTTTAGGCTCCCCGAGGTTTGAATAGAAAAGAATAAAAATAGAAGCAAAGAAAATAAGTTTGAATGAAATTAATAAATGAAAATTTATTTTAATATAGTAGCAATGGTGCCTGGCTACAATAAAGACAAATTACTACTACTGACTTAAGTGTTATTGGACATTGTTATATTCTATTATGTTAAGTTTTTGTGCAATTTAGAAGTACATTTAAGTTGCTTATTTTTAGACTGATTATGATATAGCTAACTTAGAAATGTTCGAGAGATTTATGTACCTACCCATCTTAGGCCGGCCTTCCGTTTTGCCCGAGGCCAGTACCCATTTTAGGCCCCCCCTACGGGCAAAATGAGTTTTTTGAAGGTTTATGTTATTTGGTCATAATAATTTTGCTGGTGTAGTTTTAAGTAATATGACCTAATTTTATCAAACTATATTAAACTCCCTTACACGCGTCAACTTAAGTCTTTAGAAATTATGTTATTAACATGCTCAAACTTTAATTTTGCCTTAGGGTACCCTTCTTGGGCTTACTTCCCCTAGTTCATGCCGATTTATTTATCAAAACAATAACTATAGATAATTACTTGGATTTATTTTTTAGATTACTTTTAACTATTTTTTATTTATTAGAATTTTTAGGTTACATGTGAAAAACCGAAACCGACCATTCACCATATACACATCGAATCACTTCTTTCACACCACACCCGCTTGGTATAGAATCGTCAAAATATCGATAAATTTTCACGCAAACGCAACAAAGCACCACTACAATGTAAGACATACTGCACTTCATATTTACCACAGTTAAGGAACAAAAACATCGGTCTAGACGCCTCCCTCCGCTACCCTCAAGTGTTCCTTGTTCTTGCATTATTCATCAGTTGAAGACACCCTAATATGTTCCGATGTTCTTGTGATTTAGATGTTCAGGTTGGGGTGGAGGTAATGATGGTGAGTTGTGTGAACTTGTTCATCTTTTATGTAGACACTCAAGTTCTTTTCCTCAGTAAGAGATGTAATAATAAGAGAGAATAATATGAGGTTAATTTGGGTGTGAAAACACACAAGAAATTGTGGTACTATTATTTTAATTCTACTAGTCCACGAATCCAGTGTATGCTATCCGCATACACTCGTGGTTCTTCTAATCAAATATTTGCAGCCTCTGTGTAACAAAATATGCCCTAAGGAAATAGAACGATGGACACCTAACCCACCCCGTCTTTGCACTGGCTGTACATAATCTATATTCTACAACAGTTTCTAAAGTATGGATATAAAAAAGGAAGTAGTACTGCAGAAAGATAGCGTTTGCCCAAAAACTTGTTCTAATTGTTGAGGAACAGCTCCTCATTCCTATTTAAATCACAAAACATTGCTGCGTCTTTCTCAAATACATAGGCACTTGTCTCCATGCAAGTCCAAGCATCTGAAAGGAGATGAGGGTCCTCGTAAAACACTTGCGGCATTCCACACGAGACACCACTCCATACGCACTCCCTACTGGAACTGTGTTAAAGTGTCGTTAATAATGAACTGTTCGCGAATGACGCCATTGTCCAGGTATTTACCAACGCACCGAGATCCTTGGCACCCCATGCCATGAATTAGGAAAATCCATAAACACTGTACCCGCGAACAATGAATCTCAACACCAGTTTTCAATGAGCTGCAACGGTTATACGAGTATTATGGTCACGAGATGTGCAATGACTGGTCAGGTAATAAGAATTTGACCTCACACGCGGATAAAATTTGAATTCTAAACAAGTGATGCGTGAAAAAGTGTCTATCAATCACTGCTTGCTTCTTTTAAGTGGTCGCATTTGAAGTTACTTTCAGTGTTAACCTGCTTTTGTATTGACATAAGTGTATTGATATAAAATATATATATTTATGATTGCATAAATATACATATTTTTATAGCCTGGAAGATCAAGCAGTGTCACCTGAAGATAAGTGGTTACCGTTGCCTATAGATAAGCAACACCAGAGGCAACAACGTCCTGAAACAGAATTCTTTCTATGCCCTTTTCGAAGAACTCTATGTCATAGCGATGTCATAGTTGATGATGCCTTTGGAATTACTGATATCCATGTGCGACAATTACTACTTGCTATCAGACTCATCTCACCTTCTAGTTTGTTAACTATTTACATGGAAATATATAATATAGATCGTTTTTCTGTTCACACTACAAATTAAACAACTTGTATAGGTATGTCACGTCGCAGAATACTCTGACCCTTGCTTCTGTTTTACACATGCATTCCTTTTACTTAATCCTATAAAACAGCACATGTAAGGCTTCAGCTAGAGTCGATGGGCGTAAATACTAGTTTAGTTCTAGAACCTAAGCTAATAGACAAAAATATTTTCATATCTTAACTCGAAGATGGGTATTGTTATTGATCAAATATAATTTCCGATAAACCGTACTAGTTCGGTGATGTGGAGTTCCTTTCAGACAATGATATTATAAGTAAAAAAGAGGTAGATATGTCACTAGCGCGCCGAAGATGAAGATCGTAAGAGCAGTCAATTGACCTCGTCTGCTCGTAGTTGCTCTGTCATTACAACGTTAAAATGCCTTCGTGTATTATTGTAGTGTGATTGGTGTAGTGAAACAAAAGATAAACGTGTGTGTATTGTAGCTCTTTTCGGAACAGATTTTTTGGTTGATTTGTAAGGGCATGACGTATCTATAGTTTTTAAATATCATTGCTTACTGAGGCATTCACTCAGTCACTCGCTCGAGCAGTGTTGTGAACATAGACATAGATAGTAAAGTTGTGAAGTACAGTAGACTTTCTTAGTTATTAGGAGACCTATAGTGGGCAATTACTGGGATTGACATGGACATAGTTATTGAGTATTTTTATCGTGGCAGACAAATGAGCAGACAGTAATAGGATAACTGCCATTCATGAGCACCAGCAGCCATGAAACCATAAAGGCAGCATTTAACCGGATTGTTTGTTTTAACTATGGCTTTCCACTAATATAGTTAACCGAAACACAATTATTATGTTATCACAGGGATTACTTAGGTACAATATTATTCATTAGTAAGTTCCGTTCTCATTTCTCCGTTCTCAGTTCTCATTAAAGCATACCCCTTATTATATACTAACTAACACTCGAAATAAAGTTAGGTCTTTAAAATCAAATAAAAAATTGTAAACCGATTGAAATAACAAACATTTAAACGTTATCCCAAGCCCATTATCAACCTGCAATATTTACAGTAGCCACTTAATACTAGACATAAGTAAGGTCAACTCGGCGAAGACCGTCTGGAGGGCAGGACCGTACAGTAAGAATTACAACGAATTCTGAATAACTACAACAAATACAACCCAACGTACAAACAGTTTAAACTGTTTTAGTTTCAATAAATTGACACAGATGGCGCTATTTATGACACAAAGAGAAAAAAATACGTATAAAATTTAGTCGAGCTATCAACTTGCAACACGACCTAGCAACACATTGGCAAAAAAATATTTTAAGTGGTTTTTCATCATATTTATCAAGGTTTGTGTAGCTAATTTAATTAATTATCAATATTATTATCCAAATATTATATTAGAATAAAATAAAACACATTTTTTACGAAGTTACATCTAGTGAAAAAAAACTATCCTCAAATTGTAATAGTGGAGAAGTCCGTCTAGTTCTTGGAGGGAAAGATCGGCATGTGCCGGTCTTCGTCGTTTCCAGATGTAATAAACCTTTTACGCCTAAGCAAATTTTATAAAATTAATCCTTATACATATGATTCGTAAACTTAAGCTTCCTGCGTAGTGAGTCTCTCTTAAAATCTCTTAAGGTCTACTCTTAAAATCGATAATCGATATTTCATTTCAATTGCCGTGTTATTTTATTATTTTTCTTTGACTCATACATTATGCTATTATAATATTCTATTTTACTTATACTTTCGACGAACTTATTATAGACCAGGGTAGAAGCCTTTAAAAATAATGAAAAGTGAAAAAAAATTATAATAGAATGAAACCTATTGCAAAAGGAAGAGAATATAACAAAAAATAAAGGAAAAATAATTTACGGGCGATCTGAGGTCGGGAAGTGGGGGGGAGGGGGGGTTTAAGGGTAAAAAACGGTTTATCTCAATTTCCAGCAAAACTATAAGTCCTATGGAAAAAAGTTAAATGGCAAAGTTATAGGTAATAAAAAGGTCTACAATTTTTGTATTTACACTTTTTTCACATAACCTCAAAATTTATGTGAAAAATTCAAAAAACCAAGTTTTTGGTTTTTTATTTTTATCTTTTACAAAAATTCTTTTTTTTTAACGAAATTTTGTGAAAACTTACCTTTCTATGTCCCAAACATACTGTAATTTTTTTGATTTAAAATATTTATTTTTTCACCTTATTTTGACTTAATATCGAAAAATCACCCTAATTTTCAATCGAAAATTCACCTGTCAAAATATCCGCTTTTTTAAAAAAATCTGTGAGCTTTTTATTTGCTAAAATCTCTACTTTCTGATGGTATAAAAAAGATATACACTACTATGGTAAATTTTCTCAGAAAATGCAATGAAACGACAACTATTTTTGCATGTTTCTTGCAATCTTTATGGATTTGTAATTTTTTTGCTTATTAATTTATTAATTTAACATGGATTTTGACGTTTTTCGATTAATTAAAGTGTAAATTTTAATAAATGGCTCAAAATTGTACATAAATATTAAAAATATATATTTAAAAACTCGAACTCGAATAATTTTTGTGAAAATAGTTGTCGTTTCATTGCATTTTCTGAGAAAATTTAACATGGCAGTGTATATTTTTTTATATACCATCAGAAAGTAGAGATTTTAGCAAATAAAAAGCTCACAGATTTTTTTAAAAAAACGGATATTTTGACAGGTGAATTTTCGATTGAAAATTAGGGTGATTTTTCGATATTAAGTCAAAATAAGGTGAAAAAATAAATATTTTAAATCAAAAAAATTACAGTATGTTTGGGACATAGAAAGGTAAGTTTTCACAAAATTTCGTTAAAAAAAAAATTTTTTTGTAAAAGATAAAAATAAAAAACCACAAACTTGGTTTTTTGAATTTTTCACATAAATTTTGAGGTTATGTGAAAAAAGTGTAAATACAAAAATTGTAGACCTTTTTATTACCTATAACTTTGCCATTTAACTTTTTTCCATAGGACTTATAGTTTTGCTGGAAATTGAGATAAACCGTTTTTTACCCTTAAACCCCCCCTCCCCCCCACTTCCCGACCTCAGATCGCCCGTAAATTATTTTTCCTTTATTTTTTGTTATATTCTCTTCCTTTTGCAATAGGTTTCATCCTATTATAATTTTTTTTGTTTTCAAAAATTATCGACCCTGGACTATTAGCACTAGCGCTGAAAAAAAAACAATTATAATATGAATATAGAAGAAGGTGTATTTTAGTACCTACTTCGATTAAGTAAGTTGGTTTTTGATCTCTTAAATGGTAGACCTAAAGAAGGCTATTCCTTTTAATAAAACTGATATACAAAAAAAATAGATTTTTTAATTTGATTTAATTGTTTTTTACCCCTGAGTTTCGATCTATACCGGACTTACCCGACATACGTGTTTTTTTGCGATTTATGACGATAAGAGCGTTTAATATGAAAAACGATAACACACATTTAAATGGCGTTGAAATACATACGCATATACAATGTCTATATTCACGTAAACCGACTATTTGTAGGTTTTTTTTCCACAAGACGGTCTTACCTGACGTGGTAGTAAAGTCCGTCTATTTCACCATTTTTTGAAAATTAGTTTTTATTTCATTAATCGATAACCTTAAAGCAATTTTTAGAGTTTTTTTTAATGGTCAACTAAATATTTGATTACCTTATTCAATAAAATTTGCCTAAAATGTTATAGAAATGGCGAAATTTGCCTAATGAAGTAAATTTTTAATGAAGTATGCCGGTCTTCGACGAGTTGACCTTATACCTCGTCTTTCAGAATCGTCAAGCCAATTACAATTGCTGCTACATATTTACAACTACTCGTTGATCTTTTGAAATAAAACAAGTGTTTATACACGCCCCATGAATGTTCATATTGACGTATCACTATGCAGTTAATGCCTCTTACATCTCACGAGGGCTCCTTATATGATCTCTATTATGAAGTTATAACAGTGAAAATCGTTTGAACCGAACGCCATCTCGAGGCTACGGCTTTAATGGAGGTAATGAAGCTAATTGTGTCAGATAACAGCCATGTTCACAGGCGTAAGTATGGCTGCCAGTGTCTGGTATGCTTAGCAAAAGCTATGTTGTCCCTTACCATTGGTTACGGCAGTACAATTCGTGTTTTCGCTACGGATTCAGACATCCCACGATTCAGCAGTGATCATCATTTGTATACCTATTGATTTTATGGATTTTGTTTTTTTTATAGCCTGAAGGGCAGACGAAAAAGCATACGGGCCACCTGATGGTAAGTGGTTACCGTCGCCTATGGACATGAGCAATACCAGAAGAATCGCCAATGCAACGCCGGCCCTGAAGGAGAACTCTTTTCACACCTTTTTTGAAGAACCCCATGTCATAGTGCTCTGGGAATACCTCGGAAGGAAGCCCATTCCACAGTTTGCACGTGCGTGGCAAAAAGTTCTTGAAAATCGGACTGTAGATGTACTCCACGAGTCCAATCGGTGTGGATGGAACTTCAACTCTCGGCGAGGGGTGCGATTGTTAAGTTGATCCGGACCGCGTGAAGCTGTTAAGGCCGATTAGGCCAACAGCAACTGTCCATTCGAAAAAAATCATAATTATTGTATATCATCTAGAAGGCATTTTTTACTTCTTAGATGTTCGTTCACCCTTAATTTTTTATCAAAATTAAATATTCAAACATTATATTAAAGTTTACGTTTTACGCTATTAACAGAAATAGTTACATAGAATAACTTTATAGTTTTACTTAATGAAAAAAATATTATAGGGCGCCCATTAACTATAAATTGTAGCAAATCTGTTCTAGCTCATTTTTAATTTTACGGGGGTTTTACGTTGCCGAAACTAACACTTAACAGCATTTGGACAAGCACGTCGAGCTTATGCTCAAAGTGCATTCTTCTTATGGAGATTATAAAATTAACTATCTACAGACTACAGTATGAAAACAATAACGATATACAGATCGATAGAAAAAAATTCTGAGAAAAATGGTATATATAACTCAATTTGGCCAAAATGGTTTAAATACGACCTATCTACCCAAAGGTATCGATAAATTTTACCAAAATGACGCAATGTTATCATAATAACTGTCACTCCATACCCCATCCACCTTGCATTCCCCAATGTATTAAATACCTACTCTTGTCCCATTAAATATCTTTAAATTAAAAACAATTACTTTCTTACAAAACAAGTGGTAAGGGCCAAGTAAACCTACATAACAAACATACCATTACTAAGAATTTTACCTTAACATCTCACGACTAAGGCATAAAAATTACCGCACAAATTCGAAAAATCTCAATGAACGACAAGTATCTGCGTTGCTTACACGCCATTTTGTCTTTACTTGTAAAAGTTAATGGTACATAACACCATAATGCGAGATGAACGGATTCTGTTGTTGCCACGAGTTTTTGTTAGGGTTCAGTAATGGCATGGTTTAAGTGACGACAAAAATGTCGGCCACAAATGTAAAAAGTTGGACACTTAGTTTAAGGGTTTTCTATATATTTTTATTTCTATGGTTCGGTAGAGGCCCATCATGAAAACATCTTTGTATTTTATACAGAATATTTTCCTTGAATTACTTAGTAATTGCCCATTGCTGTGGAGAACCATTTCCCAACCGGTAATTAATGTTCTGCAATTAATAAGTGATTAATATAAATAACTTTGAATACGTACCTAACTAACTAGACTTTAATTGATAGACCTTGGAAAGAGACATGACACAGGCAACCTAGCAATGGCAGCTTCTGGCGAATTGCTAGGTTACCTAGGTACTAAAATTTTATTTAAAATTCCAATATTTGTATCCACAACAACTTAAATACTTAGCTGGTAATTTTGTGGTCCAGCAATATTAACAATTCTTGTAGTTATTTTTTTTATAATTTTATGTATTTATTTTATTATTTATGTACACACAAGAATTCACAGGACAGTACTGTTATGGACAGTTTATGTTTTTTTTCTTTCTCTGTTTATAATACCGCTCATCGTGTGTTTCTGTTTGGCCTAATGGTTAGCTGGCAGATAATGCATAAAGCATTAAGCTCGCCATTTGTACCTTAATCCTGTATTGTGGTCAATAAAGATTAAATAAATAAATAATACTAGGTAAACAATTTTTCTTTATTTTCGACTTAACAACTAAATGTAATACTTACACTTTTTGTAGTGTCAATGTAAGTACTAAAGCAAAACATTTTGTGACTGCGCTGTAAACCCTTAGTTAGCGCAAAACCAGAGTTTAATACCAGCGGGTTTATTATGAACTTTTATAAAACCATTCATGTTCCAGGCAATTCATTTATCGGGCTTTGAACGATGTATGATTGGCTAAAAAGTGTCACGTGACCGCTTTGGTAACACGAATTTGACGTTTACACTGGAACATGGCTGGAATCAAGAGTTCATAATAGACCGCCAGGTCAATGTTATCACAAAAGTGCATTGTCATCAGACCTAAAGAATATGTTAAACACCTCCTTAGCTTTAATTAAACTTACAAGATTTCAGCCACAAATAAGTACCTATCGCTCAATTCCGTTTAAAAAAATAACCGCATCAATGGGCGTACCCAGCTTTTCACCCAGAGCGTTGAGGGGCAAATCAAAACTTTCTGTGCCAGAGGGGATAAGTTTATTTTTTTTTTCAGAAATTTACCAGATAGGAAACTTTACGAGTCTTCAAAGACATACTCGTAGACTACTCGTAAGCAGATTTCCTCGAACGTTTCACCGAAATGGATGCCCATGACTCTGAAAAATTTAAGGTACCTACAATCTACATCTGGTCTCTTCTTATGTTTGACCGTATGAACCGCTAGAACTACTTTATTTTTCAGTGATTCATTTAAATAAATTAACATATACGGACCCCCCGTTTATTGAGCCTGCTCGTTATTGCATGTCTCGAAGACAGCGGCTGTAGGCAGTATAACTGCCCGCCCACATCGTTTTTCCTGGAAACTGCACACGTTTTTGCTTTCCACAAGTAATGCACGGAACTGGTTCAGTATGGGAGGGGTTTTGAAAGACGATACCGTTGGTTGTTAGCTGAGTGGGCTGGGTGCTTTACGCCAGCCAATTTTGATAAGTTTAATAACCATTATAAACATGAAGGCAACGAATGAAAAAGATGAATGATTAATCGTTTTCAGACAATTTAAATTTTTATTTAGATATATTTTTAATGAATATTGAAGACGTTTTAAATAAAAAGAGAAGTTATGCAAGTGACTTTTGTGTCCAGCCTGTTTAATTAATTTATACAATATGATACATAAAGCGTTTAACAATGCCGGAGGTCTTCGGAGGACATAAAAATATTTACAATTTGGGCTGGTCCATCCCTCGCACTGGCGCAACCTGGGTACGTATAATAGTCCTCGTCTATTTGCCAATAGTAGACGATCCGAACTAGAAATGACATTCACCCATATTATTATATTTAAAGGATGAAAAGTATTTGCTTTCCAAGTTGTGGTTATCAGGTGTGTTCCACTACGCTAAAAAAATCTGATGAGAATGACAGATCAGTTTTAACAAACTTCAAAAAAAGGAGAAGGATTCTCAATTCTACTGCATTTTTTTATGTTTGTTACCTCAGAACTTTCCGACTGAGTAAACCGATTTTGATGGTTATTTTTTTAATCGAAAGTCGGTGCTTGTCATATGGTTTCACAAATTTGAACGAGATCCGACAATGGCATCCATGAAAAAACTTAAATTGCATTAAGTAAGTCTTAAATTTGCATTAAGTATGTGCGCGACAAATGGATGAATAGCTCAATTTCACGCCAACCGATTTCAATGATTCTTTTTTTATTGTTATTGGAAAGGATTGAAGACGGTTTTTTTTGTTAAAATTTTACATTATTTTGCTTTAACGTTCACGTTGGTGCGCTATCTTTACATTAAAAGCTATGTAGATGCGTGTTGATATGCTCTTCACCGGCCGCAATTTTATTCGTTTGGTTTTGCTTGTATAGTGTAGAAAAAGACATCTGCCCAATTATGTTCTGAACATGGTCATAGTCATAGTCAAGAACAAAAATCAAAAAATAAATAAAAAGGAGCATTTTTTCCTATTAAGCACCCTCCTCGAAACACCCGGGAAAGTTATGGCATCAAAGGTACATAAGTAGGTACTCATCCTATATGTATAAACTGTGTCATAAAAGCACCGCGTATGAGGGCGAACATACACTCGAGACAAAAACTTTATAATAAATCATCCATGCGCTGCTAAAGAAAGCATACGCTGGGAACTACTGTCAACTGATTTATAATGTACGGCTTTTTCCGAACGTTGAAAGTCTAGGAATGGATTTAAGGCTAAGATATAAAAAACGTTTCGTTACACCGTGAAAATTAAATGTTATATGTACTCATTGAACACGTGGCCCGTGGAGGCCTTCACGTAGTCTAGGAGGACTAGAGCGTATACAACATTGCTGCAGTTTGCACTCGTATAGTGGTTATGCCGGAATTTTTATGACTGTCAAACCCATGTCAGGTATTTGGGGAACCTGAAACTTCCGACTCCCACATAAGAGCCCAGGGAGAAGGGACCGGCTGAAAAACAGCGCTGCACAGTGTCAGCCAATGCTGAGCCGTCTCCTTTTGTCTCAATACAATTATTAGTTTTTTTTTTAGGGTTCCGAAGTAAATAGTTTCGTCATGTCACCTGATGGTAACTAGTCACCGTTTGCCATGGACAGCAGCAACACCAAAGGCATCTAATGCGTAGCTGACCAAGAAACATGAGAGGGAAAGAAAGACAGATCTGTCTCCCAAGCCCCTGACCGGAACAGGACAACTTGTCTGGCGCCTGACTGAGGCAAGAGGGTGGTAACTGTTGTCATTTGCTAACACAATAGACCATATCGACGCTTGAAAGGAAAAATTGACTAAGCGACGTTGAGCTAACTTTACAGGAGAGCAATTTAAAGTTGGAATTTTTAGAAAAAAATCATATTTTTTTGTAATCCTCCAACCAACGTTATTCTTACTGTTATGGAATCCTTATTTTATCATCTATATTGTGGCATAAACTAGTAAGTATACAACAACTTTTCTAAAAATTCAACTTTAAACTGTTCTCCTTAGTCAATTTTTCCTTTCAAGCGTCGATATCAATGATTTTTAGAATTTTCATATGTTTGTCCGTTCGTTTTTACTGTAGTATCATAAATAAAATAGGGTTAATATTTAGTTTTAGATTTATTTCAATCGGTATACCTACAAACTAATCTTTGCCTACAAATAAAAAAATTACGTCAATTGTAAGAATACTATACATTATTTGAGTGTGTGCTGTCTGTTTGTTAAGATAAGTTTATCGAAGTAAAGCGTGAGCAATTACCTACTAGTATAATGTGAAAAAAACATGCTAGATTTCAGTACTTATAATATAAACATGAGAGGTGTCAAGGGACACCCGGATGGAAAGAAGTTCCTTTCAATTTAATTGTTTTGGTGTACAGCGTCATCTCTGTAAAACTCTGTGAATCACTTCAAAAAGTATCTTACCAACATTTCGTAAGAAAATTTTCCTTCTAGCCCCCTTTCATAACGCGCGATAAGGAACTTCGTTCCAATAATATAAATTTTAAATGCCTACATTATATAGTATATGTCACTTTCGGTTTCGGTTTCGATTTCGGCTGAAAAACCAGTTTGGCACGGACTCTATACATGAAACAAAGCTTATAAATATGATCCCTACAAACGAAGTCTGCAAAAATGCGAGTAAACAAATCTGGCCATTTACATTCCATTGATACAGAGCTGATTGCAATCAACCGTAGGTGCGTTATTGGGTTACGGGAGGCCGTGTGCACACTTTATTTGTACCCCCGTTTATTGCCGGTTACTCCCGAACTGTTTGCTCTCAGTATTATCTGGTTACGTAGATGTAATATCAATATTATTTTGTACTAGATGTGGCATGTCAGCAGTCAATGTTTTGCGTTCCTTTGCTTTGAATTTTCATCAAGCTAAAAACGGTAAATCATAATATTCCTACGGCAGATAAAAGTCAAAATGAGGGTCGGTAGCGTCTCTACGGGTACATCATTACATCAATTATATAATTATATTCTGAAACAGTTGCATCGCGTTCCATGCAATACCATTCGGATTTAATAATAAAAGTTGAAATAATAAATATAGGAAATACTTTAAAAGATCCTGGGAAAAAATTATAGAAAAACAGTAAATTACAAGGAATGCTTGCCATTATAATACTAAATATTAATTTTTGGCACTCAGTGATGACATTCCTCACTGGTTTCCTGCCGAAACAGACTTTTATGGTATTATTTGAAGTGTTGTCCCGGACTGTGATAATCATATCAGGTCATATCACGTAGGTGATCATATCACTAACACAGCTAATGTAATTATCTTCTCGACCAAGCTTTTTCAAGCTCGTCTCTGTCTGCAAAAAGCTCTAAAGGCCAATAATGTTTGCCTGTAATAGGTTGTGCACGTAGTTTAAGATTATTGAAATTTGTTCATTGTCATGTAATCGTGTAACAATTGTTGGCAGACCTAATAAATAAAATAAAATAAAATAAAATAATACCAACAGCAACTTTCCATTCGTAAAAAGGGTAATTTCAGTGCGGGGTAGTGTGAATGTATGAATTTTTGTTAAAATTCTCTATAATTAAAGTTAAATAAATACCTACAACTATTTTATTAATTGACCGTATGATACTTGTTGTTTCTTTCAAAGTGATAAGCCTAATAAGTGTGTAATGACAAGGATTATTTTTCTTATTCAAAGTATGATAAAAAATAACGGAATATTTGTCACATCTAGAACCTTACATGAAAATGTATAATGGACATCCCCGTTCAAAGGATCTATATCATCTTTATCAAACGATTTATCAACTTATATTCCTTGGAACTGTCTTTAGCCAGTAACAATTTGTATGATTTGGTATCGTCACACAATTTCGTACAAGTGCTGAAAGCAGTTTCGTTTATTGAGAAAACAAATATTTCCCCGATTTTCTTCTTTTACAAGTCTATCTTGATGTAATACGATCAAATTACTTCCATTTGCATAAAATAATGTAATTTTCCGGTATTTGTTGTATCTTCTATGATCTATTGAGTAATAAGAGGGTTATTTACTAGCCAGTGGTCGAGTTGTCTTCGTCAATGAGATGTATGTATGTGGTCTACGACCAATCTTCATGGTGATATATTTTCTTGTTCTGTACTGTATCCTATACTGACTGTATGTACCTACACGTAATTATGTAACCAGTGAATAATTGAGAGAAAGATTTTTGGCATCTTTATTAACACGTTCCCTGCGGCATACTTTTCAAGTAACTTTCCTGTCCTGCGTTGGAGACCTAAAAGATCTCGAAACTGAACTATCCTGTGGTGCGTATGAGACCTGATCAGTCTCTTAAAACAACAATTTTGAAAATAATTTATATCTTTCTCAAAACCAATGATATATTTATGAATTTCTTGTGGGTTCAAGATAGCCTATTAGTCTATCTTTTGATAGGTTCGCACGCAGATATGACATTAGGATAAACTACAAACACAAAAAAAAAACTAGGTATCGATTGTACCGCGTACCGCAACGGAAGATAGTTCAATATGTGTAGTGACTAGTGATGTCAATAAAATAAAATCTCAGTTGTCGATGGAAAAAGAAAATTAAATTATATGGTTTTATGAAACCACGACGCAAGTGAAAATTTTTAGATAATTAATCGATTTAGGGTATTAAAATTGCGTTTTAAATCTTAACTTAATTATTGAATAATCAAAATTTTTCAACCAAAAAATTATTGACTTCAAAATAACTCAAAAACTACTTGTCAGATCTCGCTCAGTGGCACCACATGACAAGCACCAGCTTTCGATTAAAAAACGAATCATCAAATTTGGTTCACCCAGTCGAAAGTTCTGAGGTAACAAACATAAAAAATACAGTCGAATTGAATACCTCCTCTTTTTTTGAAGTCGGTAAAAATGGGAATGATATAATGATGATTTTTCTTTATATTTTTTACCATTTATTTCTAAGTCTAATTTATTTACACCAAAATAAATGGACTTTTTACACTTTTTTCTTTTAAAAGAACTCATTATTCACCAACAGATTTCAAAATATATTTAATACACAGAGAACATATATATAATAGTATTTTTTCCAAACATGCGCGTGACCGTCCGCATCGACAGTTGAACAACACTAAAACAAATACACGCAGTGCCCGCGCTCCCCGCCCTCCCTTACTTGCGGCTACGAGGGGTACGATTCACGAGTATCAACACGTCTCCTAACGCAAGGAATGAAACATTTTATACTACAGTGCGTTAGAGACCTAATCCATCTCTAAAGTTTTTTTTAACGCTCTTGGATCCATCTTTCAGTAAGAAGCAAATATGTATATTTGTCTTACAATTACACAAAGAACTTTAGAAGTTAGGGCCTCCCGCAACAGAGTGAAACAACACGATTTTAGTCGCCGCACAGTACGAAAGTCTTGCAAGAGATCGAATAAGTCTCGTAACGCAGTGAATGTGTTAATTTATTTTTTCAACACAATTTTATAACCATAAATTATAAAATTTAAAAAACCTCGACAGTTTTATTTTCACGAAACATAGCCAAGTAGGTACTAGCTGTTTCACGTCAGCGAACGAAAAATCGCATCAAAAAGGAAAAGCAAAGAAATTACGTAAAAAGCTTATACCCAAACGAAAAATACGTCTTTTATTCTCCGATAACCAATTTCGTGTGTACTGACTAATTTCCAGCTGTGATTGAATCAAACGAACGCATAACGAGCGTATCGGTTACTGAGGTAATTCGGTTTGCACAAATCAGCGCCTATTTAATAAAACCGACAAAACCACTCGTTCCCTTCCTTGATTATAACAAACGAATACCAACTCTACGACATTAGTAATAAAGCTCAATATACCATGCAAGGTAGGCTTTATATGTGTATTTGAGTATTCAGCTTTCGGAATTGGGCTGTCAATTCATCAACCTGCTTTGTCTTCATTACGGAAAAAACGTGATTTGCAGCTTCCTACATGTATGAGGTCGGAAATATGACTTTAGTTCATACATATGCAATTAGTTATTTAATATTTTGTTGATCATAAAGATGGATGTTTAGATAACAGATCGCTCAGATGAGCGAGAATTGAATATAAATTTATTTCTTGACATTTTTATGTAAATCGACATTATGACGAGAATCTGACGGCAAATACATATGTCACCATGTTTTACTTTAGCTTAAAACAAGAACGTATTAAGACTAGAAATAACTTACTCATGGCTGTATTTCTTAAAATTTAGTTGTTTTTTGGCATTGGCATGCCCATTAATGATTTTCTGAAATAACTCTACAATCAATCTAACTACATACAAAGTCTTATAAAAACCAGATTGGCGACGAAATCGCGTGTAAGTAATGAATCAAATTGCCCCAAAACTCGAGGACAAAACACTTTTCACAAAACCTCGGATGTGACGATACAATGATCACGAAACATGACCACTTCCTACAGATTATAAATCGTTAACACTAATGATATGCCACAGATAAATATAATTCAACAGGATCCTTTAACAACCGCCTCAAAACTTACTCGCCGATAACCGCATGAGGTACCAACAAAGTTAAATATACAGTTTATAACCTCAAAAACATTTAATTCAAAGCGAACTAAACCTTGTTCTTTTAATCATAAGGACGTAAATGTTGACTCTAAAATCAGTGGAAGCACTTGTTAAAGTTCTCACATCACAAGAAGTTAATCTGTTGAAGCTCCCGTTTGCAACCTGTCGTGTTCATTGTTGGTATTACCAGCCTGTGGTTTAGGTCACAAAGTACTTTTTGACAGTTTATCGGGTTTATTAAAGAGCATGCAGATCTTAAGTAGGTACTTTCATTGTTATATTATGTATCTACTTCATAAGGAGAGGGAATCAATTTGAATCTTGATATTGACCATAAAATGTTTTTGGTCAATATCAAGGTTTCATAGACAGACAGAAGGACGGACGAACAAAGAACAGAATTGAATCTTGGCAACAGGGTCCTGTCGGCACCCTGTACGGAAACCTATCAATAGTAATAACGTGATTATTCCACAAATTTTTACAAAAATAGCCAGCAAACGAGTTGAAAATCCACTTGATGGTAAATAGCTGTCGTCAACCATGGACATCAGCGACAATAAAGACATCACTGATATGTTACCAGCCAAGAAAGAGAGAAGAAAGAGAAAGAACTGACTCTCGAGCCCTCTGTTGGAACACGATGAGTCGTTTGACGGCTGACTCAAGCAAGAGTGTGGTAGGTACCCAGGTGGATCCCACGAAGAAATAATTATGGTACTAATGAACTATTTCAATCAATATTACCAATATTATTCCTACGAAGAGTTTTACCACCAGTGGGCCAGATTTAGTCGCCTCTTTCAACACGCATCTGGCGTGGGATTTTGGCTAGTATTCTAAGCCGAGGTTGGCTTAGTATGCCTAAAAGATAATAATAATAGTTACTTCAAATCAAGGTAGGTAATTGGCTCCAAACTCCGCTCTACATGATCAAAAGCTAAAGGCACAAGACAACCAACAACTGCTCACAAACAACTAGACCCTTCAACGTCTCATGTCAGAAACTCAACTCCTACTGTTCATTATTCCGATTAAATATATTTAAACATATCGACGCTGAAAGGAAAAATTTACTAAGCGACATTGAGCTAACTTTACAGTAGAGCAGTTTAAAAACGGCCGAATTGGTACAAATAAATGGCGCGAGACCTTTCAGACTTCACACAAAGAATGACATTTGTGTCAGAAAAAATACATTATCCACAATAATTTGCTATCGACCTATTAATTCCGACGAATTAAGTTTTTGTTAAATAATAATAGGTAATTGTTTTTGCAACTGTCTCTCGGTCACATGTTGTATTGTATCGCAAGACAAGGGAGCTATGATAATTACTTGTCCTCGTATGAGACGCTTATTATCGTAATTGTTTTGTGTAAGATATTGTGCTTTTTTATTAGAGACTTTTTGTATGCTGAACAGCTCAGTCAATAAAATATTTCCTATCCATTTGAGCCACTTAACTCAAATTTTTACACATAATTCGAATATTCAAGTAAAATTCTTGGTAAAGGCAATAGTAAAGTTAAATTCTTGGTAACCACTGAAATTACAAATGAATGAAACGTAACAAGCAAATAATTTATCTGTCCGGCCGGGAATCGAACCAGTCTTGAGTAACAAATTCAAAAACGACTAATGATTTCTGGACCCCAATTTACAGGACGCAAAGTGAGGGCGGGTTTCCGTTATTCACGATAGCTAACGTTACAAGAACTCCTGTTTCTACTTGTTACGTCCGGATAATCTTGATAACCACTGACAAGGCACATCTTTATGTACTCATCATAATTTGCAATTTCATAACGAAGCGTGGCTACACCTGAGAACAGTGCCTAAGCTCACGTCATCGAGCACTTGGGTATGTGCTCGATGGCTCACGTGTAATTGTATGGTGTTTATATAGGTTTCTAATGCTGGCCATACAGGATCAAGTATACTTGTCAAGTTTGCAGCGGACTTGACGCGGCATCCAGTAAACTTGACGGTGTATGGCCACGGTATGGCTATCTGGCCATATAGCTATCTCATGCAAACTGCCACATCAAAAATGCCACATCAAGTCAAACTACAAACTTGACAAGTACACTTGATCGTGTATGGCCAGCGTAAGATTATCGAAATTAAACTTGTATCTGTTACCGACAGTTTCCACTTTGGAACATGACACAGACTTACTACCTACTAAAGCTAAGAACACAGACCAAAACAATACCCAACAATACCCACAGGAAATCAACTGTATAATCACCAGATTTCCTCGAACCCCATTGATTCCTTAATCCATTCCATAATCATTCGTTTCCTCAAAAAGCGACCGTCAAAAAACATCAATATATCCTCCTGACCTTCAAAACACGGCACGCGATGTCAAACAACAAAAGGGACAAAAAACCTCACCCCAGAGGTGTTTTTGTCCATAATTACTAATTGGCACATCGTGGTCGAGCTTGTGCAGTTCGGTACAAAGTAATTGTGGTTTCACCGTCATTAGCCCAACGCCATATGGTATAACGGACTCCTATTGTGTTTAAAACGAAAAATATGACACTCGGTTTTTGATGTTTTCATTCTATTTATTTAACAATTGGCTTGTATTTTTACTCAGAATTATGAGTTAGACCAAGATGTAATAATTTAAAATTGCAGAATGTCTGCAGCAGACCCACTCGCGTTCTCCGGCAAAAAGACGAAGCACGCAAATTAATGAGAGAGTGAATGAACGAATGAACGAACGTCTCAATCGAGACAATCTGAATCCTGCGGCTTAGCCTTTTAGTATGCAAATATTGACAGGTGGGGGGAAGGTTTGAGGCCGCTTAAGAGTTGAGGGGGAGGCGGCCTCCTTTGAACCGATAGTGGCACCTGTGAGGAGATTTATATGCAGTATAAGTATGGACCTATCGAGCAAAACATGTAGCTACCTATCAACCTATCGAAGCCATTGTGTCATGGTGCAGAAATGCATTGATGCTCTATTAAGAGTGGTTTGTGTTAGAAACATAAATTGACGCACAATTCTATATATGTCATAGTTTCAACAACGTGTCCAAACACAACATGAATCCGAGTATGCCTCCAAAAGGCATTATGAAAAGTTGGATTTGAAAAATTGTTTGAATCCTACACACACATATCTTCAATTTTTAAAGTAATCATTAAAAGCAGTGACAGGCAGTGTTAGTCTAATCTTACAACCGGTTATCGAATCCTGCATGTAAAATAGTTTTTGGATTACATCATTCATTAATTTCGGGCATAGCACAATTTAAATAGCCAACTCTTCCAGTTTTTAGATAAACTAAAATTTACGAAATAATATTATTAATTTATTGATATTTAAAAAAATCGAGTTCAAAAACTTAGTGACCGAAAATTATTAAAGGTCGATGCAGCTGAGTATTTGATAGATTTGCTTGCTCTGAAAAAGGTCGTTTTATAGTAGTAGGCAGTAGATACGTTTTAGTTTAGTTTTCGCTTTAGTTAGCATTTTAATACTTACTTCTGTCCCTATTTGACTGTTAATCCTTATATTTTGTAGTTGTTCAGTATTACTTTTAACAACATTCTAAATTACTGGGCTTATTTTTTCTTTTTAATTTTTACGCAGTCGTGTTTTTTTGTTTTTGAATTATTTTTTATATAACTTGATACTATTTTATTAATCTAAAAGCGTAGACCTAAATGTACAACAAAATATAACCCAAAGTTAATTCCAGTCCAGTATTACTTAAATCTAATCCACAATTAATATCACCTATTTATATTATTTGGTCCAAATATTTTAATCAATTTAAAACCAATCTATCGCCCGAACATTAAGAACACGGCACCATTCACTCGACCCCTCGCAATCATTCGGTCAATTTGACAATGGCCCCCATTGTCCCTATTTTGAAAATATTTGCCCCTGCCGGACCAAACAATTCCATAAGTGCCCTGTCCCCCGAAATATAAATTGAATAATGCATCCTGTATACGACTATTATTTTTAATGCTTCTAGGAGTTTTAGGTACCTAACTAGGTCAATGGAGTTGTCATCCGCGTTAAGTTTTATTACCATGGATGATAAAGGTAAAGGATTACTGACTCATATGGGGGAAAGTTGAAAGTCTTCAGCTATAAGCAGTAAAATGGCGCTAGCATAAGCAAAATATAGAAGGATATCGCACCCTCACTGGAAAAAAGGCATAAGATGAAAATTGCAATTTTACAGGAGATTAAAAATACTGTTCAAATATCAGTAAGTAGTCAAATTGTACATTACAATTTTATTTCTTGCATGAAACCATCAAGATTAATGATAAACTTTTGAAAAAAAAATTGAGCATATGCATCTGTAGTCCCTCTTCCTGAGGGTGCGATATGTGGTCTGTGATTATGAATTAGCAGTTGTTGACAGATTGAAGTTAGACCAGGGATTCCCAACCTTTTACTCTATGCGCCTCACCCAAGATTCTGTTACAGATACCTACATGTGTTTTCAAAGTGCCTTGGTCATATCACATATTAAGCAATAATATGTATATTAACTGTCTGAAATACGCTTTTAAAGAACATCATTTAATTCCCTATCAACTCATCTTAGTATGTAACACGCTTTACTATAATCGCTTGTCATCGTCACGATTTGCCCTGGGGTTATTTTTTAATGCTGTACTTAGGGTTGGTGATTTTTCTTTTTTCACAAAGAATTATAATTATTACCCATTGTAATTACTAATATTACCTACTACATAACTATTTAAGTGTATTTTCAATACGTGGGCATTTTTTTACTTAACACCTAGTTGTCTAGGAATCCCTATTCTTATTCTTATTCATTATTATTAGGAATAGTGATTCCTATTCATTATTTAGTCCATAGTCTCCTGTAGTTTTTTTTGCACACTATATAAGGAAATGTTTTATTTTTCTTAGAAGCTTTATTTTTAGAGAGGCTTTTCCACTTCACATGTTTCTCCACTTCGTGAATTTTTTGCTAATATTTTGTTGGAGCAAACTTTTACAAACTTTAAGCGGTGATGGAGATCGTTCTTTGTTTTTATTCAAAGTTATAATTTTATCATTAGGCTTACATATTTAGTTAAAATTGTATTGAGCTTTGTGGCCGTTGCATATTTTTGTATTAAAATTTGTCATTCAAAATTTAATATGTTTTAGTAATTACTGTGGATAAAGCGTTTATTTTCCTAAAAAACAGCGAGAACTTATTCAAGGACCTAATAGGTAGTTTTTTGGCAGCCCTACTGACGGGTAGTCTCACGACGCGCAAAGGCCCCGCGATTAGATCGTCAACGAGATGAGACGCGATTCGTGACAAAGCGCTGTAGGAGACAATCTTTGTATGTGGTGACTAGCTCTATCATGAAAATATGTTACCTGATGGCTGATTGTTAATTTCAGACACCAACCAATATAGGTAAATACAGCTAGGTACATGATTTCATACTTATGCCATGACATTTTCTTCTGTGATTAATTTATTTTGAAGAAATCATAATTAAAAAATCTTTATTACCAGTTAACATACGACAAGTCGTGTTCCGGTTGGGGGGGGGGCTTTCTTTCTTCCTTTCTTTCTTTCTTTTCTTCTCTCTTTCGTGTTCTGCAACGCATCAGTGATGCCTTTGGTGTTGTTGATGTCCATGGGCGACGATAGCCACTTACCATCAGGTGGATCGTCAACCCGTTTGCCGGCTATTTCTACAAAAAACCTATGTAAGGTTAGGTACACATTTATTTACCTTTTTAACAGTCCCAGAAATTGATGATATACATCTACGTACCTACAGTTTAGAGGGCTATCCTTCATTTTCTCTATTGCCTACTAGATGTCGCTGTATAGATATAACTGCAGCAACATGGAACACAGAAGTTTAGTATTCCGTGTGCACTGTGCAGCAATGTGTTTCCTCGCGACATCTATTGATAGGTAGCTTAAACTTACAAAGAAATTTTCATGTATGTTTACAGATAAATAAAACTGAAGTGCCTTTTTTCACGATACCAAATTCAAAATAGGTATGAGTTTTTAAAAGTTTTGATTTTAACATGACTTTCACTGGGATATTGTCATGTTGAGATTTTTTAGTTTAGTTAGCTTCAAATTGCAAATTTTTGTTAGAGTCAAATGTCTCCTATGTGAAAAACTCATGATAATTTTATTATACCTTATAAATTTCAAAGGAAATATAATCACCTATCACGGCTGGATAAGCTAAGCAAAGAGTAGGTAATTAATCAATCAACTTACTACTAGAAGGTAAGAAATGCTGCCATATTAGATAGCACAAATGTATTTGATGAATACTTATGTCCGATACTGTACCAGCACATGTACCTACTTTTAGTTTTCATTTCATACAATAGGACTGACATGAAAAGTCTGTAATAATATTATATTGACTACGAACTACTACGCGAGCTACGCATGTAACTATACCTACTAACACTTACGGATTGTAATACCTATTTTAATGGATAGTGTTTTCACTTTAAAGGTTACATAATAGTAAATTGAATATTAATAATCAAATGAAAAGTAGCTTCCAACAGAAATAAATAAAAACAACCACTGATTTAAATAAATAAAGAACAATGCCCAAAAATTATTTTTATTTTTGTTAGCGTCTTAAAACGTCAGTTATACCGAAGTAATTCAATTATTTTTTTACGTATTTTAAAATTAATATCTGTACCCGTTTTAGGCTTCCCGCCCACGTCCGATAATCGGTGACCGATTTTTTGTAGGAGAAAAATAGAACGTGTGTACTGATAGCAATGGTTCAACGCACACGTCCTACAAAAAGTCGGTCAGAAATAAAATCGGTGCATTCCGACCGATATCGGTGAAAAATGGAACGTTCTGAAATGTAGGCTTCCCGCCCACGTCCGATAATCGGTGACCGATTTTTTGTAGGAGAAAAATAGAACGTACTGATAGCAATGGTGCACACGTCCTACAAAAAGTCAGTCAGAAATAAAATCGGTGCATTCCGACCGATATCGGTGAAAAATTTAACGTTCGGAAATGTATGCATTCTCACCGACTCACCGATAGTCGGCCACAAAATCGGTCATAAGAATCGGAGGAAAAATCGGCCCGATTATCGGTCCTACAAAAAGTCTGACGTGGGCGGGAAGCCGT
This sequence comes from Thymelicus lineola, assembly GCA_963932265.1. Lineage (NCBI taxonomy): Eukaryota > Metazoa > Arthropoda > Insecta > Lepidoptera > Hesperiidae > Thymelicus > Thymelicus lineola. Next base: position 7,310,171 of record OZ010681.1, on the reverse strand, counting down.
ATGCGTTCTCACCGACTCACCGACAGTCGGCCACAAAATCGGTCATAAGAATCGGAGGAAAAATCGGCCCGATTATCGGTCCTACAAAAAGTCTGACGTGGGCGGGAAGCCTTACCCAGTGTAAAATAATTTTATTAATAAGTGATGAATTGACTATAATAACAATGATGTCAACAATGTCCATTTCCATTCGGGCACTCACTTCGATACATAGCTTGTATCAAGCAAGATATAGGGAGACTTTTGGCCAATATTACAGACAGAATTTCGTTATAAATGTTGGTATGACAAATGTAATGATGTCTTTCCATTTCCGGTTGTCAATCAAAAAAAAGTCAGAATAAAATAATGGTAAAAATTACAGGTAAGTCTCCCCTACTCTATTCTTCTGAAAATTCTTCTATATCTAAGCTCAAAAATTAAAGCGGCGATTTTTAGATTTTTTTTTATTTTAAGACGCTATGAAAATGAAATAAAACGATGTATGGCAGTTGGGCATTGTTCTTTACTGTATCAACATTTTTACTGCTTAGAGTATAGGAATTTACTGTATCAACACTAGCGCCATCGTGCGGAGCGTACAAAACTATTTAGTATCTGTCGAAGTTGTATGCGCGTCATGCGCATACGTTTAACTTAAGCAAGCTCTTTGTTTCATTAGCCACGGTAGATGGCGTTATTTCTGTATGAAATACACACCCATACTGGACCAACACTGTTAAAAAAACCTAGCTAAATTCATGACAAGTTTTATGTGGTCTGTGTATTTGATATTAGTCTGTATGTTGGAGGTTTATCGGTAGGTACATACCTACTTAATTAAAATCCTAATAAAGAAGTCAATGAATCCTAACTAAAAAGTGTAAAATAGGATAGGTATATTGTTTAAACAACCATTCCCGCTAATTTATTAACTCCCTTAATACTAATTTTAACAAAAGAGTAACTTGAGAAATTTGAAGTCGTCAAATGAAGTATGTACATCCAATAAAAAAAGAATCATCGAAATCGGTTGGCGCAATATTGAGTTATTCGTCCATTTATCGCGGATGTACTTAATGCTAAGACTTATATGCTTTTGACGGTTGGTTCCTTAGAGTAATAATTAGTATATATTATTACTCTAAGGTTGGTTCCCTTTACGTCGAGTCTCTTTACGTCGAGTCTATGAGCCTATTGTTCTTCAAAATTTGCTATTTTACGCTTTCTATTACCGTGACGTCGAGTTTGGTTAAAAAGTACAGTCAGGAATAAAAAATAATACTCGTAGTCAGTATTATAATAAAATATTGTTTAATTATTTGTAGTAATGGGTTGGCTTTAGTATCCTGCGGCATCAGTATCTGGGTGATTTTATGTTTAATTGATAGGTAGTGATGTGCCAAATCATAATCTAGTTGCTTTTTGTGAGGTAATGCGTCGTTTTTGAAAAATCTTAATTTTAATTTTTGGAGTTATTTCCAAAAAATACAGCACGAATTATATGTATATTTTATTGTATTATATGTATATTATAATTATAATAATTAGATAAACAAGAGTTTATAAAGATTGGTGGCCCGAGGAATTTGGTCGTGCTAGATGAAATTTAGAAAATATGAAATACAAGAAAGGTTTTTTTATATATAATAAAAGGGTAATATACATATATATAATATATAAATTTTACTGTTTATGTCATACTCTATTAAATTTATTTATTACATTCTAGTAAAATTTTTCAAAATTGGTGACAGAACCGACTTAGTCAATCCCGACGCCACGTGGTACTAGTCTGCCCTACCCCTAGAGTGAATGTAAACCCCGGAGGCGCGGAGGGAGAGCAGCCCCCGCCCGCTGTTTGTTACGCAAGGGCGGAGGGGCTGCACTTCCCGCAGCGCCGGAGACGTTTAGAAGCCTGTTTGTGTATCAAAAACCCCTAAATTCTCCCTAAAAGTGCAGATAATGCAACTTTGTAATTATAATGATTTCTCATAAAATTGGTGCATTTTGTGTGTCTTCCCATAAGGAGGTCGAAATTTTATTTCTTCCTCCACCACCTGACATTAATTTAGACTAGTTTATGACAAATATTGAGAAGTTTTCACAGATTTAACCTCAAAATAAAAATAAAAAAAACTCGAAAACTATGTGTTTCCTCACTTAGCCCCTTTATGGGGGGGTACCTTACCCCACCCCCTACCCTCCCCCCCTAACTCCACCCCCCTCCCGATGCCGCAGGATACTAAAGAAATACCGTAGTAATACCTATTTATTTATTTTATCATTCAATATCTTACACAATAACAATTTGCTACTTAATCACAAGTTATTAAAATCAAAGTGGACTTTTTCATTGATCGTGAATCGTGACATAACAAAACGAAAAGACATTTTCTTGTTACTTCACAGCCTTTGCAATAACAGCCTTGACCAGAAAATGTAATATTTTCTCTCCCATTAACATGTTGCCCGATAAGTAGGTACCTGCCTACCGAATGTTTTCAAATAACTTGGTCTTGAGTCTCTAGAGGAATGTTTTGTAATAGCCAGTTGAGAATGGAATTTTAAGAAATTCTTAATTAAATCCTAAAATAAAAATTATTGACACAAAGGTCTAGTACTTTCTGAGATTTATACTATGCCACTTTCTGTAAGCATTTGAACTGAGGGCCCAAAACATTTGCCCATAACATCTTTAATTCACGTTTAAGAAAATGAGTGTTAGCTTTAACTAATCCCCGATAAATTTTTAAATTTTAATTTTTAAAACTTATACATAGAAGTGTAACTAATCGTTTAATTTTTATTTCACATGTTGACTATATTAGGGATCCAAATAAAAATAGATTGACTATTTTGTGCGTAGATAACATATATTTTCACTCGCCCAAAGTGCCCAACTCCGATAAGAGATAAGATATCACCGCGATCTTTTATCACGCGGTGAGTCGTCCCGTGCGGGCCGTGCGGTACCGCGCGGTCATATGAACCTAGCCTTATATCCCTTATGAACAATTGTTACTTACAAACAATCAAATATCTATTGCACTATCCCTCCTATGCAATGCAGTGCGCTTTTATTAAAATATTCTGAAACTATAACGTAATTTGATCAAAAGTCTAAAAGTCTTGTTAACTCAGGAATAATCCTGGCACATGGTAGGTAAACCTATGCGCAGGTAGCTAACGTGGTAAACTAACTATTCCTATCGCAATCCTATCAAACAATTTAATGTCCACAGAATAGGTACCTAATTGTTATAAGGTGGGTGGACCATGGAAGGCCATGCTCCTTGTAAGGCCAATTATTTAAAAGTCGTATTTATTGCCATCCGATGACAATTTCCTTCCACTTACACTAACATCCATCGAATTCAAGTACACAAACGTGGCGGCGAGTCCCTCGCACCGCTATTTTATCAATGCGGGCCCTCTCTTTGTTGACTTCGGTCATCGATGTTAAAATTGTAATATTTGCTCTTAGTAAAATGTAAGTTTTCAAGTAAATAAACTATTATTTTCTTTATTTTTTTACTCTAAATTGATAATATAAGGATTTGCTACGGCACTGAAGAAAAAATTATTACTTTAATTCCAATACAATTAAAATATTGGTAGTTTTCCTAGGAAAGCCAATGGTTCCTTGTAAGGCCGATCAAAAAGTTGACAGTTGGCCTTGCTAGGGCACAAGGTTCTTCCTAGGAACATCTAGAAACTATGAAAATATTAATACTTTGTTTTCACTTGTAAATACATATCTGGAAATTTAAACCAATGTGCAAGTTAATATATTGCTACCACTTAGTTAAAGGCCCCCAATTCCGAGGTGTTCTAACATTTTGGCCTTACAAGGTACAGACCCTTAAGAAGGCCATTTTAATCAGTTTTATATTTTTATCATTTTACTATAAAGGTTATTGGCAACTTATTTGATTTCGATTTATTACTCATTTATATTATTTTTAAAACAATTACACAAATACATTCTTAGTTTTACGATAGAGTTCTAGTAATGTTCGTTGATTATTTTTTATCTGAATATGTTATGGTAGGCATTTAATATTCCGTTTTAATGAAAGATCTTTTTATGTAGTTTAAGTATAAGTAGATATTTTAATGTTCACAATGTTAGTTTTAAGTTAAACGACTGATTTATTATATTGGCCTTGTATGGAGCCTTGTTCCTTGCAAGGCCATTTGGCAGAGGTTATTTAAACTTAAGTTTATTAAATAATGGTTAAACCTTTTATAAAAAAAAATGTTTTATATGATACATAATAAGACAAAGCGTTACTTAATGATTTGTTTGATTCATTTAACCAGTAAATAACGAAGTAGTGACTGTTTAATCGTTAGAGTGGCCTTCCATGGTCCACCCACCTTATTTGCGTGAAATTTCCCACTTTACAAACATTCTTTAGATAACAGTAACTAATGACCATGTATTAACACATACATTTAACAGTTTCAATCAATTATTCAATGAAACCTATTCCTTCGAAGATTCTATTATAATAATTGATACCGGTCACAAATAGCTCGCTACTCCAAATTAATTAAGAACTGAGTACTTAACAGATACAACTAGGTACTTAAAGTTTTTGCATATGTACAAAAACTTTAAGTAGTTAATCTAGTTTTTCTTAGTTACTAAGTTACTGCTATCTGGTAAAGAGCAGATTCAAACAACAATGAAAATTATCCACTTCTTTCGAAGATTCTATTCGATACTGATCAATGATCATAAAAATATCGCTCTCCGAAAAGAAAACTAAAACCGCCTAAACGCGGAAAATGTAGATGAATGCAACAATACAATATTTTCAAACAGATACAATACAAAATCTTATCACAGTTAATTTAATATGAGTAATAGTTATTTCTTTATCAAGTAAGAGCAAACTATTTTTAACTCGTAAATGGGTAATTGGGTACCACTTAGGGTAAAGACCGTTACACGCCAGCCGCGTTGCGGTCAATTTTATAATACGAATTCGTTTTTATAGACCGATACTAAGGAAATATTCTACACAATACACAAACCTATATATAAGAGAGTAGTGCGCCCCACGGCTCAGTCTTACGACGAAGTGACAGCCAATGTCAACGCGTGACCCGTTGCAGTGATAAACAAAACATGCATCGCCTTATATACACCGTGATCTATGTGATTTACATTCAAACATCACTAGGAAGGAACATCCTAGACGACTACAGCATTGCGAGACAAAATCTCATCGAAGAAGAATTTGAACTTCAACTCGGTGGACACCTTCAGCTCACGGAAGAAGAAAACATAGCTAATGATATACTAATGAAATGGAAACAAAAGGAAATACAGGACTCCTTCAACGGCACCGGATACATCAATTTTTCCAAACACTACTTCAAATATAAAAATAGTATTCCAGAGTCTAAAGTGTATCAAATTATACGACGAATGCCAAAAGGAGCGGCGTTACACGTCCATAGTTCTCTGATGCTCAGTGCAGATCGCCTGATGGACCTGACGTATGAAGACCACTTATACGCCTGTCTCACGAACGATGATTTAAAATTACACTTCTCAGACACTACTCCAACCCGACCTTGCCTCGTTAAATGGACTCTCCTTAGTGAATTAAGGAACGCCAGTGATAACGTCATTGTTTTCGATAAGGATATAAAGAAATATTTCACAATGTATACTGAAGATGATACAGATTTGAACGCAGATATCAACACCGTTTGGATTCGGTTTAACAAAGTATGTAACACTATAAAATCCCTTATATCATACAGACCAGTTCGAGAAAAATTCTTCTATGAAGCACTGAAGGAATTTTACAATGATAACATAATGTACATTGAAATCAGAAGCGGATTAAATCGCCTGTATGAATTAGATGGAAGTATACACGACATCACTTTCCTCCCGAAATTGTACCAGCAAGTTACTAAGAGATTTATAAAAGATCATCCAGACTTTATTGGAATAAAATTTATTGTAACAAGAGTACGTAGACGAACTTTTAAGGAAATGAAAGATGATCTTGGCATAGCTTTAAGATTGAAGAATGATATGCCAGATATAATAGCTGGGTTCGATCTTGTTGGACAAGAGGATTTAGGTAATCCTTTATTGTATTTTTTATCAGCTTTCAAGGAAGCTAAAAATGAAATAAATTTTTACTTTCATGGTGGCGAAACAAATTGGTATGGAACACCAATAGATGAGAATTTAATTGATGCTGTTCTTTTAGGCTCTAAGAGAATCGGCCATGGATATGCGTTATTAAAGCATCCGTCTATTTTAGCAGCAGTTAAGAAGCGAGATATAGCTATTGAAGTGAATGTGATTTCAAATGTGGTGTTATCCTTAGTGCGCGATGTGAGGAACCACCCATTAGCTGTTTACTTAGCTATGGGTGTTCCTGTAGTGCTTTCCAGTGATGATCCAGGAGCTTGGGAAGCAGACCCTTTATCGCACGACTTTTACATAACGTTTGTAGGTGTTTCCAGTAACCATGCAGATATAAGACTACTTAAGCAATTAGCTATTAACTCTATCAGGTACAGTGCTTTGGACGACACGGGCAAAACGAGGCTGTTTAGGCAATTTCATCATAAATGGAATAAGTTTATAAGTGATTTAATTAATGTAAATCTTTAGTATGATCTGCGAAGCTTGTATTCCCAGTCGGGGCAAATATAAATTGACTGATTTATGTTCGTGATAGTTTAATATGATAAATAAGTACCTAATTATTCTCGAGCTATTGTGCAAGCATTTATTATTAATTCATCATGTCATTACCATATACATACCGATAAAGTTTATCTTGTATTAGATTTGAGTAATTTGTGATATTAAACAACAAATCTTTTACATTTTATTTAGGTAGATACTAAAGACGAAACCTATGTGCAAGCTTTAATTATTGTTCTTTGTATTGTGTTCATGTGATTGTTAAGAGATTTATTATTGATGTCAAGTAGTCTTAAATATGTTATTTATTTTTATTGTCTTTTTTCTTCAAAATAATACCTTATTTTCACTACTTAATCCAAAATGAAGTCTAGCGAGAACAATCAAAGTTTTAAGACCCTTTTTACCCGACTGCTAAGGAATTCCGGAAAAAAAGTAGCCTATGTGTTGCCCTATACAGGGTGGTCCAAAATGCATATGCAAAAGGAATGCATTTTGGAGGAAAATGTTTCGTACAAAAAGCATTCCTGAGGAGTTATTCAGGGGTTTCCATACTTTTGGACCACCCTGTATATAATTATAACTTCCCCTATCTTTTAGTCATATTCCCATTACAAATCGGTTCACCCGTACCAGGGATTGCCCTGGACAAAGCAGATAGACCAAAATTTAAAACAAAACTGTTAGTGTTTTAGTATCGTGTAAAAAACTAAAATCATTTGGGAAAAACTGTGTATTTTGAAATTACGGACAGACTTCGATTTTATTTATACGTTTAGATTTAAGTAGTTTAATCTCGAAGAGTTCAGTGACCTGACACTTTTATAGTTCCTCAAATTTATAACAATAAATAATAAATGTAAGAAAACAAGTGTATTACAAGTAATAAATACGTACCTACTAGGTCATCTTACCGTCAAGATAAGAGTGAAGAGATGTTTTTAAGTAATAAATTTTAGGTAGGTACTACATTGTAATTGAAACAAATCAAAATCAAAGAGGTTTATGTATTGAAAGTATTGAATTTAAATAAAATGTAGCATTTATATTTTAAGAAACCAATCAAATGTTTTTACACTTTTAAAGTGCCTGCAAAAACACTGTCCGCGAAGCTTCATGGAGAGATAATAAAAATAGTTTTTAGATTCTTTTCATTGTTTTTTATTTTAAATAACACTTAAGGATATATCTAACGATTTCAAGTTGTTTAAACATCCATTCTCGCTAATTTATTAATTCCCTTAATGAAATGACAACATTGCGATTTTTTTCGTCTATTAAAGAAGTCAATGAATCCTATAACTAAAAATTAAAAAAATAAACAAAAAACTGCTTAAAAAACTAAAAAGAAAAAAATAAGCACTGTACTTTAGAATGATGTTAAAAGTAATACTGAACAACTATGATTATTATACTGTGGCTAAACCATAGAAGGATTAACAGACAACAGTCGGGACCCATTTAAATTTTACAGGGCTACTTGAGAAAAAAACAATAAGATTTGATTGGTTGAAGAATGGGTCCCAATTCTAAGCTATTAATCCTTCTATGGTTTAGTTGTTTAGTTGTTACATTGTATTACTTTTAACAACATTCTAAACTACTTTGCTTATATTTTTCTTTTTAGATTTTTTACTCTGTGGGGTTTTTTATTCTTATTTTTTATTTATTTATAAATAGTTAGGTCCATCATAAATCCTGTAGGACTGTAGGTGTTGCCTGACGTCAATTAGTGGTATGGCGACTCGATTAATAGCACTCGCCATTGTGAAGTACGGTAAGTATGAAATTTAATATTTTAATGTTTTAAATTTTTATTATATTTACTATGAAATATGATGATATTTATGCTATCTCTATACCTAGCGGAAAACGTATTATTTATAAATAGGTACATCATAAATCTTTTAGGTGTTGCCTGACGTCAATTAGTAGTATCGCGGCTCGATTATTAGCACTCTGTGAAGTACGGTAAGTATAAAAATAAAAAATAAATATTTTCATGTTTTAAACTTTTAATACTATGAAATAATTATGATGATATTTATGCTTGATACTGTTTCTAAATATTGTAATACATTTTCAAAAGTCTGTAGATCGGCATGAAATAAAAATTCCTGTTTATCACACTGCAATGGTGTGACAATCCGGTGTGACAACGAGTCCGGTGGTGATTTTTTGCAGTCAAGTTACTAAATAATTAGTTGCGAGTTTTATGAACATGTTGTCTACAATTCTACTTGAAGGTAGCTGGCAATATTATAGCTTTGATGATAAAGTAAAGCGCTCGTGTGTCTATCAAGTGAATTGTCTTGCAGACAAACATTTTGAAGCCTGCCTTATTCTCTATAGCTTGAGCAAACCTGGTTATAACTAGGTTTACTATAACTGGTAAATACACGGGCTCATTACATTGCTACTCATTTATTTCAGGCATTACTGAAATCTCATGTTAACCTCGATGTTACCTTTATCAATTTCACAATTTTTTGTTCGAAAAATTTGAAATTTTTAAAAGGGTGAATCCCGAAATTCAGCGCATTTAGTTTAGATTCCCTTGGCGCATTTTTGTATAGATGCTGTACAAATAATTATGTAATCATCATGAAATTTTACTGAACTTAAAACATATTTATCGAATAGGCATCCAATTCGCTACAAATATATTATTATTATCAATTCGCATTTTTATAGACAGTTGAATCTGAATTAAGTTTCAATTAACTTGGTGTAGAAATATTGCTGATTTTTTATTGATTGATTGATTACGCTTTACGTAACTAAGGATGTGGGAACGCGAGTTATTCAATGATGAAAATTGTTTTAAGATGTTGAATAATAGTAAAATAATGAAGACGTCCATCCATCCATCCATCAGCCCTTGGAGGTCCACTGCTGGACATAGGCCTCCCCTAACTTGCGCCACTCTGACCGGTCCTGAGCCTTCTGCATCTAGCGGATGCCCGCTGTCTTCTTCAGATCGTCAGTCCACCTGGTCGGGGGGCGTCCTATACTCCGTTTTCCGAGACGTGGGCGCCATTCGAGGACCTTTCTTCCCCAACGGTTATCGGTCCTTCGCACTATGTGGCTAGCCCATTGCCACTTCAGCCGGCTAATTCTTTGAGCTATGTCGGTTACCATTGTTCGTCTACGGATCTCCTCATTTCTGATTTGATCACGTAGAGAAATATCGAGCATAGCCCTCTCCATAGCCCGCTGCGCTACTTTCAGCTTGTAGATTAGGCCAATAGTAAAGCACCACGTCCCGGATCCGTATGTCATCACTGGCAACACACACTGCTCGAACACCTTCGACTACAGGCACTGAGGTAGTGTTTTGGACGACAAGATATGACGCAGTTTCCCGAACGCAGCCTATCAGAGTTGGATTCTGCGAGTGACTTCTTTCTCGAAGTTGGACTTACCCATCTGGATCACTTGTCCCAGGTAATTGTATTCGTCTACAACGTTATGACGTATTAAGACGTCACAAACGTTGAAATGATTATTTAGTTCTAAGTATAGTAGTTATTTGGTGTGCGGAATACAAATCGGTCGGTATTTTGTTTTGTTTACATCAAGTCCAAACCGAATGTGACTTATGTAACTGGAGTTATAGATAGGTCTCTATTTTTGCCTGTCGCAGCAGGTATAGAATTAATAAATAATAGACCTACTAAATGCTCTAGGAATACCCATCAAATGATTTCACGTAGTCCTACTTACGTGTAGTACCTATACTATATGAAATAATTTAATTACCTTATTTTCACTACCATCGTCATCATCACTAAAATCAATAACATTTTTATAGTTCATTATTTAAAAATAAAATCTGCGTATTTTGTACTTGTATGGTTCTTCACTAAGCGATGGTAGTGTGAACATCGTGAAATGGTCCGTAACTTGACGGCTTCATACGCTTTGGATGGTAAAAAAATAACTAGAGAAGATGTTGCCATACTTGCCATGTGTTAAATATTTTAGATGAGATAATTATATTTCTCCTTGTGACTTGTCTGACTTAATTGTTATACCTAATTTTAATTGGTATCTAATATTTTGTTACTAACTTAATAAAAAAGAGAGAGGTGTCACGTCGAGTTACGTTTTTTATTAAAACTTGTTTTCCCTTGAATAAAAACAGCCACCTATTTATAAACATTTTTATTTCATTAATTATAATTTCCGCCATATACCTACAATATACAATTTCTCACACAGATTTTTCGAAGTTATGTGCTTCATTGGTAATGAATCACAACTCATTAGAAATAAAAAAACACTTGAAATCACCCGTAGATTCGACCATAATATTCTCAAAGTCGTCTCTTATATGATATCAGATAAGAATAAATCAAGGAGCCAATTTGACTTGAGAGCAGTAAAGGGTATCTATTTACAGATATTAGAGACGGCGGCGTGCTACGGACGAATGACTTCAAATCCTCTGTGATGTGTTGACTTGACAATTATTTCTTGAGTGTTATTGCTATTAAGCAATTTCAGCTAATTAAAACAGTTTCGGAACACCATAGATTAAAGTATATACGAACACGTACGTAGACGAACGACGTAAGTACGTAAATCAAAAGATAGGGCCTTTTATGCCGTATTTTTTAGTTATTTTGGCACTTCCAAGTGAATATAAGGCACTTTTCGTTGACGTAGAATGATGACTTTCAGTAAGAAGCTGTGTTTTATAGCCTATTTAAATGTACCAACATTACATAATATGCGTAGAACACCAAGAAACAAAAGGGTAAAAAATAAAATAAAAACGTGAACGGTAATAAAATACTAAGGTAGATGCAGTGTAATTAATTTTGATACAATTTTACCATATTTTACCTACTCTATTATTTTCGGTGTAATTGTATCTATTCAGAAGAAAATAAATTAGCACATTATTATTTGCTAAATTTTAATTTTGTTTTAATAAACAGGCGTAATACTAAAAGTAGGAAGGTAATCGTCTTAATCACGAAACACAGGTGTTCCGTGATCTTAATAAGTCTTATCATATAGGTAATATTACCTAGTTGTATTATTCTTATCATTATAATTGTTATCATATTAATCATCAAAGACAGGCTTAAATTGAGAATTCTTAATTTTTTTCTTTATCTTCACCACTGATCCTTAATAATAGTGTCGATGAATTTAGTCCACCGTATTTCAAATTCGTGTACAACCTTATCTTTGTTTGGAACTGTGCTGTAGTACAGTGAATTTAAAGCTAACTTCTTCAACAATCTTAAATCCGCGTGGCAACTTGCAACTCCCATAAATGCGACATAAAAGTCATGAGACAAAGGATCAGCTTCCCACACTCCTGGATCATCACTAGATAAAACAACAGGAATATTTTGAGCTAAAAAAGACGATAAAGGATGGTTCCTTACATCCTCAACCAATTTTAAAACTGCATTTGACACCACGTTCACTTCTAATGCTATATTCCTCTTTTTTACTTCTTCCATCAATACCGGATGCTTTATAATCGCAAAGGCATGACCTATGCGACGGGTTCCTAGTACAATAGCATCTGCCAAATTCTCATCCGAAGTCATCCCATACCAATTGGTTTCGCCAGCATGAAAGAAGAATTGCAAGTCATCCGAAGCTTCTAATAACTCAGGTAAAAAGTTTTTCGTAGGCTCTCCTAAATCTTCTTGACCGACTAAATCAAATCCAGCCAGAAAGCCTGGCAGTTTATGTTTTATTTCCTTAGCTATTTGGATGTAGTCTTTAACAGTGTTCGAGTCAACGCTTCTTAATGGAGCATAAATAAGCTTCGCGCCAATAAAATCGGGAAAATCTTTCATGAATCTGTCCAAAGTCCTTTTATAACTTTGTGCTGTATCAATAGCAGTAAACTCGTTGCCTTCTAAATCATACAGCTGAGGCAAGACACTCCTTACTTCAAAGTACATAACATTATCATCTCTTAATGCTTTTAAGGTATCGTAAAAATATTGTTCCCAAATTGGTTTATATGTGAAAATTGTGCCAGTAGTAATAAAATAGTTTTGAAACTTACTCCAAACAACATTCACATCAGTGTAAACTTCTCGGGGATTATCAATGACAATAGTGAAATGTTGTCTGAGTTCCTTGTCAAATTTCTCAATATTCCCTGACGAATATCTGGCATCTTTCATCAATTGCCACCTAGTACCGCAAGTTGAATCTGGTACATCTGCCGCAAATAACATACGGATATTGTCTTCTTCGAAGCACACGTACAAGTTATCATAATAAGTAAGGTTTAACACGTAATCGGGGCCCAATATACCAGTGTCGTGCGCATGAAGAACAGCTCCTTTGGGCATCTGTTTTATAAGCTGAAATAATTTCGACTTTTTAACTTGGTCTTTATATTCGAAAAAATGTTTTGAGTAATTAAAATACTGCGGATGCTCAAAACTGAACTCCGTTTCGTCTGACTTCAGCTTCATTATCATTTCGTTGACCTTTAGTTCACTATCGCTTAGTACGATATCACTTCCGACCATTATATCGAGTTCTCTTTGTAGTAATTGATCCCTTTCTTCGACGACCTTTTTGACATCTTTGGCGAGAGCAGGATTTAATGTTATGGACACCAGCACTAGTAAACAGACTATCACTGACCACATTATTACTTTAATTGTATCTATTACTTTTGGTGCACTGTTTATAAATCAATTTATTCAGAGCAAGGTTGTTTTCAAAGACTTGTCGGTATGTACACAATTCTATTACCCGCTAAGTAATGCAAACGTCAAGTTGACATTGCAAAACTAAAACTATTTAATGGGACGTTCAGATATTATGTATTTCGAGGCGATCGGTAATAGTAATGATAAGAGTATTTTTACTTTATCTTTCGATTAGATGATATTGAAGTTACACGGCACCCTTGATATTATGTATTCCGTCACGTTATCAAGAACGATATATTAGTCCTATCTTGATAAGTTTAATCAATCGCCAATAAGATTATTGCTACTAAGTGATCAATGTGCCTTGCTCAGCGAAACGTGACGATCTTATTATTTTACTACTTTGGTAGAATTCATAATTCAACAGACCATTTTGACAACAAAAAAATGCACAAATGTTTCTATGCATAACATTATGCTATGTTGTTCTGTATTATGTAAAGTTACATGATATTTTTTGATGACGTTTAAAATCAAGTTAATTGTTAGTTTATTAATGATAATCCTCTTCGACATTGACGATAAATAATTAATTCATAACAGATGCTCCGTTTTATTGTCCAGAGATCTATAATAAAGTAGATCAAAAGGAAAAAAAACGGAACCCTCATAGGATCATTTTGTTGTCCGTCTGTCTGTCTGTCGACCTTCTTTTTCACAAGATCGCATGAAGGTATCAAATGAAACTTATGTTACGATGGTTCACCGTCGACTGGACATAGACAATACCAGAGGAGACACCAATTCTAGCGCCGGCCCTATAAGATAACTCTTTTACACTTTTTTTGAAGAACCCCAAGTCGTAACGTAGCACTCTGGAATAACTACAAAAAGAAGCTCATTCCACAATTCGCATTCGCACGTGCATGATAAAAAGGATCGTAAGATGAGAATCGGACAGTAATCTCCATATCGCTCACCCAGTAATACGCCCGGCACATCTACATTTTTGTTATATTTTACAGAAACGAGTTTCAAAAATTTTATAAAAATGTTTAAAATTAATTTATGGGTTCTGTTTACGTTTTTTACAGATTGTATGGGTTTGGTTACTAGTATAGACATTAATACATATTTATCACTATGTAGATTAGGCACTTTTAAACACGTAAGTATACCATATAAACTCAATTTCGCATTTTTTGCAGATGTGCCATTATATAGGTGAGCGATATTCAATCTAATAAAGACATGATGACATTATATGTCACTAGTTTGTGATTTGTGACTATTATATAGCAGGTTGCGATGTATTTTCATAAGTGCTAATGTTCCTAAATAGGCACCTTTACTATATTCGTATTTTCTGTCACTGTCTTAATCACAAAAAAACGTACCGGGGTCTAGTGACATCGCAGTGTAATCCAAGGGAGTTGTAATTTGAAGATTAAAGGTGACGACACCCTTGCTGAACATCTCAAAATCATACGTCGACGCCATTTTTTTCGTACCTTAATTTCCAACGAATGCATACCGCGGGGCGGTACTACGAGTATACTAAGTGGCACTTAATCCTTCCCCAACCCTTTCGGTGCATAAAATCAGCATGGCGGATGAGTCGCCTTTATTTCTTTTCAGTTTTATTTTTTACTTTCTTTAAAGCAATCCTTTGAAAACGAGACCCCTTTAGTAGACGCCGCTAGCTGTAATTTACACCAGCGCAATGAGTTTTAAGTAAATTTATCGTTTAAATAATACCGGCCAAAGAATTTTCGTCGTATTGCGAGACCATTTTGGGACGGCTTTTCATACGTGGTCACAAAAGGAATGCGTAGTTTGATTCCGTCGTCTTTTTGCAGAATTTGCGGTAATACACCACTCTCCAAGTTTGGGTGAGTTGTGCAATGTGCATTGTGCCTATTTGATTATTTTGTTTAGGTAAATGCGAGTTTTAATGTACTTAAGTTAAACCACGTAATGCTAAGAGCCGTTTTGGGGCGGCTTAGAATTCTACTCCCAATCCCACACATTTGATAGCAGGCGGTTCTTTATTTTTAAATTTTAAATGACGCATGAATAAGAGGAAATCGCTGAATTCGTTTTAAATAATATGACAAGTCTTCTCTGCGCGATAAATTGGCTGATGATTTGTTATTGTCATTAATAATGGCACACATATTATAATAACAATATAATGGAATTAGTAATACTTAATAATAATAACTCTAATAACATGTTTTTTTGTTCAAGGAATTAAGGAAAACAAAGTGGGTATGATGCCTACCTACTTAAAACTACATATAATAAGTACGTTATCTAATGTTAAATAGATAGGTAGATATATTCTCAATGTTCTCAGCTTGAGGTGTTAAAAACGTCAGATGAAACGTTTTTACGCAAAATGACGGTAGGTTGTAACTTGTAAGTGTTTTAAATTTAACGACTAAGTACCCGCAAATTGTTGCTGGAGTTCTCCAGAGTGGATTCAAAACTACTTAGATACTCTTTCTTCAGACTCGGAAGTGATCAAATAAAATGTGTCAATAGAAGTCAATAAACGTTATAAGCATAGAAGTTATATACGTTTAGGTATTTATACATAATTATCTGTCGGCAAAAAATTATAAACAGTCTGATTAGGTTGGTTCGTTGACACACTTACTTCCTGTAGGTATTATTGTAGCGAATCAAATTTTGTGAAATAAATCTGCGCAAGTATAGAATTAATTACCGAGGAGTATTCTTCTTACCTACTTACATGACTTAAGTACATCATAATTTCATGTAGGTTAGGTACCTATCAAGATATTCCTACTAAGCAATCACAGACTGCATAAATTGTAAACAACGAAACTATTTCGAAGAATGTTACCGCACAATCAAAGTTGAGAGATAGCCGAGCATTTAATGACTACATTCAATGAGCGATTACAAGAGGTCACTTTATGTGCTCGAGTGCGTCGTACCACTCATACAATCATACGTCAGTCGCTTCCGATCTGTGGTATCATGCGGTACGTTAAGCTCGTAAACATGCCCTCAACGATATTTACCCTTTTTGCCATCTGTGTCTTATGTGATGCAACTAACGAATACGAGAAACAACGAGCCAAAATTCTTCGAGACGAATCCTTGTTATCGATAGGCGGGAAAAACGCTCTTACAGATAAGGAAGCCGCCGTCAACAACTGCCTCATGCAACACAAGTTCAACGAAGTAGATTACAGTTTCGATAACCCTCAATACTTCAACTTCTCGCATCATTACTTCACTTACAAAGAGAACATCAAAAAGTCCAAAGTGTACAGGATTATACGAGATATGCCCAAAGGAGCAGCGCTGCATATTCACGACATGGCGCTTTTAGGGTCGGATTACATACTGAATATTACTTACATGGAAAATCTTTACGTATGCTTTACAGAAGACGATTTGAAACTAATATTTTCAGAGAAAACGCCGACAACTGATTGCGATAATAAGTGGCAATTAATGAGTAAAGCTCGAAGTTCTTCTAAAAATGTACGAAACTTCGATGCAGAATTAAAGCAACGTTTTACAATGGTTGTTGATGATCCTGATAAAGTGTATCCAACCATAAAAGATACTTGGTCAGTTTTCATGAAATATTTCTATAGAATCGCTCCCCTATTGTCCTACAGACCGGTTTGGGAGCAGTACTTCTACGATGCTTTGAGAAGGTTTAGAGAAGACAATATAATGTATTTGGAAGTTAGAAGTGTATTGCCGTCTCTATACGAGTTAGACGGGTTTGTCTACGATCCTTTAATAACGGCCAAGACTTACGAGAAGACTATAAAAAGGTTTGTTAAGGACTATCCTGACTTCATCGGCGCGAAACTAATATTTGCCCCAAACAGAAAAGTAGATAGAATACAATTGGACAAATATTTACAATTGGCTAGAAGAATACAGAATTCAATGCCTGAATTTTTTGCTGGCTTTGATCTAGTTGGTGAAGAAGACCTAGGAAATCCATTGCTGGAATTCGCTTCGCAACTTTTAGCAGAAAAGAATTTAACGTATTTCTTCCATGCAGGCGAAACTGATTGGTATGGAACATTAACAGATGAGAACTTGGTGGATGCTATTTTATTAGGAGCAAAACGCATAGGGCATGCGTATGCTTTAGTGAAACATCCACTGTTATTACAAGCTGTGTTGGATAAAGATATAGCATTAGAAATAAACGTTTTGTCTAATACTGTGCTCTCTTTAGTACGTGATATTCGCAATCATCCCCTGAGTATTTTTCTTGCACATGGATTACCAGTGGTCCTTTCAAGTGATGATCCTGGGATTTGGGATGCCGATCCTTTATCAGAAGATTTTTATGTCGCGTTTGTAGGTGTAGCCAGTCGTCTTTCTGATATAAGAATGTTAAAGCAATTAGCAATTAATTCAATACAATTTAGTGCTTTGGAACCTACAGCGAAGTTAAATACTTTGAGTAAATTCAGATCTCGTTGGCAAAATTTTATTGACAAGTTTGACTGCAAATTGTATTCGTGAGTGATTTGTAATTGTAACTACTAAATAATGATATTTTATTAAAAGTGTTTACAATAAGTATTATTAATTTCATTCCTGTCCTATTTTATTTTTACTGTAGTATAAATATCATTACTACCTTAATATATACACCGTTATTTTTAGTATATGCGAAAGCTGAATGTATTTTGATCAGAATCAGTTGCTGAATCGATCGCAATAATTTTTACACCATGTTATATTTTGTCCTAAAAATATTTTAAAAATGTTACAAGTTGGACACCAATGCAAAACATCGTTATTACCGACCATCTTAAGCCTTGGTGGATAGTCTCAACTTTTTTGGTTATAATAACAACAAAATAAGATTTCACATAAACATATGGCATGGGAGAACTACTACTAACATCTCAATTTTGTTAACTTATACATAAACTGTTATTCGGTTGCGTTGACAACCGAGATTGATTAAGATTGTCACACAGAGCATTAATCACTATGGATTGTCAAGTCTGGCGTTTTGCTTGCGCTCTCATAATAAAATTATTATCGTGTCGTAAAAAATTTGGAAAATGAGTTTTCAATACAGTAATGAGCAATACACAGAAATGGTACTCGAAGTGGTGTAAGGTGATAATGTGTCCATGGCAGTGCGACGGTACGAGGAGCAATTTGGTGTAAGAGTGTCGTAGAACACCATGCTTTCCGGCACACAACGCTTAAGGGACTACGGGTAGTTCCTGCCTCCTATCGCCGTTAATCGAGGTGTGAATCGCATTCCGACGGCAGTACAACAAGGGATTTTGGACTACATAGCCGACAATCCCGAGAGCAGCACAACACATGTGCTTGTTTGTGCATTAGGCAAAATGGGGGACACTGAACAATTATGTATGACTTGTGTGAATTATTGTAAATAATGGGGATTAATATAAACACGTCAAGATGGTTGACAGTTAACTGCGGCGGTCGCGAATTGACGCGGGCCGCACGCTCGGTGACCATGTTTATGGGAGGACAATGGAGAAACACAACAAGCTTGTAACTTTGTGAGTTTTCAAGATACACCTTTGAAAATTTTTATGTAGATTATTTAGGCGAAAATATTTGACACGTGTATAGGTTTTTCGATCAAGAAAGAATAACGTTGTATATAGGTAGGTATATTTTTTATTTACACCTGAAAAATTTTTGTTTGAGAGACTAGAACTATGGTTTAAAAGGAAAATCGTAGTAGATATATTGATTTTAAACGATCATTTGAAATTCTATGTCACTTACGTACTATGAATATTATCAAAATGTCTATTACGTTTATTATGAATCTTTAATAGATTTATTATAATAATATTACCCATTAGGTATCTATGTGTGCATGCATATTGCACGTGGAAATGCATCTTTAATTTTTGTATCAACATAAACTTTAATCGCATTATATAAGAGTGATAATGAGATACAATGATAATGAGAATCAATTACAAATAAAACTGAGAACAGTAATTTAATTGGAACAATAAAATAATTACTTTAAATATACCCATAATCTATGTGTACATGCATATTGCACGTAGAAATGCATCTTTAATTTTTGTCTTAACATAAACTTTAATCACAATAAATAAGAGTGATAATGAGATGCATTAAATGATAATGAGAATCAAATACAAATAAAACTGTGACCAGTAATTTAATTGGAACAATAAAATGATTACTTTAAATATACATGTTTTCATGTTTACATGTCCATTCGCTCTATTGGTACCTATTATATCGACTATATTTTTTTTATATTCTGGCAATAAATGTCAACGTTATATGCACCGATATGCATAGTTAGTAAATAAGGTAGGTACTTACATGTATGTTTTATTTGTACAATGTATCTATGTGTGCATAAATTATTAAGTAAATAAAATAATATCTTAATTTAATTACATTTTACAAAGAATGGATGGTAGTCCGGTTGCAATCAGCATTATTAGAAACCACTTTTAGGGGCTTTAAAACCTTCACTTAGCTGTCTACTTCAAGAATCGGAAGGGTTCACAGGAGCTGAAGAGTTGGATGGATCTACTTAAAGATGGATACAGTTACATAAGTGTCACCATAGAAAGTCTGTGAGTGTCACATAGAAACACGTAACTTGTAACTATGCACTCGTCTTTCTAGAGACACTTATCGTTCTCAAAGTTGGAATACGAATCATGTGCTTATGTACGAACTTATTTGCTGTTTTATTTTGAGCCTTATGTATAGGAGATAAGGATTACTGGCGATGCCTGCGAATGAAGAATAGTACGAAGTGGAGTGACGCCCTTCACCGAAGAGTTCCCTCCGCTAACGAACTCATTGTCTGCTGCATAATGCAAGCATTTTAGGGTACCGCGTACATTAGTTATGTACGCGTATACTATATTACTAAGAATGTGTCATATTTGATAAAAATATTTTTTATCCGGTAAGCGGATGGGTGAAGAACGCCTCTAATTCGGATCCTCTACCTACTACCTATTATGCTTGTCATTTTTATTTTGACGTGATAACGTTTATAAAGACGATGAGCCTGAAAGGCATTCACGAAAACCGAGTAACGGCCGCTCACGTCACGGAAGCGCGCGCAGCATTAGAGAGAGAGGCACGCTAGACCGGCCGTCTCTCTCCCACTCAAGCGTAATCGGTCCGCTTGGAAGGCATTCTCGAAAACGTGGCAACGAGCCTGCTCACGTCACGAGCCACAACGCGCGCAAAGTATCGAGAAAGAGATACGCTGAATAATAATAAAACGAAATATATATCTGTAATTTAATATGTAAAATTGTAATTTTCATTCTATTTCCCGTTCCTAATGTGCGAATTGACAATATTTAAATCATAAATTATTCTTCTACGAAATAGACGTTATCACGTAAAACCATTGTCCGTAAACCGACTTTACAGACAACCAATTTTTTGTACACTATACATGGGCGACGATGACTAGTTACTTTTTATTAATTTATTAATGGAAATGACAATTGATTTATTTATGGTTATGTACAATTTTACATTATACTATAACAATGAAACTAAAACTAAAAACCTTAAAAAATATAATACCTATAAAAACTAAAATATATTATTAAAAGGAGTCCCTTTAGGCAAGGTTCCGAAGATACTAGCAGCGTTCCCCCTTTGAATAGCTGGACTAATTCTTTGTCCGAGGTAGCTGCCAGCTCTTCGGTTTCCTGTGATGTTACTTACTTATTTATTTAGTTACTTTATTTTCGACGGGTCCTGGGTTCGATACCCAGTGAGGCAGGGGTGGAATATTAAAATTTCTGTTCTCAGTCTGGGTGTGTATGTATTGTTGTTTTGTGTGTTGTACACGTTAGTGCCGAGTGGCATTATTTATTTATCAAGTAGCTCGTCTACTTCTTCGTTTATTGAATTGTCCGCGTGAAACTATAATGGCCAAGCACCAATAGTATGTTATGTAACAGTCGAACGAAATACCTATTTTTATTGATGTTAATAGGTATTATTTTAAGTGCAATATAGGTAAAATTCCTCATAGCAACCATTGAAGTATTATTACTAGCGTATAGAACCGACACCGCGAACACCATGTATGTCCCAATGCATTGGCGCCACGTGACTTCAATCTTCAATGGATTTGTTCGATTTTGAAAGGAGAACCGAGACTCAATTTTGAAAATAGAACCTCCCGGGCGTGACACATTTTGTTCGAGATGTCTGTTCTATGACATTATACTTCAATAATAGCAACACAGGTTTGCACATACGGTCCCGATTTTGATCAAAAAAGCATACAAGATGAACCTATGAACAAAGAGTCGAACACTCGTCATTGATTGAGTCATTGACAACATGACAACCTTGCATCGCATTCAATTATCACAGTTCCCTATTGTTTTCCCAGTAGGTAGGTACTTACCTACTACTTTCATTGTACTAGTACTTTCATTGTTTCAGACCCACCTTAATTGAATAATCTGTACCTAGGAAGTACAATAGGTACATTTCATCTGCCGCACTATCATACACTATAGCACAGATTAATGAGGTTACCAATGCTGTAAGTACATCATTAGTCTGTAGCACGGGCTGCACCGTGCATTTAAAGAAATTATTGAATTCTTTTTGATTTTTTTTTTTTGAAAAAAAAATATAAGTAAAAAATAACATTCCATTTAAAAATAAAAATTCATAACCAGAAAACAAATTTCCCACCACAAACGTCACGTGACGTCAGTAACCGATATTTAATACTAGCCGTTTAATTAAGTTTGTTGAATTTGCTTTTAAAACACGAACAATGACGTCATATTCTCAAAATGGCGATTGAGGTCACGTAACAGTGAGTACTATTTTTAACATTTTAAATGAATATTTAATTTATTGAAATTGCTTTCGATACAAGAATATTTTAGGTCTTTAAATGTTACCACTAATATTTTAAACAAATATTTATATTTATTTACAATTAGTATCAACATAAAATTATAATAAATAATTGTAATGGCACCCCCTCTAGTAACCAACCAAGCTATATCGACGTACTTCGCTATAGAATAGGTATATGAATACCATGGCTAGTCAAATTATTGGGGTCAGCACACAGATTATTGTATTTTCTAGATTAACTACATTTTGGGAACAAATAATAATTGGTTACAATTAAGTCTATAAGGGATTTTTTAAAATATATGAATATTATTATGTTTCTTTGATAATACTAGTGTTTTGTTATAATAATAATAATATAAAATAATAATATAATAATAACACTACTCTACAAAAAAACAGTTTTGGTTCGCAACAGAAACGAAAATATTGTATCCTGAGTAAAACGCTAATGCTAAATCTAATAACAGAATTTTGCCATCACGTCAGGATTTTTAGTTATTGTTATTTTTTTATTTCTCAAATATCTACGTGTCTTGTTGTTTATTGGAAAAAATAAATTGATATTACGACTTACAAAAAACTACTTTTATTTAAAAAATATATTTCTAAAGAACCAATAAATACTAAATTAAAAAAAAAATTAGCTTGATTTTTTTTAGCATAAGGTGATTTTCTTTTGAAACCTTGGTCATTCTCTCTCATGAGTAGTCATGAGGAACCAACAGTAGTCTCCCAAAATCCCTGGATCCCATCGACCTTGGTAGCGTTGTTTCATATTAAGGATGTCCTGATGGAACCTCTCACCCTATTCGTCACTGAAATCTCCTAAATTTTGTGGAAAATAATTCAAGTCAGAGTGTAAGAAATGAACAATACTGCCTATGTTTTTTCTCTAAAACCCCCTGACATTTGTTAAACTATAACAATCTATATCATGGTTGGTAGGCTCACGACGTCAGATCATTGGCACAGCAAAGGGCATAGAAGAATGTATTCCATTCATCCAGTTAATTTTTTCAATACAAGTTATACAACAGTAATGAGTTGCCCACTTTTTATCTTGGTGGCCGACAGTAAAACTGAAATAAGTCTCGTATAATTATACTATTATAATATTTTCACATTCTCACCTATTACTCGTCTTTGTTTAGAAGGTATAAACGAGCTACATATAAAACAAAATAAATCTGGACAATTAACACAACCACGTTTAGCGATTTTACTCATTTCGTACTTAGAAAGTTTATAGAATAACCAAGAATAGAAAAGCAATAAAAGATTGTGTAGTTAGATCAAGCATAAATAAAACGTAATAAATGACTACACATATTTAATTTTCTATGTACCCTCAAAAACAAAAGAATAAAATATTGCATTGTATATAACTTGACCATAAATAGTTTATTTTTGTTTTTTTTATTTAAATTGACGTGATGGCGATATTAATTGAATTAATTAGTAATCAGTAATGCCTAACTAATCAAAAAATATATGGGGTTACTCTGTTGCGAAATTTTGTAAAGTAGTGTAATATATTAAAAAAGTGATAGGTTTACAAACACTTTATTTAATTATCAATAATTAACAGGAATCAATAATAATTAATTATTTACACATTACAATTTAATGGAATACATTGTAAAAGTGACCTTCTTTTTATTAGTCGGAAAATAAGCAAAACTACAGTAGATAATAATTACATTTGTAGCATGCTTTATGTCTCTTTTCCACCTGCGTCTTAAGGCATTTATTAACGCGTTAATAATAACATTACCCAGGTGTGATCAATAAACGATAAAGTAAACGATAACTCGAGTGGCAGTTTTTACGACGAATCAAAGGATTTTAATTCTGTTGGCCACATCTGCGGCCTAACGCGCTAAGTTAGGTGCATTCCGGCACAGCTGTTAACATTTACGCTAACGCAGATATAACAGAGGTATTGGAGATATTTATTTGCCATTAATCTAAACGACTAGTTGCCTACTTAATGTGTTCAAACCAGTAAGATACAAGAAAATAAGCAAAATCATAACCTGGCGACTTGCGTCGATCCTAAGCGATCGACAAAGTTAAGCAACAGCGGGCACAGTCAATAGTTGGACGGGTAACCGCTAGCGGTAAAAAAAATTGATCGTTTCCGTGCTTCGGAGGGCACGTAAAGCCGTCGGTCCCGGTTGTTATCATAATATAACAGTCTTAAGCCATGTCGGAGGCCCTCGGGCGGTTTGAAAACTTCCGACACTCAGGTTGGCCACTAACCCCTCCACCAATCCGCACTGGAGCAGCGTGGTGGAGTATGCTCTAGGCCTCCTTAAGAGAAGAGACCCGTGCCCAGTAGTGGGCCATTAACGGCTTGAAGCCAGCCAGCCAGATGTCTTTAGGCATCTTTTACTTTTAATGGCCATCTTTTACTTTCATGTCAGCCATAAAAAATAACTAACAATATAAAATATAAATAAAATTCTTCAATATCAGACACTTCTTACACTAAAGAGAATGCATGTTATATCTAAAATGATATACCTATGAGTATAACTATAGATTTCTTTTAATGACTCCTAGGAATTTTTGTAATGTTCATTTTCTCTTATAAATATTTATTTTCATTAGCATTTACATGGCGACAAGAAAGAAACACGAATATTGCCAAGAGCTATTAATAATAATGTTCAAATTATCAATAATCATTTACTGGAACAATATTTCGTAATTTTACATATTTTTTTAATTGGGGTCTATATCCCTCTAGTGGCCACACTGCGAACTAAAATGTCTGAGTCGTAATTTGACACTATGTACTTATGTAGTTGCTTTGTGGTGTTTTAAAATCAAGTCATTTCACATTAAAGATACGAGAGAGAACCACGTCAAAATCGCGTTCGACTTAGTTGGTTGAAAAGTGACAACTTGAATCTTTCATATACTATCTTCAACTTTGAACAGTGTGAAAAAATTTCAAATAGTGACAAATTTGTTTTAATCTTCCCCAGCAGGGACTGCATCTTCCAGTCTTTTTATATACTTCACCCTCAGTTCAGTCACTGCATCACCTTTGAGTTGATCCTGTAATTAATAAATGTTAACATTAAGTAACATATTTTTGGCAAACCAAACGGTTTCAGCGCTGTAATGTCAATTCAGTCAGTATAAGGTTTAGAATACAAACTCTAATCCTGTGCTGGCAGAAAAAATTATAGTAAGAGACAACAGAAACCGGCCTCCCTGCTAGATTATAGTCTTTCACTTATTATATTAGGGAACATACCAAAACCACGTAACCCATTTAGGGGGGGGAGGGGGGGTCTTCAAAACACCACGCTTGGTCACAGGGGGGAGGGAGGGTGTTTAGGTTTTTGTCACGTAGTCAATATTGCG